>OY821757.1:36216388-37416388 GCA_963682095.1 Potentilla sterilis | reverse complement strand
ACTGTTCACACCTTAACTTCGAAAGCCAAACTATTCCCACAACAGTATATTGGACATTACACTTTGGAGCTGTGTATATATCAATGATGAATGGATTAGACATATTAATTTCCCCATATTATAAAAAAATAAAAAAAAAAGATGCCGACAAGCTTGGCATCCAGCATCAAATATCCAATTATTATGAGTACTAGGTGTGGGGCCCGCGCACGGGGCGCGGGTGAACATTATCCTGACTTTAAGCAGATTTGAAGAACTGAAACAATTTCAGCAATGTTTATTCAAAGGCATGCAATCCCCGACAATTATATAGTGGAAACAAAAGTGGATAAGTAGAAACAATCGAGAGCTTAATTCTTAACATAATAGATAGTTAAGAAGTCTTAAGAAATGTGTTTCTGATCAGTAGGCATGTATCCACTCCACATGGGACTGAATCAGACCAAAATAGATAGTTAAGAAGTACAGTGTATGTCCTCTATAAAAACTCAAACAAACTCGGATATCACGAAATTGTCTACTAATATACATGACATTAGCTATGGCCTTGTGTACTAATGGCCAGCCTACTATATTCACAAAAAATTGAAGTCCGAAAGCTTGGTGATTTTCTCATCTCTGCAAAATACCACTGTAGTTAAGACTTTGTCGGACTAATCCTTTCCAATCCGTGTTTTTTCATCCGCTGTGAAAAGAATATATTATAAAGCAATTCAAAGATATATTGATATGAATGTTATATAAGAATGGAAATTAAAAATATCTATTGCAGATATTCGGGTATTATTTTTTCATTTAGAGATATTGTGTACCTGTTTGTTTCCTTCCCATGATGAATTTGCTTAATTTGGGCTATGGTGTTGTTCTTCGGCATGGATATCTCATCTGGTGTCACATCTTTATGATTGACCTTGACACAACTTTTAACATAGTCAGCGTACACCGCCTTTACCATGGGTTTACATCCACCAACAAATTCAATGTCCTAAAGATATTGCTTAAAAATCCTATCTGCGAGTAGTTGTGGAAGGCTTTGTGGATCATCATAACCCTCTTCAATGACCAATGTCTCACATGGCGTTCCAAAAAGAGCATCTGCTGGTCTTCCCATAAGTGTCACTTCAATTGAGTCACTGTTGTCGTCAAGACATAACTCCAGACAGTAGTTGTGGTGCAAAGTAATAATTATTAGGTATAATTTTTTTTTTACTCCTATACGTTGACTGTATTTGTATTATATTTTATGAAGAGTATTTCTTTTCCTTATTGTTATATTCATAATAAATTGAATATGCTTTATATCTAAACTACCACAATTGTAGACATCTGGAATGTGTGCATTTTGTTTTTGTAAAAAGACATGATCACATAATTGGTAGCTAGTGTAATGTAAAATTTAAGCAAGTGCTTGTGTTTTGCACTTACGTTGGTAATCCAATCAGGTCACGGTGATCCTCACAGTTGAGTAGAACACATCGCGACTGTTTTCTGAGTTGCTCACTGCAACTTTTGCATGGCATATAATACCATCCATTGGGAAATTCGATTTTTTTTATTCTAGCCCTCAAGATATGAATAGAATCCTGTAGGAAAATCATTGGAGCCTCATATAATACTGAAGTAATGCTATAAGATATTGTTAAGGATACTTTATTTTGACTAAAATTTACATGATCAAATGCCCTTACTGCTGTAGTGTCAACATTGACTGGTTCGGTGGATGAGTTTCCAGCAGATTGTGTAGCTATTGGATTGTAGAATTTCCCTGGAGACCTGTAACAAAAGTATATAACCAAAGCTATTAGACCGTGTATGCAGGATGATATGAATTATGGGAGTGGTTTTATTTATGTTTATTACCATGTTTTGTACTCTATTGTCTCAGGTATACTGGGATCCAGAAATATGCAGGTGTTTCGTCCACTGTTTAGAACAATTCCACCTGTGAGAATGTAAATGAGATGTGTAATTAAGCACAGGCTGTCATGTGAGAGCAGAAAGTTAAGTTTTTTTTTCATTCTATCACACTACTATTTGGTACCTTTGTACATCCTAACTTTCAAGCTTGTAAACACAACCACAGTTGGAGGGTTTATGAGTGCAGCTCTATTGCTATCGAAGTATTCTGTCAAGTCTCCCCATAAATTAACTCTAACATCTTGATTCCTGCATGGTATATCACAAAACTCTGTTGTTATGTTTTATTTTGGTTTATGTAAATTTGATCCGTAGTGGTATCATGTTTTTGTTTCATAAACTTCTTTGACAACATATCTGTTGCAATTTGCATCGGAGTGTTACAGAAAAAAAAAATAAAAAAAATTGAAGTATTGAAACATTGTAACACCCAGGTTTGCACATATATACTTGTGTGTTGTTATAATATGAGCAGTAATACATTGCGATCTGAGTTTACAAAATAATAATAGTAAACTTTTATTAGAAGAAATATAGTCAACCTTTTATCCTCAACATGTATGTAACGCAGTTGTATATCTGTATCACGAATTGTGATCTTTTCAATTGGGTGGATTTGTCTGATTTGACCAATTATATCTGTTTCAAGATGTATTGAATCAATTTCATAAGTAAGAAAAAAAAAATCTAATAATATCAGAATGAAGACAGGTTCCCATCTGACATCTTATTTGAATTTTTGATATCAGATGTATGATAGTTGTAATGTACGATAGAATGCAGGTAAAAAACATTGATAGTCTTTTTTAATGATGAATCAAAAAGACAATATAGATTGCCACGACTTCATACTTGTTAATATCTGGTCATTGTTGAGTCGACTTTCAAGCCTATCATAATCCATGAAAAAAAAACGGTGAAATGGAATTGAAGGATACAGTTGAAGAAGCAATCTGAAGAGAGTTTGGTTTGTGAACAGCAGTTGTGCCTGATGAGGTACAATTTGGCGCTGCACTGGGGATTGTCTGGCAGTGAACCTTGTAATCTCATAGGTACAACCCTTATTGATTCTTTGCGATACCTCCTCATAATGTCTCTTCAACTATAGCATGAATAGCAGCATTCTGCATTTGCAATAATGTATAAGTTATTGCACTTGCTAGCACCATTGTGTAGGTAATATAAAAAGTTTAAGGTCAGGTTATTACATATTGGTCCACCAAAATAGTATTCATGCCGTGTGGCTGTTCTACAGGTCTCGGTGTTCTTCCTCTCCAAATTCTACAGACGCGCACTCTGACCATCATATTGTTTTCATATGGGTGAATACGCCATCGCTGGCCAGACTGATGTTCCTACGATTAGTATAAACACAGAATATAAACTATTAATATGAAATTGTATAGTATAAGAGTCCATGACAGAAGAAATATGACTGTTTGAAACTCTAAACACTACTAAGATTACATTAATGATTACACCAGAAGGAATTGCACATGTATAACAAAGACACTTTGTGAACAGTGAAACCACATTAACAATATAGAAATAGTACACCAAAGATTGCATGCAGCACTATATTCGTAAATGGAGATAAATACAGGAAAATAAATGAAAAAGATTTTCTTTTTCACCATTCAAAGGACATACAAAGATACCCATGCTTGTCTCTCAATATATGGATATTTGAAGAGAACTATACACCTATTACATTCGAACTGTAACACGAACGATCTACCAGTAACAACATATTAAGATGAGCAAGACGAAAATTAGAAAGATGAACTGCATGCATGTTAAATCAAAGGCTAAACGAACATACGCTATCATCTACACAAAGATTATAGCTTTAGTCCTGTTTTGAAACCTCAGATGCAGAGATGTGTAAACCTTAGATCTTACATGCAACACCATTAGTTGAATAAAATACAATTATAATATATTAAGATGATCAGAATGATAAACTTCATGTAATAGTAGCATGCAGACAAATACGACTTGTTAGCTGGTTGAGACTGGCGAAACAGTTGAAAGACCTTAATGATCCTCTATTGTGTAAAAATTGTTTTTCACAGACTTACTTAACTAATATCATAAACTCAATAGTACCTTATAACGGTGGATACAAATTGTTTTAAAAATTCAATTAAACCGAATAAGCATGTGTGCTCGGCTTTGTATAGCTTTTGGTGTGATGACAATATATCATCAATGATACACCTCTGAATCTTTGATTCTAGAATTCATTTTAAATCAGTCAAAAAAATAATTGCAATCACATGCAATTCTAAACTAACATTGTGCGTGTTTAAGTGGTACATTAATTATATATTGATCTATTATTGTTTACTCTATTTTTATATATGATAATTCCTTGGTTTTAAAATAGTATCCTAATATGCTATCTTTCATATAAATATCCAGTAGTGTAAAGTCAGAATAAGCTCACCTGTATGTCAATCAACAAAACTATAATCTATAATGATAGCAGCACTATTAGTGCTCTGATTTGAACTGATATTATATTACATACCTAACAGATGATACATCAACTTTTTGTTTTTTTTTTTTCAATTCCAATTTACACACAAAAAAACATGAGAAAATAGCTGGAACAAAAATAGTTGCAATACTTGTCCTTTTAAGGAACGAAAACAATATCACTTCCAACAATCATGTTGCATCACTAACGATCTGGAATAGCGTTTCACCTCTATTCAGTGCATCATACTGCCTATCTTGCACTCTTTCATTATCCAATATAGATAAAGTGAGACAACGTAGAGTGTCATCATCATACTTGTATATGACGGTGCGATAAAACTGGACTAACTCATTTGTATCATTAAACATATCAAGTAAGCCTTGCATTATTTCTGGATCTAAACCATCCATTACTCTTTGACGGTCACTAAGCTCATTCTCAGTATCATAGATGTATAATTGTGCAAATTTTGGACATTCGCCTTCCGGGGGAATAAGTGTACCTATTAGATAGTGGATTTGACCACAAATTTTAAAGACAAAAGGGCCAGACCCATTATTTATCACCGTATCTATTTTAGCCCCTACTGACATAAACGCAAAGACTATTATAGGCACGGATGTTTTTCCTGAAATGTGTGCTCTTAGGTCCATTTTTGGGATTAAGCAAGTAGTCAAGATATGCTAGAGTAGGTTTCTGATTGTCTATTTTTATTCGTCCCTCACGACAACACTGGGTATATATTGGATTAGCATTTTTAGGTACTCGTTTTGACTCATCCAACCAAAACATAGCACCACAATCAATGCATATATTACTCATGTCTCCTATATCGACGTACTCCAATGACACATCTAAAAATGCAAATAACAAATAAACTTACCACCAAACAAATTTTAGTTTATAATGAACTACAATTATTTTGGCCAAAAAGTTTACCAGATGCTTTTCTCCTCCTTTGATATGATGCTTGCCCAGCACTATCGCTATGCCCTTGCTCAGCATACCCAGCAGACGACAGGACTACATGAGCAGCAGGTCACAACCCTGCTACAACAGGATTTACATGAAGTGCCGTAAGATCATCCGCTGTTGAACTATCTAGTAGCTCAGTAGCCAAAGTTGTATATTCAATTATACAAACTGTCATAGTTATGTAGTCGGGTGACATATGATTCTCTGTTATAATCAGTTTTAGGGTTCTTTGGGGTTCACCAAAAGTACCTTGTCGGATGAAGGGAGCAGAGGATGATGCAACAGCAGTATCATTTGAAAAACCCAATGACGACAATGGCTCATTTTTATGCTTTTTGCAGCCAAGTTCAGCTCCATCATAATTTTCACAGAAGATATTTTTGAATAATATAGCAAACAGGTTAGAGTTAGATAAAAAGAAATATATAATTGGAAATCATGTAAAATCAGGTGCACTCAGAAGATCAAATTTGAAAATCAACATTACCAAAACGATAAAAATTTCGTACCAGATTGTTCTGAACCTTCTGTTATGTCAGAAACCAAGACAGCTTCACTATCATTGCTTGTAAAATAGAGAGGCAGTTATTCTCTGATTCGTCTTTTACATGGCATGTTCACTGTCAATATAACATTATCCAAGATTTTAACAAACTCTCAATCTTTATAACATGAGACAACCTCAAGTAAATCAGTAGGTCATATAATAACAATTGCAGACAAACATAATAATTTTGTCGAAACTGAAAAGAGTACTACATTAGGTTAGTACCTAAATGAGAGTTGGAATGGTTATAAGGCAGAAACTCTGTTTGTGTTGTTTTTTGTACCTCTGCCACTGAAGTGTAGTTTAGTAGAAGTTGCTTCCTCCCTGGTAGCAACTCTGAGGTATTGGCATTATCTTACTGAAAGTATATAAATCGACATGATAAATTTGCACTAAGCTCCAGTTATAGAAATAGGGATGAATATACTAAATATTCCTCTTCCCAACATCCAAAGATGTGACCTATACATTAAGTGCATACATCTTGTTTTCAAAAAGAAAAAAGATTTGTGGTATTTGGTTGATGTTAAAGCAGTGTTTAACATACTTATAATATTATCAACTCAGTAGTACCTGATAACGGTGGATGCAGAGTGTTTGAACTCCTAATTCCTTGAATCTAAAACTTTGCTGAAATGTATCTGGCTGAAACAGAAAAAGAAAATAAAAGCCACTTCAGATGAACTAACAAAATTAGAAATGATAAAAGAGAAACTGCAGAGCTTCCACAGAGAAAAAAGAGAACTCACAACTTGAGGATTAGACACAATATTTCAGAATGGAACAGATCAATAAATGTGAGAAGATAACTTAGGTCTTTATAGGCCCAAGTCCCAGCGTTGAAAGACGAAAATATCACTGACACCACACCTGATTTCAATTCAATCAGCATTCGTTTAGTATTATTACAACACTATAACCCGAAAATAGTACCTCGCGCGCACCAATTCAGCTAAGAGTCAGACGACGAAGATGAGGCAGGAAAAAAAAAGATTCCACAAAACAATGATTTTCGCCATAACAGCAAACTAAAACCCAGCGAAAGAAGTGCTAAATTTTGCCAAATTATGTTACTATTAGAATTTATGACATCATAATACGACGTGCAATTATTAATTAAATCTAACCATTTTCTTATTCATAGCATGACCAGAAAGATTGCAAGAAAGCATCAAAGACTGAAAGGGAGCGTAATGAATGACTATACCTTCTTTATCTTCCTTCCTCAGAAACTCAGAACCATCCTCATTCTTCTAATTTCTTCACAATCTTGAATCCCTGCATTACCCAAATGTTAAACCATTGTCCACCTTGATTCTCAATTGAAAGAGAAGCAAACTCGATAAATGTCTTAAAGTTATGTCAATGAAAAAGTCAAATCTCCATTTCAAACATCTTTCAAAGAAAATCCATCGACTCAAAGGAACCCCCGAATCCACCAAATCAAACTGAATCCATGTCAAATCCATATCAAACCAATATATATAGAATAAAGAGTTACACAACAATGATAGAACTTAAAGACACACCGATCAGCAAGAGACACAACGGAGACAGTTTGGCAGAGAAAGATCACGTCCCAAATCCAACCCCTGAAATCAAAACAAAAAACCCACAATCAAAATCCAAAAGCCAAAATATTCACCGGCCAAACTATTCCAGGATCCAAACTGGGGGTGGGGGTGTTCATCATTTTCTGCAGGCATCTAATCCCACAAATCCCAGAAAAAAAATTAAAAAATACAGCACCAACAAAATAGATTTAGCATAGGATAAGAGTTCTTGATCCTACTATTAATCAAGAATCCAAATAATTCCAGTCACTGCACTAAACATTCACCATCAGTGTGTTTGCCAAATACACAATGGAGTATACATAAGATGGATACAGATAAATGAATGTGCAATACATTTTGAAGCTAGCGGAATTAATCAACTTGGTTAAGGACAGAGCTTTGGACCATGATTTGAACTTTGATCCACCTCCCTATGTGCACAGTGACCATATTCAATAGACCAGCACCTCATTATTTCTTTGGCGCCTAACTATGAACAACCAAAATCCAAAATCTAACGCATATCAAACCAACTTTACTAAACATTGTAGATTCTGATGATGCAACCACTGATTAAAAAAACATACGACTGGAAACAACAAATCAACATACAGTACAACATACTCTGATGCTTTCTGCAGCTGCCTGTTAAGTTTCTACAACCCAACCCATGTATCTAAAACATGATGAGATTCGAAGAACACTGTACAACAAAGACTTCAAGCAAGAGCCGTGTCAGTACATAAAACAGTACACCAAGCATTATTGACAACGGAAGAGCTGGCAAAGCTTTCTGATACAAAGGCAGCAGTATCAAAGTAACTCCCAAACCACCTATGATCGCGAGATAGCAAGCATACAGTCATAAAATCATACATCGCTGCCCTCCCAACTAAAACACTATAGAATATGAAGTCTCCCAATCCAAACTTGATTGACCCAGAAGATCCCAATCCAATACCTTCCAGCAACATACTATCACCCGACACAACATCATCCTGCCCACGTTGCTCAGCACTCGTTATCTGCTCTAGATGCAGAACTTATAATTTAATCAGGACAAAACAACTCACTCTTAAAGTCCAGGTCGTAGAGGTAAACTATTGGATACCAGAAACTCATCTATGGCAATTTTCTGTCAAAAACTAACCAATTATCAATTAGCTGGTGTCTAAATGGGAGAGCTAAAATATCGCATGACTATCCAAAAAATATCTAAACCCCTAAACCAAAAATCCACAATCAAAATCCAAAAGCCAAAATATCCATCCACCAAACTATTCCAGGATATATTCATCCACCAAACTATTCCAGGATCAAAACTGTGGGGGGGTGTTCATCATCTTCTACAGGCATCTAATCTCACAAATCCCAGAAAAAAAATATACAGCACCAACAAAATAGACTTAGCATAGGATAGTGGACAACATTTGCCGACTAAATGGACCACCTCAACAAAATTCATAAGCATCAACACTGCTATAAGTCGCAGGTGTCTACTCTAAACCCAAATCCATCAAGAAACCAATCATGCAATATAGCCTCACCCACAAAGGCAAGATTATATTGAGAACATATATATATATATATATCGATAATAATCGAAAACCAGATCCCTAAAAGGAGACCCAGAGGCAGCAACACACACCCATATTAAAATCCGAAAACAATGATTCAAAGAACAAAATCCAAAACCAAAGGAAAATCTGACATTTAATTTTCTTGCGAGAAGAGCAGCAGAGAAGCAGTCAGGAGGCGGCGATGAGTTTGGGCGGGCGGTTTCGAAGGTTGCGGTGGCGCAGAAATGCGACGACTCCCTCGCTGACATTGCCATCAGATACCTCCGTAATAATTCCACAAAGCAAATGGGAGTTTTGTTATTATTGCGCACTTGCATGTTCAAAAAATAAATAAAAATACCTCAGAAGCAGTCGACGTCTTCTTGTTGACCCAACCCTCCTCTCTTCTCCTTCGCTTTCCCTCTCCCTCTCTCTCTCTCTCCAGCCCTATAGATTCTCCTCGATTTCTCTCTCTCAATTTCTCCTCTGCTATGACAGAAAAAAAACAACCAGACAGAAGAGACCCCAATTTAGCAACTAAAACTAAGAACTAAAAGCAAAAACAAAACAGAGGAATAACAACAGCAGTAGCAACAACAGACAGATTTCAGAAGAAAAAAGAAGGGGGAGAGGCTTACAAATCTGTCTCCCTTCTTCCCCCGAACAAAACCGAAGCCGCCAATTCCAACAGCAGAATTCAACAACACCAACAACATCAAGACCTGAGAGAACCAACCAAACAATCAATTAAGCCCTAAATTGAATAAAACCACACACAACGTACTGACAATCCCCAAAGCAACAAACTTTGTAGCATCAGACATAGTCAAGTAAGCAACACAAAAACCAATTAACTTTACAGAGTTCCAAAACACATATAATCCACATTTTGCAAGTCACATTACATTACTCCAATAAACCAGTAAAGCAACAAACTTGCAACCACCAAAACATACCCCATTGTCAAAACAAACCCCAAAACACATAAAGCAACAAACTTTACATAGCTCCAAACCCAATCCAATAAAAAAACACAACCCCATTTCAGAATTAGTCACACAACCCCATTTCAAAACATTTCCTCATGACCCAAAAGACTTTTTCTTTTCTTTTCAATTTCATCCAAAAGGTTTTTCTTCCGTCCCTCTTCAATATTTCACCCTCCACTCTCACTTAGTCATCTATCACGAACAATAGATCAAATTCTGACCGACTTCTTTTTGTCTCCAGTAGGCTCAACAACAGAAAAATCATCATCCTCCATGCCAGCTCCAATCAACTTAAATACAGTAAATAATTATAAAGTTGGCAGCACAACAAACAGAGAAATCCAAGTACCCCAGTAACATTATTGACGACAACGTAAGAAATATGTCGAGCCAGGAATACATTACATATTGGTAGAAATAGAAGTAGCAAATAACCTTTTCAATACGAATTTTGTTGATTGCGGATGGCATGCCTGTCTGTTGTGTCCTCATCAGCGTAACAAATCTATGAGGTAAAAGAAAAACACATCAATCTCATGTTTTCTATGTACAACCCAGAAAAAGGAACTAATGTACCTCTTTTTGCCAGATCCTTGGCAGGAACTCTTCAGCTGATAGATCGCTGCTAATCGTTGCACCTAACATATTCAGAAGTAGTATATTAATAATTGAAAATACCCCTGGAATGTAGGATATAGATTAAACAAACACTTTCATTTGGTGTACTGAAAATTGAAAATCAACCTTCACAAAGCACATTTCACATCACAAATATTGCGGGGGAGTTCATACAAACTAATTTTCTAGCTTTGGTATGAATAGGGAGGGGAGAGAGTTGAGAGATAACCCAATTTGAATTCTCAAAATCAAAGCACCTCATTGGCTTAAACAAAAAATAAATATTTCAGATACTCCAGTCAACTAAACTTATTCAAGCTTGTAGGAAGTTGCAATGGTGAATCTACAGCAAAAAGAAGTAACAAACTGTAAATCGAAGTGATAAATCAGAATTCCATACTTGAGCACAATCCCGCAAATGCATAGGATGAAAAGAGAACATATCTACTCCATCCAAAACAATTTGCTCTAATTTCTACAAATAAAAAAAAATAGAGCTGAAAAGTAGTCTTTGGTTTCAATAGTGAGTCACTGGAACAAATGATATTAAGTTGCATGCACCATTACCAAAAAATGAGAAGAGTTTTACCAAATTTATTTGTTCAAGATCAACACCTCGGCGCAGCATTCTGTCTCGACGCTTCACAGCCATCATTTCTTTACGATGTTTTTTCTTAGTACCTGATTGGTAGGTCAATTGAAGCGATAAAAATGTGAGCGGAAAGCAGGGAAGATAATCCACTGGATTAAACAAATTGTGATATCATAGAGGATAGCCGTTTTTGATATACAAAAGATCCCTCAAATATTTATCACCCATGGTATCATATATGAGGACAAATGATCACATAGTCATACCAATGAGATCCTAAGTATCCACTTTACATCATATTCCATTCCATGCTGAAGACACTATTTTTGTGCTACTCCGTATGAAGGATGAAGAAAACAAATGAAATAATTTTTGAATTTGGCTGAAGTTCAATTGAAACCCTATATATGAATTCGGTGCTCAGGCAGAAAACAATCTTATTCAGTTCATGAATGTACCCAGTTATATATATTCAGTTCGGTGACGCCGACGACGGCGACAGAGGGGCCGGAGTCCTGGAGGGACATGCGGACGCGGAATGGGCTGGGAGAACGGGACTTGGTGCACAATTGTAAATTTCACACTTGAGTGACCTCACAGAGCTGCAGCATCAATTCTCTCCTCCCTCACAAAACAGAAAACTGATTTCAGAACAGAACAAACACCAATTATCTCCTCCCTTTACTCCCTTACATAATCTGGCCATTATAAATTTATAATCATAATCTTATCTATCCATTCATGATTCACCAACACAGCAAGTCAGCAACAATATATTGAGAGAGGAGTGTACCTGGCGGGCGCCCTAGAGACCCTTTCAAATTTGTGCCTTCCTCCTAAACATCCATATTCCCCATTTTCCACACAATATTACTGACATTGGCATCATGAGACTTTTCGAGTGCAGCAACTTTGGAATGATATGCAGCTGTGACCATATTGTTCTTTACTGACTGACTTTGGGGCACCTCGCTGGTTTCACACATAGAAGCAAATCTTAGCTCGGCAGGAGGGATAAAACAGTCTACTGACAACCCAGGAACATTGAATGCCACTTCCTCAATCGTCCAAGCTTCTTCCATCCTAGTCTTAGTATGGCTCATTGCAGTTTCTCCAAACCTGAAAAGAGTAACTACTGACCGCCCTGAGTGAGCAATCATAATTCCCTCCACAGGCCTATAATCATCAAGGAATGAATTGATTGTGGTCTCCCAGTAGACAGCGTCACCTCCATGGTTCTGAATGCGGGTCAAATGAGAATCTTCCAAGTGTATAAGAAGACCTGTTCTCTGGCTGAAGTAGCCAAATAAAACATGCCTTATGATCTCCGCAGGCCCTTCACTCCTGGCTTTCAAAGTTAAGGGGTCTGTGTTCAGCTTGAGGATGAAGCAATCCTCGCCATTGATCTTCTTTTCACCAATGCATCTTGAGTTGGTGAACATGCTCGCAGCGGTTCTCGGGTCAAGTCCCTATAAAAGAAATTGAGCAGGCAAAATAATTACATTATGCATGTCAAAAGAAATCTGAGCTGAAACACTGAACAATAAAGACTGGAACTTTAATTACCTGAAGTGCACGCCGCAAAGGCCTAACAGGCCCTTTAGCAGTGTGTGCACCAAGCCATGGAGTGTGCCTCCAGACAACCTTTCCATTGCAACCAGCATGAACCTTGCTGCCACCAATGGCAAGTTCCACATACCACATATCTGGATGCATCTGCCACAGGACAAAGCCACCTGAATCTGCTGCTTTGGACGCATTACGGTTCTTCACCACCTTGCCAGCTGTCTCAAACTCAGAAGCTACCATCTTAACCTTTCCCATTGCATAGGCATTGCGAATCGAGTTCTGCAGCTTTTGCCCCCCGGACGCTGCTGTATATTGCTGCAATATATATTGAGCAGACGAAGTTTCCTGCAACAGCGATCCACAAAATAAGGCCATAATTTAAACTGGAAATGAAAGGCATAAAAAACTTAGATTACACATTACAATGCAACAACACCTATAAAAGGCATAAAAATCAATAATACCAGCAGTAGTTCTACAAAGCACTATGACTTGTCTAAAGAGTCAAACAGAAATTGATAAGGACAAACGGTTCAATTTTGGATTTCCAGAGGGGGTATGTGAGTAAAACTGGAAAAAGGGGAGATGCAGTGCTCAATTCCAAGGAGGCTTGCTTCTTTTACCATCTTCTCTTTTACTTTATTCCTTTGGTAATAATCAAACCCAGTATGCGTGAAACTAAAGCAACTCACTTTGAACAAAAATCTCCAGGAAACAATCAACACTCCCACCAACTCTCACAGATCATAAAGCATGCATCACAATTTTGCTGACCAAACTCATTAATCTTCATAAACTGACAAACATAACTCCGAAAGTTGATAAATTCACAACCAAATTTGGACCATAATACTTAAAAAACATCACACATTAAAAAACACACAGAACCTTTGAAACAGAGAAAGACTTACAATGGGTGTGTCCTTAATACTGAGATGAGGGAAAGGAGCCACTGTGCTAACATGCACAGGCCCCAACGGTGCACCCAAAACCCCAAGCAACAGCCTCAGATCCGACCTCTTATAAGCCGACGATCAGCACGAAACAGCCGGAGCTCTACACAGCTGTCCCTTCATCCAGTGGCCCCACTTGCCCTCCATCTTCGCATCCTCACCGTCCGTTCCATCCGGCCCTTCCTTCAACGGCGACAGCGCCTCCCCGGATCTCGCGACCATCAGCTGTTCCGCCACGTGGTGCCTCCTCCTTCTCCGCATCAGACCCGACATTGGCGACGCACTTCTCGCCGGACTCTTCGCCCTCGACCACGCAGGCGACAGTCCCCTCACCACGTCCTCCTTGAGAGCCGAAAAGAACCCCTGCTTCCTCTCCATATTACGACTCTGCCACTGAACTGGATATTTGGGTTCTCTCAGAAACAACCAGAGAAGCAAAAGCAGCAATCTTTGAGTTGGGTTTGTGATGGGTTTTGAAGAAAATGGTAAAGCAAAAGTGGAGGAGACAGTGAGAAAAAAGCTCAAAGCTTATATTAGTGAGAAGAAAGCAGAGAGCTTTTTGGTTTTTGAAGACTATGGCTCGATGAAGTCGAGCAACCAAGAGACAGAGAGAGGAGACTCCAGTCGATGATGGGTGGTGGCTCCAGTGAGGTGGATGGATCGGTGGGGAAGAAACCGAAGTGGTGGTCTGGGTTCGGCTGAGGCAACACAAAAACAGTAGAAGTGGTGGTCTGGTCTGGGTCTGGGTTCGGCTGAAGAAGATGAAAATATTCGGATGAAAATAAGAGAGAGAATCAGATCGGATCGGGGCTCCCACAAAGCAAATGGGAGCAGGTGAGCAACACACGACGCAGAAGAAAAGGCGCGAACAGTGTGCCGCACGAACCGCACGCTTTGAACAATTTCGCACAGTATGAACAGGAAAAGTGGAAAACCCACAAATGTTATATAGTAAATGAGCTGGATAGAGGGTCAAATTCCACAAGTTTGGATTCACAGGGTGGAGTTACTTCTTGCCAGAAGCAAACTTTCAAATAATAAGCCCTAATCTACCATACATGTGATTCCCTCAAATGCAGCTGATTAGAAAGCATGACATGATATCTGTACTTGAACTATTTCATCCATCTACTTGACTTACTACACCAAAAACTAATAATTGTTGAAAACACGAAATAAAAGACCAACAAATAGATCTAATATCGTGATTCGTGAAGAGTACCACAAACGATTAAGTCAAGGAACTAGAATGAAGCTAATTAGATGATAATCGCAAACTAGAATAAATCAGAGTCCCTACTATGATTCTGAATCACTCACCCGGCTCCTGAGGACCCATCTTGGTCCTAATGCTGAGGGGAGGAGCATCCTCGCCTACCACACCGGCTGCTCCTCCAGTGACACCACCACTACCACCGCTACCGCCATCGCGACCGCCGCTCTCCAGGTCAGCGCCAGCTCCAGTAGCCCCCACACCCGCCGAAGGATCGGTTTCGGCCAGAGACGCGATGGGAACCATCGTCCCCACCTCTGGCGCCGTCCTCGTAGATTCCGCCGCCACTGTCGCCGTCACCTGCGCCGCCGCAGCAGCCATTTGAGCGGCAACTTCCGCCGCCTTCCTCTCTCTTCTCGCCTCCATCTCCTTCTTCCTCTTCTGGGCACTAGAACCGGGTGCCATTGATGAATCGAAGGGTTAGGGGTGAATTTAGGGTTTAGGGGTTTGAGAGAGATCAGGGGATTTCGGTGAGAAAGGGGGTTTTTGGTGAGAAGGGGTTTGGGTTTCGGGTTGTAAGAGAAGGGGGTTTGGGTTTATCAATGGCAGAATTTGGGGGAAGAAGAAGAAGAATTTGGGTGATTTGAAATTTGGGGCTCGCGCTACTGAGGAAGGAGCAAAGTCCCGGTTCATTTAATCAGATACGAAGCGACGAATATAGACAACCGTCGTCGCTTCGAATACTAACCGACAAAACATGGCCAAATATCGTCGCTTCACATTTAAGTTTGCGACGAATATCAAACGTCGTCGCTTCTGAAAACTGAAGCGACGAAGTTGGACCTCCCTACATTACCTAGTGGGTTAAAACTTCGTCGCTTCAGATAATATGAAGCGACGAAGTTTTAACCCACTAGGTAATGTAGGGAGATCCAACTTCGTCACTTCAGTTTTCCGAAGCGACGATGTTTGACAAAAATGGTCGCGTCACTTTTTAAAGCCACCAATATTGTGCAATATTCGTCGCTTCAAGTTGACTGAATAGATTAGTTATGTTTATATGCATTTTTTTTTATTTAATTAGAATATTGTAAATATTGTTCAAAATTACAATAATAAATATATATCATCATTATCATATTACAACATGTACTATAATTAACTAGTAGTCTTCCTCTTCGTCGTCTCCGCCATCATCGTCTTCATCTTCCTCTTCTTCTTCCTCATCGAATTCATCGCCACTGTCATCTTCCTCACCGTTTGATTCTTCATTCTGTTTGTGTACTTCTAAATCAAGTTGGAGATTAGATGCATCAATATGGTAAAATTGTATTGAACCTAGTGTGTCCTCTTGGTAAGGCTCTGTGATTTGATTTCCTGAAGGAGGCATGTTGTCTTCTGTTGCAAGTACTTCGGCACTGTATACATTTCGATGCGACATTTCTTGCACCACCTTCCAAGTACCACCCGCCGCAGGATCGTCCAAGTAGAACACTTGTTTAGTCTTCACAGCAAGACAAAATGGTGAACTCTCATAGTAACTAGTATTAGTATCCACCGATATCAGACCATGATCTACCTTGACGGTGTTAATTTCTTCGTCATCCTGATCGTCAGTGGTGTTGTGCCATATAAATTTGAACAATACGACCGACAAATTGTCTGGATAACATACCTCGACTACATAGTCAAGATGGCCATAGAAGTGTTGAGACAGGTTTTCAAGCTTCGTGCTTAACATCACCCCGCTATTTCTAGTCACGAGCCTTTGATCTCTATCGAATGAGACATACTTGATACCGTTCACGTAGCACGCCTTATAAATCCGAGTGAATTGCGGACCTCGAGCCAATGACCATATTGCCCTGTTAAAATTAGGGTCCTGAGCATAATATATTCTCTTGGCCTGAAAAATAGATTGTGTTAGTTCTATACTATTCAGTTTTCGTATAAATTTTAAGAACCATATATTTAGTTTTCGTACAAATTTTAAGAACCATGGATGGAAACTCCTCCTTCGATGGCGCTGGTCGTAATCGTCACCATATTTCACCGTGTACAGCTGCAAATGAGCGTCCATGTAATATTGAGCTTCTTCTGTATCCGTCAAAATTTGCCAGTGAGCCTCAACCGTTTGCTCCTCTATTAACCTGATATTTCCGGTGGTATCCATAATACACGGTTGAACTAACTGAGAAACAGAACTAATATTCCATATTGGGGGATTGGGCTCTTCGTGTTCTTCCAATTGCAGATACGACTTACAGTACGTCACCGACTCCCATGATATGTACCTTTCTGCAATACTCCCCTCCGGGTAACGTGTATTACTTATTGACTGTTTATAGTCACCTAATTGCCTGTAAAATAATGAATATGATTACTGCATACATAAGGTCGATAACAATTTAGTTTGGACGTTAAGAAACATATTTGATTAGTGCATATACCTTTCCGTCGGATACATCACTACCAGATCGGACAGAATAGCCGACGAAAAAAATTTCGTCTACTATGCCAAATTTTCGTCGGTTATTCCTTCTACCGACGAAAATTTCGTCGGCTATAATTCGTCAGTAAAAGGGCGTCGGTAAAACGAATGGCCGACGAAAATAACGAAATTGTCGGCCATTCCAAAATTATCACCGACGAAAATTCATTTTGTCGACCAAACCTTGGCAAAATATCCGACGAAATTCGTCGGATATTTTCGAGTATGGCCGACGATATCGTAAACTATAGCCGACGATATCTTCTTTTTCATCGGCTATTTGTTCTGAAATATAGCCGACGATTTCATCTATTTCGTCGGTTATTTCGTCAGAATATATTAATATTTTAATAGGCATTAATTAGTTATAGCCGACGAAATAATGTGATTTTCGTCGGTTATAAAAGTTATAGCCGACGAAATTTGGTAAAAATCGTCGGCTATAGCACTTATAGCCGACGAAATAATGCCAATATTGTCGGCTATTCTTACATTTTGGGGAAAAAAAATTAAATTAATTTCTAAATTACCATTCCAAGCAACCTGCAATTCACAATGACAATCCATGCATTTACACCAACAAGAAACACGTCTAAATGACTTACTTAATTTATTCCAATATACATAAAATATAACCCTAATCATCACCTAAAGCACTAAAGTCCACCACGTCATCCCCAGCATGCCCGTCATCCTGGCCACCATCCTGCTGTCCATCATGCTCGTCATCCTGCTGAACGAACTCGGGAGGTTGAGGCATTCGAGGTTCATCTAACGGCTCAAACGGGGGAGGGGGTTCAAGGCCTTGTTGTTGTGCCGCGAACATAGCATACCACCAGTTTTGTTGGCCGGCGTAGTTGTGTCGCCGAATTCTCTCGCATTCAGCATGCCAACTGGACATATCCAAATGGTACTGCTGTGTTCTGCGGTGTTGCTCCTGTGATCTCTGGAACTCGGCCGCCAATCTTGCATTTTCTTCTGCCAATCTCTACATTTCCCCCCTCATCTGTTGGCTGTCCCCGCCTCCCTTCTTTTGAGCTCCCTTAGTGGTCTTCAGGACCCCTATTCCAGAACTTCCAAAACCCCGGCAGTAGTAGTCGTTTGACTGTTGTGGGAAGGCTGCGTCGAATATCCGCGCTGCAGTTTGGACATTCGATCGGTCGACCTGGCTCAGGGCTTCTTGCAGATCTGCCTATGAAATGTTCGGTTGTGTCTCCCGAACTACTCCATGCAACACTTCTTCTTCGGCCCGGTTCACCCTCTCATAATTGAAAGGGAAAAAAAAATAATTAATATTCTAACAAATATATAATTAAGTAAAATTAATAATTAAAATTTTTAAATCGTAATCAACGACTTACAACCTCTTATGTCGCTAATGGATAAGCCTTCTTGAACGTCTCTACGTACGGGTTGCAGTTAGGATGATCTCTAAGCGCCTCCTCCAGATATTGTGAAAATGGCCTAGAACCACCATGATGGGGGGTTGTGTTACGGCGGCGGTTCACAGAGTTCTGCCGAGACCGTCCCTTCAAACAAATAATAAAATATTAGAAAAATGCATAAAAAAATATTAGTGTGATAATTATAAAATAATTAAATTAATAATTAAAATATTAACAAAATAAACATTTATAGTTAAGTTTAGTATTTACCTGCATAACTGGGTTGTTGAAGTCTACTGTCTTCAACCAACGCCACTCGTACTCCCTGAACATGAACTCTCTTGGAGTACCCATACGACCATGTTTGTCGTATTCGGTAAAGTGGGTACGGAGCTTGTTCTTCCACTCTTTGAACCTACGGAAAAAACAAAAGTGCATTAGAAATATTATTAATATCATAAAATATTTCAAATTATAAGATGAGGAATTCCCAACGTACCTCGAGTTCTGCATCGCGTACGCCCAAGCCTGCTTGTGTTCGGCAATCTCGAAGTATGCCTGAAAGAGAATATTTTATTAGTTTAAAATTATAACAATACCGAAAATTATTAAATATTACCATAAAGAAATTATGTTTTTTAAATTACTCACAGACGCCGCGTTGTTGACCTCCCTCTTGATCTCTTCCGGCACATCAGCCCACCGTGTCCACAACATAGGGACTCTATCCCTAATTAGTGCTCCCATGCAACCCGCGTAATCGCGGCGTTTTTTTCCCCTTAACATCCTCATTAGGGGGTTCGTTGATCTGGATCCTCCCGCTGGTCTCAACACTTTTCCTGAGCGTATCAAAACATATGACACCTCTCGTATTCCTGCTTGAACTGCTACCGGCGGTCCCTATCACATAAACGACGATTGGTTAATTAAATTAAATATTAGTGCGTTAATTTTAAAAAAACATTTAATTAATAAAATCAAATGTTACCTGAACTCGATGACCCTTCTGTCGGCTTTGGTTTTAATCTCGCCGAAATCAGGAGCTCAGGTCTCTCAAATGGCTCATAATGGTATGCCTCCGCAACACTCACGTACTGAGGCTTAGCAGGCCATATGGGCACACCACGCTCGTCAACCTCGGGTATGGTAGGAATGTTGTATGGCAGGTACAGCTGATTAGGGAGAGTAGGCCCCTCAGTAGAGTCAGCAGCAGACGACGCAGGACTCGTCATCGGCTCCCAATGAACCTCAGGCATACGGACCTGATGAACGTCTAGAGCTATGTCGTCCTGAAATAGTTGTGTACTACATCTCGGAGGATCTGGCCAGAGAGGGGGACGTGAACTGCTCAACGGCCGCCCCGCCGATAAAAGGGTCTCGTGCCTGTTGCTCACACTCCTCTGCGGCTGGGATGAATCGATCCTCTGAGGTTGGCTGGTGGTCCTCTCAGGCTGTCTAAGGGTCCTCTTGGAGTCTCCGGATCAGCCAGAACTTCCAGAACTCCTAGATCTGGAACGACGGCCTCCGAATAACTGTCTAAATTATATTACATTAAATAACAAATTCTAATTAATATAATAACCAATAATACTAACATATTTTAAAACATACTAACAAATTAATATTTGTTGTAGGAGAAATAGATTGATAAATCTCTCTTTGTTTATTCATTGATAAGGAGGCCTTTATATAGGCATTACATCAAGTATCCCTGGCGAACAGGGATTCCCTATCTAATAGAGTATCTAGACTACAAGTCTTATTAGGACAAGACACACCACGGAAGTTACGGAGTTAACCTTCCTTGAACACTCCCCCTTGTGTCGCGTCCTCAATGGTGCATGAACCGTTGCCTCGTTAAAACCTTTGCCAGCAAACAAAAACCTCTTGGGCAAAAATAAAAGCATGGTCTAAGGAAAAAGAGTACAACGCACCAACTACAAGTATGTGAGACATGCATAACTAGGCTCCCCCTGAAGTCTAGATGAGAACTCCCCCTGATAGTCATTCAGTCTTTGAGTTCGGATAAGCGACACATTCCAATGCGCTTTACATGCTTCATAAATGTAGATTTAGGTAGAGACTTGGTGAACAGATCCGCTGCATTTTCTTCTGAGCTGACTTGCTTCACTTGAATATTCAAAGTCTCTTGCTGCTGCTGATTGTAGAAGAACTTAGGCGAAATGTGTTTAGTATTGTCACCCTTAATGTATCCCAACTTCATCTGCTCAATGCATGCTGCATTATCTTCAAATATGCAAGTTGGTCCCATCGTAGTAGACTCAAGTCCACTAGACTCTCGAATGTGAGATATAACTGAGCGAAGCCAAATACATTCTTTGACTGCTTCATGTAGTGCAATAATCTCAGCATGGTTCGAGGAGGTAGCAACAAGGGTTTGCTTGGTTGATCTCCAAGATATCGCCGTATTCCCAATGGTAAAAACATAACCTGTTTGGGAACGTCCTTTGTGTGGATCTGATAAATATCCAGCATCAGCAAATCCTACCATCACATCATTTGGTGTATCTGAGTAGGAGGGGGTATCGCCAAAGCCGTATCGGGACCACGACTTAGCATCCGCGGGTCCGGATAAGTTGGCGGATATGTCTGCAAGATGGCGGATGGATGAACCAAAGCCAGTCTTGGCGGATATGGCTGGCGGATGGCGATCCGAGCCATGGTTTGTGCTGTTAGATGCAAGAGATCGACTATGTGTCGAATCCTGATGAGTATATCGATAGTACAAGCCCATGTCAAGGGTTCCTTTAAGGTATCGGAAGATGTTCTTGATTCCAACCCAATGACGTTGTGTTGGCGCAGAGCTAAATCTAGCTAACAAGTTCACAGAGAAAGCGATGTCTGGTCTAGTACACTGAGCTAAGTATAACAAAGCTCCAATCGCACTAAGATATGGATATTCAGCTCCCAAGACCTCTTCGTCATCTTCTTTCGGACGAAAGGGATCTTTGTTGATATCCAGACTTCTAACGACCATGGGAGTGCCTGTAGGATGCATAACTTTGTCCATGTTAAATCGCCTGAGCATCTTTCGGACATATGCAGACTGGTGTATAAAAATTCCACCACTTCGGTGCTCTAGTTCTAAGCCTAGGCAAAACCGAGTCCTTCCCAGATCTTTCATCTCGAATTCGGATTTCAAATAGCTAGCGGTCTCATTGATCTCATTCAGAGTTCCAATGATGTTCATATCATCGACATAGACGGCTATAATGGCAAATCCTGAACTTGTTCTCTTTATGAACACACAAGGGCACAACTCATCATTCTTGTATCCTTTCCCAATCAAGTAATCACTTAACCGTGTGTACCACATCCTACCAGATTGTCGGAGTCCATATAGAGATCGTCTCAACCTGATAGCAAATGAACTTCGTGGTTTTTGCTCACTTGACTTGGGTAACGAAAGTCCTTCTGGCACTTTCATGTACATCTCCGTATCTAGGTCCCCATAAAGATACGCAGTTACAACATCCATAAGCTGCATATTGAGTCTCTCTGAGACTACCAAACTTATTAAGTATCGGAAGGTAATAGTATCCATGACAGGAGAATACGTCTCCTCATAATCAATTCCAGGGCGTTGAGAAAAACCTTGCGCCACGAGTCGAGCTTTATATCGCTGGACTTCGCCATTCTCATTGCGCTTTCTGACAAAGACCCATTTATGTCCAACAGGCTTCACGTTCGGCGGTGTAGGCACAACCGGTCCGAAAACTTGCCTTTTCTTTAGAGAGTCTAGTTCAGCCTGGATTGCTTCTTCCCACTTCGGCCAATCCGCCCTACGTTGACATTCATCAACAGTGCGGGGTTCCATATCGTCGTCGTCAATAACTTCTTGAGCAACGGCGTAGGCGAATGCATCATCGATATACATGGAATTTCTTTCCATCAGATTGTGCATGCATAAGTAGTTTAGTGAGATTTCCTTGTTCTCCAACATCAACGGTGAGTCTGAGGCGTCCCCCAGATGATTCAGAGTTGATTCTTGGACATAGGTATAGTCGGAGACAATCTCGTGTGACGGCGTCACAGTATCGATGATGAACGGATCGCTTTGTGCCTGGACACATGCCCTCTTTCTAGGTACATTGTCTTTGGAACCGATTGGTCTCCCCCTCTTTCTAGGAGGATCCGAAGTCGACGCCGGCTCTCCACTTGGAGGTGCCGAGCCTAGGCTGCCGATGGCACCTAGGGCTGCGGGTCCGAGACCGGCGGCGCGTGCTCGCGCATGGCGAGGAATGTTAAGCCTTGCAGGTACATTCGCAGCAGGTATGGTTGATCTTGTCACTTTCGCAATATCAGTAAAGGAGTCGGGCATCGTATCCGCCACCTTTTGTAGTTCTAATATGCGTTGTATTTCAGTCTCACACTGAGACGTACGGGGATCATAATGAGACATAGTGGGAGAGAACCACGTCAATTCCTGACGTTCATTTGGGACGGATGCGGCCCCATCTCCCCCTAACGGCGGGAAGGATGTCTCATCAAAGTGACAATCTGCAAATCTTGCAGTAAACAGATCACCTGTCATAGGCTCTATATAGCGGACAATAGTTGGTGCTTCATATCCAACATAAATAGCTGATCGTCGTTGTGGACCCATCTTGGTACGCAGTGGAGGCGTGATAGGCACATATACGGCACAACCAAAAGTACGCAGATGCGAAATATCAGGCTCGTAACCAGTTACCAACTGGTACGCACTAAATGGTTGGCTATCTGTGGGTCGTAGACGAATAAGCATAGCTGCATGTAATATTGCATATCCCCATGCCGAAACCGGCAAGTTTGTGGCCATGACAAGAGACCTAGCTACAAGCTGTAGTCTCTTGATAGCGGCTTCTGCAAGACCGTTCTGAGAATGAACGTGGGGTACGGGATGTTCAACTTCAATCCCAACTGACATGCAATAGTCATCAAAACACTTTGAGGTAAACTCTCCAGCATTATCCAGTCTGATGGACTTAATCGGATTGTCCGGGTGGTGAGCCCGAAGCTTAATAATCTGAGCTAGGAGTTTAGCGAATGCAGCATTCCTCGTGGACAACAACGCTACGTGTGACCAACGCGTTGATGCATCAACCAGAACCATGAAATATCGAAATGGTCCGCATTCTGGTGTTATAGGTCCACATATATCACCTTGTATTCGTTGTAGAAACGGAATATTCTGTTTATTATCAATAGCAAAAGATGGTCTTGCTTGAAGTTTTGCTAGTGAACAAGCTTTACAAAACGAACGATGAGCATTAGACATCGCTACAGAAGCATGAGAAGCAGGAGGGGACCGAACCTCTCCTTGGAAGCGAGAGGCGGCTATCGACGGCACGGCCGAACCGAGGCCGAGGCGCCCTCTGTGCTTTTGTGATCGGAAAAATGGATGACCGTGGGAGCATTTCAAAATACGGATCATCAGATCACGACCCGGATGACCGAGTCTATCATGCCAAAGCTTATAAGCATCAGAATCACATAATATAACAACATGAGATTCGTTGGCTCGAATGGTTGTGAAATACATGCCATTGCGAACTCGCTTACACTTCTCCACAATGCGAGTGCGCATAGATTGAGTGGAGGTGATCAACAGATATTCAGTTCCATCTTCAACATAAGTGCTGAGGTGATAGTCATTGTCACGCACATCCTTGAAAGCTAGCAAGGTTCTTGGCGCCTTAGGCGCATATAGGGCGTCCTCTACCCGAATCTCAGTGCCATTTGGCAGTAAGAATTGAGCAGTGCCACGACCCTTAATTACGGGTCCAGTTCCTGTCATCGTAGATAACGACGATTCTCTTGGCGTAAAATCCGAAAACAATTGCCGATTTCTCAGAATCGTGTGAGTTGTTGCACAATCCAACAAACACTCAATCTCGCCTTGATACATCTACAAAAACAATGTAAATTGAATCAATAGTCTACTTTAGACTTTGGCGAACACTTTAAAGTAAGTGTACTGAAACAATATATCATCACAAAATGAAGTGCATTAAGGCCAATAACATAGCCATGGCAACGACAAAATTTGAGAGAAAAAGATAAGCCGCATTTTAATCACCGAGTATCACCAATGATAATCATAGCCTAGGTCAGAGATTGAGACCGGACACCGTCGTAGGTGGCGTGGCCGAGCCAAGACCGAGGCCAAGGCAAAGGCCGAAGCTACCCAGAGGCCGAGCCGAAGCAAGGCGAGTGGTGAGAGTCGGTCAGGCATTGAGGCAATGCGATGCGACGGTTGAGCTAAATCCGAAGCATGGCGAGTCCGAAGACACTTCGTTGCCGAGCCATTGATGCAAAAGTTGCATTTGTTCGATAGGCTATCGATTGTTGGTTTCAAAAAAAACCGGATTCGGTGCTGAGCCAAGCTGGCGAATGGCCATGGCGAGTGAGGCCTAGCGAGTCGCGGCCAAGCGCTTAGGCTTTGGCGAGCGAGGTTTGGCGGATCGCAGCCAAGTTGGCGGATCGCTGATCGCGGATCGCGGATTAGTTGGCGAATAGCCATGGCGAGCGAGTCCTGGCGGATCGCGACCAAGTTGGCGGATAGCGGATCGCGGATCACGGATCGCGGATCTCGGATCGCGGATCGTGCATCGCGGCTCGCGGATGGCGTATCGCGTATCGCGGCTCGCGTATCGTGGCTCGCGGATGGCGTATCGCGGCTCGCGGATTTCTCCTTTTGTCTTTGTGATTTTTCGGATATGAGTTAACATCACCAGAATTTTGGTGAACTCAAAATGATTATGCCATTGAGAATTGGACGCATTGAACCAATTTTGCTTTCAGGGATGTAAAAATCTCAAATCATTCGTAGAATAAGATAGATTTTATTGATGACAACTCAAAAATACATCATGGTTGTTCTAAATAGAACGACTTATCGAACAAAGTCGTGATTTATTGACTATTCTGTCAAAATAACAATCAAAATCAAACTTGAACACGTATCTCATGACCTAAGTCAAATACTTATTCATAGTCTGGAGTATCATACTCCTGAGTCCTACGTTTCTTGGTAGGTTGGAAGTCATCGATGGCGAAGTTCGTATTTTCCTCATCGTATACTTCTTCCTCAAAGTCTCCTACATAGTGTGCTTCTTGTTCTATGTATTGTTTGTGTTTCTTGTAAGCGGCTTGAATATCTCTGCTTGCTATGCAATCGCGTTGGAGATGATTCATAGAACCACATTTGAAGCAAGGAGCCGAAGCATTGTTCGGCGGATGGCCACCACGCCTGGGACCGGAACCAAAACTGTTCCTCCCTCTGGGAGCGGCGGCTCTGCCATCATCCCTTGTCCAAGAAAGCGGTCGGCCACGGCCGACGCCTCTTCTCCCTCCTCGTCCGCCACGTATTGCTCTTGGCGTACGTGGTGGCGGTGCTTGACGTTCATGAGGTTGATGCTTCTGCTTAAAAGCTTTACCACGGGCTTGATGAGATTCCGCAATGAATTTCGGTCCTCGAGGCCTCTTATTGGTGGTAAGAATCAACTCATGGTACCTCTCCTTTCTTTGAAGCACATTCATCAAATCGCTGAAGGTTTTGATAGTGCCTTTCTCGCGGAGATCGCGGTACTGATGCGACAACATGGACGCAGATTCTGGGAACGTCGTGAAAGTCTTCTCCATCATATCATCATCGGTCTTTTCGACCCCACAAAAGCTCAAATCAGATTGCAAGTTTAGCATAGTCTGATGATATTCCTGGACGGA
The DNA here is from genome assembly GCA_963682095.1 of Potentilla sterilis. Classification (NCBI taxonomy): domain Eukaryota; kingdom Viridiplantae; phylum Streptophyta; class Magnoliopsida; order Rosales; family Rosaceae; genus Potentilla; species Potentilla sterilis. The sequence goes on along the minus strand of OY821757.1, from coordinate 37,389,808 downwards.
ATCAAAATCCAGTAAGCGGATTTGCTCCCAATCAGACATGAGGTCTGGGAGTTGTGCGTCATGCACATTGTCGAAGCGGTCCTTGAGGATATCCCATAGCTCTTTGGGATCAGTTTTCCTCAGGTATTGCTTCTTGAGCGTTGGATGGATATGGCGCCTGAGAAACATCAGGGCTTGTGCTTTCTGTTCAGGAGAAGCGTGTAAGCTTTCATCCTCAGAAGGGTTGATGGTGGCAGTAAATCTTTTACCAATGAAAGTGTTCTCAACATCTGAGACCCACCTCTTGTATTCCTTGCCTTGGACATCCAAGATGTCAAATTCTGGACGCTGAGTGTCAGCCATCTACAGAACACAAACAGGGAGACGTTAGTATGTTTGAATACTAATCAAGTTTGATTGTTCTTTTAGAACAGTGCCAAGATATATCATGGTCACATAAATCGATGCTTAACGTGACTTCAAGTCACAATCGATATCTTCCCTTTGTTTTCTTTCCAAAAAAAGAATAATACGTTATGGTTCACAGTGACATCACAGTCACAAGCATAACGGTGGCCGGTAACATCACAGTTACCCCAATAAACGTTGGCACCGGGGTGACTAAATCCCCGTATGCCGTCCCGAGAAGCGATAGAATCGGGATGAAGAAGCAGGGACACGGAAAGGTCCCGGAAGAGAAAACAAAACCCAACTATTGAAATTTCAGAAGCGGGAACGTTTATGAAAATATTTACCTCTTCAAGAGAAGCTTGATCAAACGAAACTTGACTCTTGGGGAAGCTTGTTTTCTTCGACTTTTCTTGATTTCTTCTTAACCACGAATAAGGGTTCGCGGATCGCTTGCTTGGCTTGCGAGCAATTTTGATCTTCTGGCAGATGCGTGCAAAAAGTAGCACGCAAGGGAGAGCTGCTGGCGAGCGGGTTGTCTGCCTAGAGGCAGAGGAGGAGCTGTACTCGAAGGTACAGTGCGGCAGGCGAGCAGCGCAGATGCTGCTGAGAAGAGGCCGACGGTGCCGAAGAGAAGAATCGGCGGCCGACGGTAGGTTAGGGTTTCGAAAAAAAAAAATTCGGAATTAGGGTTTCTAGGGCTTATTAGACGGGAGGCTAGAGCAATGTGCTGATAACGTGTTGTAGGAGAAATAGATTGATAAATCTCTCTTTGTTTATTCATTGATAAGGAGGCCTTTATATAGGCATTACATCAAGTATCCCTGGCGAACAGGGATTCCCTATCTAATAGAGTATCTAGACTACAAGTCTTATTAGGACAAGACACACCACGGAAGTTACGGAGTTAACCTTCCTTGAACAATATTTAAATTTTAACTAATTTTAAATAATACTAACCATTAACATAAATATAACAATTTATATACAAATATAACTATATTTCATCATTAACATATATATACATACAAATAACCATTTATATATTAACATAAATATAACCATTTATATAATTAGGCTACCAATTTATATATATAATTAATTTAACAATTTATATATAACAATTAAAATATACATTAACATATAACCAATATTAACAAATATATAACAATATATATAATTAATCTACAAATTTATATATATAATTAATCTAACAATTTATACATATAACCAATATATATAAAAATTTAACACACACTTAAATATCTAAATTATATACCTAAATTATACAATTAAAATAAATTTAAAAAAAAAAAAAAAACAATACAAAAAAACTTACGGGATGATTTTCTTTAGGAGGAGGAGGAGGCCGGCCGGAGGAGGAGGGGAAGGAGGAGGAGAGCGGCGGATTGGAGGAGGAGAGCGGCCGATTTGAGGAGCGGAGGAGGAGTTTTTGCGGAGGAGGAGAGAAAAAAGTCAGAGAGAAAGTGACTTTTAGCTTTTATAGCAGAAAGAATAGCCGACGATTTAGAAGATTTCATCGGCTATTCTTTGAGAATAGCCGACGATTTAGAATATTTCGTCGGCTATTCTTTGAATAACCGACGATTTAAAAGATTTCGTCGGCTATTCTTTGAATGTCGTCGGCTATTCTATGAACCTCGTCGGCTATACTTTGGAAGATCAACAACCGTCTGATCTGAGCCATCCAACGGCGGACAATAAAAAGGCGCGGATCGCAAGAGTTTAGTGGACGAAATATAATTTTCGTCGGCTAAACTTAGAGAATAGCCGATTTTTTAAAAGATGTTTTCGGCTATTCTTTGAATATCGTCGGCTATTATATGAACATCGTCGGCTATACTTTGGAAAATCAACAGCCGTTGGATCTGAGCCATCCAACGGCGGACAATAAAAAGGCGCGGATCGCAAGAGTTTAGCCGACGAAATATAATTTTCGTCGGCTAAACTATAGGTCAAACCACTAAGTCAAACCTCTAAACGCTTAAAAACAGAAATTAGTCTAGTTAAACGACGGTTTCTGGCCTCACCTTCAACAGATAATAGTTTCAAATCAATGAGACGCAATTAATCATATAAAAATTTTACAAAATTGATTTAACGAACGTCAGGCTACCCACAGGAAAATTTAAAGTAAAAAACAGTTAACCGCAACATTCGGCACACAGATTTTATCGGAATCTTGTCATTTTTCAACCGTAGACGTATTTCATTATTTCGGTCATATCTTATTTCCCAACCTTTTTTCATTTGAAGAGTCTACGTATAGTAACTATTTGAAACTATACATTCACTTAAACACTTAGTAAACAAGTTAAGGAACATTAGTGCATATGTTCTGATTTTGAATGTAAAAGTTTAGAAAATCTATTCCAACCGTCAGAAATCACCGTTAAGATTAAATACATGTATGGAAAAAAATCCAACTTCAGCTGACAACGTTAAAGGCTCGATCGGAACGGTGAACCGGGTAAGTCAAACCTCTAAACGCTTAGAAATGGTAATTGGACTGTTTAAATGACCTTTTTTGGCCTGACATTCAACAGATAATAGTTTCAAATCGATGAGATGCAACTAATCGTATAAAAATTTTCCTCAAAATATTTACCGAAGGTAACGCAACCATTAGGGAAACGAAGGAATAAAACCTTTGACCGCATCTTTCGACACTCAGATTTTATCGGAATCTTGTCATTTTTCAACCGTAGACGTATTTCATTATTTCGGTCATATCTTATTTCACAACATTTTTACATTTGAAGGATGAAGTAATGATTTATTGTTAGTGATAGAAAATGGAATATGGTCATTTTTTGTTTTTTTTTTTTAAATCATAGCCGACGAGAGACTCGTACTACAACAACGAAGAAGTGTACTGTAGATATTCATCCACTTGCCTGATAGTCGATTTTGTCTCGACTTTAATCATCATTACCTCCATCACACTTTCAAGAACTGTCTTCTCAGAACTTGAAGACACAGGGGTCTGTTGCAATACAATCAGTTTGTTGTACTTGTCAAAGGCAGTAGTGTTGACAACTTGTGGGAAGGGCTGCACCGGGTTATGCATATATTGTTCCCCACGTACACCGCTTTCAAAAGGAAACACGTCGTTGACGAATGCCATTGTTGGATCGTTGGATGTACTACTACTGCCCGCCTCAAAAAACTGCCCATGATCATGCGATCTATCTAATGATGGCTCACCGTGATATATCCAACGTGTGTACTTCGGCCAAAATCAATTACTCTTTAGGTGCTCCCATACTGTCCTAATCGGAAATCGACACATATCACTGCGACACCTACATTTATTGCACGGGCAATAATGGTATTCATTCCCGTTTACATTTTCCTCGACGAACTGCAAAAAATTCACAACTCCTGTAGTGTATCGTCGGTCATGCTTTGGAAGCGAAATCCAACTCTTATCCGGATCCATATATAGCCTGAAAATAATATATATATAACTTTAATTAATAAGAAATTAATTAACACATACATATATATATATAAATCCTTAATAATTAATTACATTACAATATATATTATTATCAACATCAACTTATATATATATATACTATTAACAACCATTATTTAAGTTACACTATATATCAACCATTATTTAAGTTAATTACACTATCAACAACCATTAATTAACATATATATATATATATATATATATATATATAATTAAACTCCACACACACACACACACACACACACACACACATATATATATATATATTTTAACACTAATTAAAATAACATCAAATTAAAACACATAATTAAACTCTAACTTAAAATCAACTCAACTACAACTCAAAATCAACATATATACATACATTCTAACACTAAAACAACAACAAAACAAAAAATCACTTACTAAATCAAAATCACTAAAACTCAAAATCAACTCAACTAAAACTCAAAATCAACATATATACACATATACGTACCTATATATAGCTCCACAATGTGAGAGAGGACGGATTTCAACAATACCCACAGATTTTTCACTCGTTCTCCCGTGTTTTTTGGTTTTTTTTTTTTAAATGAGCAGCAGTTGTCTAGATCTGAAAATATATAGACTTATAGCCGACGAAAATGTCAATTTCGTCGGCCAAAATTTCAAAAGTTTTCGTCGGCTAAGGTTTCAGAGAAAGGCCGACGAAAATCCAAATCGTCGACTGAAATCTTAATATAGCCGACGATTTTTGTTTATACCAACGAAAAAAAAGGATCGTCGGCTATTCCAAAACTATGGTCGACAATTTTGTTTTTCTACCGACGACCAGCCTTGGTCATCCCTTCAATTGAAAGAATGGTGGCCAAGATATTGTCACCCACGTTCTTTTCAATGTGCATGACATCTAAACAGTACCTGTGTAACAACGATGACCAATAGGGAAGCATCCAAAATACGCTATCGTGGGTCCAACATTGTCTGTTGTGTGCCGAGTAAGGGACACGAAAATACCGATGATGGCTAAGAGTGGCGTAACTGTGTGACCTAATTTCCTCTAAAATTTCATCTCCGTTCTTATGAGCTGGCCTTTTGCCCCACTCTGGCTTCCCGTTAAATGTCAAACTGGATCGCATTGGTGAATTCTCGTCGAGCCATTTCCGATGCCCTTCATAAACAATTCTCCCACAAATATGCTTCGCCGTCAGCTCATCTAGACAAATTGGACAAGCCTTGTACCCTTTCACCGTTGAGCCCGCAAGCATCCCTAAACCAGGAAAGTCACTTATAGTACACATCACCACTGCCTTCATCGTGAATACATCATTGTCGACTCTGTCAAAAGTATAGACTCCATTTTTCCATGAATCTATGAGCTCGTCGATCAATGGACGAATGAGTACACTAAGGCACTTTCCTGGAGATTTAGGGCCAGGAATCAACACGGTCAGCATATTATATTCCTTCCTCATACACATATTAGGGGGTAGATTATATGGCATCACAACCACGGGCCACGTACTATGCTGGGTTGTCATTGTTCCAAATGGAGTGAAACCATCAGTTGCCACTCCAAGCCGCACATTTCTTCCCTTAATGTCGTCGAAACCTGGAAATGTCCTGTTAAAATGTTGTCATGATTCTTCATCAGATGGGTGCCGGAGGGTACTTTCATCTTGTCGCCTCTCCTTATGCCATCGCATATGCTTTGCTGTGTGTGGGGACATAAATAGGCGTTTCAACCTTGGAGTGATAGGGAAATACCATATTATCTTTTTTGGAAGGTCATCCGTATCTGGCTTATATCTTTGAGCACTACATATTGGACATGTCCTACGAGTTTTATTTGCAGCCCCCCTGAATAGGTAACAGTTGAACTCACAAACATGAATTTTTTCATATCCAAGGGAAATATCCTTGATGATTTTTTTAATTCTCGAATAACTCACAGGAAAATTATTGACTTTAAAAAACTTATGCACCCATTTACATAATTTATCAATACTCGTATTCGACCATCCGTTTTCAACTTTAATTTTCATTGCATGTAATGTGGCACTTAATACAGTTTCTTCACTCTCTTCATACAATGGGGTTTGAGACTCCTTTAGAAGCCTTTTATACTTAGCATAATCATCATCTACCATGTCATTGAACTGAACTTCAGCGTTTTCTTCAACGACATTATACGGTGCATCTGCATAGTATCCAGGATAGTATGGAAATACATCTTGTATAATCTCCACAGGCGGGATCACTGAAGGACCGGCAACACTGGAACCCTGGACTCTGTCTTGAAGCCACTGTCTCCGTTTACTGATCACTGCCGGTTGACCAGAATCTTCCCCGTGTAGGTGACAAACTGTGTAAGTCAAATCCAAACCATGGTGCAAGCAGTGATGATAAATTTCTATGAGTTTCTTATAATAAGGACCATTTCTGCAAACTGCGCAGGGACAAGGGAGAAATTCGATTCCAGCAGTGCGAGCGGAAATAAAATTGATGAAGTTAACTAAGCCTGTGCTGTAATCAGGGTGTGTAAAGTGAAGATTCATCCAAGATTTGTCGGGGACATCATCCATGTTTCCTGTCATAACATAAACAGACAATATGCATAAGGTTAGCACACAACATATATGATACAATCAAAACCTGTCCCAACACTTCTTCTCCTTATGCCTCCGGGTTGGGTCCTATCCCCTTCAGGCGAACACGAGTTTGTTGATCCTTTTGCTATTCATGTGGTTTCAGCTACAGTTTTGGGAAATTTCGGCAGCATCTCCCTACAGTTCCTCAAGTGCACAAAAATCTAAACAACCTAATTTGCACTCGAGGAACATTGTAGAGAGACAATGTCGAAACTATATCCCAAAACTTAAACTTAAACTACATGAATAACAAAAGGATCGACAAACTCGTGTTCGCCTAAAGTGTCCAAAAATGGGACAATTCGAGAATCAACAACCCATCTCGATCAACTAGATGCGTTGTTGATTCTCAAACGGGAGTTCTAAGCTGATAAACACCACAATTATATATAATACGAAACAATAAATTTACACACGGCACCACACTCCCTCACTAAGCCACTCGCATGTTTCAGAAACCCTAACTACCACAATCCACACACAACACAAACCAATTACATCGTTAACTAATAATTTCAACCTAATCTGCCATAAAATTCACAAAATTTCAATAAATTGCACTATTTCAAGCCATTTTAGTTTCACTCAATTTGGTTTTAACTAAATTTCACAATTTCACTAAATTACACTAAAATTCAATGTCACTAAAATTTCACAATTTCACAAACTATCCTAAAAATTCTCAATTTCACCAAAATCAACACCAATTCTATCATATATTCAAACACCTAACCCTAAAAACAACAAAAAAACACATTATAAACCAAATCCAACTCAAGATATCAAACCCAAAAATGGTGATTACAATGAAGAGGAGAGATTATACTAACCTACAAAGCAATTGGAAGAGACGACCCAAGAAATTAGACCCCGAAATTGAAGAAATCAGCCGATCTGCCCTTTTTTTCGCAGCTCCGGAACAGTTTTTTTCCTCAAACTTCAACTTCTGAAATCTATTGAAGTCGAGGGCTTTATAACAGATTTTAAAACATGAAGCGAAGACTATTGCTCAAAACTCGTCGCTTCGTTTCATATATCAGCTACGAATATTGAAGAAGGTTATTAACTTTGTCGCTTAAATTTTAAGTCACCGACGAAGATTGAATTTTCGTCGCCACACTTTACAGAACATGATCAGAGGCGACAACATACTTTTATTCGTCGCTTCAATAATTTATGAGCGACGACTATTGATCAATAGTCGTCGCTCTCGTTTTTTGAAGCGACGAATCCTATATTGGTCGCTTCAATGTGTTGAGGCGACAACCTTTGGTTTTCCCTTTCCAATCTTCGTCGCCTCAGTCCTTGTTTCCAGTAGTGTATAACACTGATCGATGGTTTGGAAGAAGATGTATAATAATATGGTTTCTAGCTCTTATGGCTAGCTACACTACCAGAAAAAAGGTTTTTCCCGACGAAAAAAAAAACGGCCGACGACTAAAAAATTTCGTCGGTAATTCTATAGAATGGCCGACGATTTTATTTTTCGTCGGTCGAAAAATAAAATCGTCGGCCATAGTGTAACCATAGCCGATAATACTGTTTTTTCGTTGGTATAAACAAAAATCGTCGGCTATATTCATATTTCAGTAGACGATTTTTGATTTTCGTCGGCCTTTCTCTGAAACATTAGCCGACGAAAACTTTTGAAATTTTGGCCGACGAAATTGACATTTTCGTCGGCTATAAGTCTATATATTTTCAGATCTAGACAGCTGCTGCTCATTTAAAAAAAAACCAAAAAACACGGGAGAACGAGTGAAAAATCTGTGGGTATTGTTGAAATCCGCCCTCTCTTATATTGTAGAGCTATATATAGATACGTATATGTGTATATATGTTGATTTTGAGTTTTAATTGAGTTGATTTTGAGTTTTAGTGACTTTGAGTTAGTAAGTGATTTTTTGTTTTGTTGTTGTTTTAGTGTTAGAATGTATGTATATATGTTGATTTTGAGTTGTAGTTGAGTTGATTTTAAGTTAGAGTTTAATTATGTGTTTTAATTTGATGTTATTTTAATTAGTGTTAAAATATATATATATATATATATATGTGTGTGTGTGTGCATGTGTGTGTGGAGTTTAATTATATATATATATATATATATATATATGTTAATTAATGGTTGTTGATAGTGTAATTAACTTAAATAATGGTTGATATATAGTGTAACTTAAATAATGGTTGTTAATGGTATATATATATATATATATATATATATATATATATATATATATATGAGTTGATGTTGATAATAATATATATTGTAATGTAATTAATTATTATAGATTTATATATATATATATATATGTATGTGTTAATTAATTTCTTATTAATTAAAGTTATATATATATATATATATATTATTTTCAGGCTATATATGGATCCGGATAAGAATTTGATTTCGCTTCCAAGGCATGACCGACGATACACTACAGGAGTTGTGAATTTTTTTGCAGTTCGTCGAGGAAAATGCAAACGGGAATGAATACCATTATTGCCTGTGCAATAAATGTAGGTGTCGCAGTGATATGTGTCGATTTCCGATTAGAACAGTATGGGAGCACCTAAAGAGTAAAGGGTTTTGGCCGAAGTACACACGTTGGATATATCACGGTGAGCCATCATTAGATGGATTGCATGATCATGGGCAGTTTTTTGAGGCGGGCAGTAGTAGTACATCCAACGATCCAACAATGGCATTCGTCAACGACGTGTTTCCTTTTGAAAGCGGTGTACGTGGGGAACAATATATGCATGACCCGGTGCAGCCCTTCCCACAAGTTGTCAACATTGCTGCCTTTGACAAGTACAACAAACTGATTGCATTGCAACAGACCCCTGTGTCTTCAAGTTCTAAGAAGACATGTCTTGAAAGTGTGATGGAGGTAATGAGGATTAAAGTCGAGACAAAATCGACTATTAGGCAAGTGGATGAATATCTACAGTACACTTCTTCGTTGTTGGAGTACGAGTCTCTTAATCCTACCAATCACCATAAGGTCCGAAGTATCCTCAAAGATCTAGGACTTTCCTACATTAAGATCCATGCATGCGCATTTGACTGCGTTCTCTTCTGGGGTAAAGATGCAGAAGGGAATGACCTTGCTAGCCTTGACGCATGTCCGATATGTCATTCTGACCGATATAAGTTGACGGGAGCAGGGAATAGAAAACCTGTGAAAGTGCTTCGGTATTTTCCGTTGAGAGATAGGCTTGAGCGGTTGTACATGTCAGAAACCACCGCAAAAGCTATGAGATGGCACGGTGAGCGGGACGCGGGAGACGCAGATATCATGACACACATCTCTGACGGAGCGGCTTGGAAGTATATAAACAATGAGTTTCCTCATTTTGCGTCAGATGTCAGAAACGTCAGGCTCGGGCTCTCAACCGACAGGTTCAACCCTTTCGGCACCATGAGTCTTTCATACAGTATATGGCCGGTGGTTTTGGTACCTTACAACCTTCCTCCGTGGATGTGCATGAAGAAGGAATATAATATGTTGACGTTGTTGATTCCGGGGCCTGGTTACCCAGGAAAATGTCTCGATGTGTATATGAGACCATTGATTGAAGAGCTTAAGGTATTGTGGGACGTTGGTCATCCCACTTTTGACAAGTACAAGGAGGAGACGTTCCATATGCATGCCATGGTTATTGGTACCATCAGTGATTTTCCTGCTTATGGGATGTTGTCGGGCAGCGTTGTTAGGGGATACAAGGCTTGTCCAGAGTGCCTCAGCGATTATGGGAGCACCCCTTATTGCAACAAGATATGCAGAATGGGTCATCGTGTGTTCCTTCCGACGGATCACCACTAGTGTTACGAGTCCGCCGCATTTGATGGAACCGAAGAACACGGTGGTCCTCCCAGAAGATGGACGGGAAGAGAAATTTTAGCAGTGCTTAATGAGTACGATTTTGGGCCCCTCAGCAATCATCCAGATATTGTAGCGGAAATACTTGAAAGACCTGAGGAGTACAAATTCTGGACACATAAGAGCATATTGTGGGAACTCCCGTACTGGTGTGAGTTGTTGATACGTCACTTCCTAGACGTTATGCACATAGAAAAAAATATTTTTGAAAGTGTGGTGGGTACAACGCTGAACTTGGAGGGGAAGACGAAAGATGGTCCTAAGGCTCGCACTGATATGCACTGATAAGTCGGGCCAAGTATCCTTCAGGCTTTGCTGGAAATATAGCCAAGTGTGTGAACAGATAATTCAACAATCTTTACGAGTTGAAAAGTCATGACAATCATATCCTGCTACAACGTCTCTTCCCTGTTTTCATTCGACCGTTCCTTCCCCGTCACGTTGTGGAGCCGTTAGTAGCGTTGGCAAGATTTTTCCAGAAGGTATGCACACGGGAAGTGAGAAAATCTGACCTCTGGGAAATGCAACAAGACATCGTTCATGTCATGTGTAAATTTGAGATGATATTTCCTCCATATTTTTTCGACATCATGCCTCACCTCATTATCCATCTTCCTCGACAATTGTTGCTTACAGGTCCTGTGCACTTCACTTGGATGTATCCGATGGAAAGGTACGTATTTTACACCTTATGTTAATTTCCTCATCAATATATGTGATTTAGTATTAATGTATTATCATAACACTTTAAAAACTTGATTTATAGGCAACTTGGACAATACGGTGATTTTGTCCAAAACAGATCCGACCTGAAGGATGTATAGCTGAAGGATATATTGCGCACGAGTGCGTCACCTACATGAAGCTGTATTTAGGAGCGTTACAGGAAAGCATACCGGAAGATGTACCTTCATAGTTCAATCTTTCCATACTCTCTGACGATGTTGTACTCGGTGGAAAAATGCCAGTTTCCTACAAGTTGAAAGATTATGAGGTAGCCATTGCACATTGGTGGGTACTAATTAACTATTTAGAAGTTTAGTTTTGGAAGAACATGCATCTAAACTGTGAACAAGTAGGAGGTGATCTCGATTACCACAACCGGACATTCGCAGAGTATTTCGGCCGCTGGGTACGTAACTTTAACATTATTCTATACGTATTTAGACAGTATTGTATATAATTATTCATATTTATAGTTAATTCTGATGGTTGCAGATGGACCTTATTAAAAATGATAATCACCCAAATTGGTCGCATGAACTCAGACTTCTAGCGATGAAGCCGGTCTATTCAAAAGTTTATGCGACGTGCAAGGTGAATGGTGTGTTATTTCGATGTGAAGAGAGAGACGTCAGACTGAAAACACAAAATTCAGGGGTTATGGCACATGGTGGGGATGATGGAGTTGACTATTACGGTGTTCTCCATTCAGTTGTGGAAATGCATTATGGGGAAGGCATGAAAGTGCACCTTTTCAAGTGTAGATGGTTTGACACACGGCCGCAGAGCATGAAAACCGATCAATACGGCATAACTTCTGTGAACACTAGTACATCATGGTATGAGGATGACCCGTTCGTTTTAGCCACATGGGTGAAACAAGTGTTTTATCTTGATGATCTCGCCAAGGGTGACCCGTGGAAAGTAGTCAACACTATCCACCATCGCAACATTTACCGGGCGTCTACACTTGGAGTGGCTGAAGAGAACGAGGAAGGTGGCACCGCGTATCAAGAGCCCAACTCAAACGGTATTCCTGACTCCTCTTTTATTCGCCTAGACACGCCGGTGCGAATTCGACGTGAAGAGCCACTACTTGTTGATGTTCACTACCAGCTTTGACAGAATAGCCGACGAAAAAAATTTCGTCGGCTATTCTAAATTTTCGTCGGCTATTCCTTCTACCGACGAAAATTTCGTCGGCTATAATTCATCGGTAAAAGCCCGTCGGTAATACCAATGGCCGACGAAAAAAACCAATTCGTCGGCCATTCCAACCTTGGCCGACGAATTATAGCCGACGAAAATGATTTCGTCGACCAAAGCTTGGTAAAAAATCCGACGAAATTCGTCGGCTATTTTCGAGTATGGCCGACGAAATTTGGTTTCGTCGGCTATTTGTTCTGAAGTATAGCCGACGATTTGGGCTATTTCGTCGGCCATTTCGTCGGAATATATTAATATTTTAAAGTTATAGCCGACGAAATAATGTCAATTTCGTCGGCTATAACTGCATTTTGGGCAAAAAAAAAATACCGGATCGGAGGAGGAGAAGGAGAAGGAGGAGGAGGCCGGAGGAGGAGGGGAAGGAGGAGGAGAAGGAGGAGGCCGGAGGAGGAGGAGGAGTTGGGGAAGGAGGAGGAGGAGGAGGAGGCCGGAGGAGGAGGAGAAGGACGAGGAGGGGGACGAGGAGGAGGAGGAGGAGGAGGGGAAGGAGGAGAAGGAGGAGGGGGAGGAGGCCGGAGGAGGAGGGGAAGGAGGAGGAGGAGGCGGAGGCCGGAGGAGTAGGAGGGGGGGGGGGGAAGGAGGAGAGAAAAAAGGCGGGAGGAAGCGATTTAAAAGATTTAGAAGGAGAATAGCCGACGAAATTAATATATTTCGTCGGCTATACTTTGGAAAATCAACAGCCGTTGGATCTGACCCATCCAACGGCGGACAATAAAAAGGCGCGGATCCCAAGAGTTTAGCCGACGAATTCAAATATTTCGTCGGCTATGCTTTGGAAAATCAGCAGCCGTTGGATCTGAGCCATCCAACGGTGGACAATAAGCAGATCGAAGGAGTTTAGCTGACGAAATATAATTTTCGTCGGCTAAACTTAGAGAATAGCCGACGATTTACAATGTTTCGTCAGCTATTCTATGAAAACATACTAAACTGTCGTTTTGAGGCCCTAAACGAACTCGAAAGCCCGAAAAAGCCCACACGTCGTGGCAAAGCGACGTGTTTGATTCCTGGCGTCGTTCCCTTTCCGGAATGGTATCACAATCATCATTCGGACGCCGGACGCCAAATCTGCAGTAAACCGGGTTTTGACTTATTTCATTATTTCAGCACACGGATTTTATCGGAATCTTGTCATTTTTCAACAGTAGACGTATTTCATTATTTCGGTCATATCTTATTTGACGACATATTTGCATTTGAAGAGTGTACGTATAGTAACTATTTGAAACTATACATTCACTTAAATACTTAGTAAACAAGTTAAGCAACATTAGTGCATATGTTCCGATTTTGAATCTAAAAGTTTGGAAAATCTATTCTAACCGTCAGATATCACCGTTAAGATTAAATACATGTATGAAAAAAAATCCAACTACATCTGACAACGTTAAAGGCTCGATCGGGACGGTCAACCGGGTGAGTCAACCCTTTAAACGCTTAGAAATGGTAATTGGCCTGTCTAAATGACGTTTTTTTGCCTGACCTTCAACAGATAATAGTTTCAAATTGATGAGACGCAACTAATCGTATAAAAATTTTCCTCAAAATATTTACCGACCGTCAGGCTACCCATAGGAAAACGGAAGTAAAAAACAGTTAACCGCAACATTCGGCTCACAGATTTTTTCGGATCTTGTCATTTTTCAACCGTAGACGTATTTCATTATTTCGGTCATATCTTATTTCACGACACATTTGCATTTGAAGGACGAAGCAATGGTTTGTCGATAGTGATAGAAAATGGAAGCTGTTGTTTTTTTTTTTTTTTTTAATCATAGCCGACGAAATCAAACCTAGTACTCGTCGACCATACTTCCAAAAAATTTCGTCGGCTAAAGTTTCAGAGAAAGGCCGACGAAAATATGAATATAGCAGACGAATTTTTTTTTTTACCAACGAAAAAAAAAATCGTCGGCTATTCCCCTAGAATGGCCGACGATTTTTTTTTTAGCGACGAAAATTTTATTTCGTCGGCCGTTTTTTTTTATTTCGTCGGGAAAAGCCTTTTTTCTGGTAGTGGTTGATCCAAATAAAGAAACTAACGAGGACTCTAGTGGTGAGGAAAGACATAGATTACCCCTATCGAGCAATTCAGAAATCGAAGAAGACTCATCCGATGATTCCGATTACAATCCGACGGATTAAGTAATTTAAATGATGTAATCCTTTCATTTGTAATCCACTAATTTCTAATGAACGGGCGTGGGAATGAGCCTCCCAGCTAGGCTGGGTTCCAAACCCCTTAAAAAAAATTTGAAATATGTTGACTGCTGGGTTTCTGTTTTCTTGATGTTCAATTTTAGTTATCCATTTTTTTTTTCATATAATAGCCGACGAAAAACACGTTATTTCGTCGGCTATACTCATAATAGCCGACGAAAAATTCATTATTTCGTCGGCTATAACTATATTGGAAAATACATATTTTATTTTAGACAGAAAACGACAAAAGAATAGCCGACGACTACGAGTCTCTCGTCGGCTATGATTTTTAAAAACAAAAACAAAAAATGACCATATTCCATTTTCTATCACTAACGATAAACCATTGCTTCATCCTTCAAAAATGTTGTGAAATAAGATATGACCGAAATAATGAAATACATTCAGGGGTTGAAAAATGACAAGATTCCGATAAAATCTGTGTGCCGAATGCAACATTTAACTTTCGCAAAAATGTATAGTTTAAGTGTTTAAGTGAATGTATATATAGTTTCAAATAGTTACTATACGTAGACTCTTCAAATGCAAAAATGTTGTGAAATACGATATGACCGAAATAATGAAATACGTCTACGGTTGTAAAATGACAAGATTCCGACAAACTCTGTGTGCCGAATGTTGCGGTTAACTGTTTTTGACTTTCGTTTTCCTATGAGTAGCATGACGTTCGATAAATCAATTTTGTAAAATTTTTATACGATTAGTTGCGTCTCATTGATTTGAAACTATTATCTGTTGAAGGTGAGGCCAGAAACCGTCGTTTAACTAGACTAATTTCCGTTTTTAAGCGTTTAGAGGTTTGACTTAGTGGTTTGACCTACAGTTTAGCCGACCAAAATTATATGTCGTCGGCTAAACTCTTGCGATCCCCGCCTTTTTATTGTCCGCCGTTGGATGGCTCAGATCCAACGGCTGTTGATTTTCCAAAGTATAGCCGACGAAATCTTGTAAATCGTCGGCTATTCTCTCAGTTTAGCCGACGAAATATAATTTCATCGGCTAAACTCTTGCGATCCGCGCCTTTTTATTGTCCGCCGTTGGATGGCTCAGATCAGACGGCTGTTGATCTTCCAAAGTATATCCGACGATGTTCATAGAATAGCCGACGACATTCAAAGAATAGCTGACGACATATTCTAAATCGTCGCCTATTATCAAAGAATAGCCGACGAAATCTTTTGATTCGTCGGCTATTCTCTCTGCTATAAAAGCTTAAAGCCGCAGCAGCCCGACTTCTCAACCCTAAATCGGCAAAAACTCCTCCTCCGCTCCTCAAATCGGCCGTGCGTCTCCTCCATTCCGAACTGCTCGTCCTCCTCCTCCTCAAATCGGCGCCGTTCCTTCCCCTCCACCTCCATCCGGCCTCCATCCGGCCTCCTCCTCCTTCCCCTCCTCCTTCCCCTCCTCCTCTTCCGCCAAAACATATCCGAAGGTTTTTTTTGGGTTTTTTTTTTCAATTTATTTTAATTTTATAATTTAGGTATATATTTTAGATATTTAAGTGTGTTAAATTGTTATATATATTCGTTATATGTATAAATTGTTAGATTAATTATATATATAAATTTGTAGATTAATTATATAAATTGTTATATATTTGTTAATATTGGTTATATGTTAATGTATATTTTAATTGTCATATATAAATTGTTAAATTAATTATATATATAAATTGGTAGCCTAATTATATAAATGGTTATATTTATGTTAATATATAAATAGTTATTTGTATGTATATATATGTTAATGATGAAATATAGTTATATTTGTATATAAATGGTTATATTTATGTTAATGGTTAGTATTATTTAAAATTAGTTAAAATTTAAATATTAATTTGTTAGTATGTTTTAAAATATGTTAGTATTATTGGTTATTAAATTAATTAGAATTTGTTATTTAATGTAATATAATTTAATATTAATTAATGTATTAATGCCTCAAGCTCTAGATGGCTGATGCACTCAGACAGTTATTCGGAAGCCGTCGTTCTTCCAGATGTAGGGGTTCTGGAAGTTTTGCCGGTTCCGGAGACTCCGAGACGACCACCAGCCAGCCTCAGAGGATAGATTCATCCCAGCCGCGGAGGAGTGTGAGTTCTCGGCACCAGACCCTTTTAGCGGCGGGGCGGCCGTCGAGCAGTTCACGTCCCCCTCTCCGGCCAGATGCTCCGAGGTTGAGTAGGCAGCTATTTGAGGACGAGATAGCTCCAGACGTTCATCAGGTCCGTATGCCTGAGGTTCATCGGGAGCCAATGACGAGTCCGGCTGACAGGACCCGAACCAGATTTCACCCCAAAACCCGGATCAGATCCTGCGGGGACCACCTTAAGAGAGATTTTACCGAAAAACCGGCATGACCTCTCTTAAAATGGACAACCCTCACCTGTCAAAACGCAAAACACTTCCATAAAATCCACCCTGACTCTAGCCTGCTCCCCCAAATTTCCAACAACTTCGCAACACAGTTACAACACTCACTTTATCACAACTACACTTTATCAGAGCATTCTATGAAAAGTAGCTAAAGATACAAAATCAAATAGGACAAGGGATTAAAGATTCTACCGAGTGGAAGTAATACTGACGCTGACTATGCCTCGACCTCAACTACAAGTCTGCGCACTGGGCATTTTAAAACGAATGGCCCAGGGGAAAGTGAGTTAAAACGTTAGTGTGAGTGGATGAAAATAAAATAATTTCAAATAATACTTTTAGTTAAAGATATTATATCACTTTCCCACATTTTCATACTAACCGGAAAATCACAATGCATGCATATTTATATATAAACGTACCACATTTTATGAAAAACTCGATTAAAACAACTCAGCTTCGCTGACAACTCAAGTAAACAAAACTCCTTTGTTTATATATATACAAAATCATAACCATTTAAAAATCAACTTATAATACGTCTCGATCAATCTCTTTGGTCATATAAAATCCCAGCTCCACTGGTTCGGGAATCTAAGAAATACCGAAAGCCTTATAGAATAAATATTCCCGAAACCAGATAATATAAAAATGTATAAATCTCAATCCACTGCTTCGGGAATCTATCAAAAGCTGAAAGTCTCATAAAGGAAATATTCCCGAAGCCACATCATATTTTCGTATAAAAATCTCAATCACGTCATATAATAATATAAAAATCTCAATCGACTGATGCGGGAATTTATTAAAAACTGAAAGCCTCACAGAGGAAATATTCCCGCAATCACCGTGAAAAACATCCTCATGACCAAATCTCATTGGCCATGCAACAGGGAAATGTCTACCCACCACTGGAGCCTCGTCAGGCTCTGGTCCGAGAGTCCTATTGAATCCCCCCGTGTCTAAGTCTACTACCTAGATACGTCACTGCCTCAATATATACAACCC
This sequence comes from Potentilla sterilis, assembly GCA_963682095.1. Lineage (NCBI taxonomy): Eukaryota > Viridiplantae > Streptophyta > Magnoliopsida > Rosales > Rosaceae > Potentilla > Potentilla sterilis. Next base: position 37,371,849 of record OY821757.1, on the reverse strand, counting down.
TACGTCGACCACCGAGCGTGAATCTGACCTATATGGTCAAGTCGTCACCTCGCGTGGGATGGGGCCCCGCTAGCTAGCATCAATATAATAATAACGTGGACCCTCGTGTGGTGAAAACAAATCTCGAAATACATTTCCCCTGATAAATCATCAACCATCTGAGGCTCATAATCACATAACAATATTCTAGCCTCCAGATATAACCATGAATCCCCGGTAAATCAACATGCCGTAACATAAATACCCGGCAATCCCCATGCCGTAAAATCAGAAATACCCGGCAGTTCACCATGCGGTAAAATCAAATCAAATATAAGTAAATCCCATCGACATGCCTCGCATGTCAGAAAAATCATAAATGATCAAATCAACAAAAATCCCCGGAATTTCATTCCGGTCTACTGATTAAGATATTCAAAATATTTCGAAAATATAAAACCACATGGAAACCTCATTTCCCAAGGAAATAACAAAATCTAATATAAATATTATTACTGTCGATAAAACGAAATCATATATTCCTTAACATATCTTTTTCTTTTTCTCATATAATCTTTCATACTTCAAAATCATTTAATCAAAATAAATCTCATTTCAATAAAATAATTTTCAAATCAATTAATTAAAATAAATTTCATTTCTTTAAAACAATCATGCATGCATTGTTTAAAATAAAAATCCACTCACAGTCTTTTCCGAGCTGGTAGCCGTTTCGGCTCTCGTCCCGTCGAGTACCCTCTCGACCTGTCACATGGGCGAAATCGTAAATTTCTAAATCTCGGAAAACAAATATAAAACCTAAACCACGGATGTCCTTGCTCGTCCGAATTATCCCCACTTCTATTTTATTTCCGGTATTAGAATTTCGTCTCAAATACCGAAACGATCTATATCCAAATTTACTCAGGATACCCATCCCGTGTCCGATCCAAGTATTTTCCAATTAATTCGTCGTAAAACCTTTTTCTCCATTTTATCCTTTTTACGGTAAGTCAATAGTAACTTTTAATGGTCAAACAGTAATTATTCTAGGTCAAACAGTAAATTCTGAAAGTCAAACAGTAAATGGTTAAAATCCAATTATTATTTACCATTTACTGTTTACTGTTTACCATTTACTTTTACTGTTTTACTGTTTTACTGTTTTACCGTTTTACTTTTTACTTTTTACTGTTACTGTTCATTGTCTTCAACCTCTGTTCACCGGAACAGTGGCGCCGCCGCCTGAACAATGGCGCCGCCGCCGGAGGCCAAAAACACCTCTGATCGCGGCCAAATTCACCCAACATCATCGCCACTCCCTCACGACCTCGTCTCCGCCGTCCCCTACCGCCAAAGACGACCTCAGCCACCGCAGACGGCGGCCGACACGGCGGCAGAAATCTCAAACCTCCAATTCCTCCAAAAACCAACCAAATCAACCTCAAAATACACCCAATCGACTCCAATCAATGTTCTAATCACTAATCTAGCCTCCAAATCCACCAAAAACATCTAAATCACAAACTCTAATTCGAAATCCAAAAACCCTAAAATTTTCAAAATCTAATTCCTCCTTACCTGCTACGAATCGGCTCAATTCCTTTTGTAGGATTGACGTGCGGGTCGAAGCCTTCGATTCCCGACCGGAATCGGGCCGAACCATGGCCGGAGGAGGGAGAACCACCTGATCGGGGTCGGTGCTTCTCGGGCTGTGCACGGCCAAACGGCAGCGATTCGGCATGAACCGCCACCACCGGCGTGACGAGGGAGCCGAGCTGGTCCGAACGTGACCGGTGCGCCGGCCCAGTTCGGCCGGACGGCAGAGATGGGTGGAGGGGAGGAGGCTCGGGTCGGGGCCGATCGGGAGAAAAAGAGAGAGAAAAAAAAGAAGAAAGAAAAAGAAAAGGGAAAGGAATATTCCCCTCTATTTTAAGAATATTCCCTTTCTGGAAAATTCTGTTCGTTTCTAGAAATTTCCGAACCTCTCCCCGATTTTATATCATAACTTTTTCATGTGAACTCCAAATTAATCGTGCCGCGTGTCTACGAACTCGTCTCGACGACTTCTATTTCGTCGCAAAATAAAATCCTCGGTCAGGTCAATTTATTTAAAAGTCAACCCTTTGAATTTTCTGAATCGTAACAATTCCCGAGGAGTAAAAGTACACGTAACACCATAAAAAGGTAATTCCAGATTCGGGTCGTATCACCGGCGCCGTCTGCTGCTGACTCGACTGAGGGGTCTACTCTCCCAAATCAACTCTACCTCCCGTACAACATTCCTGCGATACCCGAGGTCGACGAGCGTGGTGTGCCCATATGGCATGATATGCCTCAGTACGTGAGTGTTGCGGAGGCATACCATCATGAGCCATTTGAGACCTGAGCTCCTGATTTCGGCGAAGAGAAAAGGAAAGTCGACAGACGGGTCATCGAGTTCAGGTAACATTTGATTTTATTAATTAAATGTTTATTAAAATTAACGCACTAATATTTAATTTTATTAACCAATCGTCGTTTATGTGATAGGGACAGCCGCTAGCAGTTCAAGTAGGAATACGAGAGGTGTCATATGTTTTGACACGCTCAGGAGAACTGTTGAGAGCAGGGGGAGGATCCAGATCAACGAACCCCCTAATCAGGAGGTTCAGGGGAAAAAACACCGCGATTACGCGGGTTGCGTGGGGGCACTAATTAGGGATAGAGTCCCTATGTTGTGGTCACGGTGGGCTGATGTGCCGGAAGAGATCAAGAGGGAGGTCAACAACGCGGCGTCGGTGAGTAATTTAAAAAACTTAATTTCTTTATCGTAATATTTAATAATTTTCGGTATTGTTATAATTTTAAAACTAATAAAATATTATCTTTCAGGCATACTTCGAGATTGCCGAACACAAGCAGGCTTGGGCGTACGCGATGCAGAACTCGAGGTACGTTGGGAATTCCTCATCTTATAATTTGAAATATTTTATGATATTAATAATATTTCTAATGCACTTTTGTTTTTTCCGTAGGTTCAAAGAGTGGAAGAACGAGCTCCGTACCCACTTTACTGAATACGACAGACATGGTCATATGGGTACTCCAAGAGAGTTCATGTTCAGGGAGTACGAGTGGCGTTGGTTGAAGACAGTAGACTTCAACAACCCACTTATGCAGGTAAATACTAAACTTAACTATAAATGTTTATTTTGTTAATATTTTAATTATTAGTTTAATTATTTTATAATTATTACACTAATATTTTTTAATGCATTTTTCTAATATTTTATTATTTGTTTGAAGAAACGGTCTCGGATAAACTCTGCGAACCGCCGCCGTAACACAACCCCCCATCATGGTGGTTCGAGGCCATTTTCACAATATCATGAGGAGGCGCTTAGAGATCATCCTGATAGCAACCCGTACGTGGAGACGTTCAAGAAGGCTTATCCACAAGCGACAGAACAGCTCGTAAGTCGTTGATTACGATTTTAAAATTTTAATTATTAATTTTACTTAATTATATATTTGTTAGAATATTAATTATTTTTTTTTCCCTTTCAATTATGAGAGGGTGAACCGGGCCGAAGAAGAAGTGTTGCATGGAGTAGTTCGGGAGACACAACCGAACATTTCATAGGCAGATCTGCAAGAAGCCCTGAGCCAGGTCGACCGATCGAATGTCCAAACTGCAGCGCGGATATTCGACGCAGCCTTCCCACAACGGTCAAACGACTACTACTGCCGGGGTTTTGGAAGTTCTGGAATAGGGGTCCTGAAGACCACTAAGGGAGCTCAAAAGAAGGGAGGCGGGGACAGCCAACAGATGAGGGGGGAAATGCAGAGATTGGCAGAAGAAAATGCAAGATTGGCGGCCGAGTTCCAGAGATCACAGGAGCAACACCGCAGAACACAGCAGTACCATTTGGATATGTCCAGTTGGCATGCTGAATGCGAGAGAATTCGGCGACACAACTACGCCGGCCAACAAAACTGGTGGTATGCTATGTTCGCGGCACAACAACAAGGCCTTGAACCCCCGCCCCCGTTTGAGCTGTTAGTTGAACCTCCAATGCCTCAACCTCTCGAGTTCGTTCAGCAGGATGACGAGCATGATGGACAGCAGGATGTTGGGGATGACGTGGTGGACTTTAGTGCTTTAGGTGATGATTAGGGTTATATTTTATGTATATTGGAACAAATTAAATAATAAGTCATTTGGACGTGTTTCTTGTTGGTGTAATTGCATGGATTGTCATTGTGAATTGTAGGTTGCTTGGAATGGTAATTTAGAAATTAATTTAATTTTTTTTTCCCAAAATGTAAGAATAGCCGACGATATTGGCATTATTTCATCGGCTATAAGTAATATAGCTGACGAAATTTACCAAATTTCGTCGGCTATAACCGTTATAGCCGACGAAAATGACATTATTTCGTCGGCTATAATTAATTAATGCCTATTAAAATATTAATATATTCTGACGAAATAACCAACGAAATAGATGAAATCGTCGGCTATATTTCAGAACAAATAGCCGACGAATTTCATCGGCTATAGTTTACGATATCGTCGACCATACTCGAAAATATCCGACGAATTTCGTCGGATATTTTGCCCAGGTTTGGTCGACAAAATGAATTTTCGTCGGTAATATCGTCGGCCATACTCGAAAATAGCCGACGATTTCGTTATTTTCGTCGGCCATTCGTTTTACCGACGCCCTTTTACCGACGAATTATAGCCGACGAAAGTTTCGTCGGCAGAAAGAATAACCGACGAAAATTTGGCATAGTAGACGAAATTTTTTTCGTCGGCTATTCTGTCCGATCTGGTAGTGCTAGGTGCATGATTCTGGGTTAAGTTATATTTCAGCTGCTTCTAAATAATTGTGTTACTTTTGTTTATGCAAAGTTGTAATAAGAAACCTTTGTTCGACGATGATATCTCATTTGTAGTGCGTTGAATGAGCATGTTTACTCTGTTATTACGACAAGAACTCGATCAGGTACGGTGGTTTGCTACAGGCTTTTCCTTTTGGCTCTCAGTATTAAAGTTAATAAAAATAAATAAAAATTTATGGGGTGCTCAACAAAAACCCGCACACTTCTATAATAAACTGTAGCTATGAGACCATGAATCGATCTCGAGCGGGATGTCATGATCGAGGTGATGCAAAGATATATATGGCCATGCTATCAGGCTACGAATCTTGACCGAGAGGGTACGTATATATATATATGAATCTCGACAGAGAGACAATGATTAAAATCATGCCAACGTAGCCATAGAAGACATAAATCTCAACCAAGAGGGCAATAAAATGATGCGAATGAACTAGGGGTAATAAATCTTGACCGAGAATGAATATTAACCGGAAGGCAATGAAATCATGTAATGAGACTAAGAATCTCAAAAAAACCATAGAGACTCAAACTACAGCGAGATCGTATGAAGGCCATTAATCCTATATATAGGGGAGACCTTAAGGGCACGCCGAGGTTAAAATTAAGATCATGCCATGCAAGGAGATCAAAGGATCACTACCGAGAAACCCCAGCAATCATAACCCCATGCAACTCCGCTTCAGCTTTACGTAATTGAGGCCAGTTGGTTAATGTTGAGGAGGCCATTCATCATGTATGATGGGAGGGCATGAGTCCTGTAGAGGAGGCGTTGATAAGGCACCGAGATCATCTTTTATGGGAGGGCCTGACTGCGAGTCTCTTAAAGGCGGCACGCCGGCACCAATCCCATAGAGGAGGCACCAAGATGAAATGATCAGATCTCATAGAGGAAATACAGAGAGGCTGTCATAAGATATCTTGAAAAGGAGGCGTTGGAATGTGAGCAAAAGATTTCCTAAGGAGTGAGGACTCACCAAGAGGAGGTGATGATAAGATTTCATTGAGGAGGCACCGGGAGGGCGAGAGGTGGCCATAAGATCTTATAAATGAGGAACTGAGTCACTGAGAGGATGGTGAAAAGATCTCGTTGAGGAGTCACAACAAAATCTAGTAGAGGAGACACGTACCAATATACACACTATCATAAATCTAATTGATCGAGGGGATCGATCCCATGAAAAGGAGGTCATGCATGGACCCAAATCACGTAAGAATGTACCTATCTTGGAAGAGGCATAAATCATGTCAAGGAGGCCATGTATCTCGAGTGGGAGGACCAGAATCTCTGCCAGATCATATCAAAGAGGGCAATAATGTATTTTGAGCGGGAGTACCTGAATCTTATAGAGGAGGCATATATCGAGATCAGGCAAGAAATGGCCTAAAGGAGGCACCGATTTCATAGAGTATGGCTTAAATCTGGTACGGGAGGTCCTGGGATGATATGACTGAGAGAGCTTGTGCAATCAACATGACTGCCCATTTTTTTTAATTTGAACGAGAGGTTCACGCCGTTCTATAAGAGTGGCTAAGTGTAGTTGAGATGTGAGTTTAGCCGATGCAGAAATGCATGTTGTAAGTGGAGGTCACTATGTCCTGCATGCTGTCTCGGTTGCTGTTTATATTTAATGGTATGTGAATAATGTTTGACGGTTTGAGACACTTGAAAAGGGTGAAACTCCGCTTAAAAGTTTGCTATCTAGATCAGGTACATATCAAAACTCTCTCGAGTCATTGGTTCACTTGGTTGTTAGTAGTTTTTGAATCTAGAGATCAACCATATTTTATTGGGAGCTTCTATTCACTAGGTTGCATGGAATCGGGTGCAAGTACGTGAAAGCAAAGCGTTTGGAAACGCAGAAGTGTTTTTTTAGGAAAATATTTAGAAACGGGTACGTTTCGGAAGCGCCGAATAAAATAATATATATATATATATATTAAATAAAAAATGTCATTGCAAATTCAAATTCACAGAGTCTACGTTTTTGGGCTCGTCAAATTTTATAGATGGGATAATACTGAACTAGATAAAGACAAAGAAATTTTGGCCATGTTTAGCATCAAGGATATGATTTAGATTAGGATAGAAATTAAATTAGAATAAGATAGAATTTGTTTTAATGATTTCATGTGTTTGGTATAAAAGGATAAGGGTTGGAATGGATACGTTTTCGATCAGAGAAACAACACCACCACCACCACTGAAGACGCGAACTCATCTCTTCTTCTTTACCCCAATTTGATCCTGACCAATACTGCAGTGCAAGGTCAATCTCACTCTCCTCTACAGACATTGCCAAACCTCAATTCTTCAAGCCCAACAACCCGACTGGATTCTTCGAGGTCAGAGTTATGGCGTCGAAGACAGCGTAGCTGGTGCATCAATGGTACAAACACCAATATATATTCTAGAGGTAGAAATCAAATCAATATTAAGTCGAAGAGCCCAGCATCACCACCACCATTGTACCCAGTCGACACACACGGCTGTTCTGCAACTCAAAATCTCATATCTCTCCAATCTTAATCACTACCCATCTCTCCAACCAAATCTATCTCAACACAGCACAACGAGAACTTCATCACTATCCATCTTCCGAGCCAATGAATTGGCTCTCTCTACTCTCTCTCCTCTCTCTCTCCTCTAGCGCTTCCATCCTTCCAGCCCTTCCCACGCGATTCCAAAACTGATTTTGTCGAATTGCGTTTTCAAGCGCTTCCGCTGCGTTTCGCTCCCGCTTCTGCTTCAGAAGCGCAAAACGTGAGCTACCTCACGCTTCCGTGTTACGCAGTCTATTCATACCTCTAAAAACAGCACTTGCACTTCTTTGCTTTACAGACCTCTAATTTACTTTTTCAAAGAAATAAAATGCTATTTAGACCTCTTTTATTTTCCCAAGATACCCATAGCTCCAAAAATTAATAAAAATTTTATTTTTAGAAGATTTTAAAGGAAATCTGTAATTATCATATTTTCTCATCAATTATTAACTTCGTTGAGACTGTGAAGCTTGTTTGTTCATAATCACTAAATAATTATTTTCACGTTCTTTACACTAATCGTTGATTATAACAAATGTATTCAAGCAAGCGAAACCCAAAAATAATCTAACCGAAAAATAAAGAAGCTAAAACTAATACAAATTGCATCATCTTTCAAAATTTACATAAAATTTTACTTCACCGTTAATTGTGGATGATTATGGATTATCGTTTTTGAACAACAATAAGGTGAGATATTAATTAATTTATTTATTTTTGTATGGTGAGATTTATTTTGCTAATGTGGATTTTTTTTTTAAGGTGCGATTTTTTTGGTAAAGGGAGATTTTTTTTGTTAGATTAATTTTTTTTTTGTCAGGTGAGAGTTATTTGGTAAGATAATTTTTTGGTAAATTCACATACATTGACAAAACCAACCAATTTAAAAAAATAGGGAGGTCCAAGTACTGTTTTTGCAGTGTGGACACCTAGAATTGTTGGAGAACCTGATGCTAGCAAATGTCCAAAATAATAAAATGAGTTCTAATGGTGGAACAATTTGATTGCTAATTACTGTTTAAGAATTCAGATTTAATTCTTAAAAGGAAATGAGTTAATATTGTTGATGAAAGAACCAATGTTTAAAACACTTCTTAATTAAACTTCAAGTTTATAAGCATAACTGAGCCTGCTAATTCCCTTGGAACTACACTTTGAACGATGCAGACTAAAGACATAATAGAGTTTATAACTAAATTGCCTCGCTCCCTGTACTTGCATCCTTAATCCTTCGCAAATACTGTCACACCGAACCACTAAATCATATAGCCTCTCCTGAAAATCCTGCATATTTACATTCATATTTTTCAACTTTTGTTGATCCTCCCTAACTCGCAGTGTTTCATCATAAACCGCCTTTGAGAAAGCTTAAGCACAGCCTTCTCAATGCCTCCCTATCTGGTTCACCAGCAAGCACTTTTGACTTCAACTCCTCAGTTTCGGAATCCTAAATCGCAAAAAGAGTGTTACTAGCTATCATTGTGGCAGCTATTTTACGCAGTAGTACTAGAGAATGAAATATCTGTTACGTACCAAGATGAAGTTAAGCTTGACGAGACGATCAATGAGGTTTAGAAGAATGTCTTTGGTGTATTCAGGGTGGCCTTGGATGCCCATCATGTGATCACCATACTTGAACATCTCAACCCCAGTTTTATCCGACCACGCAATTAGCTCAGCCTTTGGTGGAAGTTCCCACACCTGAAATTAATCCACATTTCACCATGAGAATATGTTTAAGTCCATTTAGGGTTTGATTACAAGATAACCACCCGTCTACGCACCTCATCTCTATGGATCTCATAGATGGAGAGAAGAGCTGGATTCTTGAGGGAGGAGAAGATCTTGGAAGACGACGACAATTGGATGGTTCGGATTCCAATATCCCATCCTGTTATGGCCCTACCAGATTTTCCACCCAATGCACGACTTAATATCTAATTCAATCATAACACTTAGTTAGTTGGCTCATCTTATCAGCAGCATCATAATACATTATAAAGGAATGTTACAGCTCATTGCGATCTAAAGGAGGCAAGCAGAAACCAAATACAAACATAATGACGGAAAGAAATGGACACAAGCAACCAAATGCAAAGATAAGATGACAAAGCCACACTCAAGCAGTTGCAACAAATCATTTCACATGATATACAAGCATATAACCACCCAATTTGTTCAAAAGCATTTGACATATAACTGGCTCAACACGTCTATGACATAGAACCCTGCATGCTTAATAAGGTGTAACATTCGTCCGAATATCTCATTCTCGAACCTACGCCTACGACATTCAGACATGAATTGCGTGTGTGCCGGAGCTAGTACTTTTATTTCAGCCAACTGATCAGGACGAATAAGTTATGCATGCTACAATGCGTTTTCGAAAAACTTTTAACTTTAGGATCATAATGGTGAACAATGAAAGAAGTCTTGCAACAACTAAGAGCATCTCCAACAGCTTCCCCAAAATTTTTGTAAAATAGGGAAGCAAAAGTTAAAATCTCTAAAAAGTTTATGCTTCAACTTCAACAACTTCCTTATTTTGCAGATTTATGTATTTATTACAACAACAAAATATTAACTATTTAAAACAAATCATTTAAGAAAAAGTAGTTTTGAATTATAAAAATTATTTAAGCAAGATAGATATTAATGTTGCTGAAAATTGGTTGGTTGTGAGTTGTTGGAATACGTGAAAATTAATATTGTAGTTATCTCCAAATTGTTTTAGAGATTCTGTAAATTTGGAGAATGTATTGCTTTCTTTCATCTATTTCCCTATTTTAGAGAATGAGATGGAGAAGCTGTTGGAGTGAAAAAAGACCTAAAATCATTAAAAATTGAGAAAATCAAGAAAATGGAGAAGCTGTTGGAGATGCTCTAACAAGCACTACTAGAATGGTTAGTGCGAAATATCTACATAGCAATCACGCCCAAATTAAACACAACTGGAAATCACTTATTGAAGGGACACACCACGTTTTTCCATGAGTTTCAATTAAAGAGCGACTGGGCAACAGTCGAATGCTATCTGAAACGCACACAAGACACGAGCCTAATACGAATTCACGCGGACCCCGGTCCTATTGCCCACACTCGACAGCTCTTGAGTTGCTTTCAGAAATATATTTGTCAAGATTATCAAGATATTATAATTAATTTTGGAAGACGTCCAATCATGTGCATGTCTCAATCTTATTGGGACGTTATCTTTATTCAATCATCTTCTAATAAAATCTATCTATCTGGATATAATTTCATAGCTGTTTACATAAATATATATACTCATATCTCACACATAAGCATTCTAAAAAAAATTAAAAATAAAAAATAAAAATTATTTCACATATAAGAGATATCTTAGAGTGAGTCACTCCTTTTATCTGAAAATAATGTCGAGTCCTTCTGGCCTCTTCCATCAGCCTTTGTTGGCCTAAAGCTAAAATGGAGCTAACCTCTTTGCTACTACATGTTACCCTAAAATACAAAAGCCAGGACAACTTTTTTTGATACGATACAACCGGTTAAAACAAGGGACCAGCTCCAACTAAAAGGCTTGGCATGTCAATTCTAAACTGTCGTTTACTCTAAAACATAAATTATAGTGTTGTTTTTTACATTAGGGGATGGTAAAAAACAGAAAACGAATCGTTTCCATTATAGAGACCTGACAAAAGAAATTATCAATAGTGAGTTCGAATTTAACGTGATTTCATTATTTAAAATAACTACAAGTTCAAACTTCACTTGATTCCATTATCTAAACTTTCAGAAAATTAATAGACGGTCATCTAAGGCGTTTTAGAAAAAGAGTATAGTTCTAGCTAGTTTTCTGCTCTAAATTAGATAATTGTAAGTACTCTACCACTAAGGCAGTACAACAAGTTCACCTAGCCTAGAGCACATGGTTTTGGTTAATTTGCGTCATATCCTATATCCTATTTAGATATTGTGGTGCTAAAGAAAATATCATCAATTAATATTTAATATTCGATAAAAATATATTATCACTGTTCTGAATCCTCTTTCTCAACTAAAAATCTAAAACGTCTAGTAAGAAGAAAGAAACCAAAAACGAGTGGCGTCTGTCCTTGTTCTGGTAGTAGAGTATCGTTTTCGACAAAACCACGTAAGGCAACTTCCAGCAACCAATAAGAACGGCGCGTGGATCCAATCGACTCGGCCGAAGAGAATATAATATTATACGGCTGAATCACAATGAACCCACTTCTCGACCACTGAGTACACGTGAGATTTCCGTCTGATGGACCACACACCAACTTCTTCCAAGAGCCAATTAAGCACGTAATTACAACTAAATGACGACCTTAAACATGCCTTTTTAATAGTTTTCTAAGATTTCGTTTTCGTTAACGCAACCCATTACTTACTATAATCAAACTTAATTATTGATTACCAACAAAATCACGACGCGAAATTGACCAGCGTGCCCTTATGAAACCCTCAATGGTTTTGGCCTAACCGGTTCGAGTTATCGAATTTGCAGTCAAACAAACAAGAGAGAAACAAAACCAAATGCGCGATGAAGAAGTACGTACCTGATGGCCGAAGCAAATGCCGAGGACTTTAATCTTGAGGGAATCCAATTTGTTTAAAAGGGTGAGCAGTCTGCAGATCCAAGCATCATTCCCATGAGCATCTCTGCTACTCCCGGAGATGACAAACCCGTCGTAGCTCTCCACCTCGTCGTCGTCGGGAAACTCGCCGCAAGCCACGCGGTACAAATCCCAAGTCTCGCCTTCCTCCGCCAGCATTTTCAGAAACACGCCGAAGTACCCACCGTACATCTTCTTCACGAAGTCCGTGTCCTCTGCGCACAGCAGCACCCCAAATTTCTTCCCTCCCATTATTCTCAACCTCCTCGCTCGTCTCTGCGAAAATGTGGATTTGAAAAAGAGAACGAGGAGGATTGGCAAACTGGGGGTTGAGGGACTTCGCTGGTCTGAAGAACACAAAGGGAAATGCCAGATGGGAGTACTTGTGAAATCCAGTGGGCGCCTGGTTTTAAACTGGTGGGTTTTCCAAAAGAGCCATCTTCCGACACCTATATTACCACATTGACACGCGTTTCTGCTTTGCCCAATCTGCCCTCGCATGACACATTGGAGTAGCTTTTCTTTTTATTTTGGAAGTTACATGGGTACAGTGAAAATGAATGTGGATGGAAATATGGCCCAGATTTGAGGCAGGGATGTATCTCTTCACAAATCTCACGCAAAGTGTTAGAGTGAATGTAATGGAAGGAAGGCCTTGTGTTTGGTTTTCTTCCTGGCTTTTTGCATATTTTAGGGACGTGATTTGGGGGTTATTTGGAATTATAAATATATTTGTCTGGTTAGTCTTTACGTGGAGAGATTGTTTTAAGCAAGTTTTAAAAATTAATGGAGCACATATATATTTTTTCGTGTTCTTGATGATGTGTTAGTGTGCCCCGTGTTTCGTTCAAATTATTAAACAATGGAGTGGATCTTTTTGGAAAGATAATCCATTAGTTTGTTATTAGTTTAATGACAATTAGCTTTGTAATGTTTTTTTTCTTACATAATCTTTAGCTGTAACGCCTTGTTTAACAAGTTATTAGAATAAAAGACCATCTCACTTTAAAATAAGAAAAAAAAACTCATTATTTTCCACTTTATAAAAAATGACATCATTTTAATATCTTTATCATAAAATGAGTAATTTCTATTTCACTAATTAATAAAATTAGCTGTTTTTCGTTTTCAGATTGACTATTTTACCCTCCCTTTCTAACAAACTTTCCGTTTTGTTGAAATTGTTTTCCCTCCTGCTTTCTCTCTGATCCCTCCTGCTTTCTCTCCGAGCTTGGTTTTCTTTTTCTTCGTCTCCCTTTCTAACAAACTTTCCGTTCTGTTGAAATTGTTTTCCCTCCTGCTTTCTCTCTAATTCCTCCTGCTTTCTATCCGAGCTTGGTTTTCTTTTTCTTCGTCTCAGTGCCGGCCCTCTCTCTCTCTCTCTCATTTACGTCGATCTGCAATTGCTTAGTTAAATTCTTCATTCTGCGATTCTGATTTGCCTCGGAAGCTTTGCATCTGCGATTCCTTAATTTAATTCTTCTGTATCGGTTTCGATTCATTGAAATAAGGTATCTTAAGGTTTTGCAGTTGTTCATATCTCCTTTTTACCTTTAAATCAATTCGTGTTGTTTTTTATGTTAATTATAGTTCTTCAGTTGTTTTTGATTTGAATGGGTAAAATTTGTGATTGCTTATTCAACCTCCCGATTTTTCATTCTTGATTTAGTTCCTTTCGATTTTAATTCATTGCTTTTCTGTCCTGCATTTTTTTATTTTTCATAGTTACTTTGCTAGTTACTTCATCTTCTTATTTGTGTCCTGCATTGTGCTTTGCATCTGCGATTCCTCATTTTAATTCTTCTGTATCGGTTTTGATTCATTGAAATAAGGTATCTTAAGGTTTTGCAGTTGTTCATATCTCCTCTTTACCTTTGAATCAATTGGTGTTGTTTTTTATGTTATAGTTCTTCAGTGTTTTTGATTTGAATGGTTAAAATTTCTGATTGCCTGTTCAACCTCCCAATTTTTCATTCTTGATTTAGTTCCTTTCGATTTTAATTTATTGCTTTTCTGTCCTGCATTTTTTTTATTTTTCATAGTTACTTCATGTACTTACTTGTGTCCTGCATTGTGTCCTGCATTTTTTATCATGATAGTTACTTGTATAGTTACTTGTATAGTTACTTAGATAGTTACTTCTATATTTCTCTATTTTGAACTCACAGGATCTGTTAAATGGACAGTTACTTTGATAGTTATTTAGATAATTACTAGTTACTTTGATAGTTATTTGGATAGTTACTAGTTACTTTGATAGTTACTCCTATATTTCTCAGTTTTGAACTCACATGGATTGTTAATTGGATAGTTACTTTGATAGTTACTAGTACTTTGATAGTTACTTGGATAGTTACTGAGAGTAGCACTGTTTTTTTTTTTGTCAAATTTGATAATTACACTCATTGTTACTTGATAGATACTGTACAGTTACTAATGTAGTCACATGGATATGCTCATTGATGTTAGGATAATTTTCTCTGTAGGTGCAATGGACAGTTGCTATACTGCTAAGCTTGTGTATTCTGGTGAAGGAGCAGCACTTTCCTTTGGTCATAATTGTACTTTTGTTGATTTTTGTCATCGGATACGAGATCGTTTTCTAGAGTTGGACAGATTGGTTTTCAAACTCAAGTATAATGTTTATCCGGATCCTACCATTTATCATCTTGAAAATGAGGTTGATATGAGCATGATGTTTAGAGTTTTGGGACGATATAAATATGATTTTGTTGATGTGGATGTTCATTGTTTGCATGCCAGTTGTTCTGTTTCAGAAAGTGTAGTTAGTAATAATGTTAGCAAGGAGATTAGTGTTTTAGTTGAAGATAATGAATTTTTTGGTTGTTATAGGCGTGAGGATCCGAAAATGTATCTTTCTAAATGATGGAAGTCTCTGATTCATTCTAAGAGTCAGCTTTTTTAGGGTGGGGTGAAAGAGTTTAGGCTGAAGTTGCGGATGTATGCCGTGGATGTTGGTTTTGAGTATGATTTTGAGAGAAATAAGCCAGAACGTGTTGTTGTTTTCTGCAAGAAAAAATATTCTGAAGGTTGTAATTGGTGTGTGAAGGCATCTTTATGCAGGTATAGTTACATTAGTTGTTACACAGATTTTGTATAGTTACATTTATTTTGTTCATGTTGATTTTTTTTGTGTTGCAGTGTAGCGACACGTTGCATTGTGTCCTGCATTTTTTATCATGATAGTTACTTGTATAGTTACTTAGATAGTTACTTCTATATTTCTCTATTTTGAACTCACATGAACTGTTAAATGGATAGTTATTTTGATAGTTACTTGGACAGTTACTAGTTACTTTGATAGTTACTCATATATTTCTCAGTTTTGAACTCACATGATTTGTTTTTTGGATAGTTACTTTGATAGTTACTTAGATAGTTACTAGTTACTTTGATAGTTACTAGTTACTATGAAAAGTATATATATATATGCTGATTGATTTTTGCACCTTTTATTCAAGTATAATGCTTTCTTTGTGATTAATGAATTGGTGAACGAACGTAAATGTCGTTGTGTCATCCGGCTTCAAAAGAGTAAGATGATGTGCAGCAAGATTATAAGAGAGGTGATGCTCGACAAGGTTCGTGAGAAGCCCAATAAGAAAGCTACTGATATACTGCAAGACATAAAACTAAGAGGAAAATTCACCAACAGTGTCTCAACTCTTGTGACCCGATCAATTTGATACCTGATCTTTAAAATTGATCAGAATGATAACTGAACTATTGTTTTGATATCAAAGAGGTACCTACCGTTAAGAATACAGCATATTCCGTTAGAATATTCTATTAGCACTGTCAAAATACCAGAATACCCTTATTTTCTGTTTTCTTATGTTTTCTTTCAAAATTTTCCTTATTTTACATTTCGACAAAACGTGGTGGGCTCATGAATTTGTTTATTTAACATATTACAAATATATAATAATTAAACAGTTAATTTGAAAAGTAAAAATATACAATAAATTCTCTATTCTTCAAATTTGGTGGGAAATTGGTTTATGGTTTAATTTGAAGTGGGTCCAACGTATTTTCCTCCAGATTTCAATTCTTTAATACTATCTACTCTCCAAATTTATCTCTAGCATTTTTTCATCATTTTTCAATGTTTAAAGTGTGATTTTACATCGATTGAACTGTAAAGAAGAGTAAAAATATTTTTAAAAAAGAAAAAAAAATATATGAATAAAAATTAGAGTTTCAATCACCAAATTTTCTTCTAATTCTTTTTTAGTTTCTCTTTTTCTCTTTTTCTTCTACTCTCCAAAAAAAAATATATGAATAAAAATCTTTTTCTCTTTTTTCTTCTAATTATTTTTTCAGTTTCTCTAATATTTTCTAAATAAATTAATCTCTGAGTGGAAATAATTAATGATTAAAATTAACAGTTTATCTTCGATTATATATGATAGATTAAAATTTTCGAGTATAGAGGATAGCTAAATAAATAAATTCATGGGCCCACCAAGCTCTGTCAAAATGTAAAATAATTTTTTTTTGAAAGAAAACTTAAGAAAACAGAAAATAAGGGCATTCTGGTCTTTTGATAGTGCTAACAGAATATTCTAACGGAATATGCTGTATTTTTAACGGTAGGTACTTATTTGATATCAAAACAAGAGTTCAGGTATCATTCTGATCAATTTTAAAGGTCAGGTATCAAATTGATCGGGTCACAAGTGTTGAGGCACTGTTGGTGAATTTTCCTCTAAAACTAAACTACGGCTTAGATGTCCCTTATCATACTGCTTGGTATGACAAAGAGCTCGCGAGGGAAGATGTGCTTGGTGTTGAGTCTGAGTCTTAACAGAATTTATCATGGTTTTGCCAGTGTACATATGAATCAACCCATATTCTAGACTAGCTGTAGAATACGAATTTGAAACAAGAAGGTTTCAGCGTATGTTTGTTACGTATTCTGCTTGGATGAATGGTTTTCAGTCTTATGGACCAATTCTCTGTATTAGTGCTACATTCATCACGAATAAGTACAAAGGCATGCTTCTTGCTGCTTCGACAAAAATTGTGGTACATCTCTTTCTTCATTTTTGTTATTAATTACTGTTATTTCTGTTTTTTTTTTTTCCTTTCTTCATTGCTGTTGTTTTTCAATTTCATTTACATGACTTCCAGACCAACAATTACTTGGATAGATACTACTGTAGTTACTAAGATAGTTACTAAAATGATAGTTACTAAAATAGTTACTAAAATAGTTACAAAAATGATGTTATTACTCATATGATAGTTACTACGATAGTTACTAAGATGATAGTTACTCAGATGATAGTTACTAATGTAGTTACCAAAATAATTACTAGCAAAACTACCTTGAAATTGAAACACATTATAATTACCTTTGAGTTTTTCTTTCTCTCTTGCAGACCAAATAGTTACTTTGATAGATATAGTGGAAATACTTTTATAGTTACAGGAACTTCCAAAGCAAATAGTTACTTTGATAGATACTAGTCCAGTTACTTTTATATTTATATGAAACTGACATTATTTTTTGTTTTCTTTTGTTTAGGATTATATCCAGTTGCTTATGCTATTGTCGATTCTGAAAATGATAGCAACTTGACCTTCTTTCTTAAGATGTTGTCTGAAGAGCTGTCAAGATATTTTACGAGGCAAATTACTTTCATATCTGATCGTAATATTGGTTTTCTAAATGCAGTTCGTGCAGTTTTTCCCAATAGTCCACATGAATTTTGTTATAGGCATTTTCAGGCTAATCTGAGCAACAAGTTTGCATGTGGTTCTTACCTGATAAAAATGATTCCATTGTTGTTTATGATGTGTGCTTATTCTCGCACTCGTGAATACTTTGAGAGTAATTTTCAGAAGTTGAAGAATGAAGGTGGTGAGGTTGTTGATATGTTTTTGAAGGATCTTCTTTTGGAAACATAGGTTTCTTGTTTTTTTAAAATGGTGAAAGGTTTGGGGAAATGACAAATAATTTGGCTGAGTGTTTCAACAATTGGGTGAAGGAGTTGAAGAGTCTTCCCATTATTGAATTAAACGAAGGCATTCGTCTTAAGTCTATGGCTTTAATCGCTTCTCGGAAGGAAGAATCAGCTAGATTGGTTATTGAGTTGTGTCAAAAGTTTGAAAAAAAGATGGTTGACAACTTGGATTTGGGAAGACACTGGTTAGTCAATAGATCTGATAAATACATTTATGAAATTCAGTGCCAAAAGTATTATGTGATGGTAAACTTAGAAGATTTCTACTGTTCATGTGGAGAATGGCAAGTTCACGGATTTCCTTGCTCGCATGCCCTTATCGTGATTCAGAGACATGGTTCTGATCTGTACTCATTTGTCAACCCAATTTTCAAGGTGCACAACTTCTCCTAAATCTAACATTACTTAGACAGTTGCCCATGTAGTTACTTAGATAGTTACTTCAGATTAAATAGTTAAATTGACAGATATTAGTGAAGATATTTGTATATAGGGCTGGGCGTTTTGGCCCGTGGGACAGAAAGCTCGGCCTGAAAAACCTGAAAAAGCCCGAAACAGGCCGGGCCTTGATTTATGAAAGCCCGAACCCGAAAAAGCCCGAACTGAATGTGTGTAGGCCCGAAAGGGCTCGGGCCCTGTTTTTCCGTAGACCGAAAGCCCGAACCGGCCCGATCCATATATGTGGTTGCCATGTGTCATACTCTGATTAATTAATTAAAATAAAAAATAAAAAAACCCTAGAAAGGAATCTGTTCCTCAGCTGCATCAGGGGACCATTTCTTCCTTTGTTGAGCACTTGAGCTTTCTTCCTCTTCCTCTGTTCCTCTCAATCACCATCAGCCCAGCCCCGCTCGACCTCGCCTCCCCTAGCCCGCCTCGCCTCGTCTCGTCCAGCCCAGCCTCAGCCTCGCCGTGCTCAGCCCAGCCTTGCCTCGCCTCTGCCTCGCCTCGGCAACCCCGCCCCGCCCAGCCTCACGTTCGTTTTGGGCCCGAAAAAAGCCCGAACCCAGCCCGAACAGGCCCGAACGGGCTTTGGTCGGTGTCTGAGGTTCTGAAAGCTCGAACAGGCCCGAGCCCGATATTTCGGGCTTTGGGTCGGGTTCACAAAAAATTCGGCCTGACCCGGCCCGGCCCGTACCCAGATCTACTTATATAGTTATATGAAACTGACATTATATCCTTATTTTTCCTTCTTCTTTTTTTTTTCCTTTTTATAGGTGGATAAATATCGCGAAACATATTCTTTCTCGATCAACCCGGTTTCTACTATTTCAAAGCCGGTGGATCTAGCTCAGCCTGCATTGTTGGTGCAGCCACCTATAACAAAGAGACCACCTGGAAGGCCAAAATTATAGAGATATAGAAGTAAAAATAAAGTTAAAAAGACTATCAGGTGCAGCAGGTGTAACAAATATGCTAGTCACAACAGAACAAACTGTAGAGAAATTATATAGTTCCTTAGATAGTTATTCAGGTTGTACTACTTTGTTTTGAAAGTTACATTGAAAGTTATATTGGAATGTACATTGATTGTTTTGTGGTTTTACTGCTATTGAAATGTTACTTTTTTTTATTATTGTTCATGTTTATTTCAGCAGCGGAACGCTGCTGTGGTGCGGTGCAGCGGCACGCAGCATTGTTTCCTTCATTTTTCATTCTTGCTTCAGTTGCTTTCGATTTTAAGCTCTCGCTTTTCTGTCCTCCATTTTTTTTTTCATAGTTACTTAGATAGTTAGTAAGATAGTTAGTAAATTGATAGTTACTAAGATAGTTAGTAAGATGATAGTTACTCATATGATAGTTACTTAGATAGTTACTAAGCTAGTTAGTAAGATGATAGTTACTTAGATAGTTAGTAAGATAGTTACAGAAAATGTTAATTTGATTTTTACGCTGCCGTGGTGCGGTGCAGTGGTACGCTGCATTTGTGTCCTGCATTTTTCATTGTTGGTTCAGTTGCTTTCGATTATTAATCTTTTGCTTTTCTGTCGTGCAATTATTTTTTTTTTCATAGTAAGATAGCTACTTTTTTGAAAGTTTTACATTGAAATTTCTATTAAAATGTACATTGATTGTTTTTTTGTTTTACTTTATTGAAAGCTTACTTTTTTTATATTGTTGATGTTGATTTTGGTAGCGGAACGCTGCCGTGGAGCGGTGCAGCAGCACGCTGCATTGTGTTCTGCATTTTTCATTTTTGGTTCAGTTTCTTTGTATTTTAAATTCTTGTTTTTCTGTCCTGCATATTTACTTAGATAGTTAGTAAGATAGTTACTAAGATGATAGTTAGTAAGATAGTATTTTCTGGAAGCAGAATTTCCACTGAAGTCTATTCAATTACAAACCATTTTATCACTGTAAGAACAATCTGTTTCAATCAGCCTCTTCCTTCTGAAACTTCTTAAACAATAAAAGAAAAATGATTGAAAGTTTAACATGTTTGGATTGAAAAATGAGAAAGAAAGCGATCAGAACCACAGCCAATTCAGCTTAACATCATTCATTAATTCATTAGATTACAAAAAAGATTCAAGAAAAACATAAAAATAAACAGATTACAGATACACAGAAACATCTACTTCTGATTTTTCATGATGATTGCTTGGAGATAGATCACTTGTTCTTGAAGAGGAACTTGTTGCCTAGTAAGATTGTCCAATCGGTCCAGAATATTTTTCACCCATCCTCTCATGTTTTTTTCCAACCCCACGAGATAAGCTCCAAAATATTCCAGGGTGTCTTTCTCAACAGGAATTGGAGGACGCCATGGCACTACCAGAAAATTAAGTTCTACCGACGAGGGAAAAAAAAACGGCCGACGAAACATTTTTTTCGTCGCAAAAAAAAAAATTCGTCGACTATTCCCATAGAATGGCCGACGATTTTTTATTTCGTCGCTAAAAATTAAAAATCGTCGGCTATTCTACAAGAATGGCCGACGATTTAAAGTTGTCGTCGGCTATACTCTGAAAACATTAGCCGACGAAAATTTTGTGAGTATGGCCGACGAAGTTGATAATTTCGTCGGCTATAAGTCTTTATATTTTCAGATCTAGACATAAGCTGCTCATTTAAAAAAAAAACGGAAAAAAACGGGAGAAAGAGTGAAAAATCTGTGGGTATTGTTGAAATCCGTCCTCTCTTACATTGTGGAGCTATATATAGGTACGTATATATGTTGATATGTTGATATATGTTGATTTTGAGTTTTAGTTGAGTTGATTTTGAGTTTTAGTGATTTTGATATAGTAAGTGATTTTTTGTTTTGTTGTTGTTTTAGTGTTAGAATGTATGTATATATGTTGATTTTGAGTTGTAGTTGAGTTGATTTTCAGTTAGAGTATAATTATGTGCTTTAATTTAATGTTATTTTAATTAGTGTTAAAATATATATAAATATGTTAATTAATGGTTGTTGATAGTGTAATGAACTTAAATAATGGTTGTTAATTAATGGTATATATATATATATATGAGTTGATGTTGATAATAATATATATTGTAATATATATGTGTTAATTAATTTATTATTAATTAAAGTTATACATATATATTATTATCAGGCTATATATGGATCGAGATAAGAGTTGGATTTCGCTTCCAAGGCATGACCGACGATACACTACAGGAGTTGTGGATTTTTTGCAGTTCGTTCAGGAAAATGCAAACGGGAAGGAATACCATCATTGCTCGTACAAGAAATGTAAGTGTCGTAGTGATATGTGTCGATTTCCGATTATGACAGTATGGGAGCACCTAAAGAGTAATGGGTTTTGGCCGAAGTACAAACGTTGGATATATCACGGTGAGCCGTCATTAGATGGATCGCATGATCATGGGTAGTTTTTTTAGGCGGGCAGTAGTAGTACATCCAACGATCCAACAATGACATTCGTCAACGACGTGTTTCCTTTTGAAAGCGGTGTACGTGGGGAACAATATATGCATGACCCGGTGCAGCCGTTCCCACAAGTTGTCAACACTGCTGCCTTTGACAAGTACAACAAACTGATTGCATTGCAACAGACCCCTGTGTCTTCAAGTTCTGAGAAGACAGTTCTTGAAAGTGTGATGGAGGTAATGAGGATTAAAGTCGAGACAAAATCGAGCATCAGGCAAGTGGATGAACATCTGCAGTACACTTCTTCGTTGTTGGAGGAGGGTCATCGTAATCCTACCAATCACCGTAAGGTCCAAAGTATCCTCAAAGATCTAGGGCTTTCCTACATTAAGATCCATGCATGCGCATTTGACTGCGTTCTCTTCTGGGGTAAAGATGCAGAAGGGAATGACCTTGCTAGCCTTGACGCATGTCCGATATATCAGTCTGACCGATATAAGTTGACCGGAGCAGGCAATAGGAAACCTGTGAAAGTGCTTCGGTATTTTCCATTGAGAGATAGGCTTGAGCGGTTGTACATGTCATAAACCACTGCAAAAGCTATGAGGTGGCACGGTGAGCGGGACGCGGGAGACGCAGATATCATGACACACATCTCTGACGGAGCGGCTTGGAAGCATATAAACAATGAGTTTCCTCATTTTGCGTCAGATGTCAGAAACGTCAGGCTCGGGCTGTCAACCGACGAGTTCAACCCTTTCGGCACCATGAGTCTTTCATACAGTATATGGCCGGTGGTTTTGGTACCTTACAACCTTCCTCCGTGGATGTGCATGAAGAAGGAATATAATATGTTGACGTTGTTGATTCCGGGGCCTGGTTACCCAGGGAAATGTCTCGATGTGTATCTGAGACCATTGATTGAAGAGCTTAAGGTATTGTGGGACGTTGGCCATCCCACTTTTGACAAGTACAAGCAGGAGACGTTCCACATGCATGTCATGGTTATTGGTACCATCAATGATTTTCCTGCTTATGGGATGTTGTCGGGCAGCGTTGTTAGGGGATACAAGGCTTGTCCAGAGTGCCTCAGCGATTATGGGAGCACCCCTCATTGCAACAAGATATGCCGAATGGGTCATCGTGTGTTCCTTCCGGCGGATCACCACTGGCGTTACGAGTCCGCCGCATTTGATGGAACCGAAGAACACGGTGGTCCTCCCAGAAGATGGACGGGAAGAGAAATTTTAGCAGTGCTTAATGAGTACGATTTTGGGCCCCTCAGCAATCATCCTGATATTGTAGCGGAAATACCTGAAAGACCTGAGGAGTACAAATTCTGGAGACATAAGAGCATATTGTGGGAACTCCCGTACTGGTGTGAGTTGCTGATCCGTCACTTCCTAGACGTTATGCACATAGAAAAAAATGTTTCTGAAAGTGTGGTGGGCACAACGCTGAACTTGGAGGGGAAGACGAAAGACGGTCCTAAGGCTCGCACTGATCTGCAAAACATGAATATCAGAAAACAACTATGCTTGAAACAAGGGAAGAGAAAAATGCCTCAAGCTCCTTACACCGTCAAGCCTGAGCATAAACCAGAAATTTTCCATTGGATAAGTCGGGCCAAGTATCCTTCAGGCTTTGCTGGAAATATAGCCAAGTGTGTGAACAGACAATTCAACAATCTGTACGGGTTGAAAAGTCATGACAATCATATCCTGCTACAACGTCTCTTCCCTGTTTTCATTCGACTGTTCCTTCCCCGTCACCTTGTGGAGCCGTTAGTAGCGTTGGCAAGATTTTTCCAGAAGGTATGCACACGGGAAGTGAGAAAATCTGACCTCCGGGAAATGCAACAAGACATCGTTCATATCATGTGTAAATTTGAGATGATATTTCCTCCAAATTTTTTCGACATCATGCCTCACCTCATGATCCATCTTCCTCGGCAGTTGTTGCTTACCGGTCCTGTGCACTTCACTTGGATGTATCCGATGGAAAGGTATGTATTTTACACCTTATGTTAATTTCCTCATCAATATATGTGATATAGTGTTAATGTATTATCATAACACTTTATATACTTGATTTATAGGCAACTTGGACAATACAGAAGTTTTGTCCAAAACAGATCCGCACCTGAAGGATGTATAGCTGAAGCATATATTGCGCACGAGTGCGTCACCTACATGAAGCTGTATTTAGGAGCGTTACAGGAAAGCATACCGGAAGATGTACCTTCACAGTTCAATCTTTCCATACTCTCCGACGATGTTGTACTCGGTGGAAACATGCCAGTTTCCTACAAGTTGAACGATTATGAGGTAGCCATTGCACATTGGTGGGTACTAATCAACTGTCCAGAAGTTCAGTTTTGGAAGAACATACATCTACACTGTGAACAAGTAGGAGGTGATGTCGATTACCACAACCGGACATTCGCAGAGTATTTCGGCCGCTGGGTACGTAACTTTAACACTATTCTATACGTGTTTATATATTATTGTGTATATTTATTCATATTTATAGTTGATTCTGATTGTTGCAGATGGACCTTATTCAAAATGATAATCACCCAAATTGGTCGCACGAACTCAGACTTTTAGCGATGAGGCCGGTCTATTCAAAAGTTTATGCGACGTGCAAGGTGAATGGTGTGTTATTTCGATGTGAAGAGAGAGACCTCAGACTGAAAACACAAAATTCAGGGGTTATGGCATATGGTGGGGATGGTGGAGTTGACTATTACGGTGTTCTCCATTCAGTTGTGGAACTGCATTACGGGGAATGCATGAAAGTGCACCTTTTCAAGTGTAGATGGTTTGACACACGGCCGCAGAGCATGAAAACCGATCAATACGGCATAACTTCTGTGAACACTAGTACATCATGGTATGAGGACGACCCGTTCGTTTTAGCCACATGGGTGAAACAAGTGTTTTATCTTGATGATCCCGCCAAGGGTGACCCGTGGAAAGTAGTCAACACTATCCACCATCGCAACATTTACCGGGCGTCTACACTTGGAGTGGCTGAAGAGAACGAGGAAGGGGGCATCGCTTATCAAGAGCCCAACTCAAACGGTATTCCTGACTCCTCTTTTATTCGCCTAGACACGCCGGTGCGAATTCGACGTGAAGAGCCACTGCTTGTTGATGTTGATCCAAATGAAGAAACTAACGAGGACTCTAGTGGTGAGGAAAGACATAGATTACCCCTATCGAGCAATTCAGAAACCGAAGAAGACTCATCCGATGATTCCGATTACAATCCGACGGATTAAGTAATTTAAATAATGTAATCCTTTCATTTTAATCCACTCATTTCTAATGAACGGGCGTGGGGATGAGCCTCCCAGCTAGGCTGGGTTCCAAACCCCTTAAAAAAAATTGAAATATGTTAACTGTTGGGTTTCTGGTTTTTTATGTTCAATTTTGGTTATATGTGAACAGGACATCGGAATAGGAGAGGTGTAAAACCACTGATTTTTTTTGTTTTTTTTCAGAGAATAGCCAACGAAAAATGCATTATTTCGTCGGCCATTACAATTATGGCCGACGAAAAATTAAATTTTTCGTCGGCTATTCTCATAATGGCAGACGAAAAATTCATTATTTCGTCGGCCATAAGTTTTTTAAAAAATAAATATTTTATTTTTGACCGAAAACGACAAAAGAATAGCCGACGAGTACTAGGTTTGATTTCGTCGGCTATGATTAAAAAAAAAAAACAAAAAAAGAGCAGCTTCCATTTTCTATCACTATCGACAAACCATTGCTTCATCCTTCAAATGTAAATGTGTCGTGAAATAAGATATGACCGAAATAATGAAAAACGTCTACGGTTGAAAAATGAGAAGATTCCGCCAAAATCTGTGTGACGAATATTGCGGTTAACTGTTTTTTACTGCCGTTTTCCTATGGGTAGCCTGACGGTCGGTAAATATTTTGAGGAAAATTTTTATACGATTAGTTGCGTCTCATCGATCTGAAACTATTCTCTGTTGAAGATCAGGCCAAAAAACGTCATTTAGATGGGCCAATTTCCGTTTTAAAGCGTTTAGAGGTTTGACTCACCCGGTTGACCGTCCCGATCGAGCCTTTAACTTTGTCAGATGTAGTTCGATTTTTTTTCATACATGTATTTCATCTTAACGGTGATATCTGACGGTTGGAATAGATTTTCCAAACTTTTAGATTCAAAATCGTAACATATGCACTAATGTTCCTTGACTTGTTTACTAAGTGTTTAAGTGAATGTATAGTTTCAAATAGTTACTATACGTAGACCCTTCAAATGCAAATGTGTCGTGAAATAAGATATGACCGAAATATTGAAAAACGTCTACGGTTGAAAAATGAGAAGGTTCCGACAAAATTTGTGTGCCGAATGTTGCGGTTAGCTGGTTTTTTACTTCCGTTTTCCTATGGGTAGCCTGACGGTCGGTAAATATTTTGAGGAAAATGTTTATACGATTAGTTGCGTCGCATCGATCTGAAACTATTCTCTGTTGAAGATCAGGCCAAAAAACGTCATTTAGACGGGTCAATTTCCGTTTTAAAGCGTTTAGAGGTTTGACTCACCCGGTTGACCGTCCCGATCGAGCCTTTAACTTTGTCAGATGTAGTTCGATTTTTTTTCATACATGTATTTCATCTTAACGGTGATATCTGACGGTTGGAATAGATTTTCCGAACTTTTAGATTCAAAATCGTAACATATGCACTAATGTTCCTTAACTTGTTTACTAAGTGTTTAAGTGAATGTATAGTTTCAAATAGTTACTATACGTAGACCCTTCAAATGCAAATGTGTCGTGAAATAAGATATGACCGAAATATTGAAAAACGTCTACGATTGAAAATGAGAAGATTCCGACAAAATCTGTGTGCCGAATGTTGCGGTTAGCTGTTTTTTACTTCCGTTTTCCTATGGGTAGCCTGACGGTCGGTAAATATTTTGAGGAAAATTTTATATGATTAGTTGCGTCGCATCGATCTGAAACTATTCTCTGTTGAAGATCAGGCAAAAAAACGTCATTTAGACGGGCCAATTTCCGTTTTAAAGCGTTTAGAGGTTTGACTCACCCGGTTGACCGTCACGATCGAGCCTTTAACTTTGTCAGATGTAGTTCGATTTTTTTTCATACATGTATTTCATCTTAACGGTGATATCTGACGGTTGGAATAGATTTTCCGAACTTTTAGATTCAAAATCGTAACATATGCACTAATGTTCCTTAACTTGTTTACTAAGTGTTTAAGTGAATGTATAGTTTCAAATAGTTACTATACGTAGACCCTTCAAATGCAAATGTGTCGTGAAATAAGATATGACCGAAATATTGAAAAACGTCTACGGTTGAAAAATGAGAAGATTCCGACAAAATCTGTGTGCCGAATGTTGCGGTTAGCTGTTTTTTACTTCCGTTTTCCTATGGGTAGCCTGACGGTCGGTAAATATTTTGAGGAAAATTTTTATACGATTAGTTGTGTCGCATCGATCTGAAACTATTCTCTGTTGAAGATCAGGCCAAAAAACGTCATTTAGACGGGCCAATTTCCGTTTTAAAGCGTTTAGAGGTTTGACTCACCCGGTTGACCGTCACGATCGAGCCTTTAACTTTGTCAGATGTAGTTCGATTTTTTTTCATACATGTATTTCATCTTAACGGTGATAACTGACGGTTGGAATAGATTTTCCAAACTTTTAGATTCAAAATCGTAACATATGCACTAATGTTCCTTACCTTGTTTACTAAGTGTTTAAGTGAATGTATAGTTTCAAATAGTTACTATACGTAGACCCTTCAAATGCAAATGTGTCGTGAAATAAGATATGACCGGAATATTGAAAAACGTCTACGGTTGAAAAATGAGAAGATTCCGACAAAATCTGTGTGCCGAATGTTGCGGTTAGCTGTTTTTTACTTCCGTTTTCCTATGGGTAGCCTGACGGTCGGTAAATATTTTGAGGAAAATTTTTATACGATTAGTTTGGTCGCATCGATCTGAAACTATTCTCTGTTTAAGATCAGGCCAAAAAAACGTCATTTAGACGGGCCAATTTCCGTTTTAAAGCGTTTAGAGGTTTGACTTTGCAGTTTGACCAAAAGTTTAGCCGACGAAATCTCTATTTCGTCGGCTAAACTCTAGTGATCCGCGCCTTTTCATTTTTCGCCGTTGGATGGGGAAGATCGGACGGCTGCTGAGCGCCTAAAGTATAGCCGACGACATTCAAAGAATAGCCGACGAATTAGAGCATTTCGTCGGCTATTCTTCAGTATAGCCGACGAAATCTTTTTAATTCGTCGACTATACTTTCGGGTATAAGTTTGCAGCAGCCGAACCCTAGCCTCCATTTGCTGCATTTTTCCAAAACCGGCCCTCTTCCCTCTTCCTCCTCCAATCCGGCAGTGCCCCCCTCCTCCCTCTTCCTCCTCCAAGCAATCCGGCCGGCCGACAGCAGCCCTCCTCCGCCTCTTCCTCCTCCATTCCGGCAGCAGCCCTCCTCCCTCTTCCTCCTCCGGCCCAGCCTCCTCCAATCCGGCCGGCCTCCTCCAATCCGGCCGGCCTCCTCCTCCTCTGCATTTTCGTACGATCGAGCAGGTTGTTTTTTTTTTTCATTTATGTTAATTAATGTTAATTTAGATATAATTTAGGTATAATTTAGGTATTTATGTTAATTTAGGTATAATTTAGGTATTTATGTTAATTTAGGTAAATTTTAGGTATTTATGTTAATTTAGGGTATAATTTAGGTATAATTTAGGTATTTATGTTAATTTAGGTAAATTTTAGGTATTTATGTTAATTTAGGGTATAATTTAGGTATTTATGTTAATTTAGGTATAATTTAGGTATTTATGTTAATTTAGGTAAATTTTAGGTATTTATGTTAATTTAGGTAATTGTTTTCAAATTTATTTTAATTGTATAATTTAGGTGTAATTGTATAATTTATACGTATAAATTAGTTTTTGAATTATATAAATTGATAACTTAATTGTATAATTTAGCTTAATTATATATATAGCTTAATTATATTTAATTAGAATTTGTTATTTAATATAATATAATTTAATATGTTAGTATATAAATTGTTATATGAAAATATGTTAGTATTATTGGTTATTATATTAATTAGAATTTGTTATTTAATATAATATAATTTAATATCAATTAATGTATTAATACCTCGGGCTTTAGATGGCCGATGCATTAAGAAACCTATTCGGAGGCCGTCGTGCCGGCAGATCTAGAGGTTCTAGAAATTCCGCCGGTTCCGCAGACTCCGAGAGGACCGCTAGCCAGCCTGAGAGGACCACCAGCCAGCCGCGGAGGAGTGTAGATTCATCCCAGCCGCAGAGGACTGTGGATGCAGCCCAGCCACGACGGAGTGTGAGTTCTCGGCACCAGACCCTTCTCCAGGCGGGGCGGCCGTCGAGCACTTCACTTCCGCATGTTGGTCACTCTGTGGCTCCGAGGTTTAGTCGGCAGCTATTTCACGAGGACATAGCTGCCGACGTTCCTCAGGTTCGTATGCCTGACTTTCATCGGGAGCCGATGCCGAGTCCGACTCAGTCTGCTGCCGACTCGACTGAGGCTCCTACTTTCCCAAACCAGCTCTTCCTCCCGTACAACATTCCGGCGATACCGGAGGTCGACTATCGTGGTGTGCCCATATGGCCTGATATGCCTCAGTACGTGAGTGCTGCGGAGGCATACCAGTAGCAGCCATTTGAAAACCCTGACCTCCTGATTTCGGCGAGGAGAAAAGGAAAGTCGATAGACGGGTCATCGAGTTCAGGTAACATTCGATTTTATTAATTAAATGTTTTATTAAAATTAACGCACTAATATTTAATTTTATTAACCAATCGTCGTTTTTGTGATAGGGACAGCCGCTAGCAGTTCACGGAGGAATACGAGAGGTGTCATATGTTTTGACACGCTCAGGAGCACTGTTGAGCGCAGCGGGAGGATTCAGATCAACGAACCTCCTAATCAGGAGGTTCAGGGGAAGAAAAAACGCGACTACTCGGGTTGCGTGGGGTCACTGATTAGGGACAGAGTCCCTATATTGTGGACCCGGTGGGCTGATGTGCCCGAAGAGATAAAGAGGGAGGTGAACAACGCCGCGTCAGTGAGTAATTTAAAAAATTTAATTTATTTATCGTAATATTTAATAATTTTCGGTATTATTACAATTGTAAAACTAATAAAATATTATATTTCAGACATTCTTCGAGATTGCCGAACACAGGCGGGATTGGGCGGACACCCAGCAGAACTCGAGGTACGTTTGTTTTTATGATATTATAATTATCTTATAATTGTTAATATTTTATGATATTAATAATATTTCTAATGCACTTTTGTTTTTTTCGTAGGTTCAAAGAGTGGAAGAACGAGCTGCGTTCCCACTATAACGAATACGACAACCTTGGTCGTATGGGTACTCCCAGGGAGTTCATGTTCAGGGAGTACGAGTGGCGTTGGTTGAAGACAGTAGACTTCAACAACCCAGTTATGCAGGTAAATACTAAACTTCAGTAAAAATGTTTATTTTGTTAAAATTTTAATTATTAGTTTAATTATTTTATAATTATTACACTAATATTTTTTTATGCATTTTTCTAACATTTTATTATCTGTTTGAAGCAACGTTCTCGGATAAACTCTGAGAACCGCCGCCGGAACACAACCCCCCATCATGCTGGTTCAAGGCCGTTTGCACAATATCAGGAGGAGGCGCTTAGAGATCATCCTGATAGCAACCCGTACGTGGAGACGTTCAAGATCGCTTATCCACAAGCGACAGAAGATCTCGTAAGTCGTTCATTACGATTTTAAAACTTAAATTATTAATTTTACTTAACTATCGATTTGTTAGAATATTAATTTTTTTTTCCCCGTCCAATTAGGAGCGGGTGAACCTGGCCGAACAAGAGGTGCTCCAGCAAATAGTTCAGGAGACACAACCGAACATTTCAGAGGCAGATCTGGAAGAAGCCGTGCGCCAGGTCGACCGAACCAATGTCCAAACGGCGGCGAGGATGTTCGACGCAGCCTTCCCACAGCGGTCCAACCAGTACTACTGCCGGGGTTTGGGAAGTTCTGGACTAGGGCTCCTGAAGACCACTAAGGGAGGTCAAAAGAAGGGAGGCGGGGAGACCCAAACGATGAGGGGGGAAGTGCAGCGATTGGCCGCAGAATTGGCGACCTCGTCCCAGACAGTAGAGGAGCTGCGCCGCAGACAACAGCAGTATCAATTGGATATGGCCCGTTGGAATGCTGAATGCGACAGAATTCGGCAATACAACTACGACGGCCAACAAAACTGGTTTTATGAGATGTTCGCGGCACAACAACACAACCTTCCACCCCTGGCCCCGTTTCAGCGGTTAGTGGAGCCTCCAATACCTTAACCTCTCGAGTTCGGTCAGCAGGATGACGAGCCTGATGGAGAGCAGGATGCTGGGGATGACCTGGTGGACTTTAGTGGTTTAGGTGATGATTAGGGTTTAGGGTTTATGTATATTAGAACGAATTTAATAAAAATGGTATTTAGACGTGTTTCTTGTTGGTGCAAATGCATGGACTGTTTTTGTGATTTGTAGGTTGCTTGGAATGGTAATTTAGAAAATAATTTAATTTTTTTTTTCCCAAATGTAAGAAAAGCCGACGATTTTGGCATTATTTCGTCGGCTATAATAACTATAGCCGACGAATTTTACCATTTTTCGTCGGCTATAAGTTGTATAGCCAACGAAAATTACATTATTTCGTCGGCTATAACTAATTAATGACTATTAAATATTAATATATTTCGAGGAAATAGCCGACGAAAAATTATAAATTCGTCGGCTATTGTTAAAACACAATAGCCGACGAAATTCGTCGGCTATACTTAATGAATTTCGTCGGCCATACTCGAAAATACCCGACGAAATTCGTCGGCAATTTCTCCCAGGTTTGGCCGACGAAAAATATTTTCGTCGGTAAAGTCGTCGGCCATACTCTACCATAGCCGACGAATTTATTTTTTTCGTCGGCCATTGGTATAGCCGACGGGGTTGTTCCGACGAAGTATAGCCGACGAAAATTTTTTCGTCGGCTATGTCCTCTGATCTGGTAGTGTGGCTCCCCCTCAAACTTTGCTGGAGGGATAGATCTAGTGTATCCTTCCATTTTAGGAGGATGAGGAATGCGAGGCTCAACTGGAGGTAGAGGAATGCCCGGAGGAAATATGGGTAGATCCTCATAAGAGTGAGGCGGAGGACGAGGAGGACAGTTGGATGAATCAGATGATGAAGAGGAGGAAGAAGAGGAACAAGAGGAAGAGAGACGAGGGCGCTTGCTAGAAGATGATTCAGCAATAGTCATTCTCGTGGTCTTTAACGTTTTCATAAATAAGCCTGTAGACACAGAGAGAAGAGAAAATTACAGAGAATATGAGCAGTTAGTGTTAGACTTCATGCGAGAAGGATGGGCTATTTAAAGAGAAGCACAGATAACCAACCGTCATGTATTGGATTCGAAGTAGGGAAAATAAACAGTTATGTATTGGGACAATCAACCGTCAATTATCAAGTTTAAAGACACGCAACAACCAACCGTCATGAACAGTTGTTTTGATAGTTACTAGGCTAGTTACTAAGATAGTTACTGAAATTGTTACTTTGATAGTTATGAGTTTTGAAGAAACAAGAACAGTTGATTTGATAGCTACTAAGATAGTTACTGAAAATGTGATAGTTACTAAGCTAGTTACCGTAAAAAGCTTTTGAAGAAATAAAAACAGTTGATTTGATAATTATTGGGCTAGTTACTAAGAGAGCTACTATGATACTTACTGAAAAAGTGATAGTTACTTGGCTAGTTAATTAGATAGTACTAAGATAGAAACCCTTAAACCATTAAATTACGAAATCAACATACATAAGTTTGTACGAAATCAAATAGAAACCTTGAATGAAAATTCAGAAATCATATAGAAACCCTGAATGAAATTCAGAAATCATATTATAACATACAAAACCGAAAATTATAATCCATAAAACCATACAATATCAAATCGTAATATATACAGAAAATATAAAAAGGCATGAGTTGTTCGAATCACACTTTGGAAGAACCATGAAGAGCTTCGGCAAAGGTGAGTTCGGCAATGGAAGGGTGGTGCGATTTTGATGATGGAAGGTGGTTCGGCTTCTAAAATTTCTGTATAGGATTTGTGGAAGTATTTTGGTAGAGTTTCGACAAGCTTTTTCATGAGAGAAGAGATACTTTTTCAAGAGCAAGTGCCGAACTATATTTAGGAGAACAATGGAACTAGGGTTTCGGCATAAGGATGCTAGAGTTTCGACAAAAAGTGTTGTTGCCGAACTCTCTCTTTTCTTGCACGACAAGACTCTTTAATTGTTGCCGAAATCTTCTTGAATAATTGCTGAATATTCTTGCAATATATCTTTAATTAATTCAGCCAACTTCCCTCTTGAATGGTGATGCAAATTCAGTCCACATTCATCTTTGATGCAATTCGGCAATACTTTTCCTTCTTTGATCCGAATTCCTCTTCTCCTTCTTGCCGTGCAAGACTTCCTCATGCACATGTTCGGCACATCTCCTTCTTTCTTGATCCACAAGCTTCATGACATGTGCTCGGCATGCTTCTCATTTAAATCCGATTTCTCTTCTTTTAATTTAACCGAAAATGATCTTTTAATTTCCTGAAAATAAGTAAGAGAAATATATGTTAGGAAGACAAGAATATTATGTAAGAGAATTATTAAGAGTATGATTCTTGATTTAGTTAGGATTTCCTGGTTCAACAAGGAGTTCTAGTTTCATTGAAACTCCTAAAACCTTTGACGTTTTGAGAAAGGTCGAGACATTGTAGACTCCTAAACCGATTAGGATTCCTACTTTAATAAGGAAACCCACTTTGAATCAAACTCTTCATAAATTCTGCATTTTTCGACATTTAATCTCATTTCACAAACCAACTCTACCAAAGACTCCTGACTCGACTAAACGACTCTATATTACAACAATAAGGGTTAAACATTTGCATAAATGGGGGTAAAACACATTAAAAACGTCGCATAATATACTTCTATCAGTTAGTTAGAAAGATAGATATATAGTTGATAGTTACTAAGATAGTTACTAAGTTGATAGTTACTAAAATAGTTAATAAGATAGTTAGTAAGAAAGAAAGACAGATAGTTGATAGTTACTAAGATAGTTTACTAAGTTGATAGTTAGTAAGATAGTTAGTCAGAAAGATAGATACGTAGTTGATAGTTACTAAAATAGTTACTAAGATAGTTACTAAGTTTAGTTATTAAGATAGTTAGTCAGAAATATAGGTACTTAGTTGATAGTTACCAAGATAGTTACTAAGATAGTTACTAATTAAGATAATTAGTTGATAGTTACTAAGATAGTTACCAAGACAGATAGTAGGAAACACAGTTACTAAGACATATATCAAGATAGATAGCATGATAGATAATATGATAAATCAATTTTATGGTTGCCCGCTCGGTGCCTTGTTCCAGTATTTTTGCAGCCTGAGCTTTGTGTTGTTGTCCATGTAATCTCTGTAAACTCTATGTTCAGCCCAGTTCAGCACCTCTCTTTGGCTGGGTTGAGAAGGTTCCTCTGAATCACCAATTATGTATATTGGTTCACCATCCTCTGTCAGTGCAGCTACGTCATCAAATAACGTAGGAACAGATACATATTCAATCTGTTC
The DNA here is from genome assembly GCA_963682095.1 of Potentilla sterilis. Classification (NCBI taxonomy): domain Eukaryota; kingdom Viridiplantae; phylum Streptophyta; class Magnoliopsida; order Rosales; family Rosaceae; genus Potentilla; species Potentilla sterilis. The sequence continues at coordinate 37,337,218 of OY821757.1, read as the reverse complement.
TGTTTGCCCCACCTTTCTCAAAATTTCCTCTTTCTTTTTGCGCATTTCTTCTTCGAGCTTTTTTCTGTTCTCTTTATGCCTCTTTCTTCTGATTTCCCGTTCAACTTTGATATCGTTCCACCAGTATATGAATACATTCCCAGGGATGTTGCTGTACTTCCAGAGTGCATTTCATCAATTGGAAATTCCGTCACATTTTTGTTTGACTTGAAATGCACTTTTTTCTCCTTTTTTGCTTCAGATTGATTGAAAATAGGCATGAGAACCGGTGACTCGATGATTTGGAACTTGTGAGGTTCCGTTAGTCGGTGATATGGGCTGTGGTGCTGGTGTTGCTGGTGGTGTGCTCATTTTTGCTGCTGAGATTTGTACTGGTTGCTGCGGTGATTGAGTGGGAGTGTTGTAAGCTCCCCATGGAGATATGATCCCCGACAAGATGTTAAAAGAAGGCAATTCTGTCATTGGTGTCTTTGGTTTCTTCCTTGTCAGCTGCGCGATAGGAAAATTCTGTGAGATAACTGTTATTGTTATAGTTACTGTTATAGTTACTAATACAGATGCTCAGATGATAAAAAAATCAGATGATAGTTACTAATATAGTCACACAGATAGTTAATCACATGATAGTTAGTCAGATAATTACTAAAATACTTAAACATATAGTTACTGAAATGATAGTTAGTAATGTAGTTACACAGATAGTTAGTAAGATAGATACTTAGTTGATAGTTACTAAGATAGTTACTAAGATGATAGTTAATAAATAGTTTGTCAGATGATAGCTACTAAGATGATAGTTACTAAGATAGTTACTAAAATTCTTAAAAATATAGTTACTCAGATAATTAGTAGTTACCAAAAGAATTAATAGCTGAGCATCTCTCCAGACAGGGTCTCCTGGAATATGTTGCAGCAAACGGCGTCGGAGTAGCTCTTAGCACACATTTGGGACCGGAAGCTGTCTAGGTGTTGGTATGGGCAGCTGGCCCCGAAGTATGTCAGCTTTAGCTACTTTAGATGCCGGATCTTCCAAAGTCCAGACCCCAGAGTGAGAAGGGTTTGGCCCGCTCGTTGAATTGTGCCCTCTCCGGCGGTCTCACAGCTTTTCTCTCGTTGACCTCCATCTGGGCCTTCATATCTGACACCGAGTCGGATAGTATCTGCTGTGCCCGTGTAGTCGAGCTGATGGTATCTTCCTCGAACGAGTCGCTGTCCCTCAAAGGGGCTGGGACGATCTTTGGTGGCACCGTGTCCGCCGGGAGCATGTCTGCCGCCACGCCGGTGTGCCTCTCCCCTCTCGATGACTAGCCCACTTCCTGGCGGGGAGGCTATTATGTGTGTGGCGCGAATGATTTTGCCAGAGCAGCATTGCGCTGCTGGCCTCTTTCCAAGGCAGCTAACAGTGGGGCATTAACCGTTTCCATGTCTTGATACCTGGCGGTGGCTTCTGCCCTGTCCGGGTCGCTCTCTTCCCGCAAGCGGGTGACTTCCGCTCGCATCTCTTCTATCTCTCCCACCATATCGTACTGGCCGAGACTGGAGACATCGTCAGGGCTGTCGCTGCTGGGCAGCCGATCTTCCCCTCTGCTTGGGGCCGTGGGGGACGTCAGTACGGGTTCCAGGCCCAAGACTTAGCGATCGTCCGCCTGGCCCTTCCCGCATAGATCTCCGTCGCGTTCACCGGACTACCGCCCGGATCACGGTTGGTAACAGCATTCTGACTGCAGCTACCTGCGGGTTGCCCCTGCCCTGCCCCCGGGATTTGAACTAGCACCGGCTCCAGAACCCACCGGTCCTCTGGATTTCCTTCCCTCTTTTCTCCTGTACTTCCAGACATATGTATTTTTTGTGACCCGTAGGCTGATCGATTATGTTCCCGCTAGTACGACAACACAAACTTTTTGAACTCTTCCCACAGACAGCGCCAATTGTTTTTGTCTGAATCCGTAGACTCACAGATACTAGTGGATCTTGGTGTGATTCCTGCCTGCAAACCCTGCTAACTAAGAGAATACCGGGCGGGGCCGGTCTATTGATGAGTCGCCTAAGTGAGCATCAAGCAATAATAACCCTACAATTGTTAGTAGTATAGACATAAGTAGGGATCGTTCTAAACCGGGGATTAAAGGTACCTGAAACATGAGATTGTTAGATAAAAACATATATACATATGCACAAAAATCGTCACATGGGGGAAGGTATGGCATCGGCAGCAAGGCTGCCCATAACACTAGACACGAAATTACAATGCTGAAAATAAATCCTAAGTCTATTATTTACAAGTTTGGTCGACATCTTTCACACAAAGCACTCGACACTTAACTCTTTAACACATAAGACTCACACAAAAGAAAGTAAGGAACAAGTATTTAGCATGCATTAGATTTAAACAAGTTTCGACCTACAACTAGAACGTTTCCGATCTTACCTAGTTGAGAGACTCTCTAATGTTTTAAGATCGAGCTATTCGCAAAGTGACCCTAAAAGTTATGCTACCGTTATACAACTCGTAACATTGAAGCACGAAAGTCTATAATCGAAGACATGTAAGCAAGCAAGGTTGTCAATCATCTTATTTAACATGCAAGTTTTAGCTAAGGTTATACCCTAGGTGAGCGCAATAGAATCAAAGCAACATACGTTTAATCTTTATTCATTCTACTCAGGTTAGATGAAACCTAACATCTAGATTTACTTGTTTGTTAGACAAAACTAATGTGTCGGTTTTTAAGTCACGCCCTTAGATTACTAACCAATTTAAATCCTCAACATGCATCTATACCGTTGTCCTAATTATCTAAGTGTGTAAATCTTACAAGTTTTATATTACAAATTAGCATGCAAAGACTCAAAGAAAACGTGGCTTAAACCTAGACCTAAGCAACGAATCAAATATATCTTTAACATAAAAATTATAAATCCAATCTCCAATTCGGTTCATACATAGACATACAAACCAAAACTAAAAATACATGCAAGTTTCATAGACAAAACTAGACATAACTACATAAAATTTACTAAACCGAAAGAGGGGAGTGGATCACACTTTTGTAGACACCTTGATGACTTCAACTCGTGTGGCTCCGGCGGAAGATGGAAGATGTATGGAAGGGCTGCTCGGCAAAAGATGGCTCGGTAGGAAATCCAAGTTTCGGCAGAAACTTAGGTGAGGGTGAAGATGGTTTTCGGCTAGAGTTTATGTAGGATTTTTGGGGAGAATTTGGTAGAGCTTTGGCTTTGTGTTTTGGATTGAGATGTGTCCAGTTTTTCTGTGGAAAAGATGGCTATATATAGAGAAAAATTGCTAGGGTTGCCGGCTTCAACAAGGAAATGAGAATTCCTTTTCCTAGTTGGCTTATGTTTCCTTGTTGAATAATTATTGCATTCTTGGACTTCTTTTTCTGAATTTTCTTCATAGCATGGGCTTCACATCTTCATGGACTTCATATGTGGGCTTGACAACTCCATGTGGTGAACTTGGTCCGTGGAAAAATACCCGAAGCCCGCCAAGAACCAAAACCGGCAGCAACATTGTCGATCGGCCATGAAATCCTAGCCTGACTAGGATTGCGTCTTTTCTTCACTTTTTCCTCCATTGCTTTGGCTCAATGTCTTCCTCTATCCTTCAATAAGCTTGGACAATATTCAAATATTCAATGGTGCGCCAAAATGTCCATCGAAAATAGAAACAAAGGAAACGAGGCAGAAACTTGCTGGAATCGGCTGGAATGACCTTACTCCGGTAAATATGGCATAACTCCCTCCTCGGAGCTCCAATTGATGCGATTCCAAGTCTCAGAGAAACTAGACACATAGAGGTTCATCTCAAAATCATGAAAAAGATACATTTTGCACTATTTTCCAGAATTCTTATACTTAGTCATTTTTCGGATTCTAAAGCACATATTTTCAAAACTCTACCAAATTGACACTAAACTATATTATGACTCGAGCTTAGACAAATAAGGGTTAAACAAAGCATAAAAGAGGGCGTAAACACATTAATATCGTCGCACATTGTGCTCCTATCAACTACCCCACACTTATCATTTGCTAGTCCCTTAGCAAACTAAATAAAAACTAGACTCTAAACAACTATTACCCCTAACGATTTGTCTCAGGCTCGTATATACATATAGCTTTCAAGTTAATGAATGAGAATGCGAAGCGCGAAAATTCCAAGTTTCATGAACATGTAACATCAATAAAAACATATACGAGCAAAAGTAAGCATGTAGACACGTTAAGCTAATTCACTCCACCTCACAAGGCATACTCTCTTCGATCTCTACTCGTAGCATGGTTATTCACTCATTAGTATATGTAAGTGAAAGATAATGAATTACGAAGAGTAACTTGCATATGTCAAAGAAACAAAAGCACTTTGTGAAATTTTTATGGAAAAACCTCATATGATAACTATATGCAATAATGAACCAAAACCATATGCTTACTCTTGAGAAAATCTCCACAAATCAAATTTAACCATCTTAAGAATCATGAAAAGATCAATAAACGGTTGTAATGGGGCTAGGCTAAGGGGTATTCGATATTTGGATAAGGAGGCTTAAAACGTCACCGTGGCCTTTGGTAAAGCTCAAATCTTCTCATGTCTTCTCATCAAGGGTCGAATTTCTTCTTGTTGGACCCACACTTCATTTTTTTCTTCCCAAAAACATTACAACACAAATCAAGACTCACGCCATGCACAATTTTCTTTTTCTTTTCTATGCCGTGCCCTACATTTTTCTTTTCTTTTTCTTTTGGTCCGAGCAAAATTTTTCAATCTCTTTTCTCTTTTACTAAGGCACGGCATATATTTTTCATACATACTAATGGCTAAGTCTACCCCACACTTGTTCTTCTTCATCACTTCACGCGAAAACTCCTTCAAAAATCAAGCTTTGCCGACACATAAGGTAAAGGCATCACTATACTAAGCTCATGGAAAGTGTTTAAGGGTGATGAAAGAAAAGGCTAATCGTAGGCTCAAAGGGGTTTACTAAGGTGTCCCACGACGGGCACAAAAAGGGCACATGCTTTATTTGGCAATGGTGGTAAACCTAAAAAGATATTTTCAATCACTTTCAAAATTAAGGTATTTTATGATTAAAAGCGTTTTGAAAGTCAACAAGAGTAAGTTCTAGTAATACTCGAGTTCATTAAAAAGCTATGGCACATAATCATCGAATAATCAAAGAATTATGAGGTTTCATGCTTCCTATGAATCTATTGAATTTTATCTTTTTATCACTCAAGAAGAAAGCAAATTGGCTCTAAAGCTCACATTGGTTATTTAGAAAATAAACTAGCTAAAACATGCATGCTTCGTTAATCAAAAAGTCCTACATGCTCCTACAAATGCACATAATCCATGAAACTCACAATTTTAATTGTATGCACAACCATCATCTATGTATGCAAAAAGGAGAAAAACATCATTGACATATTAGGGGCATCTTAAGACTTGAAACAACAATTTAAACACTGTATTTTTGTATTACAATTTTCTGAATTTTCTCTTCTAAACTAATCACACGAAAACATAAACGGAATACGTTATCCCACCCCACACTTAGAAAATTACATTGCCCTCAATGTAAGCACAAATTTATATCAACGAATTTCCTAAGCATGCAATAGACTAACACATTCCAACATATCATCACAAATCAAAGAAAAAGAGAAGGGTAAAAAATTTCAAAACTCTCGGTGATGGCTACTTCACTTTTCTTTGATTGAATTGGGTTGCCTCCCAAGTAGCGCTTTGTATTTATAGTCCATTGCTTAGACTTTTCACCGTTGTTGTGTGTGTTCATCGTGAGCCAAAATAGCTCAAATCGGCACGAAGGAGTAACGAGGTACTCGTTGCACCATGTGCTTGTCTCGGCATCAAAGTGGGGTGTGCTGGCATGAGGTTGTGTGCTGGGCAACATATCGGCAGCAGGGTGTTTCTTGGCAGCAGGAGACGTATCCGGGTGCTGCTGCGTGTCCGACGTCGTATCTGTGGTGGTGGTTGCAGCTGGCTCGGCAGTAGGTGTCATCTCGACAGCACTGCCGGCAATGGTAGGTTGCTTCACGGCTGTGGTAAGGATAGTGGTGGCCGATGGTGCTTGTGGCGCATCCGTAACTTGTAGGAAATCTACGGTGTGCTCTTTGAATGAATCATAGTAAAGTTTCAAGCGATGACCATTAACCTTGAACACTTTGTTGGTGCTTGGGTTGAGAATCTCGATGGCTCCATGTGAAAATACTTGAGTTACTATGAAAGGTCCAACCCATCGAGAACGAAGCTTACCCGGAAAGAGTCGAAGTCAAGTATTGAATAAGAGAACTTTTTGACCAACCTCGAATTTCTTTCCTCGTATCATCTTGTCATGGTAAACGCGAGTCTTCTATTTGTAAATCCATGCGGCATCATATGCTTCATTGCGTATTTCTTCAAGTTCGTTGAGTTGAAGCTTTCTATGAAGGCCGGCGTTGTCAATGTCCATGGTGAAAGCCTTGATGGCCCACCATGCTTTGTGCTCTAGCTCAACCGGTAAGTGACATGCTTTGCCATAAATTAACCGAAAATGTGACATACCTATCGGCGTCTTGTATGCAGTCCTATATGCCCACAAAGCATCATCGAGACGATCACTCCAATCCTTCCTTGAAGGTCCAACCGATTTCTCTAATACTTGCTTGATCTCTCGATTGCTCACTTCGGCCATACCACTTGTTTGGGGATGATAAGGTGTAGATACCTTATGTGTGATGCCATACTTTTTTAACAAGGCTTCAATAGTGCGGTTGTAAAAATGGGAGCCTCCATCACTAATCAAGATTCTTGGAACTCCAAAACGTGAGAATATGTTAGTCTTGAGGAAATCGGCAACCACTCTTGAATCGTTGGTGCGTGCGGCCTTCGCTTCTATCCACTTTGACACATAATCAACCGCTAGCAATATATAAAGAAAGCCCTTGCTAGAAGGAAACGGCCCCATGAAATCAATTCCCCATAAGTCAAAAATTTCTACCTCAACGATAGGTTGTAGAGGCATTTGATCTCGGGCTCTTATATTGCCGGTTCTTTGGCGTCGGTCACAAGTCACACACGCCATATATGAATCTTTAAACAAAGTTGGCCAAAAGAAACCACACTCAAGTACCTTCAATGCCGTCCTCTTTGGCCCAAAGTGACCACCACATGCCTCGGAGTGACAAACAGAAAGAATGGATTGATGCTCTTCTTTCGGAACACATCTTCTTACCACTTGATCGCTACATTATTTCCACAAATATGGCTCCTCCCAAAAGAAGTGCCGAGCTTGCTTCTTGATCATATTCTTGATGTGGCTCGGCATATCCCTTGGAAATTGGTGCGTTGCAAGATAATTGGCAATATCGACGTACCAAGGTTCACTTGTTGCATTGATCCGAAATAGTTGCTCATCCGGAAAGTTCTCCAATAAGGGCAACCGATCCTCCTCCTTGAGAATCTTACTCAAGTGATCGGCAACAACATTATCACTTCCCTTCTTGTCTTTTATTTCAATGTCGAACTCTTGTAGCAAAAGAATCCAACGTATGAGCCTCGGCTTTGCATCCTTCTTTGTCATAAGATATCTCAAGGCGGTATGATCACTATAAACAATTACTTTGGAATTCAAGAGATATGATCGAAACTTTTCCAAAGCAAAAATTACCGCCAAGAGTTCTTTCTCCGTTGTGGTGTAATTAAGTTGAGCATCATTGAGGGTCCTTGAGGCATAATAAATCGCATGAGGCTTCTTCTCCTTCCTTTGGCCGAGCACCACCCTTATGGTATAATCGGAGGCGTCGCACATGAGCTCGAACGGGAGCTCCCACTCCGGCGGCACCATGATCGGCGCCGTGCACAAGCATGTCTTTAATTGGCAAAATGCCTCCTCGCATGCATCACTCCAATCAAACGTCACCTCATTTTGTAGCAAGTTGCTCAACGGCTTGGCTGTTGATGAGAAGTTCTTGATAAATCGTCTATAAAATCTGGCATGGCCAAGGAAGCTTCTCACATCTCTAACATTCTTAGGGCTCGGCAAGTGTTGAATCAACTCAACTTTGGCTTTGTCGACTTCAATCCCCTTCTCGGATATAATATGGCCTAATACAATGCCTTGGTTCACCATAAAGTGACACTTCTCCCAATTTAGCACAAGGTTGGTCTCTACACACCTCTTAAGTATCTCCTCCAAATTTTCCAAACATGTGTCGAAGTTGCGTCCATATACGCTAAAGTCATCCATGAATACTCCGATCTTATTCTCAATAAAGTCGGAGAAGATGTTGTACATACATCGTTGAAACCTACCGGGTGCGTTGCATAGTCCGAATGACATCCTCCTATAAGCAAAAGTTCCAAATGGACATGTGAAAGTAGTCTTCTCTTGATCATCCGGGTGTATGGCAATTTGGTTGTATCCACTATAGCCATCTAGAAAGTAATAAAACTTGTGGCCGGCTAGTCTTTCTAACATTTGATCCATGAACGGCAAGGGCATGTGATCCTTCCTCATAGTTGCATTTAGCTTCCTATAATCGATACACATGCGATGACCGGTTACTAGCCTTTGTGGTACAAGCTCATTCTTCTCATTCTTCACAACCGTTACACCACTCTTCTTTGGAACTACTTGCACCGGTGAGACCCACTTGCTATCCGAAATAGGGTAGATAACTCCACAATCAAGCAACTTAATAATCTCATCTTTCACTACCTTCATCATTGAGGGATGTAGTCGACGCTGGCCTTCTCTTGTAGGCTTCGCTCCTTCTTCAAGTAATATCCGATGAACACATGTTGTAGGGCTTATTCCCTTGATATCCGCTAAGGTCCAACCTATAGCGGTCTTATGCTTCTCAAGCACACGTACTAAATCTTCCTCTTGCTTCTCATTAAGCGATGAAGACACAATAACCTGTAAAGTATCTTCCTCTCCAAGATAAACATACTTCAAAGTACTAGGGAGCTCTTTAAGTTCTAACTTTGGGGCCTCTTCCACACTTGGTCGAAACTTGTTTGTGGCACTAGGGATAGACAAAAACGAGTTGAATTGCTTAGCATAGGGCCGAGACTCAAGCTCGGCATAGACTTCTTTAATGCTCGGTGCCAATGCTTCCTTCTCTTCCTCCGATACTCGCTCTTCCTTCTTGTCAAATCCCGTCCCTTGCTCAATTGCTAATTGCTATGCATCAAGGGTGGCCGACATGACTTGCTCGGCCTCCTCAATGACTTCTATACATCGGCACTCCTCTTCCTTAGCAATAGGGAACTTCATGGCTTTAAAAACATTAAACTTGATTATCTCACCATCAAATTCCATTATTAAATTGCCCGTGGCAACATCGATCTTTGTCCTCGCCGTCCTCATGAATGGCCGGCCAAGCAATAATTGTGTGCATTGCTCCGGCGAATCCTCCATGCTGGAAAGATCAATTCATTAACTTGCACAAGCACATCCTCCACATAGCCTTCCGGATACTTGTTAGAACGATCCGCTAGTTGTATGATGACATTATCCGTCTTGAGAGCTCCAAGGTTCAACGTTTCATAAACATTGAGTGGCATCACATTAATCGATGCTCCCAAATCCAACATAACATCCTCAAATTTAGTGTTGCCGATCACACATGGAACATTGAAGCTTCCGGGATCCTTCATCTTTGGTGGTAACTTTCTTTGTATAACGGCCGACACCGTCTCACTCATTCTTACAACTTGTGTCTCCCTTGTATGTCTTCTTGTAGTGCATAGCTCCTTGAGGAATTTTTCATATCGTGGCACTTGTCTAATGCACTCCAACAAAGGAATGTTCACTTCAACCTTCCGAAATACCTCCAACACTTCTTCGTCGGATTTCTCCTTCTTGGATTTTGCAAAACGTGAAGGGAAGGGCATGCATGAATTAGGCACACCTCCCTTCGTTGGATTGCTCGGCACACTCTCTTTCTTTGAAGTCGCGGGATCTCGCTCCATGTCATTCTTGCTTAAGGATCGGCTCGGCTTCTCCGTAGCAGCTTTCTTCTCGGCAGCAGTCCCTTGTATCTCCGGTGTTTCCGCCGGCAGTAGCAGTGGCTCGGCTGCAACTTCTACATGTTGCTCGGCAGCAAGGCTGCCGGTTGTGGATCCAAATGGCTGCTCGGCATCAATGTTGCTGCCGGCAGCTTTTCCTCCTCTATTCTTAGCTTGTGGCTCGGCTAAGGTTTTACCACTTCGAGTAACAATGGCTTGAGCAGGCTCATTCCTCGGATTCTTTACTACTCCTCCTGGTAACTTCCCTTGCTCAGTAAACTTCCCCATAAAGTCCACGACTTGCCCCATTTGGGTTTTAAGTTCCCCAATATCCTTCGAGTGAGTTTGTTGTCCCACAAGTAATGCTTGAGTAGCACTCGAAAGAGATTGAATCAATGCCTCGTAGTTGGGGTTGCTTGTTGCTCCTTGAGATTGGCTCGGCAAAGGTTGGAAGGTGGTATGGCTCGGCTGCCCTTGGTGTGGTTGGTAGGGCTGCCATGGCACGAATGGTGCTCTTGGTTGATAGGGTGTGGCAGCCCCTTGATTTGGCTGCATTGGTGCTCTAAGTACGTTGTCATTGTTCGCCCACCGAAAGTTCGGATGATCATTGAACCTCGGATTAAAGTTCCCGTACCTTTGGCCTCCTTGGAAACCAATAGCATTGCACTCCTCTACTCCCTCACTTGATCCAAATTGAGGGCATTGTTCGGTCTCATGGCCCTCGGTGCAAATGCCGCACACAATGGCACGTTTTCCCTTCATCATGCTACTCACCAAGTCGGCAAGCTTATCAACCTTCTCCTCTAACTTTGAACTCGAGGATGTCTCATGTACTTTCTCATTCCTCGGCACATTGTTTCGTGCCATACCAAATTGTTGGTTGTTCAATGCACGAACTTCCAACAAACTTCTTGCCGCTCCGGCATTCAATTCCAAGAAACTTCCTCCCGCGGCCGAATCAAGGAACTCTCTCTCCATAACACGCAATCCCTCATAGAAATATTGCAACAAGAGTCTATCGCTAATGCCATGCAATGGACACAAAGAAACTAGGGACTTGAACCTCTTGTAATAATCAAAGAAAATCTCATATCCGGCTTGCTTCACACTTGTTATCTGCTTCCTCAAATCCGTGATACGTGAAGCGGGAAAATACTTGAGCAAAAACTCATCCATCATCGAATTCCATGAAACAATGCGACCACTAGGCACCTCAAACAACCACTCATTCGCCTGATCTTCCAATGAGAACGGAAAGGCCTTCATCTTGAAGTGTTGTAAATCGGTCCCTCTCGGACACATAGACTCCGTGGTGAAATTAAACCATTGTAGATGCTTGTTGGGATCCTCACTTGGCATTCCATAAAAAGACTTCAACTTGTGGAGGAATCCACTCCTCAATTCAATTTCTCCGGTCTTATCAGCTTCCAAAGGAGGGTAAGTGATATTCGAAGGAGCTACCCCTCCTCCGACAACATGTCAATTTTGTGCTCCGGAGTCATTACTACTTGCTCAACAACTGGCTCGGCAAAGGCTTCAAATTCGGGTTCTTGGAGATCAATTGGTGGTGATATGACGGATGGAGAGCTCGGCAAGCTTGGTGCCGAACTAGGTGAGGATGATGGTGGCGTACTCGGGCTGGATGGCTCGGATACGGGCAGCGGTACAAACAAAGCAATGGCGAGCTCTTGATTCAAACGTTGCAAACGGCCTTGATGATCTCGTGTCCAAATATTAGATTCGGACATGCACTTTTCTAAAATATGCAACATTTGAACAAGTTAGAACCATCGTAAAGACATAAAAAGTAAGAATATACATCATTACAAGCCACGGCATTAACAATTACAAAATAAATTTCAAACAATGGCACACTTTGTACATGGGATTGGCAAAGAAGAGCAAGCATCGGCAAAGTAAAGAAGAAAAATTGAAACATTCATGATCATGTAATTTCTAAGTCTAATTTCTTTTAAAAATTTGTTCTAACTCTCAAGGTACGTGGAGCAGTGGAGTTAACGGTGCAATGGACTGATGCAGCCCCCGGTAGTGTCATGCTTAATCCGATATACCTCAAGAGTTCGAACCACACAAATTGTTTTTATTTTGAAGAAAATAGATTATATATGTCAAGTTATTTTCTAGCGTCTAAAGTGAGGTGATGCTTCGGCCCAAGCTTTTGACTAGTTCGAGCGTGTTTTACTTCTCAAAGGCGGTGTTTTTAAGATTCACGGAGGGCGAACCCCCTACAGGAACCAGGCAGGACTCGTTGTTGGTGACCACGGGGAGTGAACTCCCTATCGACTCACTCACCGAGAATGAACATCAGTCTGTGGGCCTTGAGATCCAGTTAAACGAACCTGAGAACCATATCAATGAAACTAACTTGCCCCATACTTTGTAAAACAAACTTGGGTCACTAGCGGTCTACAAGTATTGATCAAAACTGCCCTCAACCTCATAAAAACGGATTTGCCAAAACATCGCTCGTATGCGTGGGGGGGGGGGGGGGGGGGGGGACCATTCTCCCCGTTTCCCAATCTACATAAAAACGGGTCTGCTAAGGCATCGCTCGTATGAAGGGTTAAAGCTAAGACCAACACAAGCGGCTTCTCCCTACATGTTACACTTTACAAACTACAATAAACTCAAACATACATAACACTATCAACTTCCTAGAAATTAAAGTAAGCTATTACACACATTCATTCTTTATACATCATGCAACTTTCAAAATTAAACTCTACATGCCGAAGCATATTTCTACTTTACAAAACCAAAGTAAAACAAAAAATTACAAACTTTACAACTTTACAACAAAAATTTCCAGCAACATTATATACACAACAATCACATAAATCAAGCTTTTATAATCCCCGGCAACGGCGCCAAAAATTGATGAGTTACCTAAGCGAGCATCAAGCAATAATAACCCTACAATCGTTAGTAGTATAGACATAAGTAGAGATCGTTCTAAGCCGGGGATTAAGGGTACCTGAAACATGAGATTGTTAGATAAAAACATATATACATATGCACAAAAATCGTCACATGGGGGAAGGTATGGCGTCGGCAGCAAGGCTGCCCATAACACTAGACACGAAATTACAATGCTGAAAATAAATCCTAAGTCTATTATTTACAAGTTTGGTCGACATCTTTCACACAAAGCACTCGGCACTTAACTCTTTAACACATAAGACTCACATAAAAGAAAGTAAGGAACAAGTATTTAGCATGCATTGGATTTAAACAAGTTTCGACCTACAACTAGAACGTTTCCGATCTTACCTAGTTGAGAGTCTCTCTAATGTTTTAAGATCGAGCTATTCGCAAAGTGACCCTAAAAGTTATGCTACCGTTATACAACTCGTAACATTGAAGCACGAAAGTCTATAATCGAAGACATGTAAACAAGCAAGGTTGTCAGTCATCTCATTTAACATGTAAGTTTTAGCTAAGGTTATACGTACCCTAGGTGAGCACAATAGAATCAAAGCAACATACGTTTAATCTTTATTCATTCTACTCGGGTTAGATGAAACCTAACATCTAGATTTACTTGTTTGTTAGACAAAACTAATGTGTCAGTTTTTAAGTCACGTTTTTCTGTGGAAAAGATGGCTATTGTTTCTGCCTAAACCCGGGGGCCTGGTAGATACAGATGAATCCAACTTGATCTCCTGCAAACCTGCTCACTAAGGGGAATACCGGGCGGGCCGGTCTTCTCCTCTCCGATGCCTAAGTTAGTATAGTTGGAATATATATAACCAAGGCACGTATGTAAGCGGGGAGTAAGATAAGTTACATATTAAAGAGGGTAGTTGGGGCCCTTATATAGGTGGTTGGGGGTGAGGGCTGGCCTCACCCTTCGATGTTGGACTGGTTCCTTTCTGTTTGTACATTCTGGTGCCCTCTTTGGCAGGCAGGCGCCCCCGGTCCCAGGGTCCCTGGTGGCAGGATAGAGTGCTGGACCCCAAGGTCGGGTGCTGGTGAGCCGGTCCCGGGCCTTGGGCCGGGCCCTGGTGCACTTGCTGCGGGTCTGTGGGCCTGCTGTAGCCTCTCTGCGGCTACTGTCAACAAGTCCCCCAAGTTCCCGGTCAAGTGCAATCTTGAATGGGGACTTAAATCTGTCTTGCTATTGTCCCGCAGACCCGCAGGGTTACCAGTCTATCAGTGCCCAGTCCCCCAAGTCCGCGTTGAAGATTGGGCGTGACCGAGGTGAGTACCTGTTACCGATGGTAAGTAATAGTTTATAAGTACGTTTGTAATTATAAGTAGTACTGGACCTCGACCGGGCGTTCTGCCATATCGGTGCGAGGCAGAGTTCACGGGAGTTCGACCGGGCGTCCTACCATATCGAGACGAGTCCCGGATGAACTTGCAGACTGGACCTCGACCGGGCGTTCTGCCATATCGGTGCGAGGCGGAGTTCACAGGAGCTCGACCGGGCGTCCTGCCATATCGAGACGAGTCCCGGAGATGCTAGCCTACGGGAGGGCCTGTTGGTGCGTGGACTAAGCCAACAGGTACCCCGGAGAGTGTTACGGCCGTACTGAGGCATCGGTTAACACTTGCTAGTTCTTCTCAGCTTTTGTTGGTTAAGCGTTGAGGTAATGTGCAGGTTTGTTAGCCTGCGGGGAGACTTGTTCTGTGTTAGAGAAACAATCTGCCCGGTGGAGTGGCGTTGAGATAACGAGTCTCGTCATGTATCCCCAAATGTATCACAGTTCAGTGTGATGCAGGGTTTTTATCCTGCTGGACAAGAGTACATGGGTTAGATGTAAGCTCGCCCGGGTTTATAAAGCCCATGCGTTTAGAAGCCTTGAGTTGTTGTTGGCTCGTTCCTGCCCGTAGGCGAAGGAAGGTGACAACCGGTAGAATGCTTTGGAGTGGGTTAAATGTCACACGGCCGGTGGAATGCCGTAGTGCTGGGCGGATCTCGACCGGGCGTTCTGCCATATCGAGACGAGTCCCCCAGTGAAATGCAGTGAAGATGTCACGCAGCCGGTTGAATGATCATAACCGCGAACTGCCATGGTGCCGGATTGATTCGGAGTTGAGTTTCTGGGGAAGCGAGGGGAGTGGGCGCCTCGTTGTTCGCTCCTATCTCCCTAACTGCCGCTTGTAAGTGGGACAGGTGGCGGACATGCGATGAAGGGGAGAGCCCATCAGTCCCATCAGTTATGATGGATGGGATCCCTTATCCATGCTGGGACACGTGTCGGCAGGGAGCGGTCTGAGATGGAGGAAATCCACGGCTGGGGTTGCCTTACTTTTCTTGTTGCCCTATTTATTGTCCCCTCTGCTCTCCTCCTGCCGCACTTTGCCTACCCTTTGCCCTCTGCTCTCCTCCTCCACCTTGCTGCAGATCTGAATTATTTTGTGTTAGGGTTATGGCGTCTGGGAGATCTGCGTATTATGGCGGCGCAAGCCGCAGGCCCAGAAGGCATGAGCTGCTGGATGGTGATAGGGTGATTTTCTGTGATGAGCCAATCAGAAGCATGGATGAAAGAGAGATTAGGGAGTTTCGGGCGAAGTGGGACATCAACTCTTCTGTTAAGCTTCGAGGCCTGCGTCCCGGAGAACTGGCCTGTAACCCGGAACCGGGCTGGGTTGCCGTTTTCGACGATCAGTTCCGACACGGACTATCGCTGCCGCTGCCGGGATTTGTTCAGTACATGCTGAGCTCACTAAAGCTTTCCCCAGCCCAGCTTCCGAGCAACCAGTGGAGGCAGTTGCTTGGGCTTGGGTGCCTGTTCAGTCTGAGCTATATGGATTGGCCCACGGTTAATGAATTTCGGGCGCTGTACAAGATCTCCTATTGCAGAAAGGCCCAGTGCAGCGGTTGTGTGAATTTTACCGCGCGGGAATACGGTCCTGCCATCACGCATCTGCCGTCGTCGGTTTCAGATGTCTGGAGGAGGTCGGTGGTGCTGGCCGGTGGGAAGTGGCAGCGTACTTGGAGGGGCTATCAGGTGCCCGGGGCTTATCAATCGATCGGGGACCAGTCGTTCCGGCTGGAGGACTTGGAGAAGCAACAGTTATACCGGTTGTTTGCTTACTGGGACCATCTGAGCCGAAGCTCCTATAATTTCATCCGATGGAACGTGCTGGAGATATGCGGGATGGGGAGAAAACTTGGTAAGGTGTCTTGCACTTCGCTTTTGCATGGTTGCTTGTATTCTGACCGCTCCACTTATCGGTTTGCAGCTAATGCCCCCCGGCTCGCGCTTAAAATTGAGGAGACTATCGAACCGGATGAAGAGCTTGTAGCCTCGAGATTGATGGAGACGGGGGAGGCGACCGCGAAGACCGTTATTGATACGGCTACCCAGAAACGCAGGGTGCATGACAGGCCGGTGCCGCTCGTGTTTCCGAACGCTCATTATGGAAGGCGACTGGGCGGTGAGAATAACTCCCCACTCTTTATTCGGGAAGGGCGGTCTGTGGGACTATCGGGTCCAGAACCTGTGGCGCGACCGATGGCGGTACGGACCTCGCGGGAGAGGGAAACGACAGAAATGTTCGGGCACCGTCGAAGCAGCCATGGTGAAGCTCCGGCCAAGAGGGCAAGGGCTCTTGACGCTGGGGCGTCAAGTTCGGCTGGGCCGATCGAGCGGGCGGTAGCTTGATAGGAGCACAATGTGCGACGATATTACATGCTTATGCCCTCATTTATGCTTTGTTTAACCCTTATTTGTTTAAGATTGAGTCATAATATAGTTTAGTGTTAATTTGGTTGAATTTGGTGAAAAATGGTTAAGAATCCGAAAAATGACTAAGTTTGAGAAATCTGGAAAATAGTGTAAAATATGTCTTTTTCGCGATTTTGAGATGAGTAAAAATATGATCTATACTTGTCCGAATTCTATGAAATTTGGTGTGCTTAATATTCATATGCTGAGGAATGTTGTGTTAAAATTTCAGATCAATTGGAGTTCGGGAAGTCACCCAAAAGTTGGCTGCAAAACGGCAGTCCGAGCATTCCAATCCAGGGACTTCCAGGATTTTCCTGGGACTTTGATCCAACTTCGAAAAATCATTCCCGTCGACTCACAAGGATTTTGATCGAACTGTTTTATGGGGAGATGGCCATATCTGTCTAGTTTATCTGAGACTTGGAATCGCATCAATCGGAGCTCCGAGCGTGGAGATATGTTGGAATTACTGCAACAAGGTCAAATCTGCCGATTCCAGGAACCTACTGCCCCCTTTTTGTGTTTTCTGTTTTTGATGGACCAAATGGTGTACAAATGCATATGTGAAGATGGTCTAAGCTTAAGAAAGGAAAGAGGATGACACCATGCCGAGCATTGAAGGAAAAATTGAAGAAAAGTAGCAATCCTAGTCGAGCTAGGATTGCTTGCCAATCGGCTGCTATGCTGCCGGCAGTGTGTGTCGGCGAGTTTTGGACAATTTTAGGTGGATCAAATGTAATCCAATGAAGTCCAAATGCTATGCAAGAAGTCCATGAAGATGTGAAGCCCAAGCCTTGAAGAAAAATCAGAAAAAGAAAACCTAATTAGACTTTGAAAAGGAAGGTTTCAATTCCTTAATCCACTTGGTTTTCTGACTTCCTTGAGCATCTAGGGCAGCCGGCACCCCTCTCCTATATAAAGGCCAACGAATTTCAGAATAAAATCATCTCATCTCAAGCATAATACACTAGCCTAAAGCTCTACCAAGTCCTTTCAAATACCAACACATAAATACCTAGCCGAACCATCACCACCATAACCATATAACCGAACCCTTCCACCTTGGTTACTGCCGATTTCTGTTCTTGCCGAGCACCAAGGAGCAGCAGCCGATCCATCTAGTCACCTTTGAGGAGTCTTCAAGGTTCTTAAAGTGTGATCCATTCCCCTATGGCTTTTGTATTTATTTATGTTTGGTTGTTTTGTACGAATTTGTTTCGATTCTTGGTTTTTCTTGAAACTTTGTATGAACCGAATATTGTATGTTATGCATTGTTTTTCTGAAATTTAACTTATGGATTTTGTATGTTTGGATAATTAGGACAGTGGTATTAGAAGCATGTTTAGGATTTATTTTGGTTAGTAATCTAAGAGTGCGCCTTATAAACCGAAGCATTAGTATTGGCTGGAAGCATGTAAATCTAGATGTTAGGTTTCATTTAACCGAGTAATACGAATAAGTCATACGCTGGAGTAGTTTGTTTTGTGTTGCTCACCTAGGGTAAAAACCTTAGATTACTTGCATGTTAAATAAGATGATTGACAACCTTGCTTGTTTACATGTCTTCGATTTAGACTCATATGCTTAAATGTTAAAACGCGTAAAACCGGATTAGCATCACCTTAGAAGTCATACGCTGGAGTAGTTTCTAAGAATTTAAGAAGTCTAACAATTGGAAAACTGCTGGAGGCTCTAGTTGTGTCGAAACTAATTTAGGTATTGAACATGCTAAATATTTGATCCTTACCTTCTTGCATGCAAATCTATGTGTTAAAGAGTCTTTTGTGTGAACTGTTTTGTGTGAGAGATGATGATCACTTGTATATAATAGCTTAGGTTTATTTTTCTGTTTTTATTTTCGTGTCTAGTATTAGAGGGCAGCCCTAGGGCTGCCGAACCATTTTTACCCCAATATGTGACGTTTTTGTATAGATGTAAATATGTTTTGTGTCTAACAATTTCATATCTCAGGTACCCTTAATCCCCGGCCTAGAACGATCCCTACTTGCTTATACTACTAACGATCTTTTGTAGGGTTTATTATTGCATGTGAGCTTCGGCTCCCATCAATTTTTGGCGCCGTTGCCGGGGATTATAAAATCTTGTTTTATGTGAATGTTAAAGTGTGTTAATATTTGTGATGTAAAGTTTGTTACCAATCTGTGTCTCTAACTCTAACGTATATTTATATATCCTAACTCTCTAACATGACGTTCTAACTCTTGTATTTTCTTTTTCTAACCTTGAAAAAATTTGTTGAAATCGTAGCTTGTATGAATCTGTATATCCTTGCATTTTAGTTTATTGTTTTTGTTCGTTTTGATGTGTTTTGTGTGTGTGCAGGTCGAACTTAAAAGAAAAGTGCAGGAAATACGGAAGTTCTGCCCAAACAGAAATCAGGCAGTGCAGTCAGTCGATTTGGAAGGCTGCCGTTTTTAGCTCACAAAACCTGGGAAAGTGAGCCATACACCGTTGGAAAGGTCTCTGAGTCTAGTTTCTGTAGGATTTTACAGAAGTGGATTTGGATTCTCGAGCTGCTCCCAGTTTCAATTTGAGTGAAGCAAGGTCAATCTGGCGGAACAGAGAACTGGGCAGATCAATAGGTCCGATTAATGGCCAAACAAGGAGTACTTCCACTGGTCCGATTGAGGCGAATTTTATACCGATGGAAAGCTCTGTGTGTCCACTACAACATTTATTCAGAACACTTTTGCATTAGGATAGTGGAACACACCCAAAATCAGGCCTCAAGAGAAGCAGACACGTCTGCCGAGAGAAGCTTGCCTGCCAAGAAAATCCTACTGCCGAGAGGGGCTGCTGCCCCAACTGCGGAGCTACACATGGCATGATGAACACACAACACACATGGTGAGAAGTCTAAGCAATGGACTATAAACACAAAGCGCTAATTGGGAGGCAACCCAAGTCGATCAAAGAAAAGTGAAGGAGCCATCACCGAGAGTTTGAAATTTCTTAACCCTTCTCTTTTTCTTTGGTTTGTGATGATATGTTGGAATATGTTAGTCGATTGCATGCTTAGGAAATTCGTTGATATAGATTTGTGCTTACATTGAGGACAATGTAATTTTCTAAGTGTGGGGTGGGATAACGTATTCCGTTTATGTTTTCGTGTGCTTAGTTTAGAAAAGAAAATTCAGAAAATTGTTCCACAAAAATAGAGTGTTTAAATTGCATGTTTCGAGTCTTAGGATGCCCCTAATGTGTCAATGATGTTTTTCTCCTCTTTGCATACATAGATGATGGTTATGCATACAATTAAAATTGTGAGTTTCATGGATTTTGTGCATTGGTAGGAGCATGTAGGACTTGTTGATTAATTAAGCATGCATGTTTTAGCTAGTTTGTTTCCATAATAACCTATGTGAGCTTTAGAGCCAAATTGCTTTCTTCTTGAGCGATAAAAAGAAAAAATTCAATAGATTCGTAGGAAGCATGAAACCTCATAATTCTTTGATTATTCGATGACTATGTGCCATAGCTTTTTAATGAACTCTAGTATGCTAGAACTTACTCTTGTTGATTTTCGAAACGTTTATATCATAAAATACCTTGATTTTGAATATGATTGAATAAAGATCTCTTAGGTTTACCACCATTGCCAAATAAAACATGAGCCCTATTGGAGCCTGTCGTGGGACACCTTAGTAAACCCCTTTGAGCCTACGATTAGCCTTTTCTTTCATCACCCTTAAACACTTTCCATGAGCTTAGTATAGTGATGTCTTGACCATTGTGTGTCGACAAAGCTTGATTTTTGAAGGAGTTTTTGCGTGAAGTGATGAAGAAGAACAAGTGTGGGGTAGACTTAGCCATGAATTTATGAAAAGTGTATATGTATGCCGTGCCTTAGAAAAAGAAAGAATGAAAAATTTTTGAAACATTTTTGCTCGGACCAAAAGAAAAAGAAAAAGATACCGAGAGCAAGAAAAGAAAGATGTAAGGCACGGCTTGAAAAAGAAAAGAAAAATTTTTGTGCATGGCTATTGTCTTGATTATTGTTGTAATGTTATGGGAGGAAAAGAATGAAGTATGGGTCCAACAAGATGAAATTTGACCCTTGGCGAGAAGACATAAGGAGATTTGAGCTTTGCCAAAGACCACGGTGACGTTTTTAAGCCTCCTTATCCAAATATCGAATACCTCTTAGCCTAGCCCCATTACAACCCTTTTATTGATCTTTTTCATGATTCTTAAGATGGTTAAACTTGATTTGTGGAGATTATCTCAAGAGTAAGCATATGGTTTTGGTTCATTGGTGCATATAGTTATCATATGAGGTTTTTCCATAAAAATTCACAAAGTGCTTTCGTTTCTTTGATATATGCAAGTCACTCTTTGTAATTCATTATCTTTCGCTTGCATATACTTATGAGTGAATTACCATGTTTCGAGTGAAAAGAAGAGAGTATGCCTAGTGAGGAGGATTGAATTAGCTTAACATGTGTACATGCTTACTTTTGTTCTTATATGTTCTTATTGATGTTACATGTTCATGAAGCTTGGAATTTTCGTGCTTAGCATTCTCATGCATTAATTGAAAGCTATGTGTACATACGAGCCTGAGACAAATTGTTAGGGGCAATAGTTTGTTTAGAGTCTTAGTTTTATTTAGTTTGCTAAGGGACTAGCAAAGGATAAGTGTGGGGTAGTTGATAGGAGCACAATGTGCGACGATATTACATGCTTATGCCCTCATTTATGCTTTGTTTAACCCTTATTTGTTTAAGATTGAGTCATAATATAGTTTAGTGTTAATTTGGTTGAATTTGGTGAAAAATGGTTAAGAATCCGAAAAATGACTAAGTTTGAGAAATCTGGAAAATAGTGTAAAATATGTCTTTTTCGCGATTTTGAGATGAGTAAAAATA
The DNA here is from genome assembly GCA_963682095.1 of Potentilla sterilis. Lineage (NCBI taxonomy): Eukaryota > Viridiplantae > Streptophyta > Magnoliopsida > Rosales > Rosaceae > Potentilla > Potentilla sterilis. The sequence continues at coordinate 37,315,591 of OY821757.1, read as the reverse complement.
TGATTTATCCTTGTCCGAATTCTATGAAATTTGGTGTGCTTAATATTCATATGCTGAGGAATGTTGTGTTAAAATTTCAGATCAATTGGAGTTTGGGAAGTCACCCAAAAGTTGGCTGCAAAACGGCAGTCCGAGCATTCCAATCCAGGGACTTCCAGGATTTTCCTGGGACTTTGATCCAACTTCGAAAAATCATTCCCGTCGACTCACAAGGATTTTGATCGAACTGTTTTATGGGGAGATGGCCATATCTGTCTAGTTTATCTGAGACTTGGAATCGCATCAATCGGAGCTCCGAACGTGGAGATATGTTGGAATTACTGCAACAAGGTCAAATTTGCCAATTCCAGGAACCTACTGCCCCCTTTTTGTGTTTTCTGTTTTTGATGGACCAAATGGTGTACAAATGCATATGTGAAGATGGTCTAAGCTTAAGAAAGGAAAGAGGATGACACCATGCCGAGCATTGAAGGAAAAATTGAAGAAAAGTAGCAATCCTAGTCGAGCTAGGATTGCTTGCCAATCGGCTGCTATGCTGCCGGCAGTGTGTGCCGGCGAGTTTTGGACAATTTTAGGTGGATCAAATGTAATCCAATGAAGTCCAAATGCTATGCAAGAAGTCCATGAAGATGTGAAGCCCAAGCCTTGAAGAAAAATCAGAAAAAGAAAACCTAATTAGACTTTGAAAAGGAAGGTTTCAATTCCTTAATCCACTTGGTTTTCTGACTTCCTTGAGCATCTAGGGCAGCCGGCACCCCTCTCCTATATAAAGGCCAACGAATTTCAGAATAAAATCATCTCATCTCAAGCATAATACACTAGCCTAAAGCTCTACCAAGTCCTTTCAAATACCAACACATAAATACCTAGCCGAACCATCACCACCATAACCATATAACCGAACCCTTCCACCTTGGTTACTGCCGATTTCTGTTCTTGCCGAGCACCAAGGAGCAGCAGCCGATCCATCTAGTCACCTTTGAGGAGTCTTCAAGGTTCTTAAAGTGTGATCCATTCCCCTATGGCTTTTGTATTTATTTATGTTTGGTTGTTTTCACTACCAGAAAAAAGGCTTTTCCCGACGAAATAAAAAAAAACGGCCGACGAAAAAAAAATTTCGTCGGCCATTCTTGGGAATAGCCGACGAAATTTTTTTTTCGTCGCCAAAAAAAAATTTCGTCGGCTATTCCCCTAGAATGGCCGACGAAATTTTTTTTTCGTCGCTAAAAAAAAATTTCGTCGGCTATTCCCCTAGAATGGCCGACGAATTTTTTTTTTCGTTGGTAAAAAAAAAAATCGTCGGCTATATTCATATTTAAGCCGACGAAAATTTTTGGAAGTATGGCCGACGAGTACTAGGTTTGATTTCGTCGGCTATGATTAAAAAAAAAAAAACAGCTTCCATTTTCTATCACTATCGACAAACCATTGCTTCGTCCTTTAAATGCAAATGTGTCGTGAAATAAGATATGACCGAAATAATGAAATACGTCAACGGTTGAAAAATGATAAGATTCTGACAAAATCTGTGTGCCGAATGTTGCGGTTAACTGTTTTTTACTTCCGTTTTCCTATGGGTAGCCTGACGGTCGGTAAATATTTTGAGGAAAATTTTTATACGATTAGTTGCGTCTCATCGATTTGAAACTATTATCTGTTGAAGGTCAGGCCAAAAAACGTCATTTAGACAGGCCAATTACCATTTCTAAGCGTTTGAAGGGTCGACTCACCCGGTTGACCGTCCCGATCGAGCCTTTAACGTTGTCAGATGTAGTTAGATTTTTTTTCATACATGTATTTAATCTTAACGGTGATATCTGACGGTTGGAATAGATTTTCCAAACTTTTATATTCAAAATCGGAACATATGCACTAATGTTCCTTAACTTGTTTACTAAACGTTTAAGTGAATGTATCGTTTCAAATAGTTACTATACGCTGAGTCTTCAAATGAAAATATGTCGTCAAATAAGATATGACCGAAATAATGAAATACGTCTACGGTTGAAAAATGACAAGATTCCGATAAAATCTGTGTGCCGAAATAATGAAATCAGTCAAAACCCGGTTTACTGTAGATTTGGCATCCGGCGTCCGAATGATGATTGTGATACCATTCCGGAAAGGGAACGACGCCAGGAACAAAACTCGTCGCTTCGCCACGACGTGTGGGCTTTTTCGGGCTTTCGAGTTCGTTTAGGTCCTCAAAACGGCATTTTAGTATGTTTTCATAGAATAGCCGACGAAACATTGCAATTCGTCGGCTATTCTCTGAGTTTAGCCGACGAAACATTGTATTTCGTCGGCTATACTCCAAAAAAAAAAAATTTCCAAATCATAGCCGACGAAATTAATATATTTCGTCGGCTATACTCCAAAAAAAAAAAAATTTCCAAAGCATAGCCGACGAATTAATATATTTCGTCGGCTATTCTCTAAGTATAGCCGACGAAATATATTAATTTCGTCGGCTATTCTCCTTCTAAATTTTTTAAATCCTCCCGCCTTTTTCTCTAAGTATAGCCGACGAAATTAATATATTTCGTCGGCTATTCTCCTTCTAAATTTTTTAAATCCTCCCGCCTTTTTCTCTAAGTATAGCCGACGAAATATATTAATTTCGTCGGCTATTCTCCTTCTAAATTTTTTAAATCCTCCCGCCTTTTTCTCTAAGTATAGCCGACGAAATATATTAATTTCGTCGGCTATTCTCATTCTAAATCTTTTAAATCCTCCCGCCTTTTTTCTCTCCTCCTTCCCTCCCCCTCCTTCGGCCTCCTCCTCCTCCTTCCCCTCCTCCTCCTCCGGCCTCCTCCTCCTCCTCCGGCCTCCTCCTTCCCCTCCTCCGGCCTCCTCCTCCTCCTCCTCCTCCGGCCTCCTCCTCCTCCTCCGGCCTCCTCCTTCCCCTCCTCCTCCTCCTCCGGCCTCCTCCTCCTCCTCCTCCGGCCTCCTCCTTCCCCTCCTCCTCCTCCTCCGGCATCCTCCTCCTCCCCTCCTCCTCCTCCTCCTCCGGCCTCCTCCTCCTCCTCCTCCGGCCTCCTCCTTCCCCTCCTCCGGCCTCCTCCTCCTTCCCCTCCTCCTTCTCCTCCTCCTTCCCCTCCTCCTCCTTCTCCTCCTCCTCCTCCGGCCTCCTCCTTCTCCTCCTCCTCCGGCCTCCTCCTTCTCCTCCTCCTTCCCCTCCTCCTCCTTCTCCTCCTCCTTCCCCTCCTCCTCCGGCCTCCTCCTTCTCCTCCTCCTTCTCCTCCTCCTTCCCCTCCTCCTCCGGCCTCCTCCTTCCCCTCCTCCTTCCCCTCCTCCTTCTCCTCCTCCTTCCCCTCCTCCTCCGGCCTCCTCCTTCCCCTCCTCCGGCCTCCGGTATTTTTTTTTGCCCAAAATGCAGTTATAGCCGACGAAATTGACATTATTTCGTCGGCTATACTCCAAAAAAAAAAAAATTTCCAAAGCATAGCCGACGAAATTAATATATTTCGTCGGCTATACTCCAAAAAAAAAAAAATTCCAAAGCATAGCCGACGAAATAGCTCAAATTTCGTCGGCTATAACTTTAAAATATTAATATATTTGACCAAGCATAGCCGACGAAATCATTTTCGTCGGCCATAATTCGTCGGCTATACTTGGAATGGCCGACGAAATTGAAAATTTCGTCGGCCATTGGTATTACCGACGGCGTATTTCCGACGACTTATAGCCGACGAAAAATTCGTCGGTAAAGGGTATAGCCGACGAAATTTTGGCATAGCCGACGAAAAAAATTTCGTCGGCTATTCTCCCATATCTGGTAGTGTTTGTACGAATTTGTTTCGATTCTTGGTTTTTCTTGAAACTTTGTATGAACCGAATATTGTATGTTATGCATTGTTTTTCTGAAATTTAACTTATGGATTTTGTATGTTTGGATAATTAGGACAGTGGTATTAGAAGCATGTTTAGGATTTATTTTGGTTAGTAATCTAAGAGTGCGCCTTATAAACCGAAGCATTAGTATTGGCTGGAAGCATGTAAATCTAGATGTTAGGTTTCATTTAACCGAGTAATACGAATAAGTCATACGCTGGAGTAGTTTGTTTTGTGTTGCTCACCTAGGGTAAAAACCTTAGATTACTTGCATGTTAAATAAGATGATTGACAACCTTGCTTGTTTACATGTCTTCGATTTAGACTCATATGCTTAAATGTTAAAACGCGTAAAACCGGATTAGCATCACCTTAGAAGTCATACGCTGGAGTAGTTTCTAAGAATTTAAGAAGTCTAACAATTGGAAAACTGCTGGAGGCTCTAGTTGTGTCGAAACTAATTTAGGTATTGAACATGCTAAATATTTGATCCTTACCTTCTTGCATGCAAATCTATGTGTTAAAGAGTCTTTTGTGTGAACTGTTTTGTGTGAGAGATGATGATCACTTGTATATAATAGCTTAGGTTTATTTTTCTGTTTTTATTTTCGTGTCTAGTATTAGAGGGCAGCCCTAGGGCTGCCGAACCATTTTTACCCCAATATGTGACGTTTTTGTATAGATGTAAATATGTTTTGTGTCTAACAATTTCATATCTCAGGTACCCTTAATCCCCGGCCTAGAACGATCCCTACTTGCTTATACTACTAACGATCTTTTGTAGGGTTTATTATTGCATGTGAGCTTCGGCTCCCATCATAGCTCCGGCCGTGGAGGTGGGTGGTCGAGGGATTCAGGTGCCGGATGCCGGTCGCAGTTCCGGTGGTGGTCTTGGTAAGTTCGTGGTCGCTACCATCGAAACCTTGGGACTTGACCGGGAGGACCCTGGGACTGGACAATCGGGCGAGAGCAGGATGAAGCCCGTGGAACTAGCCTTTCGGGTAAGTGTTTTTGTGCTTCCTTTTCTCTGGAGTGACACGAGCTAATGTTCCTTTGTTTACCTTTGGCAGCTGGTTCATAGCCTTTATGCCGCGGAGCCCAGAGGGGAGGCTGCTGCGGTTGTGGAGAGGCGGGTGGAGGAGCTGAGCGTGCAGGTGGACGTGGCGGAAGCCAAGCTTGCGGAGGAAAGAGAGGAGGTTGGTTGGTTGAGCACCGAGCTCGTGCGGGAGAAAGAACTAACCGGTCGGTTGCACTATGAACTCTCGCAGGAGAAGGAAGAGGCCGACCGGCAGGCTGCTGCCCGGGAAGGGAGGGTCGCGGAGCTGGAGGCGAAGGTTTTGGAGCTGCAGACCCAGGCTGTTGCCCGGGAAGGGAGAATTGTGGAGCTGGAGGCGAAGGTTTTGGAGCTCCAGAGCCAGGTTACAGTAGTCGCCCAAGGAAGGGAGAAGCTCACGGAATCCCAGCTTGCTGAAGTGGCCGATAAGGCTGTCGATGACTTCCGGGAGTCGGTGGAGCTTGAGGAGATGCTGGATGAGGCCCGGGCGAAGGGCATAAGTGACGCCTATCTAGAGTGGAGGGAGAAAGGATGGCTTGATGCCGAGCGGATGGAGGCCGACATAGCCCTAACCGAGATGGCGGAGCAAGAGCAGGCTCTAAAAAGTGGCGGGCCAGGGATTGGGTGCTCCGGGGGCGCTAACTAGCTGTTTACCTTGTACATGCACATCTTGTAACTGCCGTAGTTTATTCTTTAATGCCGTAACTGCGTATTGCAATATTGATGCTAAATACACTGTTGTCCCTCTGTGACCGCTATTACTTAGGGTAGAACCGTAGGTGCTGGATATTCCACGGCCGGGTGGAATAGATGCCCTCGGTGTCTATAATGTGGAATGCCGCCGGTCCCACGGCCGCGGTGATCTGGTAGGGTCCTTCCCACGTTGGCTCTAGGGCCAACGGTTTTTTCTGGACCTTCTTCATGACCCAGTCCCCGACTTGTAGCTTTCTCTCCCAGACCCTTCTGTCATAGTACCGGGCGACCCGCTGCTTGTAGGTTTGGTTGCGCATATGTGCCTGGTCGCGGCGCTCCTCAATGAGGTCCAGGTTGAGCAGTAGTCCCTCGGTGTTTGTTTCGGCGTCGTAATTCTCGACCCTGCCGCTGGGTATACCAGTCTCTACAGGGAGTACCGCCTCGCTCCCGAATGCCATGCAGAACGGGGTCTCTCCTGTTGCCTCTGCTGCTGTTGTCCGGATGGCCCATAGCACCGCGGGGAGTTCCTCGGCCCAACATCCCTTCTTGGCATCCAGCTTCTTTTTTAGAAGGGTTTTGATAATCTTGTTGACCGCTTCTACCTGGCCGTTGGTCTGTGGGTGTGCCACTGAAGCGAACAACATCCGGGTCCCCATCGAGGTTGTGTACTGGATAAGATCAGCATTATTGAATTGTGTCCCATTATCCGTGACAATAGTCTGCGGTACCCCGAACCTGCAGTAGATGTTATTCCATAGGAACTTTTTAACCCGCTCCTCAGTGATCTTTATCATAGGTTCTACCTCGACCCACTTAGTTTGATAGTCCACTGCCACGATGGCGTACTTGTATTGTCCCACAGCTATTGGGAAAGGGCCAATGATGTCTAATCCCCATTGTGCGAACGGCCATGGTGCCAACAGGATTGATAATGCGATTGCCGGGGCATGAGGTACAGAGGCGTACATGTGGCACTTGTGGCAGCTGCCTGATATTTTTCTTGACACTGCCGCCATGTCTGGCCAGAAATACCCCGCTCGGAGCGACTTGTGGGATAATGACCTTGCGCCAGAGTGATTACCGCATACTCCTTCGTGGATCTCTCGCATGATAGCCTCTCCTGCCTCTTTTGTCACACACCTCAGCTGGGGGAAGCTGTGCCCTCTTCGGTACAACTGGCCATTGAGGAGACCGTACCGGGCGCACCGGAGGTGTAGCCTCCTGGCCTCTACCGCATCCTGGGGGCTGGTTTTGTCAGTCAAATACTTGACTATTGGATCCATCCAGCTTGATGGCGCTTCTTCCACCGCAAATATCTCGGAGATGGTTTTGTTTATACTTGGCTTCTGGAGAGTTTCAATTTTTGCTCTTTGGTACTCTAGAGGGTAGTTTCCGTTTGCCAGCCTTGTGAGGGCGTCTGCATGCCTATTGGCCTCTCGGGGAACGTGCTGGATCGTGGCGCCCTGGAACGGCTCAATCAGGGTTTTGGCCAAAGCCTGGTAGGAGGACAGCTGGGGATCCTTGACCTCAAACACCCCGTTCATCTGGTTCACCACTAAGCTAGAGTCGCTGTATATCTCCATGGACGAGATTCCCAGCTCCTTGGCCAGTTGCAAACCGGCTATGAGGGCCTCATACTCGGCAGCGTTATTGGAGGTGCTAAAAAGGAACCGTAAGGCATACTCGTACGATTGGCCATCAGGTGAGGTTATCATGACACCGGCTCCGCTCCGCTTGGTCGTTATGGAGCCGTCCACGTAAAGTTTCCAGCCGGTGGGGAGGCCTGGTTCGGTCTTTATGGTTCGTACCGCCTCGGTGTCCTCGTACCGGGCGGGGTGCGCTTCTACCGCCATTGGGGTGAGCTCACATATGAAGTTCGCAGCTGCCTGTCCCTTGATGGCCGTTCGCGGGGCATAAGTGATGTCGAACTCTCCCAATTCAACGGCCCACTGCACGAGCCTACCGCTGGTGTCTGGTTTTTGCAGGATCTGCCGCAGAGGGTGATTGGTATATAAGGTGATGGAATGAGCCTGGAAATAGTGCCGGAGCTTCCTGGCACTAACAATTAAGGCCAGGGCCAATCTCTCTATGTCGGGGTACCGGCCCTCGGCTCCAGTAAGTCCCTCTCCCGCATAGTATACCGGAAGTTCGAGCGTGTCTTCCTTCCTGATGAGAGCCGCGGAGACGGCCGTTGCGGATGCAGCTATGTAGAGGTATAACATTTCGCCCGGCACTGGTTTGGATAGGAGAGGCACTGCAGACAGATATGCCTTGATAGACTGGAATGCCGCTTCATGCTCCGCTGCCCAGTGGATTTTCCTAGTCTGCTGTGCCTTGAGCAGCTTGAAGAATGGGGCGCACTTGTCGGTTAGGCGGGAGATGAATCTGGCCAGGGCGGCTAATCGGCCGGTCAGCATCTGGACCTGGTTTCTCTCCCCTGGCGTTTCCATATCTAAAATTGTCTGGACCTTCAGTGGGTTGGCTTCTATCCCCCGCTGGCTGATGATGTGGCCTAGGAATAGGCCCTCTGAAATCCCGAAAATACACTTCTTTGGGTTTAAGCGCATTCCGAATTTGAGCATCTTACCGATGACTACGGCCAAATCCCGGACGTGGGCCCCTGTAGTCAAGCTTTTGACCAGCATGTCATCTACGTAAACCTCTACGGTTTTACCCATTTCTTGCTCCAGCATTCGGTTCACCATCCGCTGGTAGGTGGCTCCGGCATTCTTCAGACCGTACGGCATCCTCTTATAACAGTAGGTGCCTCGGTCGGTTGTGAATGACGTGTGCTCTTCATCGTCCGGGTGCATCCTAATCTGATTGTACCCGGCGTAGGCATCCATGAAGCTGAGCAGCTTAAACCCGGACGTGGAATCTATGAGCTGATCAATCCGGGGGAGCGGGAAGCTGTCCTTTGGGCACGCCCGGTTTAAATTAGTGAAATCCACGCACATACGCCACTGGCCGGTTCCCTTCTTCGGCACCATGACCACGTTAGCGAGCCAGCGAGGGTACTGGACTTCCCGGATGAAACCTATGCCCTTTAGTTTATGTACCTCTTCTCTGATCGCCTCATATTTTGCCGGGCTGAAGGACCTCCTCTTTTGCCTCATCGGGAGAACATTGGGCAATGAGTTTAGCTGGTGAACGGCTATCTCTGGGGATATGCCTGGCATGTCCTCGTAGGACCATGCGAAGACCGAACTGTTGTCCCGGAGGAAGGCGATGAGCTCTTGCCTAACAACTGGATCGAGCTGTGTCCCTATATCACCACATTTCGCTCCGGGTGGTCTGCCGAAATGCAGATCGCTTCGGTTTCTTCCACGGCCGAAGGTGGCTCTAGCTTTTTCTTGACTGAATCGGAGTCATCGCGGGGCTCAATACTTAGATCCGGCACTGGCGCTCGCTGAGTGGCCGTGAAGACCTCGGCCCGCTTCCTCCCGTGGGTCAGGGCCTCTGCATAATATTTACGGGCGATCCTCTGGTCCCCACGTATAGTGATAACTCCGGTTGGTGAAGGCATCTTCAACATCAGCATATGGCCGGCTATAAACGTTTTGAGCCTCCATAACCCTGGCCGTCCGATTATGCCATTGTACGATGACAGGCAATCGACAATGATGAACTCTAAATGCTCCTTTTTCGTTCTGTCTCCCTCGCTGAAGATGAGCGGTAGGTAATCCGATCCCAGAGGCTGGACAACCTCACCCGAGAAGCTTATAAGCGGCTCGTTATCTTGGGATAACTTGTTCCTTCCTCTCTGCAACCCTTTGTATGCGTCTCGGAACATTACGTTGACAGAGGCTCCGGTATCGATCAGCATACGACTGGTTATCCAGTGGTCTATTTGGACCGTAATGAGGAAGGGGTCGTTGTGCGGTTGGATCAAATCCTCCGGCTCTTCCTCCTCGTAGAAAGTGACCGAGTTCCATCCGGTTTTAGCGGCTTGGCCGCTTCTTTCTCCGAAGGCGTACACCTCCTTCCCCCGGATCGATCTTAAGCACCGCTTCTTTGAGCTCCGGGTGAGCCAATCTATATGGTCCCCTCCGTGTATCATGTTAATGCTCCCGTGTACCTCGATTCCCCCGGGAGTGCGGGTGCTTATAGTTCCTACCTGCCGAGCTCGCGGTCGGTCTTTGTTGGGGTCACTCGGGCGGGCCTGGTCGTTCACGACCGCTCTCTCAGGTTTCTGGTCACCAGTCTGAAGGGCTAGATCTTGGGGTTTTCCTGCTGGCGCAATAGCTAAGGCCCGCGGTGGTCGCCCTGCTGGCGTAGCTGCCAGGGGCTGTGCCGGGCGCACAAATGGCGGTCTTCTCCCTGGTCGGGAACCGTTGTCACCGCCTCGCCGGGGTTGCCACTCCTCCCATGCCTCTGCTTTCCTGGTGGCTGTAGGAGCACGGTTGCGATCTAGCCGCCCGGTCTTACTTCCACGGGATGGCGGTAGGTCGTCCGATATTCGCTTGGGCGCCTTATCCCCATATGTCTCGTGCTCTGCCTGAGCGTGCCTGACGGCCACGGTCATCAGCTCGTCGTACCCCAGCGGCTCCTGTACTAGTAAGTTGTACGAAAGTTCCCCAGGTCTTAAACCCTGCTTGAAGGCCATCCCTGCGATCTGCTTGTCCAGGTTCCTGACCCCGGCCGTGGCGATTTGCCACCGGTTAACGAAGGCGCGTAGCGGCTCGTTGTCAGTCTGCATGCAGTCAAAAAGGATCGTTGATGTTTGGGCTGCCCTGGCTCTGAGGATGAACTGGCCGACAAACTTATCAGCCAACCGCTCGAAGGTTTCAACTGAGTTCACTGGTAGCTCGTAGAACCAATTCAACGCCTCCCCCGAGAGCGTCTCTTGGAATATGTTGCAGCACGTGGCATCCGAGTAGCCCCTTGTCCCCGCTTGTGACTTAAAACTGTCCAGGTGCTGGTATGGGCAGCTCGTTCCTGAATATGTCAACTTCAGAGGCCTTTGGTTTCCAGATCTTCCCGATTCCCTAATCCGGCGCGGGAAAGGTCCAATACGCTCGTTGAACCGCGCACCGCCTCGCGGTCGCCCGACCATCCTCTCGCTGGTCTCCATGCGGCCCTTTATGTCCGACACCGAGGCGGAGAGCGCCTCGAGTGTCGGTGCGGTAGAGCTTTCCTGCTCGCTTGACGCCTGGCTCATGCGTTACGGGGGCTCGGCCGGGCCGGAGTTTTTCAGAGCTTCCGAAAAGAGTGGTGAGGGCACATGCACGGTCTTTCTTCTTCCCGTAGCCTGCCCTACCTCAAGATGCGGGAATTCGCTAGCCTTGCTTGCTGGCCGCGGTGCTGGTCGAGGAGTGCCCTGCTGACCCTCTCGCTCCAGGGCCGCCAATAGGGCAATGTTCACCACCTTCAATTCCTGGCATCGGGCCTCCGCTCTTAGTCGATCTTGATCGCCCTCTTCTCGTAAGCGCTCGACCTCTGCCTTCATCTTTTTTATTTCTCCCGTACCATACCGGTCGGGGTTTTCTGACTCCTGGCGATCCTGAGCCCTGTCTTGGGTGGGAGAAAGGGCGAACCTCGCACCGACCTCAGCCTTTATGTTACGGGCTGGGTCGGGGAACTGAATCCGCGCTTTCGACTTTCCGTCTCGGTCGGGGGAAAGGACGAACCTCGCACCGTCCGCAGCCCCTTGGGCCGGGTTGGGGAACTGAATTCGCCCTTTCGGTCCTTCCGTGCTGACTTTTATCTTCCTTCCTTCCATAGCTTCCGGATTGCGGATGTAGCTACCTCTCCAAAGGATCAATAGAGTTCTACTCTCCGGTAGAGCAACACCCACTTTTTGAACGACTTCCCACAGACGGCGCCAATTGTTTCTGCCTAAACCCGGGGGCCTGGTAGATACAGATGAATCCAACTTGATCTCCTGCAAACCTGCTCACTAAGGGGAATACCGGGCGGGCCGGTCTTCTCCTCTCCGATGCCTAAGTTAGTATAGTTGGAATATATATAACCAAGGCACGTATGTAAGCGGGGAGTGAGATAAGTTACCTATTAAAGAGGGTAGTTGAGGCCCTTATATAGGTGGTTGGGGGTGAGGGCTGGCCTCACCCTTCGATGTGGGACTGGTTCCCTTCTGTTTGTACATTCTGGTGCCCTCTTTGGCAGGCAGGCGCCCCCGGTCCCAGGGTCCCTGGTGGCAGGATAGAGTGCTGGACCCCGAGGCCGGGTGCTGGTGAGCCGGTCCCGGGCCTTGGGCCGGGCCCTGGTGCACTTGCTGCGGGTCTGTGGGCCTGCTGTAGCCTCTCTGCGGCTACTGTCAACAGCTATATATAGAGGAAAATTGCTAGGATTGCCGGCCTCGGAATTCCTTTTCCTAGTTGGCTTATGTTTCCTTGTTGAATAATCATTGCATTCTTGGACTTCTTTTTCTGAATTTTCTTCATAGCATGGGCTTCACATCTTCATGGACTTCATATGTGGGCTTGACAACTCCATGTGGTGAACTTGGTCCGTGGAAAAATACCCGAAGCCCGCCAAGAACCAAAACCGGCAGCAACATTGCCGATCGGCCATGCAATCCTAGCCCGATTAGGATTGCGTCTTTTCTTCACTTTTTCCTCCATTGCTTTGGCTCAATGTCTTCTTCTATCCTTCAATAAGCTTGGGCAATATTCAAATATTCAATGGTGCGCCAAAATGTCCATTGAAAATAGAAACAAAGGAAACGAGGCAGAAACTTGCTGGAATCGGCTGGAATGACCTTGCTCCGGTAAATCTGGCATAACTCCCTCCTCGGAGTTCCAATTGATGCGATTCCAAGTCTCAGAGAAACTAGACACGTAGAGCTTGATCAAATTGTTGTATAAAAGGACTTGATCAAATTCCTTGTGAAACGTCGGGAATGAATTTTTGAAGTTGGGACACAGTCCCAGGAAAAATCTTGGAAGTCCCTGGATTGTTTTGCTCGAACTGCTGATTTGCAGCCATCTTTTGGGTGACTTCCCGAACTCCGATTGATCTGTATTTTTGACACAAAATCCATTAGCAATCCAATAATATGCATATCAAATTTCAGAAAATTTGGAAAAGGATAAGTCACAATTTCATTCATCTCAGAATCACGAAAAAGATACATTTTGCACTATTTTCCAGAATTCTTATACTTAGTCATTTTTCGGATTCTAAAGCACATATTTTCAAAACTCTACCAAATTGACACTAAACTATATTATGACTCGATCTTAGACAAATAAGGGTTAAACAAAGCATAAACGAGGGCGTAAACACATTAATATCATCGCACATTGTGCTCCTATCATCTATTCCGCTCCGATGCCTAAGGCAATATATTTGGAGTAAACTGGTAACTTAAGCGGGAATGAATAGTTGAAGTATTGATTGCCTATTAATGAGCGTAGTTGGGACTCATATATAGGCTGCCGGGGATGAGGGCTGGCCTCACCCTTCGATGTGGGACTGTCCCCCCTTCTGCTCATATTGCTGCTGTTTCGGCCCCTGTTTGCGGAGCTGCTATCCCCGATTTCCGAGCCCCGGCCACAAGTAATACCTGCCCGGGCGCGGGACCAGGTGTCCATGCTATGCTCCCGGGCCCTGGGCCGCGTCCAGGAGTCTAGGCTGCGGGTCTGGGGGCCTGGGTAGCCTCTCTATGACTACTATCAATAGTTACTATGATAGTTAGTAGTTATTGTGATAGTTACTATGATAGTTACTTACAGGACTTTGTAGTTGATGTTCTTCTCCTTCTTGTTTTTTTTTATCACAGCAAGCTTCTTTGAATCTTTATCATCATCTTCATCTTCATCAATTTCATACTCAGATTCACCAGCAGTACTAGATGTATCATCACCCTCATCCTCTTGTTGTCGTTTTCTTTTCTTAGTTTTACTTGCTCTTTCTTTCCTTATCTGCACATTTGATAAGCAGATAACACTGTTATAGTTCCATCAGATAACACTGTTATAGTTCCATCAGATAACACTGTTATAGTTCCATCAGATAACACTGTTTAGAAAAAAGTTATCAAACAGTTAGTTACTAGAATAGTTATTGTTATAGTTCCATTAGATAACACTGTTTCACACACATACACACATACACACACACACACAAACACTCAGAATTTTTAGCGCTCAAGCAAAATTCAAAATAAGAGCAGTTACATAATAGTTATTGATAGTTCCAACCATTTATTCTTGAACAAAATGTTCTATAACATCTATAAACACTTTATATATGTATTAAACCTAAAATCATCATCTAAGGTATCATCTAATCCCCCAAAACCTAAAATCATCATCCAACCTCCACCTTCTTTACTTTCACTCTCTGGAACCCAGTCTAAACATCTCAAATTTCTCATCCGCTTCTTCAGCAAATACTGAATCATCATCATCTCTTGTCATGCATCATCAAAACTCTATTTGAATCTCTAAAGGAATGTGAAAGATCTGTTACCTGAGCAGCTGAACTCTGTTTGTACGGTTAGCTATCGAGATTCGCCGTCGGACAAGGAGAGGAGAGTGGTGGAGATTCGTCATTGGAGAATGTGAGGAGAATGGTGGAGATCCGGCGTCGGATAATGAGAGGAGAACGGTGGAGATTCTGCGTCGGAGAAGGAAAGGAGAGAAGTAGAGAAACGGAGTTAGAGAATGAGAGAATAAGAGAAGTTGAGAAATGGAGTCAGAGAAGGAGAGAGAGAACAATAGTGGAGTTACAAATCTAACTACCCAACGACATCCGTTTCCAGTAACAGATCAATATCTAAACTGTTACAGTGACATATTTCGTAATTAAGTGATATTTTATGGTTATTTGTTAAATAATGTCATTTTTTATAATCAGTCCAAAGTTCAGGCATTTTTTCTAATTTTGGGCCTTCAAATGCCCTAAATTATAAAAAGCCCTATTTACAAAGCTTTAGGGTTTAGGGTTTCCACGGATTTTTTTGCATTTTAGTAATTTATTAAGATTTTTAGATGTCTAACGAATATTAAAAATTTATATTAAAGTAATAACTGTTGTTAGCACAGACGTGTCCTCTAATTAGTTTTTTTTTTTTGTAGCTTATTATTAACATGGCTTAAGTGTTTCGATCCCAGGCTGCCACCATTAATTCCTTATGCTTCTGCCAACACACCAAATATAAATAATCTCTCCGGTCTCAAGTTTAAGAGTTAATTGTTTGCACCATTCATGTTTATCGTCAACAACCCACACAACGATATTAAACATGGCTTCCTCAGTCTCCACTCCCCATGCCACCGTTTCCAATTATTCTCTTTGCACCCCAATCACCTATTCTCAGTCTCTCCCTCCGAATACCACCCACAACAACAAGAGCAAGAAAAAGTTTAAGGGTAAGTTAAGAAATTGTAAAAGATGATTTCAGGGGTGAGGGTTCCAGGTCGTTGGGTTACCATCCCACGCCGCTGCTGAATCTGCTGGCTGGGTTTTTGGTGGATGACCACCGCAGGGTGCTGATGGCTTCATCGAAGCGAATAGCCTCAATCGTTACTCCTGCAATTAATTTTCCTTAGTGTGTTATAAGGAGTGTTTCATAATCAGAGAGTTTCAGAGGTCCCAGTCTCTTTGAAATATCCATTATACCCTTCAGTTACTGCAGAATAGATTATTTTTTAACGTCTGCCACGTAATATTTCTAACGTATGATGAAAATGACAGTCTCGCCCTTCCGTCAGTTACCCTCCATGGCGTCGTCTCATACGCCGGCGTATTTTAGAAATATTCCTCTCTAGCAGTAATTATTGAATATATATATATATATATATATATATATATATATATTTAATAATAAGGTGTACCATAAAAATGTTTCCACTTCCTTTGGTCAACAAAAGAAAAAGTATGGTCGTCTTCAAGTCTTTACAAATTCCAAAGGCCAACATATGAGAATGTGATTCGACGCAGTAGCCCGTAAGCATAGGAAGACGCTGAAGCTGAACATGGGTTTACTGGGTCTTCTTGGATTTGCGCTCCAATGCTTTGATGTTCTTGCATGGTACGCTTCTCTACGACGATGAACACCTTGTTATAGTTTCTCAGAATATAATAGCAATTTTGATTTTTGTTTATGATTTACTTGCAGGCCTCTCTTTGCTCTACTCTATCCTCTGTAAGTCCCTCTCTGATGACTTAACAACTCTTAACATTTAACTGATGACGATCATGATCACGATCATTATTGTTGCAGCTATTCTTCCATTAGAGCAATCAAGACAAATTCCATTACAGATACTCACAAGTTAAATACGTATGGGTCGTCTTCTCTTTGATCTTGCTCTTTGAACATACTTTCGTGAAGCTCCTTGAATGGTAATTCTCTATCTTTTTTTTTTTTTTTTTTTTTCAATTGGGTATTATGTTCCTAATTGTCTAATTAATTAGAGAAAGAAAAAAATTGTGGAACCTTGTATATGTTGGCAAGATAGCTGTATTGAAATCCTATTTTTAATTTGGACCTAAAGCTGTGAGTTTTCCTCAATTTTTTTATTTTTCAATTGAATTGGTTATCCATCAATCCATGGTTTTGTTTCTATGGACGCACTGTACGAAAGAAATGGAAAAGTAGTTGTAAAATTGATATAGGAATCTTTAGTGGTTTCCTAGCCTTTACTAGAATCAATGTAAGAGAAAAGCTTTTCCTACTTGCTGTATTAAAATGCTGGACATATAGTGACTAGTGTGGAATGTGGAGTTGGCATGACATATACATTGTTAGCTTAGATGTAGTCATCCTCAGATGTAAGAATAGGGTTACATGAACTTCCATTGTTAGTTATGTCTGCATGTACAAATGTATATCTGTGGGGAAGCTTACATTTGTGTTTCTTTTATCCAGATGTATTTTCATCTAGTTACAACTGTTAAATGATTGTGATCTGTAATATTTTTTTTTCTTTTTTGTTTCCTATTTCCCAATTGTATCTGTCAGGTTCTCTCTCTGGCCATATATCAGGCTGCTGATTGTCTTCTCTTTGATGATGCCACATTTTGATGGTGCCTTGTATGTATATAAACACCTTATCTGTCCATGCCTCTCCATAGATCCCCAAATTGTTTTTAGCTTGCTCAACAAGAGGAAGGAATCCTTGGTGAGAGAAAACTTTCTATCTGAGGTGGAGAGATATGCAAAGGAAAATGGATCTGAAGGTTTGGAAAAATTTATTGCTTGCAAGGTAAGCAGATCTTGTTACTTGTATGTTGTATAAAAAAATTATGTACATGAATGCTTCAAAATTTATACTTAATCCTAAGTACAAATTCAGTTACTGCCAATAAGATTTTTGATGAAATCACTGTTAAGAGGTTGATTACTAGTGCCTGACCTAATCTCACTTCAATTCTTTGTTTCAGTCAACGAAGACAAATCCTGATGTAAAAGAGTTCAATGCAGTTTCATTCATGGATAACGAAGCGGTAGAATGCATAACATCTTGATGTGGTTCATTTAGATTTCATGATCCTTTTAATGCAGTATTAGTCATTTTGAGTTAGATGGACTTGTGTCCAAAGGGCATAGGAAAGATTTGGTTGTTGAATGTCATCATAGAAAAAGCTTGATATTCTTGCTGTCTTTTATTCCTTATCTGACTTAACTATCAAGTTGATGATGGGCCTAATGTAACTGTAAATTTAATGATCTGAACTTTCCTTGTCTTTTCATGTAGTCAATATCCATAAAGCCAAATGGTGGACAGAATGATAGCAAAGCTTTGCAGGTAATGGTGGAAAAGAAGGAAACAACTGCTGGCCAAGTAAGATTTTACCTGTTGTAAAATCTTTAAAATACATTGTCAGTTATAAATATGTTGATAGTTTGAAGACTTAGCATTAGTTGTAATTCATTTACATAAGAAGAAAATATAAAAAAAATGTGCGTATTTTCTTGCAAAATGCTTCCAGTCACTTAGCTAAATGTTTGGTGATCGGGCTGCTCCTCATAATTCTCCCCTAATGCTGTTGTTGTCATTCTGTTCTCAAGTTAGAGCAACTCTCTTTTTTTTTTTTTCATTATTCATTGACAGTGAGATTAGGCTCTGTCTCAATAAATCTCGAATGTTTTGTTCATTTAACTTTCATTTCGCAACAGAAATGTGCTCATAATCAGTGTATAAATGAATAATGCAAAAAAAAAAAAAAAATCTTTTGAACCTTTTTCATTGCATTTGTAGGTCAGCGAGCCAGAGCCTAATCTCACTGTGAGTGAAAAAACAATCGAGGTTGCAGCAGACACAGAAACTCTGAAGACTCCGCCTCCAAAGAAAGTCCCGAAGGAGTGGACTGCAGTCAGTCCGCTACCGACTCAAACTGATGCAACTTTTAATTTCCCTGGTAGTGGTAATAAGCACAATGCTACATGCGAAGCACTGAAGAAAAATAATGTGGCAGAGCCTAAGCTCACTCAATCTGAAAACCATACTGTTGCAGCCGTGGAAGTTACTGAAAAGCCGGCTGATCCTGAGTCACCAAAAAAAGTCCAAAAAGTGTGGACTTGTGCTCTATGTCAGGTAACCGCTACATGTGAAAGAAATTTGAATTCCCACATGCAAGGGCAAAAACACAAGGCTGCCTATGAGGCACTGAAAGCAAGGAAACAGGCATTTGTGCCTAAGAATTCCCCAGCTTCAACTGCAAAGACATCCGATCAACCGAATAAGGAGCCAGGAGAGAGTATTCCAAGCAGTGGATCAAAACAAAAAGTTACTCTAAATGAAAATGTGCATGCGCAGAAGAAGCTCTATAAATCGAAAGAGAAGCTAGCAGACGTTGTGTCGAGCAATGGTCAGAAGGGGAAAATTGCTCTACATGTCGACAAGATACAAAGTCAACAACCAAAGCCAAGTGAAGTTCCAAGGGTGAAGCGTTCCCCTAAATGGTGTGCAATTTGTAGCATACACTGCTCTGGTGAGATTGACATGGTGGCTCATCTCAATGGGAAAAAACACAAGGAAAATATGCTAGAACTGCTAGAGAACCTAAACAAAGGTTGCAAGCATGAATAACCCAGGGAATTTTTATTACCGCAACTGGTGAATTTACATTTTCAGGTAAGTTTAACATGGTATCTCTTCTTTGATTGAAGGAATTGCCGCCATAGTTTGTCACCAGAAATGCAGGTTGTGGAGAGAGATGCTTAAGCCAGTAGTTGTATTTCCTCTTTATTTTTCTTTATTAAGCAACTGAAAAAGATATTTCCTAGATCCTTGTATCCCCGGTGCTGTCTCA
The DNA here is from genome assembly GCA_963682095.1 of Potentilla sterilis. Classification (NCBI taxonomy): domain Eukaryota; kingdom Viridiplantae; phylum Streptophyta; class Magnoliopsida; order Rosales; family Rosaceae; genus Potentilla; species Potentilla sterilis. The sequence continues at coordinate 37,296,780 of OY821757.1, read as the reverse complement.
ATATATATGATTGTGAGGAACAAACATGATCTGTTTAAATGATCGGACACTCGGAAGAAGTTCTGGGTAAAACCAATCTAGTTCTTGCTGAGTAGACAGTAATAATTCTTTTTTCTTGGTTTCTGTTATCTCAAGTGCAAGTCATTTTTTGCACGAATGTAACTCCGGGCTTCCAATGCAACAACATTAAGAGGTGCACATCTTAACTAACTAAGGTTATTGCTTTGGCATTTGCTTAGCTATATCAACTCCACACTTCGGAACAAGAAAAGACCGCATGCGGTAACATCGCAAACCAATAATGGGAAGAACCTTGATATATTGATTTATTGTAACTGAGTGCCATAATGGTACAATATTTTGTAGCAAGGCAGCTATGCTTTTTGAGAAGTCGGCATAGCAAGATTAACTACACTGCTGCCTGGTAAGTCCTTCCACTGCTGAGTTACTGTTTTAATCTGGGTGAAAAAGTTAACACCTGCCTTGCCTGTTATTTGTAACAAACTCTTTAAATACCTCGAACAAATTATTTTCAATCAGCTTTTAATAAATAACTACAATAATATATGAAAATAGATTACTGGTAAAAGAAAAGGTAAACCATAGAAGTTCAAATCGCCCGCAGAAGATGCCTTGTTGCTGGTAAAAGAGAAAAAGGGCAAGGGAACTGGAATAGGAACGTTTATACCAACCTGTTTTATACTCAAAATCATTCAGAAATTGATATAACATGTACAACTTATCTTGAATGTTTCTTGGTTGAACTTTCTATCAGTCCAATTATTTTTCTGGCAAATTCAGCTACGTAAGATGCTAAAAAAATGTGATTACCTGCCCAGCCTCGATCTCTGTCTGAAATTTACGTGCAGCTACCCCAGATGTGGTGAATATAGAAGCACCATTGCCATATCTGTTCCAAATATCTCTGTCTGAAAAAGTGATGCAGCCATCTACATACCTCCAAGCAAAGAAGAACTGGTCCAAAAATTTCTTCCTGCACAAAAAGTATAAGATAATAAGTTCCGACATTGAATTTCAACTTGTTTTCATCATCATCAAATCCAGACAATTGCCCACCGGGTATAAACATACTGTAAGTGGAGTCAATTCAAAAGATGAAGTTTATCTTAGGCACTGAAGATAGTATTGAGATCCAAGTTCATAATTAAGGAAATATGAATGTTGGAAACCTTCACCAACAGAAACAATGGCACTTGATATGCAAAGGGGATGAAATTTTCACTCCCATTTTCAGAAGAACTGAAAATGTAGTTTCCTTATTTCAATATATTCTAGCCAAATATTAAATCTTCGATATTCTCCACTGCCATATCCATATCAGTGAATTCATAAACAGAAATCTTGATGGATATGTTAATTCATTATCTAGTGGTGTTCTCTAAATCTAGGATTGATGCACCAAGAAGAAAATACAAACGAAAATTTAAGGAAAAGAAAAAACACAAAAAGAGGAAGAAGAAGGACCTTGTAGCACTCCATGTCAGCCGTAACATTTGATAGAATAGTAGGGCCAATCAAATTTCCTTGCTCATAACCCGGGACCTGTTTGTCAAGCATAAAGAAGCGAGTCAATCTCTATGAAAACAGAGTCGGTTGCATATTTTTACATTAAAGAAGATTAGCAAATAATGATTAAAAGGGAGGATTATGAAATCTACAAGAACGTACCACTATATTTCTTCCATCAAGCAATAGTGAAAATGTTTAGTAACAATCTTTATATTTTACAGGAAGAGAACATGTTGGATCTTGAGATGTTCAGGAAGATTGGACCAGGAAGGTGATTTTGCTAAGTGAAAGGAACTCGACACGACAAGTGCCACATAGATTATCTAAAGATTTTGAAAGAATATGAAATCCTCAACAGCTTGAATCTAAAAGAAGAGTAGAACAATGTTCTAGTTGTCAAAATGTAACATAAGATGGGTACCAATTCAGTTAGGTATTCAGAAAACAGAATAATGTATCCACATTTGCTTCTACAAGAACCTTTTTTTTTTTTTTTTTAAATGGTTTACTATCTTTTAGTGTCATTATTTTGTAATGCCTACAGAACTTCCAAGCACTTTAATGGTCAATAAACCTCTCAATAGTTATGCTTTGTATGTAGGATTTTAATAGCTTTTCTGTTTTCATAGAAAATCAAACAAATCAGAAAGCATAAAAAAAAACAACAAAAGAAGGCAATACCATACCAGGACTTTGAATCTCCAACGAAAATAACTGTGCTGAGTGCCATGCACCTCTGTCCTGCAGCACCAAAACCAGCGGCAACTAGAGCATTCACAGTAGCATCAGGACTGGCATCAGGCATGACGATTGCATGATTTTTTGCCCCCATATTGGACTGAAAAAAGTAGTTTATCAAGGTAACTGTAATCAGTTCATCTTCAACAGTTGCAAAAGTATTAAAGCCACTAGTCGGCTCTTAAGAAAAGCAGTTGTAAACAAAGCTCACTTACCTGAACACGTTTCCCTTTAGCTGATGCTCTTGAATAAATGTGCATGCCGGCCTTTTGATATAGAGAGTATTGTGTAAGAGTACAGCTAGGAAAATTAAAGTAGCATGCCAGGAAAAAGTTGCAAAAGCAACATTGAGAGAATCACATTTCCATGTCACATTGAGGAAAAAGCAGCTATTCTGCCAAAGATATTAATAGCACAATCACCCCTCCCAACGAATATTGACATCAAAGGTAAAACAGGAACTTCAGTCCCACACTGATACTTCAACTCAAGAAATACTCTCAAAGAAACAATTTAGACTAAAATATGTATGTTCTATACTAATCCTCATGAACTGAATCAGGCTATCAACTCAATGGCAGGGGAAACCCTACACAAACTAGGAAGACAACCACTAGGACTAATTGAATCATCAAAGTTCACATAATTATCAAATAATGGATGAATGACACATAAATACAACACAGGAACTGGAACATAAATCCCACAGATAGAACTGATACTTCAACTCAAGAAACAATTTAATTAAAAAAATATGTATTCTATGCTAATCCTCATGAACTTCATATCTGGGCTATCAACGCAATTGCAGACCAAACCCAAAAAAAAAATAGGAAGACAACTACTAGGACTAATTGAATCATCAAAGTGCAAAAATTATTATCAGCTTATGGATGGATTGTACATAAATACAACACAGGAACTGGAACAAGGATGCAATCACGATGAGGACACTTACTGTATTTGAACCCACAAATGATACAGCTCTGATATCATCATTGTCACAAATTGCATTAACAACATCCTGCCACAAAAGTACTATGCATTTAGGAAGACCACGTTCTCAAAGGTCGCAAAAGTATTACATCAGAGTACCCAAAAATTTCAATTATATAATGCCTAGGGAAGAATCACTGCAAATTTAAACACAACTGTACAAAGTAGTGGTAAATCAAATATTGACATATCTTATTTCTGTGTTGTTTTCACCTATATTGAAATATAGGTGAAAACCAACAATATTATATTGGAATGAGAAATTGCATCACACAATTTGTGGTCAGCCGAATTCCTGCTTGTGTCCAGGGGAAAATATCATCTTCACTAAATCAAACCCAAGGAAAACCTTTGTTCGCTCACACTTTCAGTACCTAGAAGAACATAAGGAAAACATAAATAGATTTGTTCTTCCAAGTGGAAAAGCTTTTAATCATCTAAAAGGAATTTAGAGCTACCAGTAGCATCCCATTTGGGGCTAACTACTGAAAGGCAACTCCAACCCAGTTAGGGAAATTAACTCATATTTGTATCCTGCACTTTTGCTCTCACCAATATCAAATAGCATAGACCCAAATGATAGAAAGCAAAGAAATATGAAAACTCATGCAAGACAGATATGAAAGACGAAAACTCATGCAAGATAGATTCTCAACGTCTTCAAAATGAAAATCAGTAAAGATCAAGAATGAGAACTCAAGAGCATTGAAGCATCTACTTGGGCAAAAATAAAGATAAGTACAGGTCGAGTAAGTAAAAGTAGTTTGAGCGCATGCATACTTTGGTTCCATGAACAATATTCAAGACACCATCAGGCAAACCAGCCTCCATTGCCAACTCTGCTAGCAGAACAGAAGCACCTGCGGAAAAGAAAGTACTGACCCTCATTGGTAAGAAAAATCCAAAAGAAAATTATTTGAATACACTTTAACATGACAAAAGTTGGATGCAATTAGTGGATTCTAGAAAAGTAGATATAAGCTTCTTATATGCCTTCAAATTTAAAGAAAAATACAATCAACCTAATTCCATGAGAATATGATCCTTCCAGTCCCCTAAGAAAAAGTTTCTTGTTTCACAAATATCATCAACGAGTTCAACGGAAAAGCACCTACTATGTTAACACCTATAATGACTCAGACCAACATCAAGAAGCATATTGAATCTTACTAAAGTACTATTTTCCTTATGATTTCATAATTACAAAGGTGACGGAGGTAATGCTCCAATATTAGATACACCAAATGCTAATCATTTCACAGTTACCTGGATCTTTTTCTGATGGCTTTAGTATAAAGGTATTCCCACAGCAACTGCAATCGGGAACATCGGCGGTAAGATCAGGAGACAAACAATTAGATTTGGTAGAACTTTTTTTTTCTTTCTTTGCAAAACTACCTTCTAATGATCCAGAAAAAAATAAGCACAGTAGAAGTGGCTTTAGTGTGCTTGTGTTAAATATATATATATATATATATTATGAGTGGAAATCTGAAGGAGAAAAAACACCAGAATAACACTATAATATCAAAAGCTTCAGTGTTGAATCAGATGCAACATGTGTATATATATATATATATATATATATATATATTTTGAGTGGAAATCTGAAGGAGAAGAAACACCAGAATAACACTATAATATCAAAAGCTGCAGTGTTGAATCAGATGCAACATGACAGTATCTTACCTGAGCAATTAGGTGAGATACAAACCCTATTGTCTAAATTATAAAGAAGAGAAAAGGAGGTGAAGACAAAGAGAAAGATGTTTTAGACATGTGTGGATCAATCATGCAAATGAGAAAAGACAGTAGTCAGTCGATCGTCTAAGTACGAGGGGGAGACAAAGAAAGTAGGCTCACCCATAATGGAATCATGGCCGGAAAGTTGAATGGACAAATCCCAGCACAAACACCAAGTGGCTCTCTAACGCTATACGTGTCAATTCCATTTGATACATTTGAAACGTATTCCCCCATCTGAAGGGTTGCTGTACCACATGCGTGTTCAACCACCTCTGAATAAGGGAAAAAAAAAAACAAATTAACAGAGCTTCATCAACACCCACTAAAACTCCACTTTTGAAAAGCAAAAAGTATTATACTAACAGCAAAGCACATACACTAACCTAGCCCACGAAACACATCACCATGTGCATCCTTTAACGTCTTGCCCTGTTCTGTCGTGATATTTAAGGCTAACTTATCCTGAAAAGAGAATAGTGCGATTAATCTTACTCAACTAAAAGCATTTCATTCAAATAGAGGAAATCAAAAATCAAAACCATCACACTCACAATGTCTCTACGAATAAGCTCTTGGATCTTAAGCATGACCCTTTGACGGGTGGTAACTGGTGTGTTACGCCATGTTTGAAACGCCTTCTTTGCTGAAGACACCGCGGCTTTGAACTCTTCATTTGTGGTCAAGGGTACTTGTGAAACAACTTGTTGCGTCGCCTACAAACCAATTTATCAAATTGAAAGCAAAACCACAATCATAAATTCGGCAACAGAAACAAGAAAGAAAAAAGTAGATACAAAGTGAAGCATATTACAAACTTACAGGGTTTATAACATCAATAGACGCAGTCGATTGTGAATTAACAAAAGCACCACCAATCAGATTCGGAACTCTCTGAAATTTCAACACAAATCAAAAACAAAAACATCATACCAGTCACTTCAGCAATTCTAAATCTCTGATTTGTATTCCAATAGCTAATATCTATATCCTGTTGTAAATAAATCACGGAAACAAAACACAATACATAAACACATAATCGATCATACAAGATCAATCACAATATCATAATAACGTATGTCAAAGATATTTCAAGAGGGTAGATGGATACCTTGTTCGGTATTGACAGCAGCCATTGATAAGGAACAAGAAAATGAAAATAAAGCACAAAAATGTCTTCTATGAAGCACTCAATTTTGTGAAGACTATGATGGATTAGTCTCTTGATTTCAGATTATATTTGAGTGTGATAAGGATCCTTTTATAGTGCCAAGGAACAACTCAATCACAGCTCCATCAAAGGGATTGAGCTTCATTCATGCTGCACTAATTTGGTTATCTACATAATCTTCTCAATCAAGATCCATAATGTATCCCATTACATTTATTTGTCCAGCTAATAAACGTTTCATGGTTAATATGGTAAATCAGTCTTACATCGCTTATTCTGTAATTGTGCTAAAGTTATTATACTTTAAGACTCTAATATCTTGTCCATTCTAACATATCCAAAATATTGTCAGAATAATAACCAAGTCCAACTCAGTATCGCTCCAAGTAAAAAAAAAATTATGTTTCTGTCTGAATCCCGCAGACTCACAGATACCCGGCCGGATTTTCTGTTGGGCTCGATGCTTCCTTCTACCCCTGGCGATCTAAAACTTCTGTTAACTAGGAAAGACCGATTGGGGCCGGTCGATTCCACTCCAATGCTTAAGTTAGTACAGATGTGATTGAAATATAAGTAATAAGTGGAAGCAGACAATTGGTGATTACCATTTAATGAAGGTGGTTGGGCCAATATATGGGCTCCAGGTTGCATGAGCTGAGCTCATCCCTCGATGTGAGATTGGTGGCTCCTTCTGCACATTAAAGACGCAGTCTGGCTCCTTCTTCCTGGGACTATTCCACTGGCTCCCGGGCCTCTATTGGGAGCTTGACTACTCGGTGTCGGTCCTCGGGTACTTAGGCCTGCTTTTCTGGCCCTAGCGCGGGCCTGTGGGCCCTGGTAGTCTATATGTTGCTACCGTCAACAAGTCCCCCAAGTTTCCGGTCAAGTTCATTCTTGAATGGGGACTTAACATGTGTTCTGCTTCTTAGGCACATAGACCCGTAGACTTTCTGGACCACCGGTCGCATAGTCCCCCAAGTCCGCGTTTGAGAATGGACTTGGCCGGCCGTTCGAGTAATCCAATTGGTTCATTCTGATGGTCGATTTAGCGGGGCAAGGTAGCGAGCCTTTTACCAATTATTTTTATGTTCGTATCCGCAGGAGTTTTAAGCCTGCGGGAAGTGTTATCCTGCGCTAGAGGATACCTTCCCGGTGGAATACCTTTCCCATAAGTTCTTACTGGCTTCTTCGCCTGTTTTCCCTCTGTTTTGCCTCTTTGCCTTCGCCTTCACCTTAATCATGGCTCTTATTTTACTGTGTTTTCACGTCGTTTTCAGGGTTTGGATTTTCTGGGCAGGTTCATCTTTGTGCTGGCTTTGATCTGCTTTCTTCAAGGCTCGCTCTAAGTTTGGTGTTTTAGGCTGAACTCCTCGTGTGCGGCGGCTCGCCCGCTCTTTAGGTTATCCTTCTAACAGGCTGTAGGGTTTTTGTTTTTCCTTAGGTTTCATGGTTTCTAACAGCTCAACCAATTCGTTTGGTTCTACCACAGACAACCTAGTAGACGATTCTAGCCAGAGGTTGGATAACTAGCTTACCTCCTTGTCTACCCAATGTGAGGCTACTTCCCACAGACGGCGCCAAATGTTTATGTACTTCTTACAAACGGCGCCAATTGTTTCTGTCTGAATCCCGCAGACTCACAGATACTCGGTCGGATCTTCTGTTGGGCTCGATGCTTCCTTCTTCCCCTTGCGATCTAAAAATTCTGCTAACTAGGAAAGACCGGTTAGGGCCGGTCGATTCTACTACGATGTTTAAGTTAGTACAGATGAGATTGGAATATAAGCAATAAGTGGAAGCAGACAATTGGTGATTACCATTTAATGAAGGTGGTTGGGCCAATATATGGGCTCCAGATTACATGAGTTGAGCTCATCCTTTGATCTAGCTGGGATTGGTGGCTCCTTCTACACATTAAAAACGCAGTCTGGCCCCTTCTTCCTGGGCCTCTCCCACCGGCTCCCGGGCCTCTATTGGGCAATTGACTACTCGGTCTCGGTTCTCGGGTACTTGGGCCTACTTTCTCGGTCCTAGCGCGGGTCTGTGGGCTCTGGTAGCCTATCTGTTGCTACCGTCAATAATTCCAAAACAGTAACAATTGATCGATTATTGCCGGAGGCCTCGAAGACTAGGGCTGAGCCGTCGTGGACAAATGAGAGCTTCGGATAGCAAAGATTGCCACTCTAAAAGCCTGAAGGTTTTTCACTGCAAATTACACAGACCTATACATTACACACTGTATCATAAAAATGTAAGATAAAAAATGGTTCTAGGTTTTCGTTACCTCTTGGAATAGAGAGCTGCATCATTTCTTCTTCCTTTCTTCTTCTCTATTCTTCTTTCGGTGCTTGAATTTGATGGAGAGAGTCAAAGAGTGTGTCACTGAGACAGTGGCTTTGGGCGTTTTATACGGAGATAATGCCGCCGACTGATGGTTCCCTGACGTTAGCAGAGGATGTTCTGGGTGGTAACCGACGGTTGGGATTTATTGATGACACTTGGAGTGCCATCACCACTTACCATAATTTTTATTTAGATGGCGATGTGGGGATATATGTTACACGTTGTTGCTGAGTGTGATAGTAATTATAATTTATTTTTGAAATTTTCTTTTCTTATTTTAGGGGATTTGATTCGAAATTTATATATATGGAAATACTTAATGGCTGCGGCTATTGTCATTCAACAGTTTTCTTTATGAAAAAAACTTGCTTGACCATGGCTGGTCAGCTAGAGCTGACCAAAGCTAATGGAAACAGGCCACGTGGCAAGTTAAACCATTAAATAATACTACAAATATCCCACCACCCCCTGTTTTATCTTTTATTATGCAGAAAAAGACCGTGTGGCTTGGGTTAGTTAGACCTGACCATTATATTTCAACTCAAATTTTTCATTTTATCACATGATTGTTTCATAGTTTTTTTTTTTTTAATCTATCACTACCAGAAAAGGCGTCATAGCCGACGACGCCATCTCGTCGGCCGTTTCCATTAAATCGTCGGCTATAGTCATAGCCGACGAAGTATCGTCGGCTATTGCCTCGTCGGGAATGCCCCGTCGGCTATAGTATAGCCGACGACACTGAGGCTAAGTCGTCGACTTATAAACCACGAAGTATAGCCGACGAACATCGTCGGCTATGCCTCGATTTACAGCCGACGATAGCGTCGTCGGCTATTATGAGACCATTGCCGACGATAGCGTCGTCGGCTATTATGAGACCATTGCCGACGATAGAGTCGTCGGCTATTATGAGAACATTGCCGACGATAGAGTCGTCGGCTATTATGAGAACATTGCCGACGATAGAGTCGTCGGCTATAAGTCGAGGCATAGCCGACGATAGCGTCGTCGGCTATAACTTTCGCCGGCACCGAAAACGGCTTATTTTAGTCGGAAGCCGGGAGGTTATAGCCGACGAAATATGGTCCATTTCGTCGGCTATAACCCCTAAATATTTTAAAAAAAAAATTAAATTTTGCTCGGGCCCAATTCCACTTCGTCTTCTGTTTGCCTGCAGAAAATCCACAAATGTACATCCAAATAGCCAACAAATATCCACATCAATCCATCCGTAATATCCTACTGTACAAACCCCCTAACTAGCCTTCTACGTACACTAACTACTCATCACCCCCTAAATGGACGGGGTCGTCGACGGGATCGTTCGAGCTCCGGTGGCTATGGCTACCCTGATCGCCTGGCGTACTCCGATGCGGGGGAGGAGTGGGGACGATGAAATCGGGCATCTGTGGCGGAGGCGGGGGCTCCTCTCCAGCTCGCTGGGCCTCCCAAAATTGCCGCATCCATTGGTACATCTCCGCCGCGGCCGCGTTGCTGGCCAGCTGCGCCGAAGCCTGCTGCTGGAGCTCCTCCACCGCCCTCGCCAAATCCGCCTGCATCCTCTGCAGCTCTGTCTGCAAGTCTCTCCTCGTCGAAGCCGCACGCTGCGTGCTAGGATTGGCCGGCGTGTACTTCAGAACCCCATCTCCCGCCGCGCCTAGGCCTCTCTGGTAGAAGTAGTTGTTGTCAGTCCCTACCGCCGCGTGCATGATCTGAGAGGCCAAGCGCGGCTCAAGGGTGTCGATTGTGGAGGCAAACTGCACGATCGCCTCGTCGGTCGCCCCTTCCCCCAGCGTCTCTCGCGCGATCCTCAAGGTGATCGCGTCGGTCTCCGCATCTATTCTCGCCTAATTGACAAGAAAATATAATAAACGAATTAATAAAAAAAATATATAAATTAATTTAATGAAACACTTTTATTGAAGATGGGCGAATACTTACCACTTGGTCGGGACGGTCCGGATACATCTGCGCATGAATCCACGACAACGGGCTCGGCGGTCGGTCCCTCCTTGCAATCTCTGCCCACTGCCTCCAAGAGCGGGCGCCGCCGTGGTGGGGGTGCTCGTTCCTCTTGCGGTTGTCGCTGTTCGTCTTCGAGATTTTCTTTATTATAAGAACGAACATATAAACGCAAATATAAATTAGTAAGTAACTTAAAATATTAGGAACTAACCAAAAAAAATTTATTAACTAATTTAGTTTAATTAGTAACTACATAACTAACTAATTTAATTTAGTAACTAACTAACTTACTAACTACCTAATTTAATTTAATTTAATTTAATTTAGTAACGAACTAACTAACTATATAACTAACTAACTAACTTAATTTAATAACTAACTAACTAACTAACTAATTAATTTAATTTAGTAACTACATAATTTAATTACTAAATAACATTAAAAAGTTATAGACTAGGCTAAATTTTCTTACCGAGACCCTGTCGCTTCCGAAGTAGGCTACCAGCCATAGCCACTCATACTCCCTGTACCGGAACTCGTGGGGGGTTGCACCTCGCCCCAAGCCCTTCTCCACATGGTACGTCCTGTGGTGCGTCGACAGCTCGTTCTTCCACTCGGAGTACCTATATTAACAGAACACAATTGTTAGATATATTCGTACATCTTTAATCGTCTTCAATCTAACTCGAATGATAGTAAAATAACGCGAAACACATAACCTGTTCTTCAGCTGCTCGTCTCTCCACCAGTCCAAGGTAGGATGGACTCTAAACCATTGCTGCAATATTATAAATTAATTAGAAAATATTTTTATATAGTTATAAGGACTCATTTCATAAAAGTTTATTTTCTATAATAAAAATACGATTTAACTTACCGACAGTGCATTGTACACTCGCGCCTTGATGTCATCGGGCACAGAGCCCCAGTCGGGCCACAACATTGGGACCCTGTCCCGCACGATCATGCCGTTGCGTTGATATACTTGGTGGTGGTGTCTCTCCTCTCGATCGGGCGTCCATCCTCACCGGGACCGGGCAGGATCTCCCTGATCCCAGCGGCGAGCTCCCTCTCCAGGGTCGACATGTTCGCTGGCCCTCTGGTCCGTCTCGTCCCCGCGGGTTTATTTACGAGGACGCCTGTTTCATAATTAAAATGAATACATGCCTAATAAAAATTCTGTACTAACTAACTAATTGACTAACCAACTACGTACATAATTTACTAACTAACTAATTTAATTTAGTAATTAACTAACTAAATAATTTGCTAAATAATTTAATTTAATAACTAACTAGCTAAATTAAATTAATTTACTAAATAATTTAATTCAGTAACTAGATTAACTAGCTAAATTCTTTAATTTACTAACTAATTTAAATTACTAACTAACTAACACATTTAATTTACTAACTAACTAACTAATTTAATTTAATAACTAACTAACGACCTAACTAATTTAATTTACTAACTAATTATGAACTAAGCTTCGACGTAGTTAAATAATTAATTAAACAATCTAAATAATTAATTAAACTAACTAATTACCTGCGTCGTTGTACTGTTTGTCCTTCTCACGAACACACCACAGGCCGCGGCAGTCCTCTGAGTCGAATGGCCTGTGGACGTAGGCGTCCTCCCAGGGAATCTCGTGCGGCCGGTCGTGCCTCCAAATCTGCCTCCCCCTAGCGTTGTACTCGGGGATGGCAGGGAGGAACTGGACCATGTACATCCCCGATGGCGGAGACATCCGGGGCGTGGACCCTGAGGGGCCTGATCCCCCTGACGGTGGGCCCTGTCGATGTGGACGCTGTTGCTGTGGGGGGACAGGGAGCATCTCTGGAGGGTCCTGATAGGCGCGCGGTGGGGTCGGCTGCCGATCCTGGAACAGCGCTGAAGTGCAGTGGGGTCTGGAGGGTGCGGCTGTGCGTGCTCCTCTGCCGCTCGAGATTGGGCCCGCTTCCGTTGACTCATACGATGAGGCCCCACGTGTATCGGTCGGGGTCAATCCCAGCAACGTCTCCTCGCGCCTGTTCAGTGGCCGTCGTAGGCCCCGACGACCGCTGGATCCCCCCCCCCCCCCCCCCCCCCCCCCACGGCTGTGTCCTGCCTGAGCTTCGGGGTCGCTCTCGGTCGGTCTGGCAATCCATCGGTCTACAGCGCGGCGGTTTTCTGCACAATTAGTATATAAATTCCATAAATTTCACAAAAATTCCATAAATTATATATATATATATATATATATATATATATATATATATATATATCCTCCTAAAAATTCCACAAAATTCCACAAAATTAACAAAAATTCCACAAAATTCCATAAATTTCACAAAAATTCCACAAAAAAATAAAAAACTTCATTAAATATATATATACCTAATTATATATATACTTACATATATTTATACCTAATTATATATATATATATATATATTCCGAAATATATATATATATATATATATATATATATATATATATATATCCTCCTAAAAATTCCACAAAATTCCACAAAATTAACAAAAATTCCACAAAATTCCATAAATTTCACAAAAACCCTAAATTCCACAAAATTTCACAAAAACCCTAAATTTCACAAAAACACAAAATTCCACAAAATTAACAAAAACCCTAAATGAGGGAGATCGGGACTACCTGACATGGTGGTGCGACGGGGACGAGGACAGGTGGTGCGGTGCGGCGGCGACGGCGGCTAGGGGCGGCTGCGTTAGGATCGACTTCGGGTCGGGGAGGGGTCGGGAAGGACGGGGAGGGGGCGGGGAGGGGTCGAGTAGGGACGGGGAGGGTCGGTCGGCGTCGGGGAGGATCGGTGGTGATCGGTCGGTGTCGGGGAGGGGCGGCTGCGTTCGGATCGAGTTCGGGTCGGGGAGGGGTCGGGAAGGACGGGGAGGGGGCGGGGAGGGATCGGGTAGGGACAGGGAGGGTCGGTCGGCGTCGGGGAGGGTCGGTGGTGGTCGGTCGGTGTCGGGGAGGGGCGGGCGGCGATTAGGGATTTAGGGGAGAATGCAGAAAATGAGGGAGGCGCCCTCTGTTCTGGTTTAAAGCCGACGATGTCAATTTTAATTCGTCGGTTATACTATAGCCGACGAAATTCGTCGGCTATACTCTGACCCTAAATCCGGGCCGGGCCGAAGTTGGGCTTTGCTGGCCGAGGTACGTGGGGCGGGCCGGTTATAGCCGACGAATTTATCGATTTCGTCGCCTATAGTATGAATGTCGTCGGCTATACCTTTAATATCGTCGGCTATACTTCACGCGCTCAGCAGCCGTCAGATCTCCCCCATCCAACGGCGGACAATGAAAAGGCGCGGATCGCAAGAGTTTAGCCGACGAAGTTAAATATTTCGTCGGCTATTCCTTGGTCAAACAGCAAAGTCAAACCTCTAAACGCTTTAAAACGGCAATTGGCCCGTCTAAATGACGTTTTTTGGCCTGACCTTCAACAGAGAATAGTTTCAAATCGATGCGACGCAACTAATTGTATAAAAATTTTCCTCAAACTATTTACCGACCGTCAGGCTACCATAGGAAAACGGTAGTAAAAAACACCTAACCGCAACATTCGGCACACAGATTTTGTCGGAATCTTCTCATTTTTCAACCGTAGCCGTATTTCAATATTTCGGTCATATCTTATTTCACAACACATTTGCATTTGAAGGGTCTACGTATAGTAGCTATTTGAAACTATACATTCACTTAAACACTTAGTAAACAAGTTAAGGAACATTAGTGCATATGTTACGATTTTGAATCTAAAAGTTTGGAAAATCTATTCCAACCGTCAGATATCACCGCTAAGATTAAATACATGTATGAAAAAAAATCCAACTACATCTGACAACGTTAAAGGCTCGATCGGGACGGTCAAACAGCAAAGTCAAACCTCTAAACGCTTTAAAACGGCAATTGGCCCGTCTAAATGACGTTTTTTGGCCTGACCTTCAACAGAGAATAGTTTTAAATCGATGCGACGCAACTAATCGTATAAAAATTTTCCTCAAACTATTTACCGACCGTCCGGCTACCCATAGGAAAACGGTAGTAAAAAACACGTGACCGCAACATTCGGCACACAGATTTTGTCGGAATCTTCTCATTTTTCAACCGTAGCCGTATTTCAATATTTCGGTCATATCTTATTTCACGACACATTTGCATTTGAAGGGTCTACGTATAGTAGCTATTTGAAACTATACATTCACTTAAACACTTAGTAAACAAGTTAAGGAACATTAGTGCATATGTTACGATTTTGAATCTAAAAGTTTGGAAAATCTATTCCAACCGTCAGATATCACCGTTAAGATTAAATACATGTATGAAAAAAAATCCAACTACATCTGACAACGTTAAAGGCTCGATCGGGACGGTCAAACAGCAAAGTCAAACCTCTAAACGCTTTAAAACGGCAATTGGCCCGTCTAAATGACGTTTTTTTGCCTGACCTTCAACAGAGAATAGTTTCAAATCGATGCGACGCAACTAATCGTATAAAAATTTTCCTCAAACTATTTACCGACCGTCAGGCTACCCATAGGAAAACGGTAGTAAAAAACACCTAACCGCAACATTCGGCACACAGATTTTGTCGGAATCTTCTCATTTTTCAACCGTAGGTGTATTTCAATATTTCGGTCATATCTTATTTCACGACACATTTGCATTTGAAGGGTCTACGTATAGTAGCTATTTGAAACTCTCATTTCACGCCACCAACGGCTCAACCACTTCATCCTCCAAGTACGCTCGAATGAAAATAGGGAAGAGGCGTTGAAGCAGTACATGGCAGTCGTGACTCTTCAATCCGTACATCTTGTTTTCTCGGTAGTTAACACACTTGCTTATGTTACCCGCATAGCCATAAGGATACCTGCATAACCATTAACAACAATTAGATTTCATGCATATATAGTCGTCCAACAACAGATGGATTCTTTAGGGAATACATGCCTAATAAAAAGTTACCTGACATTACTCATCCATCCAAAGATTTCATGTTTCTGGTCCCTGGTGACGGTGTAAGGAGCTTGGGGCATTTTGCTCCTGCCCTCTCTCAACCACAAATGGTCCCGCAGTCCCATATTTCTCAGATCAACGCGTGCCTTGGGGGTGTCTTTTGTTTTCTTCTCCCAATTCAAAACTGTGCCAAGCACGGCTTCTCTATATGCATGACATCCAGGTAGTATCTGATAGCCAACCTGGCCCAATAAGGAAGTTCCCAGAAGATGCTCTTGTGTGACCAGAACCTATACCGATCGGGCCTCTCTGGAATCGTGCGCAACACATCGGGATGATTGCTAAGCGGACCAAAGTCATACTCATTCAACACTGCCAATATTTCCTCCCCTGTCCATCGCTCCGGTGCCCAGCCCCTTTCTTCAGTCCCATCAAAAGTCTGTGCATCGTCCCTAAATGGATGGTCATGTGGAAGCCAACAACAGTGACGCATCTGGACAATCTTACTGCAATGAGGACTGGAGCAATCAACAGTCATGCACTCTGAACAAGCCCTGTAACCCCTGGTGACGCTGCCCGACAACATACCCCCCCCAGGAAAGTCACTGATCGTGCCAACAAGCATGGCACGCATCCGGAACATCTCATTTTTGAACCGGTCGTAGACCAGGTAGCCGTTCAGACTCAAGTACCGAAGCTCCTCAATTACGGGTCTCAAATACACATCGAGACACTTTCCCGGATAACCTGGGCCTGGAATCAACAATGTGAGCATGTTATATTCCTTCTTCATGCACATCCACGGTGGAAGGTTGTACGGAATCAAAATAACTGGCCACACACTGTACTGAAGCTCTTTCTTGCCAAAAGGGTTGAAACCGTCGAATGATAGCCCTAGCCAAACATTTCGAACCTCTGATGCAAATTCAGGAAACTCCAACACATTCTTGTTCCAAGCCTCTCCGTCGGCGGGATGTCTAAGGGTGTCATCGTCAGGCACATTCCTCTCAGCCCACCATCTCATAGCTTCGGCCGTGAAAGCACACATGAACAACCGCTCAAGCCTATCAATCAGCGGGAAGTACCAAAGTATCTTCACAGCTTTCTTGTTCCCTTTAGGAGTGAACTTATACCGCTCTGTATTGCATACTGGGCAGTATTCAAGATCTGCAAGTCCTTCCCCGTAAAACAGAACGCAATCGTATCTGCATGCATGAATCTTGATGTAGGAAAGGCCGAGATCTTTAAGGATATGTCGCACCTTATGATGACAGGTAGGAAGCCGATGTCCAGGGGGCATCGCCCCACCCCATATCTTCAGCCAATCATCAACCGATTTGACAGTGCCTTTGTTGTTCGTTTTGATCTTCATCACTCCCATGACAGATTCAAGGACAGTCTTACTGCATCCGGGGTACAACGGAGTCTGTTGCAATGTGATCAGGTTGTTGTACTTTTCCATACCACTTGTGTTGACCGGTGATCGGGGTAATGGCTCGAGTGGCTCAATATCAGGGAAACACTCCATCTCCGGAGGAGGGAGTTGCACATCGGGTGCTTCATCAAAGACACCGCTCTCACGAGGAAACATATCGTTGATCAAGTTCGTTGTTGGATCATTGGACGAACTCCCTCTCTCGGCAAATTGTCCATGATCATGAGGACCCGCAAACTCTGGTTCACCATGATAAATCCAATTAGTGTATAGGACCCAAAATCCATATCTAGCCAGGTGTTGCTCCACTTTCTCTATGGAAAAACGTTGTCGTGGGCTGGCACACTTGCACTTTTTACACGGGCAATAATGAAGTGTAGTGTCTCCACAGTTAGCCATCACAAAATCCAGGAAACTCCTAACTCCATCATGATACGCCTGATCCCATCTTCCATGGGTAATCCAACTCTTGTCCATCCTGTAAATTCAATAAATAAATATAACTATATATAGATATGTATATATGCACGTACTACGTACGTACGTACTAATTAATTAAAAAATTCATCATTACACATATATATATATACACATCCCTAAATTAATTAAAACATCGTCAATCTCCCTAATTAATTAAACACAATATATTTTTTATATATACCAACAATATATTTTTAATTACAATTAAATTAATTAATATATATGTACATTTTTTCATCAAATTCATCTAAAATCACCTCTAAATCAACAATCAATCACTAATCTTCAACAAAACTTCAATTCTATCTAACCAACATATCAACCCATTAATAATCTCATCTCAACACATATATATATATATATATATCAAATTAATCACACATTTATTCTAATTAAACTCTAAATTAACACACCTCTGCATATAACCAACTAAATCAATACACACAGCAATATACGTACCTTTCAAGCTTATGGCCGAGGTTTTGGACGATTTCAGAGCTTTTTCCAAATATTTTGAAAAAATTTCGACGAATGAGCTCGCTGCTGCAGAATAAATCTGATATAAGGGTTATAGCCGACGAAGACCCTCCTCGTCGGCTATAACCAAAAAATTTTCGTCGGCTATAGTTATAGCCGACGACGTCAAGTAATAGCCGACGACTCGTCGGCTATAATATTATAGCCGACGATGTGGCCGACGAAATAGTAGTTCGTCGGCTATAACCACTTATAGCCGACGAAGTACTCTTTCGTCGGCCATTTTTTTGCATATCGTCGGCTATGACGCCTTTTCTGGTAGTGTATCTTCTATTCTAATCAATGTCTTAGCCTTCATGATTGTCACCACGGTTTGAGTAGACAAAGTAGCAAGGGAAAAATAATGATTGTACAGTTAAACCTTGATAAATTAATAACCTCGATTAAATAATAATTTTCTCCGGTCCCGACTAGGGATTAGTGTATATTACTACGAACCTCGCTAAATGCATAAGATAATAATTTTTTTAGACTCCCTTTAGGTCCCAGTGAATATATAAAATAACAATCAATAAAATAAATAATAAAAGTTATTACAAAAAATACTAATAATAGATGAAATACTTAAAAAAAAATATTGGTAAATAGAATTTATTGTACAAATTATGGAAATTTTAATAATTTATAAATTATTTCCTAAAGTATCATTTTATAGCCGACGAATATTGGTAAAAATCGTCGGCTATAGTTCTTATAGCCGACGAAATAATGCCAAAATAATCGGCTATTCTTACATTTGGTGAAAAAAAATTTAAATTATTTTCTAAATTACCATTACAAGCAACCTGCAAATCACAAAGACAGTCCATGCATTTGCACCAACAAGAAACACGTCTAAATGATTTATTATTTAATTTGTTCCAATATACATAAAATATAACCCTAATCATCACCTAAACCACTAAAGTCCACCACGTCATCCCCAGTATCCTGCTCTCCATCATGCTCGTCATCCTGCTGACCGAACTCGGGAGATTGAGGCATTGGAGGTTCAAGTAACGGCTGAAACGGGGGCGGGGGTTCAAGGTTTTGTTGTTGTGCGGCGAACATATCATACCACCAGTTTTGTTGGCCGGCGTAGTTGTGTCGCCGAATTCTCTCGCATTCAGCATGCCAACTGGACATATCTAAACAATACTGCTGTATTCTGCGGTGTTGCTCATGTGATCTGCGTTGTTCCTCCTGTGATCTCTGGAACTCGGCCGCCAACCTTGCATTTTCTTCTGCCAATCTCCGCACTTCCCCCCTCACCTGTTGGCTCTCCCCGCCTCCCTTCTTTTGACCTCCCTTAGTGGTCTTTAGGAGCCCTAGTCCAGAACTTCCCAAACCCCGGCAGTAGTAGTTGTTTGAGCAGTTTGGGAAGGCTGCGTCGAACATCCTCGCTGCCGTTTGGACATTGGACCGGTCGACCTGGCGCAGGGCTTCTTCCAGATCTGCCTCTGAAATGTTCGGTTGTGTCTCCCGAACTACTTGCTGGAACACCTCTTCTTCGGCCCGGTTCACCCTCTCCTAATTGGACGGGAAAAAAAATTAATATTCTAACAAATATATAATTAAGTAAAATTAATAATTAAAATTTTAAAATCGTAATGAACGACTTACGAGCTGTTCTGTCGCTTGTGGATAAACGATCTTGAACGTCTCCACGTACGGGTTGCTATCAGGATGATCTCTAAGCGCCTCCTCCTGATATTGTGCAAACAGCCTAGAACCACCATGATGGGGAGTTGTGTTACGGCGGCGGTTCGTAGAGTTTATCCGAGAACGTTCCTTCAAAAAAAATAATAAATTATTAGAAAAATGCATCAAAAAATATTAGTGTAATAATTATAAAATAATTAAACTAATAATTAAAATTTTAACAAAATAAACATTTGTAGTGAAGTTTAGTATTTACCTGCATAACTGGGTTGTTGAAGTCTACTGTCTTCAACCAATGCCACTCGTACTCCCTGAACATGAACTCTCTGGGAGTACCCATACTACCACGGTTGTCGTATTCGTTATAGTGGGAACGGAGCTCGTTCTTCCACTCTTTGAACCTACGAAAAAAATAAAAGTGCATTAGAAATATTATTAATATCATAAAATATTTCAAATTATAAGATGAGGAATTCCCAACGTACCTCAAGTTCTGCACGGAGTCCGCCCAATCCCGCTTGTGTTCGGCAATCTCGAAGAATGTCTGAAAGATAATATTTTATTAGTTTTACAATTGTAATAATACCGAAAATTATTAAATATTACGATAAATAAATTAATTTTTTTAAATTACTCACCGACGCGGCGTTGTTCACATCCATCTTTATCTCTTCGGGCACATCAGCCCACCGTGTCCACAACATAGGGACTCTGTCCCTAATCAGTGCCCCCACGCAACCCGAGTAGTCGCGTTTTTTTTTCCCCCTGAACCTCCTGATTAGGAGGTTCGTTATCTGGATCCTCCCCCTCAGATCAACAGTTCTCCTGAGCGTGTCAAAACATATGACACCTCTCGTATTCCTTGTTGAACTGCTAGCGGCTGTCCCTATCACATAAACGACGATTGGTTAATAAAATTAAATATTAGTGCGTTAATTTTAATAAAACATTTAATTAATAAAATCGAATGTTACCTGAACTCGATGACCCGTCTGTCGACTTTCCTTTTGTCCTCGCCGAAATCAGGAGGTCAGGGTTCTCAAATGCCTGCTGCTGGTATGCCTCCGCAGCACTCACGTACTGAGCCATATCAGGCCATATGGGCACACCACGATAGTCGACCTCCGGTATCGCAGGAATGTTGTACGGGAGGTAGAGCTGATTTGGGAGAGTAGGACCCTCAGTCGAGTTAGCAGCAGACGTCGTCGGACTCGTCATCGACTCCCGATGAACCTCAGGCATACGAACCTGAGGAACGTCTGCAGCTATCTCGTCCTGAAATAGCTGCCGACTGAACCTCAGAGCATCTGGCCCGACAAGCGAAAGTGAACTGCTCGACGGCCGCCCCGCCTGGAGAAGGGTTTGGTGCCAAGAACTCGCAGTCCTCCGCGGCTGTGATGAATCCACAGTCCTCCGCGGCTGGGATGAATCTATACTCCTCCGCGGCTGGCTGGTGGTCCTCTCAGGCTGGCTATGGGTCCTATCGGAGTCTGCCGAACCGGCGGAATTTGCAGAACCACTAGATCTGGAACGACGGCCCCCGAACAACTGTCTGAATACATCGGCCATCTGCAGCTTGAGGCATTAATACATTAATTAATATTAAATTATATTACATTTTATAACAAATTCTAATTAATATAATAACCAATAATACTAACATATTTCAAAACATACTAACAAATTTATATATAACAATTTAACTAATTTTAAATAATACTAACCATTATCCTAAATATAACTATTTTTATACAAATATAACTATATTTCAATATTAACATATATATATATATATAATTAGACTACCAATTTATATATATAATTAATTTAACAATTTATATAACAATTTATATAATTAAAATTAAATATATAACAATTTATATACCTAAATTATAACAAATATATAACAATTTGTTCAAGGAAGGTTAATTCCGTAACTTCCGTGGTGTGTCTTGTCCTAATAAGACTTGTAGTCTAGATACTCTATTAGATAGGGAATCCCTATATGCCAGGGATACTTGATGTAATGCCTATATAAAGGCCTCCTTATCAATCAATAGAGACAGAGTTTACTATCATCTATATCTCCTACAACACGTTATCAGCACGTTGCCCTAGCCTTCCGTCTGATAGCCCTAGAAACCCTAATTCCGAATTTTTTTTCGAAATCCTAACCTACCGTCGGCCGCCGATTCTTCCCTTCGGCACCGTCGGCCTCTTCTCAGCAGCATCTGCGCTGCTCGCCTGCCGCTTTGTACCTTCGCGTACTGCTCCTCCTCTGCCCCTAGGCAGACAACCCGCTCGCCAGCAGCTCTCCCTTGCGTGCTACTTTTTGCACGCATCCGCCAGAAGATCAAAATTGCTCGCAAGCCAAGCAAGCGATCCGCGAACCCTTATTCGTGGTTGAGAAGAAATCAAGAAAAATCGAAGAAAACAAGCTTCCCCAAGAGTCAAGTTTCGTTTGATCAAGCTTCTCTTGAAGAGGTAAATATTTTTATAAACGTTCCCGCTTCTGAAATTTCAATAGTTGGGTTTTGTTTTTCTTCCGGGACCTTTCCGTGTCCCTGCTACCTCATCCCGATTCTATCGCTTCTCGGGACGGCATACGGGGATTTAGTCACCCCGGTGCCAACGTTTATTGGGGTAACTGTGATGTTACCGGCCACCGTTATGCTTGTGACTGTGATGTCACTGTGAACCATAACGTATTATTCTTTTTGAAAAGAAAACAAAGGGAAGATATCGATCGTGACTTGAAGTCACGTTAAGCATCGATTTATGTGACCATGATATATCTTGGCACTGTTCTAAGAGAACAATCAAACTTGATTAGTATTCAAATATACTAACGTCTCCCTGTTTGTGTTCTGTAGATGGCTGACATTCAGCGTCCAGAATTTGACATCTTGGATGTCCAAGGCAAGGAATACAAGAGGTGGGTCTTAGATGTTGAGAACACTTTCATTGGTAAAAGATTTACTGCCACCATCAACCCTCCTGAGGATGAAAGCTTACACGCTTCTCCTGAACAGAAAGCACAAGCCCTGATGTTTCTCAGGCGCCATATCCATCCAACGCTCAAGAAGCAATACCTGAGGAAAACTGATCCCAAAGAGCTATGGGATATCCTCAAGGACCGCTTCGACAATGTGCATGACGCACAACTCCCAGACCTCATGTCTGATTGGGAGCAAATCCGCTTATTGGATTTTGATTCCGTCCAGGAATATCATCAGACTATGCTAAACTTGCAATCTGATTTGAGCTTTTGTGGGGTCGAAAAGACCGATGATGATATGATGGAAAAGACTTTCACGACGTTCCCAGAATATGCGTCCATGTTGTCGCATCAGTACCGCGATCTCCGTGAGAAAGGCACTATCAAAACCTTCAGTGATTTGATGAATGTGCTTCAAAGAAAGGAGAGGTACCATGAGTTGATTCTTACCACCAATAAGAGGCCTCGAGGACCGAAATTCATTGCGGAATCTCATCAAGCCCGTGGTAAAGCTTTTAAGCAAAAGCATCAACCTCATGAACGTCAAGTACCGCCACCACGTTCGCCAAGAGCAACACGTGGCGGACGAGGAGGAAGAAGAGGCGTCGGCCGTGGCCGACAGTTTTCTTGGACAAGGGATGATGGCAGAGCCGCCGCTCCCAGAGGGAGGAACAGTTTTGGTTCCGGTCCCAGGCGTGGTGGCCATACGCCGAACAATGCTTCGGCTCCTTGCTTCAAATGTGGCTCTAAGAATCATCTCCAACGCGATTGCACAACAAGTAGAGATATTCAAGCCGCTTACAAGAAACACAAACAATACATAGAACAAGAAACACACTATGTAGGAGACTTTGAGGAAGAAGAAAACGATGAGGAAGATACGAACTTCGCCATCGATGACTTCCAACCTACCAAGAAACGTAGGACTCAGGAGTATGATACTCCAGATTATGAATAAGTATTTGACTTAGGTCATGAGATACATGTTCAAGTTTGATTTTGATTGTTATTTTGACAGAATAGTCAATAAATCACGACTTTGTTCGATAAGTCGTTCTATTTAGAACAACCTTGATGTATTTTTGAGTTGTCATCAATAAAATCTATCTTATTCTACGAATGATTTGAGATTTTTACATCCCTGAAAGCAAAATTGGTTCAATGCGTCCAATTCTCAATGGCATAATCATTTTGAGTTCACCAAAATTCTGGTGATGTTAACTCATATCCGGAAAAATCACAAAGACAAAAGGAGAGATACGCGATACGCCATCCGCGAGCCGCGATGCACGATCCGCGATCCGAGATCCGCGATCCGTGATCCGCGATCCGTGATCCGCGATCCGCCAACTTGGCCGCGATCAGCGATCCGCCAACTTGGGCGCGATCCACCAGGCCTCGCTCGCCATGGCTATTCGCCAACTGATCCGAGATCCGCGATCAGCGATTCGCCAACTTGGCCGCGATCCGCGATCCGCGATCCGCCAACTTGGCTGCGATTCGCCAAGCCTCGCTCGCCAATGCCACTAAGCGCTTGGCCGCGACTCGCTAGGCCTCACTCGCCATGGCCACTCGCCACCTTGGCTCAGCACCGAATCTGGTTTTTTAAACCAACAATCGATAGCCTATCGAACAAATGCAACTTTTGCATCAATGGCTCGGCAACAACGTGTCTTCGGACTCGCCATGCTTCGGATTTAGCTCAACCGTCGCATCGTATTGCCTCAATGCCTGACCGACCCTCACCATTCGCCTTGCTTCGGCTCGGCCTCAGGGTAGCTCCGGCCTTACCACAGCTTCGGCTTTGGCTTGGCCCCGGCCTTTGCCTTGGCCTCGGCCTTGGCTCGGCCACGCCACCTACGACGGTGTCCGGTCTCAATCTCTGAACTAGGCTATGATTATCAATGTTGATACTCGGTGATTAAAATGAGGCTTATCTCTTTCTCTCAAGTTATGTCGTTGCCATGGCTATGTTATTGGCCTTCATGCACTTCATTTTGTGATGATATATTGCTTCAGTACACTTACTTTAACAGTGTTCGCCAAAGTCTAAAGTAGACTATTGATTCAATTTACATTGTTTTTGTAGATGTATCAAGGCGAGATTGAGTGTTTGTTGGATTGTGCAACAACTCACACGATTCTGAGGAATCGGCAATTGTTTTCGGATTTTACACCAAGAGAATCGTCGTTATCTACGATGACAGGAACTTGACCCGTAATTAAGGGTCGTGGCACTGCTCAATTCTTATTGCCAAATGGCACTGAAATTCGGGTAGAGGACGCCCTATATGCGCCTAAGGCGCCAAGAACCTTGCTAGCTTTCAAGGATGTGCGTGACAACGACTATCACCTCAGCACTTATGTTGAAGATGGAACTGAATATCTGTTGATCACCTCCACTCAATCTATGCGCACTCGCATTGTGGAGAAGTGTAAGCGAGTTCGAAATGGCATGTATTTCACAACCATTCGAGCCAACGAATCTCATGTTGTTATATTATGTGATTCTGATGCTTATAAGCTTTGGCATGATAGACTCGGCCATCCGGGTCGTGATCTGATGATCCGTATTTTGAAATGCTCCCACGGTCATCCATTTTTCCGATCACAAAAGCACCAAGGAGAGGTTCGGCCTCCTCCTGCTTCTCATGCTTCTGTAGCGATGTCTAATGCTCATCGTTCGTTTTGCAAAGCTTGTTCACTAGCAAAACTTCAAGCAAGACCATCTTTTGCTATTGATAATAAACAGAATATTCCGTTTCTACAACGAATACAAGGTGATATTTGTGGACCTATAACACCAGAATGCGGACCATTTAGATATTTCATGGTTCTGGTTGATGCGTCAACGCGTTGGTCACACGTAGCATTGTTGTCCACGAGGAATGCTGCATTCGCTAAACTCCTAGCTCAGATTATTAAGCTTCGGGCTCACCACCCGGACAATCCGATTAAGTCAATCAGACTGGATAATGCTGGAGAGTTTACCTCAAAGTGTTTTGATGACTATTGCATGTCAGTTGGGATTGAAGTTGAACATCCCGTGCCCCACGTTCATTCTCAGAACGGTCTTGCAGAAGCCGCTATCAAGAGACTACAGCTTGTAGCTAGGTCTCTTGTCATGGCCACAAACTTGCCGGTTTCGGCATGGGGATATGCAATACTACATGCAGCTATGCTTATTCGTCTACGACCCACAGATAGCCAACCATTTAGTGCGTACCAGTTGGTAACTGGTTACGAGCCTGATATTTTGCATCTGCGTATTTTTGGTTGTGCCGTATATGTGCCTATCACGCCTCCACTGCGTACCAAGATGGGTCCACAACGACGATTAACTATTTATGTTGGATATGAAGCACCAACAATTGTCCGCTATATAGAGCCTATAACAGGTGATCTGTTTACTGCAAGATTTGCAGATTGTCACTTTGATGAGACATCCTTCCCGCCGTTAGGGGGAGATGGGGCCGCATCCGTCCCAAGTGAACGTCAGGAATTGACGTGGTTCTCTCCCACTATGTCTCATTATGATCCCCGTACGTCTCAGTGTGAGACCGAAATACAACGCATATTAGAACTACAAAAGGTGGCGGATACGATGCCCGACTCCTTTACTGATATTGCGAAAGTGACAAGATCAACTATACCTGCTGCGAATGTACCTGCAAGGCTTAACATTCCTTGCCATGCGCGAGCACGCGCCGCCGGTCTCGGACCCGCAACCCTAGGTGCCATCGGCAGCCTAGGCTCGGCACCTCCAAGTGGAGGGCCGGCGTCGACTTCGGATCCTCCTAGAAAGAGGGGGAGACCAATCGGTTCCAAGGACAATGTACCTAGAAAGAGGGCATGTGTCCAGGCACAAAGCGATCCGTTCATCATCGATACTGTGACGCCGTCACACGAGATTGTCTCCGACTATACCTATGTCCAAGAATCAACTCTGAATCATCTGGGGGACGCCTCAGACTCACCGTTGATGTTGGAGAACAAGGAAATCTCACTAAACTACTTATGCATGCACAATCTTATGGAAAGGAATTCCATGTATATCGATGATGCATTCGTCTACGCCGTTGCTCAAGAAGTCATTGACGACGACGATATGGAACCCCGCACTGTTGATGAATGTCAACGTAGGGCGGATTGGCCGAAGTGGGAAGAAGCAATCCAGGTTGAACTAGACTCTCTAAAGAAAAGGCAAGTATTCGGACCGGTTGTGCCTACACCGCCGAACGTGAAGCCTGTTGGACATAAATGGGTTTTTGTCAGAAAGCGCAATGAGAATGGCGAAGTCCAGCGATATAAAGCTCGACTTGTGGCGCAAGGTTTTTCTCAACGCCCTGGAATTGATTAGGAGGAGACGTATTCTCCTATCATGGATACTATTACCTTCCGATACTTAATAAGTTTGGTAGTCTCAGAGAGACTCAATATGCAGCTTATGGATGTTGTAACTGCGTATCTTTATGGGGATCTAGATACGGAGATGTACATGAAAGTGCCAGAAGGACTTTCGTTACCCAAGTCAAGTGAGCAAAAACCACGAAGTTCATTTGCTATCAGGTTGAGACGATCTCTATATGGACTCCGACAATCTGGTAGGATGTGGTACACACGGTTAAGTGATTACTTGATTGGGAAAGGATACAAGAATGATGAGTTGTGCCCTTGTGTGTTCATAAAGAGAACAAGTTCAGGATTTGCCATTGTAGCCGTCTATGTTGACGATATGAACATCATTGGAACTCTAAATAAGATCAATGAGACCGCTAGCTATTTGAAATCCGAATTCGAGATGAAAGATCTGGGAAGGACTCGGTTTTGCCTAGGCTTAGAACTAGAGCACCGAAGTGGTGGAATCTTTATACACCAGTCTACATATGTCCGAAAGATGCTCAGGCGATTTAACATGGACAAAGTTATGCATCCTACAGGCACTCCCATGGTCGTTAGAAGTCTGGATATCAACAAAGATCCCTTTCGTCCGAAAGAAGATGACGAAGAGGTCTTGGGAGCTGAATATCCATATCTTAGTGCAATTGGAGCTTTGTTATACTTAGCTCAATGTACTAGACCAGACATTGCTTTCTCAGTGAACTTGTTAGCTAGATTTAGCTCTGCGCCAACACAACGTCATTGGGTTGGAATCAAGAACATCTTTCGATACCTTAAAGGAACCCTTGACATGGGCTTGTACTATCGATACACTCATCAGGATTCGACACCTAGTCGATCTCTTGCATCCAACAGCACAAACCATGGCTCGGATCGCCATCCGCCAGTCATATCCGCCAAGACTGGCTTTGGTTCATCCATCCGCCATCCTGCAGCCATATCCGCCAACTTATCCGGACCCGCGGATGTGAAGTCGTGGTCCCGATACGGCTTTGGCGATACCCCCTCCTACTCAGATACACCAAATGAGGTGATGGTAGGATTTGCTGATGCTAGATATTTGTCAGATCCACACAAAGGACGTTCCCAAACTGGTTATGTTTTCACCATTGGGAATACGGCGATATCTTGGAGATCAACCAAGCAAACCCTTGTTGCTACCTCCTCGAACCATGCTGAGATTATTGCACTACATGAAGCAGTCAAAGAATGTATTTGGCTTCGCTCAGTTATATCTCACATTCGAGAGTCTAGTGGACTTGAGTCTACTACGATGGGACCAACTTGCATATTTGAAGATAATGCAGCATGCATTGAGCAGATGAAGTTGGGATACATTAAGGGTGACAATACTAAACACATTTCGCCTAAGTTCTTCTACAATCAGCAGCAGCAAGAGACTTTGAATATCCAAGTGAAGCAAGTCAGCTCAGAAGAAAATGCGGCGGATCTGTTCACCAAGTCTCTACCCAAATCTACATTTATGAAGCATGTAAAGCGCATTGGAATGTGTCGCTTATC
This sequence comes from Potentilla sterilis, assembly GCA_963682095.1. Taxonomy (NCBI): domain Eukaryota; kingdom Viridiplantae; phylum Streptophyta; class Magnoliopsida; order Rosales; family Rosaceae; genus Potentilla; species Potentilla sterilis. The sequence goes on along the minus strand of OY821757.1, from coordinate 37,268,298 downwards.
CGAACTCAAAGACTGATTGACTATCAGGGGGAGTTCTCATCTAGACTTCAGGGGGAGTCTAGTTATGCATGTCTCACATACTTGTAGTTGGTGCGTTGTACTCTTTTTCCTTAGACCATGCTTTTATTTTTGCCCAAGAGGTTTTTGTTTGCTGGCAAAGGTTTTAACGAGGCAACAGTTCATGCACTATTGAGGACGCGACACAAGGGGGAGTGTTCAAGGAAGGTTAATTCCGTAACTTCCGTGGTGTGTCTTGTCCTAATAAGACTTGTAGTCTAGATACTCTATTAGATAGGGAATCCCTATATGCCAGGGATACTTGATGTAATGCCTATATAAAGGCCTCCTTATCAATCAATAGAGACAGAGTTTACTATCATCTATTTCACCTACAACACAATTAAATTTATTAACAAATATATAACAAATATATAACAATTTATATAATTAAAATTAAATATATAACAAATATATAACAATTTATATAATTAAAATAAAATATATAACAAATACATAAGAATTTGTTAAAATTAAATTTATTAACAGATATATAAAAAGTTATATAATTAAAATTAAATATATAACAATTTATAAAATTAAATTAAATTGAAAAAAAAAATAACCGGATCGGAGGAGGAGGAGGAGCCGAATGGAGGATCGAGGAGCAGCGCGGCGGCGGCGGAATCTGGAAGAGGAGTGGCGTTCGGCAGCAGCTGCGGAGGAGGAGGAGGAAAAGAGCAAAACGGAGGCTAGGGTTTGACAGGTCCGGACTTATACCCAAAAGAATAGCCGACGATTAAAAAAGATTTCGTCGGCTATTCTTTACTATAGCCAACGAAATCTTTAACATCGTCGACTATACTTTGAATGTCGTCGGCTATTCTTTGAATGTCGTCGGCTATACTTTAGGCGCTCAGCAGCCGTCCGATTTCCCCCATCCAACGGCGGACAATGAAAAGGCGCGGATCGCAAGAGTTTAGCCGACGAATTTAAATATTTCATCGGCTATGCTTTGGACAGTCAGCAGCCGTTGGATCTGAGCCATCCAACGGCGGACAATAAGCTGATCGCAAGAGTTTAGCCGACGAAATCAAATATTTCGTCGGCTAAACCTTTAGTCAAACAACGAAGTCAAACCTCTAAACGCTTTAAATTAAAACGGAAATTGGCCTGTGTAAATGACGTTTTTTTGCCTGACCTTCAACAGATAATAGTTTCAAATCGATGAGACGCAACTAATCGTATAAAAATTTTCCTCAAAATATTTACCGACCGTGAGGCTACCTATAGGAAAACGGAAATAAAAAACAGTTAACTGCAACATTCGGCACACAGATTTTGTTGGAATCTTGTCATTTTTCAACCGTAGACGTATTTCATTATTTCGGTCATATCTTATTTCAAGACACATTTGCATTTGAAGAGTGTACGTATAGTAACTATTTGAAACTATACATTCACTTAAACATTTAGTAAACAAGTTAAGGAACATTAGTGCATATGTTCCGATTTTGAATCTAAAAGTTTGAAAAATCTATTCCAACCGTCAGATATCACTGTTAAGATTAAATACATGTATGAAAAAAAATCCAACTACATCTGACAACGTTAAAGGCTCGATCGGGACGGTCAACCGGGTGAGTCAACCCTTTAAACGCTTAGAAATGGAAATTGGCCTGTGTAAATGACGTTTTTTTGCCTGACCTTCAACAGATAATAGTTTCAAATCGATGAGACGCAACTAATCGTATAAAAATTTTCCTCAAAATATTTACCGACCGTGAGGCTACCCATAGGAAAACGGAAGTAAAAAACAGTTAACCGCAACATTCGGCACACAGATTTTGTCGGAATCTTGTCATTTTTCAACCGTAGACGTATTTCATTATTTCGGTCATATCTTATTTCACGACACATTTGCATTTGAAGGATGAAGCAATGGGTTGTCGATAGTGATAGAAAATGGAAGGTGGTCTTTTTTTGTTTTTGTTTTTATCATAGCCGACGAAATCAAACCTAGTACTCGTCGGCTATTCTTTTGTCGTTTTGTGTCTAAAATAAAATATGTATTTTTCAATATAATTTTGGCCGACGAAATCACACATTTTTCGTCGGCTATAATTAGTATAGCCGACGAAATAATGCATTTTTCGTCGGCTATTCTGTGAAAAAAATAAAAAAATCAGTTGTGTTACACCTCTCGTACCCATATGTCATGTTCATATATAACCAAAATTGAACATAAAAAAAACAGAAACCCAGCAGTCAACATATTTCAAATTTTTTTAAAGGGGTTTGGAACCCAGCCTAGCTGGGAGGCTCATCTCCACGCCCGTTCATTAGAAATGAGTGGATTACAAATGAAAGGATTACACCATCTAAATTACTTAATCCGTCGGATTGTAATCAGAATCATCGGATGAGTCTTCTTCGGTTTCTGAATTGCTTGATAGGGGTAATCTATGTCTTTCCACACCACTAGAGTCCTCGTTAGTTTCTTCATTTGGATCAACATCAACAAACAGTGGCTCTTCACGTCGAATTCGCACCAGCGTGTCTAGGCGAATAAAAGAGGAGTCAGGAATACCGTTTGAGTTGGGCTCTTGATACGCGGTGCCCCCTTGCTCGTTCTCTTCAGCCACTCCAAGTGTAGACGCCCGGTAAATGTTGCGATGGTGGATAGTGTTGACTACTTTCCACGGGTCACCCTTGGCGAGATCATCAAGATAAAACACTTGTTTCACCCATGTGGCTAAAACGAACGGGTCGTCCTCATACCATGATGTACTAGTGTAAATCACTAAAACTTAAAATCAACTCAACTAAAACTCAAAATCAACATATATACATACATTCTAACACTAAAACAACAACAAAACAAAAAATCACTTACTAAATCAAAATCACTAAAACTCAAAATCAACTCAACTAAAACTCAAAATCAACATATATACACATATACGTACCTATATATAGCTCCACAATGTAAGAGAGGACGGATTTCAACAATACCCACAGATTTTTCACTCTTTCTCCCGTTTTTTTTCGTTTTTTTTTAAATGAGCAGCTGCTGTCCAGATCTGAAAATATAAATACTTATAGCCGACGAAAATTCCAATTTCGTCGGCCAAACTTTCAAAAGTTTTCGTCGGCTATACTTTAAGAGAACAGGCGACGAAAATTTTAACTCGTCGGTCATTCTAGGGGTATAGCCGACGAAAAATATTTTTTAGGGACGAAAGAAAAAATCGTCGGCCATTCTTGTGGAATAGCCGACGATTTTTTATTTTTAGCGACGAAAGAAAAAATCGTCGGCCATTCTTGGGAATAGCCAACGAAAATAGTATGTCGTCGGCCGTTTTTTTTTTTTTCATTGGTAAAGGGCTTTTTTCTGGTAGTGTTATCTGTGAACCAAATTGACCTTCATTCTTAATTATCTGCAGAAACATGTATCAAATACGGTATATTTTTTCTAAATTTTGTAGCAAGTTACCATTTTTGAAGTTACATGCTTTTACGTTCGAATAGCTAGACAAGAGCCAAAGCTGATGATAACATTTGTGATGGCTCGCTTTTCTCTCTCTTCCTAACGCTAGCCGCCCTCTCTTTCTTTGCTGGGGGAGAAGGGCTATGGGATAGCGGCGATGGCGGCGGAGGCTTAGGCGATGATGGCTACGGTTGCAATCCAGTATTGGGGCTTAGAATCTCAGAAGATTTGCTCTCCCGCTCTCTCCTTGGAGAAAACCTACGAACGCAGACGACATCTTTCGACAGCGGCAGCGGTTCGACAAATTAACGGCCTCTTAGCTGTAAACATTGGATTGAGAAGGGTGGCTATGTCGTCCTTTATTTTCCCATCATTGACGGTAATGAAGTTGGAAATCGGCGAGGTAGATCTTTCTTTTCCCCTCCATTTCAATGTGGCGGCGATGGGCGGACACAACCATTGTTGAAGCTATGTCAGAGGTTTGGATTTGATGGTCGACCTCCCTGGGTTCATTTGATTTTGACATGCGAGGGAGGAGAAGACGGCGGCCTGATTCAGGTTTTGTTCTTTATGGAAGCCGACACCGATGAAGGGCTGAAGCTGGGTCTTCGTGAGGACAAGGGCAGCGCTTTGGCTATTGCCGGCAATGATTTGGCGGAAGTGGTTGGTGTGTTGGTGGCTGTGGTAAGTGTGTTGGCAGCTGTGGAGTTTTGGGAGCAGACGAGGGTGATCGATATGGCGGCGGTGGTAGGCGCAGGTGTGCTGGTGGTGACTCTGAACATTGTTTTTGGGCTAGGGTTTGGTGCCGGAGTTGAGCCAGGCTTAATTTGAGCCTTCACTCAGGTGTGGATTTGGTTGGACTGGGTCTTTATGGCCCAGAAAAAGAACTAGGTTTTTTTTTGGATCAAAGGCAGTTTGATAACCTCGGTTGTTACCTTTATTCTTGCTATTGAGTGTTTTCCGACTGTGAAAATAAAATTGCTATAAATGGTATTTAGAAGGTGAATGTACGTTTTGATTATTAGGTACCTAGGTGCCAGATAGGTATTTAGTACTCTTAGGAGTAATTCCTTTTGTCGGCCCTCATGGGTGTTTTATTCCTTGTACTGTTCACTGAGCAATATATTTTGATTAAATTTTTTTTTACATTATTACATATTGGCATCTCATTGTAACAAAATTGGAAAGTAAATAAATTTAATAGGATTAGGAATCCATATATAGAAATAGACAATATAGCCAAACTGCATTAAGTTATGCAATTCAACTAGAATTACCAACAAAACTCTCTATAAAGTAATATATATATTACTTATCTTGACCTAATTAGACTAGATATATAGTAGATAGGGAATCCCTGATTATTTGGGATACTTGATGTAATGCCTATATAAAGGTCTCCTTATCAATTAATAAAATAACGCTTTCCTTATCCTTTGTTTCTCCTACAACACTTTATTAGCACGTGGCTCTAGCCATCGTCTAATAGCCCTAAAAAAAAACAAATTCAGAAACCCTAGGGTTCCGATCTGAAGAAAAATTCAAAAACCCTAAATTCTCTTTTCTGCCGGCGACCCCTTTGTCGGCACAGAAGACCCCATCATAAGTTTTCTTCTGCCGACAACCTCTTTGTCAGCAACAAAGGTAAAAAATACTTCTGGCGACAATTTGTTCGTCAAAAAAGAAAGAAAGAGTCAGATCCCAGTTCTGCAGAGATTGGAATAAGGTCAGACCACCCATAAATTCGATCTGAGCACCCATGCCATCGAATCCCTCGACTGCGTCCTTCCTAGTCGACGGTCGAGCCTCCATCGATGCCTCCCAGCCGCGAAGCAGCGCAACATCGTCACCCCAGCCCACTGAATCCGATGTGGGCATCCAAATCCAGCGCCCAAGCCGATGTCCCCTCCGATGTTTGATGCCGCCCCGCTACAAGGTCGCCGTCCTAATCCGCTTTCCCAGCCTTGAGCCGACTACGCCACCCTCTGCAGCAAGCGCAGACGAACGCAGGGTCGGCCCCGATGACGCCGCTCGATCCGGATCCGATCTGCTACAGATCCGGCAGACCCGGTTCTGTCCGACCCGACCTGTCTGCAATGGGTTTCAACCCGGATCATTTGATCCAACCCAGTCCAAATGGTAATTATTTTTACCTCAGATTAAAAGTTTTTTACCCTACAGGTTAAAACAGTTACTGTAGTAATTCTCTAATTAGTTTTACTGCCTGTATATGGTGAATATGACTAACCATATGCTCTTCTTTTCCATGAAAATTATTGCACGACGCATCGCGATGTAATTGCAAGGATTATTTTGTTGCACGTACATGGAAGAGCATCTCAAATTTGCACAAGAATCAGAACTGAGTCCTCAAGCGCAATTTATATTTCTACGCAGTTCATTTGGCGAACTAGCAAGTATGATTTAATAAAAGTTCCCGTTTTTCACAATTTCAATTATTTGAATTTGTATGTTGGAACTTTTGTGTTTTTCAGGACGATACAAAGGGGCCCCACCCACCCCAACGTATCACAGTATTTAAGGGGTAACTGTGATGTTATCGTCCAAAGTTGTGCTTGCGGCTGTGATGTCACTGTGAACCACAACTCTTCGTGACTATTTTATCACAATTCCGACAGAATATTGTCGATGCTTGTGACGATCCTAACGGAGTCATAAAGGGACAAACTCATGATGTGCGACAGAAATTGTCGCTGTAACATCGATATGTGACGGAAATTGTCACAACAGATATTGAATTGAGTTACCATAATCTTGGTCTCGACCTAAATTCAATTCCTTCCCTCTTGTTCTTTTGAGAAAAAGAAAAATTGACCGCACAATGCGCCCAGAAAAAAAGAGGGGGAGGCTACGCCTCGAAACCCCCATGTCATAAAGAAAAAAAAATGGCCATTGAAAAAAAGTAAAAAATAAAGAGAATCATGTCATTGATATGGTTCTACATTGGTTCAATAATTGCAAATAATACAATCATATGGTCAATGTATACAAGAGATACATAGAAGAAGATGAGAGTATCCTCATGATTACAGATTTCAAAAGCAAAAGATAATTTGCGATAAATATGAAGTATTTTACTTCAATTTCATAGTCAAAGTGGCTACAAATCCGTTGATTTTGTGAAAGCATAGACCTCACATGTGTGACTAATGCTACTTAGTCGATACACTTTTTATGGTCAAGACCTCGATGTAACCGTTGGCATTTAATCTTAATTTTCTCATATTGTTCAAGTAAATGAACGGACGAGAATTTTATGATGCATACATGGTTCGATCCCCTAAATAGCTATATGTGAATGCAATGTATCGTATTACACATTTACATGGCATGTTGATTTGAGTTCAACAATCTAATGGTGATGTTAACTCGAAAATCACAAAGATAAACGAGCCTACGCTCGTCAAGAAACGAATAGACATGCTTGCGTACATGCGCGGATGCATGCGCATTGCCCGGCCTCGGCTTCGGCACTCTTGTGCACACCAAAGCTTGCCTTGCCCAGCCTCGGTTTCGGCTTTGGCTTGGCTTGCACACCGCTTGGCCAACAGCTCAGCCACAACCACATGCTGCCATCGCCTCGGTCTCCGGACCTTGGCCTGCACAACGGCCCGCCTAGCCTCTCCCCGGCCTCGGCCCCGACATTGGCATGCACACGGCCCGGCCTGCAGCCCTCTCGGCCGCATAAGTCCATACACTCTCCCCGGCACGTCTTGGCTTCGGCCTAGGCATGCCTCCGGCCCTTTGCATGGCATCGGCCTCGTTAGGTCCTTGCTTTATGCCTCGATAAGCCTTAACTTCGGCCTCGACTAGCCATCGACAACTCGCATGACCTCGACTCCAACATTAAGCCTCGACCCCATAAGCCTTTGCCTTTGCCTCGACACGCCTTGGTTTCGGCTTTGGCATGCCTTGACACTTGCTCGGCCTCGGCCTGCCCGTGCACTTCCTCGGCTTCGGCCTTGGTAAGCATTGCACCCGCTTATATATGACCACGGCCTCTCTCTTGCTTTGCTTCGGCTTGGCTTCCACTCTAGCTTGGCTTCGACCTTGGATAGCTAGCTCATGGCCTCGGTCCTTGATACTTGGTTTTTAGACATTTATGTATATATAGTATCGATGTTGGCTCATTTGGTTGTTTTCCGGCTCTATCTTTGAGCGTTAACGGATGTATTTACTACGCTTTTAAGCATGCCTATGTTTTATCTTGTGATACTACACGCCATGTAACGCACTCTATAAGAATTGAGTATATATTCCGATTTATATGACTCGGTATAAAACCTTGTCTCTACTCTATTATGAATGTATCATAGAGACATTGAGTGTGTAGCTAATCTTCATGTATTTTATAAATCCATTGTGACTTTGATGACTAGATCATCACACATAATCATAGAGCATTCTCATGCTCAAAATTTCCATGTCTTATGACATTATGATTCAAAGTCACATATGCTATCTATGCATAAAGAAGCAATCGAACATTGATCACTCTTTAGAGATATTCGTGCCAACGTTTATCACCTTGAAATTCATTGTGAAAATTGAATTGATTTCTTATGTATCGCTTCTAATGAATGCGCACAACTTATGAGTCAATATTGTGAATATATTTCACGTATATTGTGATTCGGATTCTTTGAATCGGCGACTCATATAGACTCTAATGAACATAAGGTTCCACTTATAGTCCACTATACGAAAACCTTAACAGGCGATCTTGTGTATGTCACTTTTTGATGAGTCAGTCTTCCCGTCGTTAGGGGGAGATAAGAACAAGTATGTTCAAGTAGAACGACTTGGCATTGTTGTGGTTTGTCCCCACTGTGCCTCATCATGTTCCTTTAAGTCCCAAAAATCAAAGTGACGAGACTTGATATACATGCTGCAAAGAGTAAACTATTGGTCTTTCAAGGAAAAGATCAGAATAGTCCTCTTGTATCAAACATGCTTGTAAGGATTGATGTCCGGATAAATGGACACATTGTCACCCATAGATGGTGACATGGTGACTCCACAATAGCGGTAGATGGTGTCACTAGGCCGTGACTCTCACAAGAAGTGTAGAGAGGGCACTTAGTTCGATATACACTCGCCGAATGCGAGTATGGCCCAACTTGATCCTTGGATCAATGACAACTCATTCTTCTCATGGATTTTCTGGATTATGCTTATCATTGGGGGACACCTTAATGCAAAACCAATCCATATAGAGATCTCTACAAATGCGAATTACACTAGTGTACATGAGAATGTGGTTTATGAGTTAGATATCGAACACACTCACATCGTTAAAGCAAATACCAACGTTGTGAATTGGTCTACACGGAAAGATATGCAACCCAGTTTAAACAAAGAGATAGGTCCTTCGTCAGGTGATGCCGACACCGCAAGTGTAAACCCTATCGGTAATGTTTGATATAAAGCGTAGTGAGAAAAAGAGCCTAGACTCACCTTATGGCGCAAGGTCTCTCACAAACACCCTGGAATCGACTACGATGGCATATGCTCTCGTAATGGAGTCATATTACACTCCACTACCTTGTCAGTTAGGTAGTTCCGAAAAACTGATCATGCAGCTTGTGTCATTTCTATTGGGACTAAGTAAAGAGATATACATAAACATCCTGAACGGATTAGATTTCACCCAAGTCAAGTAAGCAAAAACCATGATTCAGTGACTACTTGATTGGAGATGGAATGTAAAGAATCATGTCTATTTGCGTGTAAAATTCGGATGAATTGTGATTGAAGTATCACTAATCCGACATTAAGAATGAAAGATCTTGGGAATACTTGGTCTCGAGAGTGAGAACCGTTAGTGATGAACTTATTCATCTATCAGCTTATGGCTATCTAAAGGACGTTAAACCAAAGCCTATATGTATCCCATGATTAGTCGATGTCTTGTGAAGACTTGTTACGTCCATATGACGAGAAGTCTTGAGAGATGAAACTCTCCATCTAAGTACCATGTGCGCAATCATGTACTTGTCATAATATGCTCGACACGACATCTCATTCGCTATAAATTATAAAACCAAGGTAATGGCTAGACGCGCCCACGCAATGCCATAGTATATGACAGTACATTCTTTCAAGTGTGAAAGGTTTAGGCTAATTTGATCTCATCATGAAAGACACATCAAAAGGCAAGTCCAGAATATGCCTGGTTCTGTACGTCGATTTCCCCGAGATCTATAGAGCAATCCACTTGTTAGAAAATGGTAAAATTGGTACCATTAGAAAGGTCTATGTGTCTACTTTCCAAGAACACAAACCATTTGATCATAGATATCATATTGAGTGAGTTATGGCTGTTTTGGCAAAGTAGGACGAATCTGTCCGGTAATTTGCATATCAGTCACCTTCGACAGAGCTTTATGATCAGCTCATGATGAACCACGCTGTGTACTTTATATCACTGGAAAGATATAGGTGTATAGTTTACCCTTGTTCTCAAGACTTGGTAAGGCTTGATTTTGATGCGGAAATGTGATTTGTAGTGATGTTGTGAAGCAAGTGTGGGGAGAACTTAGCAATGTTTATGAAAAATTGATTGATGTCGTGCCTAAAGAAAAGAAAAACAAATCGGACAGAAAAATAAAAGAGGAAATTGTTGAATCCGAAATAAAACAAAAGAGGAGGCACGGTTTCAAGTTGAAAAATTGCTAAGTTGTTGTGAAATTGGAGGTTGTTTGTAAATTGAAGGTCTATTATTGTATATTTGACCTTTGTTCGATTTCATTATGTTTTGAAAAGAAAAGAATGATGAATGGGGCCAACAAGTTGAAACTTGGCCCTTGGAGTGAAGTCATAAGGAGGATTGAGCTTTGTTAAGTCTTGGTGACATTTTGATCACCACATTTCTAAATGAGAATACCTTATGCCGAACCCCATTCATGGTGTATACACCATAATGATACATAGGATAGACCAACTATGTTCGAAACTACCGCCCATTAAGAAACATGATGATAAGAGCATAATATGCGACATTCTCAATGTGTTTTATCCCCATTTATGCAATTGCTTAACCCTTATTGTTGTAATATAGAGTCATCGAGTCTAGTTAAGAGTCTTTGGTAGAGTTGGTTTATGAAATGAGCTCAATTGTCGAATAATGCTGAATTTATGAAGAGTTTCATTCAAAGTAGGATTCCTTATTACATTAGGAATCCTAATCGGTTTAGGAGTCTACAATATCTCGAAGTTTCTCAAAATGTCGAAGGTTTTAAGAGTTCCAATGAAAGTAGAACTCCTTGTTAAACCAGCAAATCCAAATGGAATCAGGACTCTAACTCTAATAAATTTCGGTACATTATATTCTTAACTTTCTAATATATATTTGTCTTACTTATTTTCAGGAAAGTAAATATAATTTTCGGTGGAATTAAAAGAAGAGAAATCGGATTTAAAGGAGAAGCATGTCGAGCACATGTCATGAAGCTTGTGGATCAAGACTCAAATGATGTGCCGAACATGTGCAAGGAAGAAGTCTTGCCGTGTAAGACAAAGTATGCACACGGCTAAGGAAGGTAGAAGCTGAATCCATTATGGAGAGATATTGCCGAATTGCAAGAAGAATTAAAAGACGAATGTAGACTGAATTCCATCCATAATTCAAAGAAGAAATTCGGCAACAACTTGGAAAGAAAAACAAAGTCTTACCATGCAAGAAAACAGAGAGTTCGGCACAAACACTTTGTGCCGAAACCCTAACAGCTCCTATCTCTATATAAAGGGTACAGCTGCCTCTAAAGAAATCATCTCTTCTCTCACGAATACTTAGCCGAAACTCTACCAAAGTGTCTCCACAAATCCTATACAGAAATATTAAAGCCGAACCACCTTTCATCTTCAAGATCGCACCACATTTCATTGCCGAACTCACCTCTTGCCGAAGCATCTTCAAGGTTCTTCTAAAGTGTGATTCGAATAACTCTCATGGCCTTATATATTTTCTGTATATATTATGATTTAATGTTGTCTGGATTTATGGATTATAACTTTCGGTTTGTATGTTTTACTATGGAGTTCCGAATTTTAATCAGGGTTTATGTATTGATTCCGATTTTTCATTCAGGGTTTTTATGTAAGTTCTGAAATCCATTCAGGGTTTCTATGTGATTTCGTACATACTTACACATGTTGATTTCGTAATTTGTTGGTTTATGGCAGTATTTTTTACATTTGTTCTTGACATTATTTGATTAATTTTCATGAGTTCAAGCATCACAAATCGTGTACTTAAGGACTGACTTTGTGGCAGCCCCTTAGGTACCGATTTCATCCACCAGAATAATTTGGATTGCATCATACGCTGAGTTGTTGTGGTTTAGATTGTTTAATTAGGGTTGTTATAACCATGAAAGTTTATGTGTTGAAGTAAGGTGAGGTGATACCATACTTGTTGCATGTCTCTAATTCGGCTTATTGTGCTTATGTGTTCTTCATGTTTAATTTCTACGATGAGTGTCTTTAAACTAATTAGCACTATGCTTAGGGTTATACACTGAGTTAATTCTAAATAATTAAGAACTCTTAACGATTAGATGAACCGCTGAGGGCTCTAATTAGAATTGGAATTAAATTTGTCTAAGTGCTATGTGAAATATACTTGCTGCCGTAAGTCTTAATTTCGTGTCATACATGTGTAAGTGATTTCGTGCTATGTGTTTATGTGGAGAAGATGATCATGTGTAAATAATAATTTAGGTTTTAATTTCGTAAATTCAGTAGGTATTTAGATAAATTCCAAACCCCCCATATGATTATGTAATACTTTGTGTTGATTAAATGCTCTTGATTTCCCCGGATAGAACGATCTCTACTTGTCAATACTACACTCGACACAAGAAGGGTAATATATGTATGAAGTTATTTTGGAGGTACAAATGTGCTTAGAAATAATTCCATCACATGACATATGCACACATCTAGGTGCTTATTTCCTATAACTAGGAAATGAAACGAAATAGACAAAAGCTAAAAGATAGAGTTGGGGCAAGGCCAACATAGGGTTAGGACAAACCCCAACTTACTGTTGGGACTAGGCCTCGTCAACGGGCCAGGCCGGGCCGGGCCCAGCCCGGCCTATTCATAACGAGCTTGGAGCGGGCCCAGTCCGGCCGGGCTTCTTTAGAAATTCTAGGATCCAAGTCCATCCATATAAGGCGGGCATAACAGGCTTTTGCGGGCCGGGCCGGGCCGAATAGCCCTCGGCAGTTTGAGGCCGGGCCGGGCTTTAATTAAAATAAATAAATATCAGAGATTATTTTTCAAAAAGGGTTTGGAACCCGGCATCATCACCGGGAACTCTAAACCCTAAACTCTAAATTCAGATTGATTTTCTATTATAAATATACCCTATAAGTATGTGGCTTATGGAATTTTCATTTTATGAATTTAGCCATTATAATGACAATATGCATACTAATGCAGTATAACTTGATTAGAAGATTATACTCAAGTGTACAACGTTTCGAAACAATTATATAAAAGAAGTCAAATTTAGAAAAATTCTATGAAATAGAATATGATCGTTATGATGAAATACGGTGATGGTCAAAAAATCACTTAAATCCGGCAAAGTTAGAGCCTCGATCGATCCGGTCAACCTTATTTAAACTTATCTCTCTCTATGGAGAGCCAAAGTATCGGGAGATAAACGTTCCCAAATTTTTACATGGCTGATTACGTCTCATTTATTTGAGAGTTTAATGTTTGGAAGAGTCGACGAAATAAAGTTATCTAAAGGTACGTAATAGCGTTTTCGTGTGATAAGTTTTATGAAAATATGGTTGACCGTTTCGATCGAGCATCGAACGTTCACGAAACGAGTTGATTTTTCTCCTCTACTGATATTTAACTATAACGATCACATAAAATAGTCAAAATTTTTCATTTTGTGAATTTAGCCATTATAATGACAACATGCTTACTAATGCGGTATAACTTGATTAGAAGATTATACGTAAGTGTACAACTTTTCGAAACAACTATATAAAAGAAGTCAAATTTTGAAAAACGCTATGAAATAAAATTTGATCGTTATGATGAAATACAGTTGTTTCTGCCTAAACCCGGGGGTCTGGTAGATACTTGATGAATCCAACTCGATCTCCTGCAATCCTGCTTACTAAGGGGAATACCGGGCGGGCCGGCCTTCACCTCTCCGATGCCTAAGTTAGTATAGCTGGAATATATATAACCAGGGCACGTATGTAAGCAGGGAGAGAGACAAGTTACCTATTTATGGTGGTAGTTGAGACCCATATATAGGTGGTTGAGGGTGAGGGCTGGCCTTACCCTTCGATGTGGGACTGGTTCCCTTCTGTTTGGATATTCTGGTGCCCTCTTTGGCAGGCAGGCGCCCCCGGTCCCAGGACCCTTGGAGGCAGGATAGACCGCTGGGCCCCGAGGCCTGGTGCTGGTGATCCGATCCTGGGTCCTGGGCCGGGCCCTGGTGCACTTGCCGCGGGTCTGTGGGCTTGCTGTAGCCCCTCTGCGGCTACTGTCAACAAGTCCCCCAAGTTCCCGGTCAAGTGCAATCTTGAATGGGGACTTATCTGTCTTGCTCTTGTCCCGCAGACCCGCGGGGTTACCAACCTACAGGTCCCCAGTCCCCCAAGTCCGCGTTAAAGATTGGGCGTGACCGAGGTGAGTACCTGTTACCGATGGCAAGAAATAATTTATAAGCATGGAGCGGAGTGAAAATCCGAAGAGTGCATGAGATGGTGCCATGCGATAGATGGTGCATGGAATGATGATGAGGCGTTGAAATCCGCCATGCAAGAGATGGTGCATGGAATGATAATGAGGCGTTCAAATCCGCCATGCAAGAGGTTAATGCACGGAATTCTGATTGGGCCTGCTGCCCTTTCGGAATAAGGCGGAGCTCACTGATCCCGAACTGGGCATCCTGCCAAATCAGAATGGAGCGGTGCCAACTGGGCCAGAACCGGGCGTTCTGCCAAATCAGAACGGAGCGGTGCAAACTGGGCCAGAACCGGTTGTTCTGCCAAATCAGAACGGAGCGGTGCCAACTGGGCCAGAACCGGGCGTTCTGCCAAATCAGAACGGAGCGGTGCAAACTGGGCCAGAACAGGGCGTTCTGCCAAATCAGAACGGAGCGGTGCAAACTGGGCCAGAACCGGTTGTTCTGCCAAATCAGAACGGAGCGGTGCAAACATTTGCTAGTTCTTCTCAGCTTGTGTTTGAATAAGCGATGAGGTAAATGTGCAGGTTTGTTAGCCTGCGGAGAGATTTGTTCTGTGTTAGAGATATAATCTGCCTGGTGGGATGGTGTAGAGATAACGAGTCTCCCCCAAGTGTTCCCAAAGGTATCGCAGTTCAGTGCGATGCAGGGTTTTTATCCTGCTGGACAGTATCGCGGTTCAATGCGACGCAGGGTTTTTATCCTGCTGGACAAGAGTACATGTGTTAGATGTAAACTCGCCCGGTTTGTAAAGCCCATTCGTTTGCCAT
Organism: Potentilla sterilis; assembly: GCA_963682095.1. Taxonomy (NCBI): domain Eukaryota; kingdom Viridiplantae; phylum Streptophyta; class Magnoliopsida; order Rosales; family Rosaceae; genus Potentilla; species Potentilla sterilis. The sequence goes on along the minus strand of OY821757.1, from coordinate 37,253,297 downwards.
GGAGGCGGGCGGACTCGACGGGCGACATGCCATATCGGTGCGAGGTGGAGTTCGTGGGGGCTCGACGGGCGTTCTGCCAAATCGAAACGAGTCCCGGATGAACTTGCAGACCGGACCTCGATCGGGCGTCCTGCCATATCGAAACGAGGTCGTTGGTGCAAATGTGGGGAAGATGCCATGGAGCCGGTTGAATGATCATAACCGCGGACTGCCATGGTACTGGGCGGGACTCGCGCGGGCAACATGCCATATCGAAACGAGGTCCTGCTCAAACCCGGATAGATGCTCTTGAAGCGGTTGAATCAGCATAACCGGTGAGAGGTCTTTCAAGCTTTGCAGCGAAGAAGCCATGCAGCCGGTTGGAAGATCACAACCGCGAACTGCCATGGAGCCGGGCGGGACTCGCACGGGCGACATGCCATATCGAAACGAGGTCCAGCTCAAACCCGGATAGATGCTCTTGAAGCGGTTGGATCAGCATAACCGGTGAGAGGTCTTTCAAGCGGTTTGAATTGCAATGATGATGGCGTGCAATCGTGGAATCTGGGGAAGCGTAGGGGAGCCTGACTCCCTGGTTCCTGCTCCTACCTTCCTGTCGCCAGCGTGTGGGACAGGTGGCTGACATGCATTTAAGGAGGGAGTCCATCAGTCCCGTCAGTTATGATGGCGTGGGCAGTTTACCAATGCTGGGACACGTGCCATCAGGGAACGGTTTTGTGATGGAGGGCCTGGATTCACAGGCGTTTGAGTTGCTCTGATTACGTTTTTTGGAGGGATTTCTAAATGCCTAGGGCACCGGTCCCCTCTATAAATAGGTCTCTTCTGCTCTTCTTTCCACTTTTGCTTCTTGCACTTTTAAGAGAGACTGAGAGAAAAAGGAGGTGGTCCGGCGAAAAAAAACCCTAAGTTCCTTGCCCCAAGAGATCCGTTGTTTGAAGCGCTCCCAAGCCTCCTTTTACCATTGCTCGTTGCTTTCGCAGGGCGGATTGTCCTCGGCTGAGCATACTAATCGGTAAGTTGTGTTCTTTGCCCCGGTGTTTCTTGCTTTTTGATTTGTTGTTTTGCGGCGGGGGGGAGGGATCTGTGTCGCTGACTGGGTTGCTCAGCGGCAAACTTTTGGGGAGAGGCCGTTGAAGGTGGTGTTGTAGTCTGTTGCTGACGAGCGTTAGGGTTTTGCTTTTCTGCCCCTAGATTAAGATGTACACTTCGAGCTCGGAGGAGGCTTCTGAATCTGCCGCAAGAGGTCTTGTGGTGGATGATGTGGAGAGGATGCAGGACTGGCTCGATTCTGAAGCCCCGGGGCAAGAAGCCGCGGACCGCTCCGGGAGCGGTGCCTCGTCCACGTCCTCAGATTCCGGGTCAGATTCCTCGGAAGCTGAGATACCGCACGGGGTGAGCATGGCCGGTGTGCGCGCTGAAAGCTACACGCTTGGTAGGGGAAGAACTGCCGTGGTGTGTGACGAACCGGAGGAGACCATGACTCCCGCGGAGATTGCCGCGTTCCGGGAAACGTGGGGTATCCCGGACGATATCTTTTTGCGTCCATTGAACCCGGAGGAGGGTTGGGTTGCCGTGCATCCGGACCAGTTCCGGCACGGGATGTCGCTACCGCTGCCTGACTTTGTGCAGTATATACTGAGTGCCCTGCCAGCGTCGCCCGCGCAGCTGCCCGGTCTCCAATGGAGGCGGCTACTAAGCCTAGGCTGCCTATACGACTTGTCTGGAATGAGTATGCCTACGATCAATGAATTCCGGGCGCTGTATAGGTTGTCCTACTCGAGGAAGGCGGGGTCCAAAGGCTGCTTATCCTTCAACTCCCGCAACAATCAAGCGGTTATCACCACTATGCCTTCATGGGTAGACAACAGCTGGAGAAAGAAGGTGGTGATGGCTGGCGGGGCTTGGCAGGTGAAGAGGAGGATGTACCGGGTGCCTGGCGCCTTCCAGCCCATAAGCGACCAGTCGTTCCAGCTGTCCGAGTTGGAGCGGGAGAGGGTCTTGACTATTCTCGGCTGCTGGGACCACCTGGAGCGAAGTTCGTACAATTTCATCCGGCGAGAAGTGCTGGAACACTGTGGGCTTGGGCGGGATCCCGGTGGGTAACAAACCCTAGCGGTGGGACTTGTGCTAGGTTTTGCTCAAACAATTTAACGTTTTCCTTGTCCTGCAGGTGCGTCAACCCGGGCGGTGATCAAGCCCGAAAACACTCTTTCGATGGACGGGGAAGACCTCCTGAGGCAGCTTACGGAGAAGGGTGCGAGCGTCGCCCGGTCCTCGGTGGAAGCGGACGGGCGGGTTACGTTGCATGTGGAGCCCCAGGCCCGGGATATGGACGAATCGTCCTACCTGCCGGAGCGGGTGAAGACCCATCACTCTGCGGCAGCAGCGGTGCCTGGGAAGGGCAAGAGCACCGGGGGACCGGTGCGGGTTCCTGGGGGAGAAAACAGGGTCCCCAACCGTGCGGCGAGCCTGAGTATCGCTGCTTTTGTTCCTCGTGCAAACGCACGTGCCGCTGCTCCCGAAGGGCGGGGAGAGAAGCGGAAAGGGCCGGACGGTCCGTCCCCTTTGCTAGTGACGCTAATCGGCGGGTCATCCCGGGAGGTCCTGGCGAAGCGGGTCAGGACAACCAGCAGCGTAACATCCAATGCTGGGGAGGGAGCCGGAGCTGACCGGCAGAGCAGTCCTGCGCCTGCGGAGGCGGCGAGGGGAAGCCCGGACAATGCTCTCGTTCGGCAGATGATGGCGGACCTGGCCAGCTTCGGCTTGGACAAGCCCGGGGTTGATGGCGTGCTGGCGGGTGGCAACCGGCCAAAATGCAAGGAATCTATCTTCCGGGTAAGTACCGCATGGTACCGCCGTACTGCTTATATCCTGCCTTCTTTCTTTGCCACTTGACTGCCTTTGTTGCCCTGCAGCTGCTCTACCACCTGTACCAGCCGGATGCGAGCGAGGAGCTCCCAGAGCTGAAGAGGCAGATAACTGCGTTATCCAAGTCTCAGAAGCTTCTGGAGGTGGAGAAGTCCCGCTCGGATCGGGAGAAGGCCAGGGCGGAGGAGAGGGCCAAGAAGATGGAGGAAAAGGCCAGGAAGATGGAGGAGAAGGCCCGGGAGCGGGAGGAGCAGAACCGGAGCATGGAGAGGGAGCGGGAGCGGGCTGACGCTGCCGAGCTGGAAGCCAAGATAGACGAGCTCCAGGCACGTGCCACCAGCTGCTGCTGCTGGTGGAGATGACCCGGGACAGTTCGACCGATTCGTTCTTCAATACGAGTGAGAGCGATCGGTTCCTGGACTGCCTGGAGAAGGCCCGGGAAGAAGGCATCTCGGATGCCTACACGGAAATGGCGGCGAAGGGGGTGGTTAAATACTTCCCTGATGCCGGGTACCTCTGCCGAAGGAAATGCTCCTATGGAGCTGGTCGTCCAGCAGAGCTGGCGTGGAGGAACAACCAGGAGCAGAGCGTCGCCCCGCACTTGGATTCTTCTACCAAGGGTGCCGAGCCCTGCCGGAGCTGAGGTCGACGACGAAGCTATCGCTGGGAGATGCGGCTCCTTAGGATGTTTTTCTTGCTCTTGCTTGTAAAAAAAACTCTCCGGAGCGGTTACTGCTTGAATACTTCAATTAATTATGAATATATATCTGAGCTTGCGGGGCAGAGTTTTCAAAAGTAGTTTGCATATATTTGATCTTACAATCGGTTTGAACCGGCGATATGCCAAACTAACCGCCTGGACCCAGCGGGTTTTACCAAGCCGGGTTACTCTCCCGGTCGGGGTCTGCTCTTCTCTCCCTACATATCTCTGGAGCTGGCCGCTATCAATCAAGCCCTGCACTGCAGTCTTGAGGGCGAAGCACTGGTTCGTCCGATGAGTTGCCTCGTCGTGGTATGAGCAGTACTTGCCTGTCTGCGCCGTCGTAAGCTTCCCCTTGGGGTACCTTCTCTGGGGCGGTGGGGCAATGACGTTCGCATTCTCCAGCAGGATGTCCTCATAGATGCGGTGAGGGTGGAGAAGACTTCTTGATTAGCCGGGGGTGCTGGCATAATTGCCAGGGGCGCTCTTGGTGGTACGGTGCAGGTTTGTTCTCTGGCCGAGATTGGGGCCTGTCAGAGAAGGGCCTCTGCTGCCGCTGCGGCCATGTCTTTCCGTTGTTGTTGTTTGTTCCGGCTGGGTCGGCGGCTCCCGTGCTCGGCTCGCTGGCCGGGTTTGCTCTCTTGACTGCGCGGGGGATCCTCCCCCCGGGGAATGGTCCAAAGACTTGCTCATCCCGCTTCCTCTTCAGCAGGTGGTTCCCGTAGGTCTCATGATCAGCCTGGGCATGCCGGATGGCCATAGCCATCAACTCGTCGTAGCCCTGAGGGAGTTCTACCCTGACGGCGTAGGAAAACTTCCCTGCCCGAAGCCCCTGCTTGAATGCCATCTCGGCGATGCCCTTGTCCAAGTTCCGAACCCCGGCCGTGGCCGTCTGCCACCGGTTGACAAAGGTTCTCAACTCTTCCCCGGGGGCTTGGATGCAGTTGAAGAGGACGGTGGACGTCCGTGCTCCCTCGACTCGGAGGATGAAGCGGCCTACGAACCGGTCAGCCAGCTGTTCGAATGCCTCGATTGAATTCGCAGGAAGCTCGTAGAACCAACTGAGCGCTTCTCCGGACAGGGTCTCCTGGAAGATGTTGCAACAGATTGCATCGGAGTAACCCTTGGCGCAGGTCTGGGATCGGAAGCTGTCCAGATGCTGATACGGGCAACCGGACCCGGAATAGGTGAGCTTGAGGGACTTCTGGTTGCCAGATCTCCCTGACTCTATGACTCGGTGTGAAAAGGGGCCCATGCGCTCGTTGAACCGGGCGCCTTCTAATGGCCGGGCTGCTCTCCTCTCGTTTGCCTCCATCTGGGCCTTCAGATCCGACACGGTGTTGGCTAGCAGTTGCAGCGCCCGGGCGGTTGGAGTATCCACTTCATCCATGGACGAAGCGTGCGGCTGGTGGGAGGCGGGCGTGCTCTTCGGCAGGTCCTCGCCGGCTTGTAACTTCTCTCGCACAGGCTCGCTGGGCCGGGCGCCCGAAGATTGCCCTGCCTCTAGTTGCTGGGGTTGAACTAGCAGGGGTGTGGCTTGTGCCTCGGCCATGGCGGCACTGCGATGCTGCCCCCTCTCTAGGGCGGCTACCAGGGCGGCGTTTACTGCCTCTATTTCTTCGTATCGGGCCTGGGACTTGGCTCGGTCCCGGTCGTTCTCCTCTCTGAGACGACTAACCTCTGCGGCCATTGCCCGTACCTTTCCCGCCATGCCGTCATGGTCGGGGCTGTACGTGGGGTCTTGGTCCTGGCTCTCAGACTGATCACTTGGATCATCTGAGAACGTCAGGGATAGGCCACGAAGCACCGGACTGCCTTCGTCCTCTATCGGGTCTTTCCCGCGCGAGCTCTCGTGGCGGGGCTCCGGATCACCGAAGGGTCCTCCACGGCTCCTTCCCAAATCGCTGTCCTGCTCGCCACGCAGCTCCCGCGTGACGACAGGGGTGGAGGCGAGCGTTTGCACAGTTGCAACACGCCCCTCCTCAGTGGTTCCTTTCTCTTGACTCATTCCCACAATCTCAGCCAGCGGTGTTGCTTGCACGGCTTCTTGTTCAGACTTCCCACAGACGGCGCCAATTGTTTCTGCCTAAACCCGGGGGTCTGGTAGATACTTGATGAATCCAACTCGATCTCCTGCAATCCTGCTTACTAAGGGGAATACCGGGCGGGCCGGCCTTCACCTCTCCGATGCCTAAGTTAGTATAGCTGGAATATATATAACCAGGGCACGTATGTAAGCAGGGAGAGAGACAAGTTACCTATTTATGGTGGTAGTTGAGGCCCATATATAGGTGGTTGAGGGTGAGGGCTGGCCTTACCCTTCGATGTGGGACTGGTTCCCTTCTGTTTGGATATTCTGGTGCCCTCTTTGGCAGGCAGGCGCCCCCGGTCCCAGGACCCTTGGAGGCAGGATAGACCGCTGGGCCCCGAGGCCTGGTGCTGGTGATCCGATCCTGGGTCCTGGGCCGGGCCCTGGTGCACTTGCCGCGGGTCTGTGGGCTTGCTGTAGCCCCTCTGTGGCTACTGTCAACAACAGTGATGGTAAAAAAATCACTTAAATATGACAAATTTAGAGCCCCGATCGATGTAGTCAACCTTATTTAAACTTATCTCTCTATGGGGAGCCATAGTATCGGGAGGTAAACGTTCTCAAATTTTTACATGGTTGATTACGTCTCGTCTATTTGAGAGTTTAATGTTGGGAAAAGTCGACGAAACAAAGTCATTTAAAGATACGTAATAGCGTTTTCGTGTGATAACCCGTAGAGACCCGGGGTAGGAATTTTCACGGGCTTTACGGGGTTTTGATGGAGCGGGCTTGACGGGCTCTTAATGGGCTGGGCCTATGGGACGGGCCGAGTTTGTAACCCCTAAACTAAGTCCGGCCATCTACCCACAGGGCTTAAGCGGGCTTTTAGACTGGTCGGACCGGGTTTGAAGCCCATCGGGCTTGCGGGCCTCCATCGACCCACTTGATCCGCGGACTTAATGATGAGGCCTAATTGGGACAAGCCGAACCATCATAACCTAAATAAAACTAGAAAAAGACCCATGAGGCTCACAAAGAAAGAAAAAACCAGAGGCAACAGGTTAGGCTCAAAACTGAGCCCAATTCGTCATCTCCCAGCACGCACACACCACCTCCATCATCTGTCATCCCAGCAATCTCTACCGACATCCCGCACCAACCTCCATCACCGCAGCCAAGACTGAAGATGGAGTTCCAAAACCAAAGTTAGGAACCAACCTGCGCTCTTAGATTTGGAAGAGAGGATCTTCGATACCGTCGTGTTGTCGCCGCCATAGGGAGAAGAAACCACCGTGTAGTCGAGAAACTTCAAATGAGACAGAATGTGAGGCCCACCGATCACCTTCATACCATCAATCTTCGAAGCCAAGGATCTTGAGCGCCCATCCGGCAACCAGCACAGCGACATCAACGCTGCCACGTCCGCCGCCGGACAAGAAGTTAGAGTTTCCTCTTGCGGCGCGCAGAGAGAGAGAGAGAGAGGCTTAGGTTTTTTTATTTTTTTTTATATACTACACACGCTGTATAACCAATCTAGTTCTTGCTGAGTAGACAGTAATAATTCTTTTTTCTTGGTTTCTGTTATCGTAAGTGCAAGTCATTTTTTGCACGAATGTAACTCCGGGCTTCCAATGCAACAACATTAAGAGGTGCACATCTTAACTAACTAAGGTTATTGCTTTGGCATTTGCTTAGCTATATCAACTCCACACTTCGGAACAAGAAAAGACCGCATGCGGTAACATCGCAAACCAATAATGGGAAGAACCTTGATATATTGATTTATTGTAACTGAGTGCCATAATGGTACAATATTTTGTAGCAAGGCAGCTATGCCTTCTGAGAAGTCGGCATAGCAAGATTAACTACACTGCTGCCTGGTAAGTCCTTCCACTGCTGAGTTACTGTTTTAATCTGGGTGAAAAAGTTAACACCTGCCTTGCCTGTAATTTGTAACAAACTCTTTATATACCTCGAAAAAATTATTTTCAATCAGCTTTTATTAAATAACTACAATAATATATGAAAATAGATTACTGGTAAAAGCGAAGGTAATACCATAGAAGTTCAAATCGCCTGCAAAAGATGCCTTGTTGCCAGTAAAAGAGAAAAAGGGCAAGGGAACTGGAATAGGAACGTTTATACCAACCTGTTTTATACTCAAAATCATTCAGAAATTGATATAACATGTACAACTTATCTTGAATGTTTCTTGGTTGAACTTTCTATCAGTCCAATTATTTTTCTGGCAAATTCAGCCAAGTAAGATGCTAAAAAAATGTGATTACCTGCCCAGCCTCAATCTCTGTCTGAAATTTACGTGCAGCTACCCCAGATGTAGTGAATATAGAAGCACCATTGCCATATCTATTCCAAATATATATATATATATATATATATATATATATATATACACACACACACAACAATAATGAACCCCACAGAATACTTAAGGAAATTGTTCTAATTAAGGTAATAAGGGAAGCGACAATGAGTACCTGTTTCTGTTAACAAGACTTATAGCCTCTTCTAGACTGTCAACCTGGCATTAAGAAGGAAAGATGTAGATTAGCAATCTCCAAGCCAGGAAAATAAAAGAGATAACTTGCTGAGAAACAGTGATGCAGCCATCTACATACCTCCAAGCAAAGAAGAACTGGTCCAAAAATTTCTTCCTGCACAAAAAGTATAAGATGATAAGTTCCGACATTGAATTTTTACTTGTTTTCATCATCATCAAATCCAGACAATTGCCCACCGGGTATAAACATACTGTAAGTGGAGTCAGTTCAAAAGATGAAGTCTATCTTAGGCACTGAAGATAGTATTGAGATCCAAGTTCATAATTAAGGAAATATCAATGTTGGAGACCTTCACCAACAGAAACAATGGCACTTGATATGCAAAGGGGATGAAATTTTCACTCCCATTTTCAGAAGAACTGAAAATGTACTTTTCTTATTTCATTATATTCTAGCCAAATATTAAATCATTGATATTCTCCACTGCCATATCCATATCAGTGAATTTCTTAAACAGAAATCTTGATGGATATGTTAATTCACTATCTAGTGAGTGTTCTCTAAATCTAGGATTGATGCACCAAGAAGAAAATACAAAAGAAAATTTAAGGAAAAGAAAAAACCCAACAAAAAAAGAGGAAGAAGAAGACCTTGTAGCACTCCATGTCAGCCGTAACATTTGATAGAATAGTAGGGCCAATAAAATTTCCTTGCTCATAACCCGGGACCTGTTTGTCAAGCATAAAGAAGCGAGTCAATCTCCCTGAAAACAGAGTCGGTTGCATATTTTTACATTAAAGAAGATTAGCAAATAATGATTAAAAGGGAGGATTATTAAATCTACAAGAACGTACCACTATATTTCTTCCATCAAGCAATAGTCGGGCACCACTTTCGACACCAGATTGGATTAAATTGCAGATCCGCTCCCTTGCCTGCGAGAGAATTGCGTAATATGTCATTAATAAAAGCGACCATGTCACCCCAATGTTGTCAGGAGCTGATATTGCCCCTTAAACTACATGTTCTATTTTGGCCAGGATCTTGAATCTAATTGATAAATAATAGAAAGAACTTTCAATATCATTATTGGGTCACATGAAAATAATAATCATAATCGTGTCATAAAATTGGCCTTCATAAAAAAGAAAATTAAAGGAACTTTCATGTACGTACATGCTTGCTAATGACAGGACCAAGGTCAGCATCAGGTTCGGTCCCCGCACTTACTTTTAAGGATTTGCCACACTCGACAAGTTTATTCTCCCTGGGAAAAAGTAATAGTTTAAATCTAATGTCAATTATTCATTTTCCTGATTAATATATGACATGGAAAAATGTTTCAGGGGTAGAAAACCATAAGGATACCTATATAGACAGAGATGAACACAGTGAAGTAGGTAAAACATTCAGTTTCTCTAATGTACACAGCAAATAAATGGATCTTAATAATATCAGTCTTCTTAAACATGTGATTTGATTTTGATTTTTCTAAAATATTTTAGAAGAAATGTGAAAATGGTTAGTAACAATCTTTATATTTTACAGGAAGAGAACATGTTGGATCTTGAGATGTTCAGGAAGATTGGACCAGGAAGGTGATTTTGCTAAGTGAAAGGAGCTCAACACGACAAGTGCCACATGGACTATCTAAAGATTGAGAAAGAATATGAAATCCTCATCAGCTTGAATCTAAAAGAAGAGTAGAACAATGTTCTAGTTGTCAAAATGTAACATAAGATGGGTACCAATTTCAGTTAGGTGTTCAGAAAACAGAATAATGTATCCACATTTGCTTCTACAAGAACCTTTTTTTCAAAAAAAAAAAAAAATGGTTTACTATCTTCTAGTGTCATTATTTTCTAATGCCTACAAAACTTCCAATCACTTTAATGGTCAATAAACCTTTCAATAGTTAGGCTTTGTATGTAGGTTTTTAATAGCTTTTATGTTTTCATAGAAAATCAAACAAATCAGAAAGCGTAAAAAAAAACAACAAAAGAAGGCAATACCATACCATGACTTTGAATCTCCAACGAAAATAACTGTGCTGAGTGCCATGCACCTCTGTCCTGCAGCACCAAAACCAGCGGCAACTAGAGCATTCACAGTAGCATCAGGACTGGCATCAGGCATGACGATTGCATGATTTTTTGCCCCCATATTGGACTGAAAAAAGTAGTTTATCAAGGTAACTGTAATCAGTTCATCTTCAACAGTTGCAAAAGTATTAAAGCCACTAGTCGGCTCTTAAGAAAAGCAGTTGTACACAAAGCTCACTTACCTGAACACGTTTCCCTTTAGCTGATGCTCTTGAATAAATGTGCATGCCAGCCTTTTGATGTAGAGAGTATTGTGTAAGAGTACAGCTAGGAAAATTAAAGTAGCATGCCAGGAAAAAGTTGCATAAGCAACATTGAGAGAATCACATTTCCATGTCACATTGAGGAAAAAGCAGCTATTCTGCCAAAGATATTAATAGCACAATCATCCCTCCCAATGAATATTGACATCAAAGGTAAAACAGGAACTTCAGTCCCACACTGATACTTCAACTCAAGAAATACTCTTAAAGAAACAATTTAGACTAAAATATGCATGTTCTATACTAAACCTCATGAACTGAATCCAGGCTATCAACTCAATGGCAGGGGAAACCCTACACAAACTAGGAAGACAACCACTAGGACTAATTGAATCATCAAAGTTCACATAATTATCAAATAATGGATGAATGATACATAAATACAACACAGGAACTGGAACATAAATCCCACAGATAGAACTGATACTTCAACTCAAGAAACAATTTAATTAAAAAAATATGTATTCTATGCTAATCCTCATGAACTTCATATCTGGGCTATCAACGCAATTGCAGACCAAACCCAAAAAAAATAGGAAGACAACTACTAGGACTAATTGAATCATCAAAGTGCAAAAACTATCATCAGCTTATGGATGGATTGTACATAAATACAACACAGGAACTGGAACAAGGATGCAATCACGATGAGGACACTTACTGTATTTGAACCCACAAATGATACAGCTCTGATATCATCATCGTCACAAATTGCATTAACAACATCCTGCCACAGAAGTACTATGCATTTAGGAAGACCACGTTCTCAAAGGTCGCAAAAGTATTACATCAGAGTACCCAAAAATTTCAATTATATAATGCCTAGGGAAGAAACACTGCAAATTTAAACACAACTGTACAAAGTAGTGGTAAATCAAATATTGACATATCTTATTTCTGTGTTGTTTTCACCTATATTGAAATATAGGCGAAAACCAACAATCTTATATTGGAATGAGAAATTGCATCACACAATTTTTGGTCAGCCGAATTCCTGCTAGTGTCCAGGAGAAAATATCTTCTTCACTAAATACAACCCAAGGAAAACCTTTGTTCGCTCACACTTTCAGTACCTAGAAGAACATTCTCACTCAAACCCTTCATTTGCAATCAAACTAGATTGACATGTCTACGGACTAAGGAAAACATAAATAGATTTGTTCTTCCAAGTGGAAAAGCTTTTAATCATCCAAAAGGAATTTAGAGCTACCAGTAGCATCCCATTTGGGGCTAACTACTGAAAGGCAACTCCAACCCAGTCAGGGAAATTAACTCATTTGTATCCCGCACTTTTGCTCTCACCAATATCAAATAGCATAGACCCAAATGATAGAAAGCAAAGAAATATGAAAACTCATGCAAGACAGATATGAAAGACGAAAACTCATGCAAGATAGATTCTCAACGTCTTCAAAATGAAAATCAGTAAAGATCAAGAATGAGAATCAAGAGCATCGAAGCATCTACTTGGGCAAAAATAAAAATAAGTACAGGTCGAGTAAGTAAAAGTAGTTTGAGCGCATGCATACATTGGTTCCATGAACAATATTCAAGACACCATCAGGCAAACCAGCCTCCATTGCCAATTCTGCTAGCAAAACAGAAGCACCTGCGGAAAAGAAAGTACTGACCCACATTGGTAAGAAAAATCCAAAAGAAAATTATTTGAATACACTTTAACATGACAAAAGTTGGATGCAATTAGTAGATTCTAGAAAAGTAGATTTAAGCTTCTTATATGCCTTCAAATTTAAAGAAAAATACAATCAACCTAATTCCATGAGAATATGATCCTTCCAGTCCCCTAAGAAAAAAGTTTCTTGTTTCACAAATAACATCAACGAGTTCAACGGAAAAGCACCTACTATGTTAACACCTATAATAACTCAGACCAACATCAGGAAGCATATTGAATCTTACTAAAGTACTATTTTCCTTATGATTTCATAATTACAAAGGTAACGGAGGTAATGCTCCAATATTAGATACACCAAATGCTAATCAATTCACAGTTACCTGGATCTTTTTCTGATGGCTTTAGGATAAAGGTATTCCCACAGGCAACTGCAATTGGGAACATCTGCGGTAAGATCATGAGACAAACAATTAGACTTGGTAGAACTTTTTTTTTCTTTCTTTGCAAAACTACCTTCTAATGATCCAGGAAAAATTAAGTGCAGTAGAAGTGGCTTTAGTATGCTTGTGTTATATATATATATATATATATATATATATATATATATATATATATATATCAAAAGCTGCAGTGTTGAATCAGATGCAACGTGACAGTATCTTACCTGAGCAATTAGGTGAGATACAAACCCTAATGTATAAATTATGAAGAAGAGAAAAGGAGGTGAAGACAAAGAGAAAGATGTTTTAGACATGTGTGGATCAATCATGTGAATGAGAAAAGACAGTAGTCAGTCGATCGTCTAAGTACGAGGGGGAGACAAAGAAAGTAGGCTCACCCATAATGGAATCATGGCCGGAAAGTTGAATGGACAAATCCCAGCACAAACACCAAGTGGTTCTCTAATGCTATACGTGTCAATTCCATTTGATACATTAGAAACGTATTCCCCCATCTGAAGGGTTGCTGTCCCACATGCGTGTTCAACCACCTCTGAATAAGAAAAAAAAAAAACAAATTAACAGAGCTTCATCAACACCCACTAAAACTCCACTTTTGAAAAGCAAAAAGTATTATACTAACAGCAAAGCACATACACTAACCTAGCCCACGAAACACATCACCATGTGCATCCTTTAACGTCTTGCCCTGTTCTGTCGTGATATTTAAGGCTAACTTATCCTGAAAAGAGAATAGTGCGATTAATCTTACTCAACTAAAAGCATTTCATTCAAATAGAGGAAATCAAAAATCAAAACCATCACACTCACAATGTCTCTACGAATAAGCTCTTGGAGCTTAAGCATGACCCTTTGACGGGTGGTAACTGGTGTGTTACGCCATGTTTGAAACGCCTTCTTTGCTGAAGACACCGCGGCTTTGAACTCTTCATTTGTGGTCAAGGGTACTTGTGAAACAACTTGTTGCGTCGCCTACAAACCAATTTATCAAATTGAAAGCAAACCACAATCATAAATTCGGCAACAGAAACAAGAAAGAAAAAAGTAGATACAAAGTGAAGCATATTACAAACTTACAGGGTTTATAACATCAATAGACGCAGTCGATTGTGAATTAACAAAAGCACCTCCAATCAGATTCGGAACTCTCTGAAATTTCAAAACAAATCAAAAACAAAAACATCATACCAGTCAATTCAGCAATTCTAAATCTCTGATTTGTATTCCAATAGCTAATATCTATATCCAAAATATTGTCAGAATAATAACCAAGTCAAAAAAAATTCCAAAACAGTAAGAATTGATCGATTATTACCGGAGGACTCGAAGACGAGGGCTGAGCCGCCGTGGACAAATGAGAGCTTCGGATAGCAAAGATCGCCACTCTAAAAGCCTTGAGGTTTCTCACTGCAAATTACACAGACCTATACATTACACACTGTATCATAAAAATCTAAGATAAAAAATGGTTCTAGGTTTTCGTTACGTCTTGGAATAGAGAGCTGCATCATTTCTTCTTCTCTGTTCTTCTTTCGGTGCTTGAATTTGATGGAGAGAGTCAGAGAGTGCGTCACTGAGCAGTGGCTTTGGGCGATTTATACGGAGAGAGTGCCGCCGTCTGATGGTTCGCTGACGTCAGCAGAGGATGTTCTGGGTGGTAACCGACGGTTGGGATTTATTGATGACACCTGGAGTGCCATCACCACCTACCATATTTTTATTTAGCTGGCGATGCGGGGATATATGTTACACGTTGTTGATGAGTGTGATAGTAATTTGAATTTATTTTTGAAATTTTCTTTCTTTATTTTAGGGGATTTGATTCGAAATTTATATATATGGAAATACTTAATAACAAATTACATAAAAGTACCTGATAACAATTTAATTAACAAATAGGTCACTTACCATATATATACTATTATTAAATAAACAAGTTTTGTTAGCCAAAATAGAAAAAATGTATCATTTTAACCCTGAAACTAAGGCTGTCAATTCTGACACGACCCGATAACACGACTCGAAACCCGCATGAAATAAAGCGGTTGAACCCGCACGATTAAATAGCGGGTCAGTGACGGGTTAACTCTTCATGACCCATTTAATAAACGGGTCAGTCATGGGTCAACCCGCCAACACGAAATAAACCCGCGTGACACGTTTAATAAAATTATCAGACAAAATTTTTATATAATAATCTCTTACATAGCCCATTAAAGTAAGTTTAGTAAGAACTTAGTAAATTTTTTCTCCTTTTGTTTGAATTCATGTTTTGATAGGGGTAATGCTATGATTTTTTTGTTTTAATCTTGTTTGAATTGGTCATTTTGTCTAACGCGTCACAATTTATTTATTAAATGGGTTAAACGGGTTGGAAACGAGTAACCCGTTTTTTAAATATGTTGGGTTTGGGTTTAAATTTTTGACACGATTATTAAATGGGTTGAGTTTTGGTTTATATTTTATGACACGCAAGATACCTTGACCCAACACGAACCCAACCCAACACGACCCATTGACAGCCATACCTGAAACATTAAAAGACATTAATGCTAAAAAAATTGATAGGGATAAAATAGTCAATTACAAAATAGCAGATAATAAAGAAGAAAATAAATAATTTTCAGTAACCACCCATCCATATCTTCAGTAATCACCCACCGATATCTTCAAAAACTACCCACGTATTGGAAAATCATTAAGAAAAAAAAAAAAGGAAGAAAAAAAAATCAAGCAGTTTTCCCCATAATTCTGAAATAATTGCCTACACACATCGGGTGTATTTGTAGCTAGTTTTTTATATAAATTATGACTAAATTTTACAAATCAGGACAATGTGTTGTCAAGCTGCCACTTGTCACTAAAAATTTACTCTTTTGCCCTTCTTAATATTCACAATTGCATTTAGTCTTAATTGCTGTTACTGTAGAATTTAAAAGCTGCTACTGCTGACTTAAAGGCTACTACTGTGGATAGAGAATCTAACTACTACTGTTGATAGAGAAGCTAACTGCTCTTGTCTATAGAGAAACTAAATGCTACAGTCGATAGAGAAACTACATGCTCCTGTCGACGTTGAAGTTAGATGTCGTTGCCGACCTTAAAGATTGCTGCTTTTGTCAACTCTGAGACAAGCTGCTACTGTCCACCCTGAAGCAAGTTGCTACTGTCAACCCTGCTAATCCTGCTACTGTGACTCGTGGTGGTTGAAATTCGAAATTTCAAAATTTCTCAAAATATATGCAACATTATATTCAAATGAAAGCCTATGAGATAAAGAACAATTTTGTAGTTTGAATCTTCTCTAAATTGTCGACGGTTTGGCCAGAAAACTTTAATTTGCCGGAAATAACTCAAAAATGAAGAGATAAAAACTTATCAGTTAGTGGAGTGACAGCATGGTAATTTTGGCGAAATCAGTGGCATTTTAGACAGTTCAGCCTCAATTATTCAATCAGTTTTTGATTCACTCAATTTTGGGCCAGACTTATGTCATTTTTTGTTTAAAAATTATTGTAAGTGACTTATTTATGTCTGTAAATTTGGTCGGGTGCTACTGTGTAATTTACTAAATATTTGATGGATGCGGCTATTGTCATTCAACAGTTTTTTTTATGGAAAAACTTGTCTGACCATGGCTGGTCAGCTGGAGCTGACCAAAGCTAATGGAAACATGCCATGTGGCAAGTTAGACCATTAAATAATACTACAAATATCCCAGCACCCCTTGTTTTATCCTTTATTACGCAGAATAAGACCATGTGGCCTGTTTTTATTAGCTTGGGTTAGTTAGACCTGACCATGGCTGGTCAGATAAGTCCCTTCCTTTCTTTATTCATCCCACATTTATATTTTAACTTAAAATTTCACTTTTATCCGTAAAATTAAGGTGCGGCTACTGTCTTTTTTGTTCACCCTACAATTATATTTCAACTCAAATTTTTCATTTTATCACTAAAATCAAAACAATCCTTTGTTATCAATTATATTATTAAAAATGACCATCTCAACTTCAAAATGATAAAAAAAACTTCCCCTTTTTTTCACTTGTTAAAAAGGGACCTCTTATTAATGTGTAAATGATAAAATTGTTAATTTATTTTTTTTAAATGATAACAAAGGACTGTTTTGATTTTCAAATATGACCATTATACCCTTTTTCTAACGTAACTAACATGATTTTTTTTGTTTCTTTTCTCTTCATTTCCCTCCTACTCTCTCTCTCTCTCTCAGTGTCGCCCATCACAACGATACCCGAAGTTCGGAAGCTCCGTCTGCAATTCTCCATCTGCAATTCCTCAGTTCTCCATCTCCTCAGTTTAATTCCTCAATCGACGATTCTGATTCCCAAAGCTCCATCTGCAATTCCTCAGTTCTCCATCTCCTCAGTTTAATTCTTCAGTCGATGATTCCGATTGGCGTTGGCAGCTTTGCATCTGCAGTTCCTCAATTCAATTCTTCTCTATGATCTTCTATATCAGATTTGATTCTTCGAAATAAGGTATTTTAAGGTTTTGCAGTTTTTTGTGTGTGAGATTTTCCTCAATTAGATTTGCTCTGGTTTGTACAGAGCTCATTTTAGCTTTGAATCAATTCGTGTTATTTTTTATGTTTTGGGGCTTCGGTATTGTTAGATTTGAATGGGTAAAACTTGTCATTGCCTATTCAACCTCCCGATTTTCATTCTTGCTGGAGTTATCGTCTTTGATTGCGCCCTCACGATTTTAATTCCTTACTTTCTATCCTGCATTTTTGGATTTTTCAGAGTTACTTTGATAGTTTCTTTGCTAACTACTTTTCTAGTTACTTGATCTACTAACTTTCATGTAGCTGATTGTCATTTTTAGTTGTTAAATTTTAGTTACACTCGTAGTTACTTGATAGATACTGTACAGTTACTAATATAGTTACATGGATATGCTCATTGATGTTAGAATGATTTTCTTTGTAGGTGCAATGGACAGTTGCTATATTGCTAAGCTTGTGTACTCTGGTGAAGAGCAGCACTTTCCTTTGGTCAAAATTGTACTTTTGTTGATTTTTGTCATCGGACACGAGATCGTTTTCCGGAGTTGGAAATAGTGGTTTTCAAACTCAAGCATATTGTTTTTCCGGACCCTACTGTTTACCATCTTGAAAATGAGGTTGATATGAGAATGATGTTTAGAGTTTTGGGACAGTAAAAATCTGATTTTGTTGATGTGAATGTTTATTGTTTTGATGTCGGTGCTTCTGGTTTGGAAAGTGTAGTTAGCAATAATGTTAGCGAGGAGACTAATGTATTGCTTGAAGAGAATGAATTTTTGGGTTGCAATACGCACTAGGATTCGAAAATTTATCTTTCTAATGGATGGAAGTCTTTTATTCACTCCAAGGGTCAGATGTTTGAGGGTGGGGTGAAAGAGTTTAAGTTGAAGTTGCGGATGTATGCCGTGGAGGTTGGTTTTGAGTATGATTTTGAGAGAAATAAGCTGGAACGTATTGTTGCTTGATGCAAGAAGAAACAATCAGAATGTTGTAACTGGTGTGTGAAGACATCTTTATGCAGGTATAGTTACAATAGCAGTTACATAGAATTTTTATAGTTACATTGATAGTTACTTCATCAGTGTAAGCACCCGTCCCAGAATTTCCCTGGGAAACCCGAAACAGGTCCGAAATAGAATCCATTAACCAACTAAAAATCTCTTTGCTCCCAAACCGCAACCACCCACCCACTGGGGACAAGAAATAACATTCCACATAAAATAACAGAATTTCAAGCTCCAAAACCAACCACGGCGGCGCGGCACCGCTGCCATCAGCGGCGGTCAACACTACCACTGCCACCAAAAATCACCGCAATCTACCAAAAGTTCCTATTCAACAATTAGATCAACTTTCCCTTCTACAACAATCAAAAATTTCAAGTCTAAACAGGTCAATTGATAAAAATCCCCAAATCGGCACTATTCACCAAGAACCCTAAAAATTTCAAAGTTCAGTTCCTCCTTACCTGATTCTAATTGACTCAAATTCCTTCCATGGAATTGTTGTACGGGTCTAGACCTTCAATTCCCTCTCCCCCCTCAAAAAAAAAATCGGGCCGAACCGTGGCCGGAAGAGGGAGTTCTGGTTCGATCGGTGACCGAGCTTCAAGGGCGTCGCACGGCCAAAAAGGCGAACCCCGCCGTGCTGCTTCCACATACGCTAAGAGGAGGCCGAGCCGGTTCGAACGTGACTGGTGCGGCAGTCTAGTTTGGCCGGACGGCGGAGATGGGTGGAGGGGATGTTGGTGCAGCTCAGGCCGATCCACTCGGGGAGGAGAGAGAGAGAAAAAAAAAAAGAAAAAAAAAAGAATATTCCCCCGTTTCAAGAAACTTCGGCCCGTTTTCTAGAAATTTCCTTCCCCCGACTAATTATACTCGACCAAAACCAGAAAATTACCGATTTTTATATCATAACTTTTTCATACGAACTCGTTTCAACGTCTTATATCTCGTCAAGAAATAAAATTCTTCGTCAGGTTAACTTATAAAAAGTCAACCTTTGAAACTTCCGAATCGTAAAACCAATTTCCTAACGTCAAAATTAAAGTAAAAATTTTAGGAGGGTAATTTAAGGTTCGGGTCGTTACAATTCTCCCTTCCTTATAAAAATTTCGTCCTCGAAATTTCCACAAATTTTCAAAGCATAGGTCATCCTACATAAGGTTTAAGAATGCATTCATTTGATTTAAACTCATAATTAAATTCATACCATGAATCTTTAATTCCCTCATTCATATTCATTTCATCTCGTTTTCCATGAAAATATAAATATATACTCATATCCTGTGCTCATAAACCGACGCAAAATTTTTTAATCCGCGCTTGTCCTTCTCTATACTCATAGAAATATTGATAGAAAAATAAGTCAATCTCATTGGTTCAATATTTCATGGAAAAGAGAAATAAATACACCAACCAGTAATCAGCCTCCCAAGCTAGGGTCGGAACCATCCCAGTGGCTAGAGCGTCCCACGCATATAATATATGCGACTACCCACCTCGTGGGTAGGAACTATCCCGTGGCTCTATAAAATACGACGACCCCCTTGGTTGGTGTACTGAATGAATCATTCAACCTTTAAAACCAAACCAAATCATAACTCAAATAAAATAAACTAATGGGAAAATGGCTACACCATAAATCGGAGCCTCCCAGACTCGGGTCGGAACCTCTCAGGCTTCTAAGTAGCATCTCACGCTATGTCTAGCTAGCAGCACGACGACCTAATAAATCAGAGCCTCCCAGGCTCAGGTCGGAACCTCTCAGGCTCTAAGTAGCGTCCCCACGCTACGGCTAGCTAGCATCAAACGACCCAATAAATGGTGTAAAAAAAAAAACATAACAAATCCGAAACCACATTTTCCCCAATATATCATAAATCCGTACAGTTCACTAAAATCATGAACAAAATAAGCACATAATAACTTTTATTCTCCGATGAGCTCTAATGCATGCATGTGATTGCTAGCGAATAAGGACTTGCATGCATCTGCGTATTAGAAAGGTTGATATATACCTGATGCCGATGAAACCAAAAAAAAAACAAATTGAAAGGAGATGGTGATATTAAATTAGTTGGTTGATGATGAATACAAGACTTAAGCAAATGCATGCTAGCATGAGTTGCATCTTATGTTGCTTAACTCTATGAAAGAGACACTCATTCAATGATGAACTTTCTCTATCAATTCTTATTCCAACTTATACAGTGATAAATCAAGTTGGAAATAAGGTTGATGGAGGCATATTTTATCTCATTCAACAATCGTATAGAAACTTGACCATATTGCTATAGAAATCACTTGTATAATTGACAGCATATATTCAGGTAATATTTAAGTAACAATCATGCATCAGCCATCACATAGTAGCTATATAACATATTAACAGTTCATTGATTAATCAAAAAGGAGACTTATTTAAATGCATACCTGCATTCTGAAGATTAACACATTCTTCCTTGATGGATACTTGCTGTCATGATCCGTCTCTAGCTTCGTTGACGGATCCACTTATACTACTTGTACAAATGAACACCAATACACAAATAATTTACATATACACAAATAAATAAATACAAAAGAAAAATAGAAAGATATATACAGGCTCTTCAAAATCAAATATAGGCTGGTTCACTCCATCTACAGCAGTTACATCTGCAAAATTACTTCCAAAAAATTATTTAAATCTCTCAGGTTTCCATTGACCCAATTCAGATATACTCATGCAGTTGTAAAGAATCAAGTCCTAATAGAATACGCGACATATTGTAATGAACTCAAAGGCAAGTTATATTTAACCAACAATCAGTATCCAATATTCAAAATGTCATGAACATCACCTGTAGAGATATACAAAACGCATTGATGCAAAATGTTAAGTCGAACTTATACATAATCAACTGGTCTCAGCATATATAAATTCAAATTTGAACAGAAACTAATTACGCAAGTAACGACTAATGAGTCTAAGTCAACTCATACTTAGTTTATATATCGATCGCAAGGTGTAAAACACAACTGACAAAACTTACCAGTAAAGTGAAGATACCTTTGTATGATCATACCTATGAAGGACCTTATTGTTTGTACGTCACCTTGCCTTCATGTTCTTGATGATACTAGCAAAAGTACTCAATTCTTGATTATAAGTCCTTGTTCCCTGGCCAAGCCTTCATTGTCTCGTGTCTACTGCCTATACTAAGGTTCTGATAACTTAATCCTATAAACCAATTCATCTAAACAAAACATTAAGACTTCAGTGTGGCACTACAGCAAAAATAATTACAAAATAAAGTAATAGTAAGACAGATGTATCTCATTAGTGATATGTCAGACACAGAACGCTACTCTAAGTTTATTGAGGAATACTTTACCAGAATACTGCATCCTCTTCATTCTGAAATTTCAAATACAAAGCCATGTATATTCAAGTCCTTATATGATGAGTCGCCAAAGCAAGCATCAAGCAATAATAACCCTACAATCGTTAGTAGTATAGACATCAATAGGGATCGTTCTAAGCCGGGGATTAAGGGTACCTGAAATATGAGAATGTTAGAACAAATATATTCACATATATACATATGCACAAAAATCGTCACATGGGGGAAGGTATGGCGTCGGCAGCAAGGCTGCCCTAGACTAGGCACGAAATAAATAGCTGAAAATAAATCATAAGTCTAATATTTACAAGTTTGGTCGACATCTTTCACACAAAGCACTCGGCACTTAACTCTTTAACACATAAGACTCACACAAAAGAAAGTAAGGAACAAGTATTTAGCATGCATTGGATTTAAACAAGTTTCGACCTACAACTAGAACGTTTCCGATCTTACCTAGTTGAGAGTCTCTCTAATGTTTTAAGATCGAGCTATTCGCAAAGTGACCCTAAAAGTTATGCTACCGTTATACAACTCGTAACATTGAAGCACGAAAGTCTATAATCGAAGACATGTAAACAAGCAAGGTTGTCAGTCATCTCATTTAACATGTAAGTTTTAGCTAAGGTTATACCCTAGGTGAGCACAATAGAATCAAAGTAACATACGTTTAATCTTTATTCATTCTACTCGGGTTAGATGAAACCTAACATCTAGATTTACTTGTTTGTTAGACAAAACTAATGTGTCAGTTTTTAAGTCACGCCCTTAGATTACTAACCGATTTAAATCTTCAACATGCATCTATACCGCTGTCCTAATTATCTAAGTGTGTAAATCTTACAAGTTTTATATTACAAATTAACATGCAAAATCATTGTTGCCGAAACTTAAACCTAAATCTAAGCATCGAATCAAACAAATCATTAACATAAAGATTATAAAACCAATCACCAATTTGGTTCATACATAAACATATAATCCAAAACCAAAAATACATGCAAGTTTCATAGACAAAACTAAGCATAACTACATAAAATTTACTAAACCGAAAGAGGGGAGTGGATCACACTTTTGTAGACACCTTGATGACTTCGACTCGTGTTGATCCTGCGGAAGATGGAAGAGATGGGGAGGCTGCTCGGCAATAGGTAAGTGTCGGCAGAAAAGTTCCAAGTTTCGGCAGAAACTTGGGTAAGGGTGAAGGTGATTTTCGGCTAGGGTTTATGTGGGATCTTTGGGGAGAATTTGGTAGAGCTTTGGCTTTGTGTTTTGGCTTGAGATGTGACCCTTTTTTCTGTGGAAAAGATGGCTATATATAGAGGAAAATTGCTAGGGTTGCCGGCCTCAACAAGGAAAGGAGAATTCCTTTTCCTAGTTGGCTTATTTTTCCTTGTTGAATAATTATTGCATTCTTGGACTTTTTTTTTCTGAATTTTCTTCATAGCATGGGCTTCACATCTTCATGGACTTCATATGTGGGCTTGAAAAATCTATGTGGTGAACTTGGTCCGTGGAAAAATACCCGAAGCCCACCAAGAACCAAAACCGGCAGCAACATTGCCGATCGGTCATGCAATCCTATCCCGACTAGGATTGCGTCTTTTCTTCACTTTTTCCTCCATTGCTTTGGCTCAATGTCTTTCTCTATCCTTCAATAAGCTTGGAAAATCTTCAAATATGCAATGGTGAGCCAAAATGTCCATCGAAAATAGAAACAAAGGAAACGAGGCAGAAACTTGCTGGAATCGGTTGGAATGACCTTGCTCCGATAAATCTGGCATAACTCCCTCCTCGGAGCTCCAATTGATACGATTCTAAGTCACAGAGAAACTACACACGTAGAGCTTCCTCTGTATAAAAGGGCTTGATCAACTTTCTTGTGAAACGTCGGGAATGAATTTTTGAAATTGGGACACAGTCCCAGGAAAAATCCTGGAAGTCCCTTGATTGATTTGCTCGAACTGCTGATTTGCAGCCATCTTTTGGGTGATTTCTCAAACTCCGATTGATCTGTATTTTTGACACAAAACCTATTAGCAAGCCAATAATATGCATACCAAATTTCAGAAAATTTGGAAAAGGATAAGTCACAATTTCATTCATTTCAGAATCACGAAAAAGATACATTTTGCACTATTTTCCAGAATTCTTATACTTAGTCATTTTTCGGATTCTAAAGCACATATTTTCAAAACTCTACCAAATTGACACTAAACTATATTATGACTCGATCTTAGACAAATAAGGGTTAAACAAAGCATAAACGAGGGCGTAAATACATTAATATCGTCGCACATTGTGCTCCTATCATTATACAATGAGGGTAATTACCTTTTTGATCTTCAATGATCAGCAGAATCTATAAGAACAACTTCTAAATTGTTCATAGATCATTAATTAACATGTGCATGTTAAGCAATCAAACCATTAAACATATGCAGCAGTGCAGGTTTATATTATGCACATCCATCAAAACTTCTTTTAAACCTTATTTAAGTCTATGAACACAAAACGTACCTTAATAAATAAATAAAAAGACCCTGAACCTTAAGGGAAGAAACGATTGTACTTGTTATAATTCCAATATCATTAAAAAAATATCAACTGAATACATGCATGTGGACACCTCAACTCATGCATATATTGAACCAATAACTCTATTCTTCAGTAAATTAATAAGATAATCTTTAGCTATGAATGAACAATTTACTCATCAATCACCCGATCCCACAGAGGAAAGCATTGTTCTTAAATCCTCTAAAATCGAGTCAAAATATGAACAAACTAAAGAAATGCTTGAATATTTACCATAAGAATAAAATTGTGCCAATAGGAACACCCATCGTCAAACCATGAAGGGAATATGCAGAAACCCAATCGAACAAAAGAAAAACCAGATCAAAAGTAGCTACACAATTTAACAAAATCAATACAATCATTATCTCAAGCACCTTAGATAAAACATCAAACACATTCAAACCAACTTAGAGCTTATACCTCAACCAATTACAACTCGCAGCAACCAATATCAGGCTCTAAAGATAAAGAAAAACCAAACCACGATTCCACTTTTTCCCACAGTATATATCATACAATCTTATCCCCGTTCTGATACCAATTGTAAGGACACGTCCCAGAATTTCCCTCGGAAATCTGAAACAGGTCTGAAATAGAACCCATTAACCAACTAAAAATCTCTTTGCTCTCAAACCGCAACCACCCACCCACTGGGAACAAGGAATAACATTATGCATAAAATAACAGAATTTCAAGCTCAAAAACCAACCACGGCGACGGGGCACCGCCGTCGGCAGCGGCAATCAACCGGCGGTCAATACTACCACCGCCACAAAAAATCACCACAATCTACCAAAAGTTCCTATTCAACAATTAGATCAACTTTCCCTTATACAACAATCACAAATTTCAAGTCTAAACAGGTCAATTGATAAAAATCCCAAAATCGACACTATTCACCAAGAACCCTAAAAATTTCAAAGTTCAATTCCTCCTTACCTGATTCGAATTGACCCAATTCCTTCCATGGAATTGTTGTACGGGTCTAGACCTTCAATTCCCCCCCCCCCCCCCCCCCCCCCAAATCGGGCCAAACCGTGGCCGAAGGAGGGAGTTCTGGTTCGATCGGTGGCCAAGCTTCAAGGGCGACGCATGGCCAAACGGCGGCGAACCCCGTCGTGCCGCTGCCACAGACGCGAAGAGGAGGCCAAGCTGGTTCAAACGTGACCGGTGCAGCGGTCCAGTTCGGCCGGACGACGGAGATGGGTGCAGCTCGAGCCGATCCGCTCAGGGAAGAGAGAGAGAAAAAAAAGAAAAAGAATATTCCCCCTCATTTCTAGAATATTCTCCCGTTTCTAGAAATTTCCGCCCGTTTTCTAGAAATTTCCTTCTCCCGACTAATTATACTCGACCAAAACCAGAAAATTACCGATTTTTACATCAAAACTTTTTCATACGAACTCGTTTCAACGTCCTCTATCTCGTTGAGAAATAAAATTCTCAGTCGGGTTAACTTATAAAAAGTCAACCTTTGAAACTTCCGAATCGTAAAACCAATTTTCGAGCGTCAAAATTAAAGTAAAAATTTTAGGGGGTAATTTAAGGTTCGGGTTGTTTCATTGACAGTTACTTATCAGTCTCATTGACAGTTACATTACACTACCAGAAAAGGGGTCATAGCCGACGATATGGTAAAAAACGGCCGACGAAATAGTACTTCGTCGGCTATAAGGGGTCATAGCCGACGAATTACTATTTTGTCGGTCACATCGTCGGCTATAATATTATAGCCGACGACTGCCGATAAGTCGTCGGCTATAACTATAGCCGACGAAAAGTTTTTGGTTATAGCCGACAAGGAGGGTATTCGTCGGCTATAACTCTTATATCAGATCGATCTTCTGCAGCAGCGAGCTCATTCGTCGAAAATATTTAGAAAACGCTCTGAAATCGTCCAAAACCTCGGCCATAAGCTTGAAAGGTACGTATATTGCTGTGTGTGTTGATTTAGTTGGTTATATGCAGAGGTGTGTTAATTTAGAGTTTAATTAGAATAAATGTGTGATTAATTTGATATATATATATATATATATGTGTGTGTGTGTGTGTTGAGATGAGATTATTAATGGGTTGATATGTTGGTTAGATAGAATTGAAGTTTTGTTGAAGATTAGTGATTGATTGTTGATTTAGAGGTGATTTTAGATGAATTTGATGAAAAAATGTATATATATTAATTAATTTAATTGTAATTAAAAATATATTGTTGGTATATATGAAAAATATATTGTGTTTAATTAATTAGGGAGATTGACGATGTTTTAATTAATTTAGGGATGTGTATATATATATATGTGTAATGATGAATTTTTTAATTAATTAGTATGTACGTACGTAGTACGTGCATATATACATATCTATATATAGTTATATTTATTTATTGAATTTACAGGATGGACAAGAGTTGGATTACCCGTGGAAGATGGGATCAGGTGTATCATGATGG
The DNA here is from genome assembly GCA_963682095.1 of Potentilla sterilis. NCBI lineage: Eukaryota > Viridiplantae > Streptophyta > Magnoliopsida > Rosales > Rosaceae > Potentilla > Potentilla sterilis. The sequence continues at coordinate 37,226,776 of OY821757.1, read as the reverse complement.
AGTTAGGAGTTTCCTGGATTTTGTGATGGCTAACTGTGGAGACACTACACTTCATTATTGCCCGTGTAAAAAGTGCAAGTGTGCCAACCCACGACAACGTTTTTCCATAGAGAAAGTGGAGCAACACCTGGCTAGATATGGATTTTGGGTCCTATACACTAATTGGATTTATCACGGTGAACCAGAGTTTGCGGGTCCTCATGATCATGGACAATTTGCCGAGAGAGGGAGTTCGTCCAATGATCCAACAACGAACTTGATCAACGATATGTTTCCTCGTGAGAGCGGTGTCTTTGATGAAGCACCCGATGTGCAACTCCCTCCTCCGGAGATGGAGTGTTTCCCTGATATTGAGCCACTCGAGCCATTACCCCGATCACCGGTCAACACAAGTGGTATGGAAAAGTACAACAACCTGATCGCATTGCAACAGACTCCGTTGTACCCCGGATGCAGTAAGACTGTCCTTGAATTTGTCATGGGAGTGACGAAGATCAAAACGGAGAACAAAGGCACTGTCAAATCGGTTGATGATTGGCTGAAGATATGGGGTGGGGCGATGCCCCCCGGACATCGGCTTCCTACCAGTCATCATAAGGTGCGACATATCCTTAAAGATCTCGGCCTTTCCTACATCAAGATTCATGCATGCAGATACGATTGCGTTCTGTTTTACGGGGAAGGACTTGCAGATCTTGAATACTGCCCAGTATGCAATACAGAGCGGTATAAGTTCACTCCTAAAGGGAACAAGAAAGCTGTGAAGATACTTTGGTACTTCCCGCTGATTGATAGGCTTGAGCGGTTGTTCATGTGTGCTTTCACGGCCGAAGCTATGAGATGGTGGGCTGAGAGGAATGTGCCTGACGATGACACCCTTAGACATCCCGCCAACGGAGAGGCTTGGAAGAAGAATGTGTTGGAGTTTCCTAAATTTGCATCAGAGGTTCGAAATGTTTGGCTAGGGCTATCATCCGACGGTTTCAACCCTTTTGGCAAGAAAGAGCTTCAGTACAGTGTGTGGCCAGTTATTTTGATTTCGTACAACCTTCCACCATGGATGTACATGAAGAAGAAATATAACATGCTCACATTGTTGATTCCAGGCCCAGGTTATCCGGGAAAGTGTCTCGATGTGTATTTGAGACCCGTAATTGAGGAGCTTCGGTACTTGAGTCTGCAAGGCCATCTGGTCTACGACCGGTTCAAAAATGAGATGTTCCGGATGCGTGCCATGCTTGTTGGCACGATCAGTGACTTTTCTGGGAGGGGTATGTTGTCGGGCAGCGTCACCAGGGGTTACAGGGCTTGTTCAGAGTGCATGACTGTTGATTGCTCCAGTCCTCATTGCAGCAAGATTGTCCAGATGCGTCACCGTTGTTGGCTTCCGCATGACCATCCATTTAGGGACGATGCACAGGCTTTTGATGGGACTAAAGAAAGGGGCTGGGCACCGGAGCGATGGACAGGGGAGGAAATATTGGCAGTGTTGAATGAGTATGACTTTGGTCCGCTTAGCAATCATCCCGATGTGTTGCGCACGATTCCAGAGAGGCCCGATAGGTATAGGTTCTGATCACACAAGAGCATCTTCTGGGAACTTCCTTATTGGGCCAGGTTGGCTATCAGACACTACCTGGATGTCATGCATATAGAGAAGAACGTGTGTGAAGCCGTGCTTGGCACAGTTTTGAATTGGGAGAAGAAAACAAAAGACACCCCCAAGGCACGCGTTGATCTGAGAAATATGGGACTGCGGGACCATTTGTGGTTGAGAGAGGGCAGGAGCAAAATGCCCCAAGCTCCTTACACCGTCACTAGGGACCAGAAACATGAAATCTTTGGATGGATGAGTAATGTCAGGTAACTTTTTATTAGGCATGTATTCCCTAAAGAATCCATCTGTTGTTGGACGACTATATATGCATGAAATCTAATTGTTGTTAATGGTTATGCAGGTATCCTTATGCCTATGCAGGTAACATAAGCAAGTGTGTTAACTACCGAGACAACAAGATGTACGGATTGAAGAGTCACGACTGCCATGTACTGCTTCAACGCCTCTTCCCTATTTTCATTCGAGCGTACTTGGAGGATGAAGTGGTTGAGCCGTTGGTGGCGTTGTCAAGATTCTTCCAGAAGTTATGCGCTAGAGAAGTTAGAAAATCAGACCTCATGAGAATGCATGAGGAAATCGTTTTTATCTTGTGCAAGTTCGAGAGGATATTTCCCCCAAACTTCTTTGACATCATGCCTCACCTGATGATCCATCTTCCCCAACAATTGTTGCTTACCGGTCCCGTACACTACACTTGGATGTATCCCATCGAAAGGTACATGTTATTCCTAAATTTGATTTATACATGTTTTTAAATAAAAGTTGCATGCTCTTAACATGCACTTGTTAACCTTGCAGACAACTTGGAGACTACAAGAAATATGTGCACAATAAATCTGCGCCTGAGGGGTGTATTGCTGAAGCTTACATTGCGCATGAGTGTGTAACGTACGCCAAGTTGTACTTGGGAGCGATGGAGGACCCCCCACAACATCCAAGTCGAGATGACCCCGAGTTCAACCTATGTATCGTCGCCAACGATGTTGTACCATACGGAAGCTTCAAGAAGAAGGGTGTGGACAAGTTGCCTGACCATGAGGTAGGGATTGCCCACTGGTGGGTTCTAATAAACTGTTCGGAGGTACAATATTGGAAACAAACCCATCTTAAGTGCAAGGAAGTTGGCGGTGATCTCGAGTACCACAACACGACGTTTGCAGACTATTTTCCACAATGGGTAAGTGTATAAATATATATATTATATGGCTTTCTTTTACAGTTCCCTATTCTTTAATCATAAACACACCAAGTGATTTGAGTTATATTTTTCAGCTGATGCACGTGGCTGCGAAGGGTGGTCATAGAAATTACTCAGAGGAATTGAGGCTGTTGTCGATGAAGCCGATATCTTCCACAGTCCGCCCAATGTGTGATGTCAATGGCGTTAAGTATATATGTGAAGCTAGAGACGGGGAACGCAAAACACAGAATTGTGGGCTGATGGTCGATGGTGCAGAGGGGGGCGTGGATTATTACGGTGTCCTACAGTCAGTTGTTGAACTCATATATGGGAACCGCATGAAAGTCCACTTGTTCAAGTGTCGATGGTTTGATACTAAGCCGCACCGCATAAAGATCGATCAGTACGGCATACTTTCGGTGAATACCGCCACTAGTGTGTATGAAGATGACCCCTTTGTTTTCGCCACAGCGGCCAAAAAGGTCTTTTATCTTGATGATCCATTGAACAAAGGCACGTGGAAGGTAGTTAACCATGTGTCTCAGCGGGACATATACAGTGCTACCACACTTGGTGTGAGCACAGAGTGTCAAGAAGCGACCGCATACCAAGAGCCGGACGCCGTCGACATTCCGGAATCCTCCACCATCCGCGATAATAATGTCACGCCGGGCAGAGTGGTTCGACTTCCTAGGGGTCAAGTGCCCATGTATGATGTTAATCCGAATCGTCTATCTCAGGCAGACGATGACTCAGACGACGAGTACGAGCACCGGTTGCCAGATATTAACTACTATACTACGTCTGACTCAAGTGATGAGGATGATTCTGATTATCATCCTTAGTATACTATTTATGTATGTATTTGTGTACGATGGTGCATGCATGTATGAAAACATTTTTTGTCCTTAATTACCGTTTTCGGAGTTTATGGGAATTTGTATTGAATTGTTTGTGCGATGTTCAGGAATTTATCAGGTGAAATAGGCAATTTTCAGGCCCTAAATGGCAAATTTTCAGAAAGATCAGCATTATAGCCGACGAAATGGACCATACTTCGTCGGCTATAATGCCCATTCTGGGTAATTTAATATGCAAGTCGTCGGCAAAACGTTGAAGGTCGTCGGTAAAGTATAGCCGACGACTTGCAATTCGTCGGCTAAAGTATATCCGACGACTTGCAATTCGTCGGCTAAAGTATATTGACCGAAACCATTGCTTCATCCTTCAAATGCAAATGTGTCGTGAAATAAGATATGACCGAAATATTGAAATACGTCTACGGTTGAAAAATGAGAAGATTCCGACAAAATCTGTGTGCCGAATGTTGCGGTTAGCTGTTTTTTACTTCCGTTTTCCTATGGGTAGCCTGACGGTCGGTAAATATTTTGAGGAAAATTTTTATACGATTAGTTGCGTCTCATCGATCTGAAACTATTCTCTGTTGAAGATCAGGCCAAAAAACGTCATTTAGACGGGCCAATTGCCGTTTTAAAGCGTTTAGAGGTTTGACTTTGCAGTTTGACCGCCCGATCGAGCCTTTAACGTTGTCAGATGTAGTTAGATTTTTTTTCATACATGTATTTAATCTAAACGGTGATATCTGACGGTTGGAATAGATTTTCCAAACTTTTATATTCAAAATCGTAACATATGCACTAATGTTCCTTAACTTGTTTACTAAGTGTTTAAGTGAATGTATAGTTTCAAATAGCTACTATAGGTAGACCCTTCAAATGCAAATGTGTCGTGAAATAAGATATGACCGAAATATAGAAATACGTCTACAGTTGAAAAATGAGAAGATTCCGACAAAATCTGTGTACCGAATGTTGCGGTTAGGTGTTTTTTACTACCGTTTTCCTATGGGTAGCCTGACGGTCGGTAAATATTTTGAGGAAACTTTTTTTACGATTAGTTGCGTCGCATCGATTTGAAACTATTCTCTGTTGAAGGTCAGGCCAAAAAACGTCATTTAGACGGGCCAATTGCCGTTTTAAAGCATTTAGAGGTTTGACTTTGCAGTTTGACCGTCCCGATTGAGCCTTTAACGTGGTCAAATGTAGTTGGATTTTTTTTTTCATACATGTATTTAATCTAAACGGTGATATCTGACGGTTGGAATAGATTTTCCAAACTTTTAGATTCAAAATCGTAACATATGCACTAATGTTCCTTAACTTGTTTACTAAGTGTTTAAGTGAATGTATAGTTTCAAATAGCTACTATAGGTAGACCCTTCAAATGCAAATGTGTCGTGAAATAAGATATGACCGAAATATTGAAATACGTCTACAGTTGAAAAATGAGAAGATTCCGACAAAATCTGTGTGCCGAATGTTGCGGTTAGGTGTTTTTTACTACCGTTTTCCTATGGGTAGCCTGACGGTCGGTAAATATTTTGAGGAAACCTTTTTTACGATTAGTTGCGTCGCATCGATTTGAAACTATTCTCTGTTGAAGGTCAGGCCAAAAAACGTCATTTAGACGGGCCAATTGCCGTTTTAAAGCATTTAGAAGTTTGACTTTGCAGTTTGACCGTCCCGATCGAGCCTTGAACGTGGTCAAATGTAGTTGGATTTTTTTTTTCATACATGTATTTAATCTAAACGGTGATATCTGACGGTTGGAATAGATTTTCCAAACTTTTAGATTCAAAATCGTAACATATGCACTAATGTTCCTTAACTTGTTTACTAAGTGTTTAAGTGAATGTATAGTTTCAAATAGCTACTATATGTAGACCCTTCAAATGCAAATGTGTCTTGAAATAAGATATGACCGAAATATTGAAATACGTCTACAGTTGAAAAATGAGAAGATTCCGACAAAATCTGTGTGCCGAATGTTGCGGTTAGGTGTTTTTTACTACCGTTTTCCTATGGGTAGCCTGACGGTCGGTAAATATTTTGAGGAAACTTTTTTTACGATTAGTTGCGTCGCATCGATTTGCAACTATTCTCTGTTGAAGGTCAGGCCAAAAAACGTCATTTAGACGGGCCAATTGCCGTTTTAAAGCGTTTAGAGGTTTGACTTTGCAGTTTGACCAAGGAATAGCCGACGACATACTTAACTTTGTCGGCTGAACTCTTGCGATCCGCGCCGTTTCATTGTCCGCCGTTGGATGGGGGAGATCTGACGGCTACTGAGCGCGTGAAGTATAGCCGACGATATTCATACTATAGGCGACGAAATTCATAATTCGTCGGCTATACCAGGCCCGCAAAGCCCAACTTCGGTCCGGCTAGGATTTAGGGTCAGAGTATAGCCGACGAAATTCGTCGGCTATAGTATAGCCGACGAATTAAAATTACATCGTCGGCTATAGTCCTTCGATTTAAACCGAAACAGAGGCGCCTCTCCCTCATTTTCTGCGTAAACCCTAAATCCCTAATCGGGCCGCCCACCCCTCCCCGACGCCGACCGACCACCACCGAGCCTCCCCGACGCCGACCGAGCCTCCCCGCCCCTACCCGACCCCTCCCCGTCCTTCCCGACCCGTCCCGGACCCGAAGTCGATCCGAACGCAGTCTGCCCCAAGCCGCCGCCCCTAGCCGTCGTAGTCGCCGCACCGCACCACCGGTCCTCGTCCCCTAGCCGCACCACCATGTCAGGTAGTCCCGCTCTCCCTCATTTAGGGTTTTTGTTAATTTTGTGGAATTTTGTGGTTTTGTGGAATTTAGGGATTTTGTGAAATTTATGGTTTTTGTGAAATTTTGTGGAATTTAGGGTTGTTGTGCAATTTATGGAATGTTGTAGAATTTTTGTTAATTTTGTAGAATTTTGTGGAATTTTTAGGAGGATATATATATATATATATATATATTTCAGAATATATATATATATATATATAATTAGGTATAAATATATTTATGTATATATATAATTAGGTATATATATATATTTAATGAAGTTTTTTAATTTTTTGTGAAATTTATGGAATTTTGTCGAATTTTTTTTAATTTTGTGGAATTAAAAAGAATTTTTAGGAGGATATATATATATATATATATCTAAATATATATATTTCGGAATATATATATATATATATAATTAGGTATAAATATATTTAGGTATATATATAATTAGGTATATATACATTTAATGAAGTTTTTAATTTTTTTGTGGAATTTTTGTGAAATTTATTTATATACTAATTGTGCAGGAAACCGCCGCGCTGTAGACCGATGGCTTGCCAGACCGACCGAGAGCGACCCCGAAGCTCAGGCAGAACACAGTCGTGGGGGGGGGGGGGGGGCGGATCCAGCGGTCGTCTGGGCCTACGCCGGCCACTGAACAGGCGCGAGGAGACGTTGATGGGATTGATCCCGAGCAATCAACGTGGGGACTCATCGTATGAGTCGACGGGAGCGGGCCCAAGCTCGAGCGTCAGAGGAGGACGCACAGCCGCACCCTCCAGACCCCAGTGCACTTCAGCACTGTTCCAGGATCGGCAGCCGACCCCACCGCGCGCCGATCTGGACCCTCCAGAGATGCTCCCTGTCCCCCCACAGCGACAGCGTCCACAGCTACAGGGTCCACCGTCAGGGGGATCAGGCCCCTCAGGGTCCACGCCCCGTATGTCTCCGCCATCGGGGATGTACATGGTCTAGTTCCTCCCTGCCATCCCCGAGTACGACGATAGGGGGAGGCAGATTTGGAGGCACGACCGGCCGCACGAGATTCCCTGGGAGGAGGCCTACATCCACAGGAATTTCGACTCAGAGGACTGCCGCGGCCTGTGGTGTGTTCGTGAGAAGGACAAGCAGTACAACGACGCAGGTAATTAGTTAGTTTAATTAATTATTTAATTAGTTAGTTTAATTAATTATTTAACTATGTATTCATTTTAATTATGAAACAGGCGTCCTCGTAAATAAACCCGCGGGGACGAGACGGACCAGAGCGCCAGCGAACATGTCGACCCTGGAGAGGGAGCTCGCCGGTGGGATCAGGGAGATCCTGCCCGGTCCCGGTGAGGATGGACGCCCGATCGAGAGGAGAGACACCACCACCAAGTATATCAACGCGACGGGCATGATCGTGCGGGACAGGGTCCCAATGTTGTGGCCCGACTGGGGCTCTGTGCCCGATGACATCAAGGCGCGAGTGTACAATGCACTGTCGGTGAGTTAAAACGTATTTTTATTATAGAAAATAAACATTTATGAATTGAGTCCTTATAACTATATAAAAATATTTTCTAATTAATTTATAATATTGCAGCAATGGTTTAGAGTCCATCCTACCTTGGACTGGTGGAGAGACGAGCAGCTGAAGAACAGGTTATGTGTTTCGCGTTATTTTACTATCATTCGAGTTAGATTGAAGACGATTAAAGATGTACGAATATATCTAACAGTTGTGTTCTGTTAATATAGGTACTCCGAGTGGAAGAACGAGCTGTCGACGCACCACAGGACGTACCATGTGGAGAAGGGCTTGGGGCGAGGTGCAACCCCCCACGAGTTCCGGTACAGGGAGTATGAGTGGCTATGGCTGGTAGCCTACTTCGGGAGCGACAGGGTCTCGGTAAGAAAATTTAGCCTGCTAGTATATAACTTTTTAATGTTATTTAATAATTAAATTATGTAGTTACTTAATTAAATTAATTAGTTAGTTAGTTATTAGTTATTAAATTAAGTTAGTTAGTTAGTTACATAGTTAGTTAGTTCGTTACTAAATTAAATTAAATTAAATTAAATTAAATTAAATTAGGTAGTTAGTAAGTTAGTTAGTTACTAAATTAAATTAGTTAGTTAGGTAGTTACTAATTAAATTAAATTAGTTAGTAACTAAATTAGTTAATAATTTTGTTTTGGTTAGTTCCTAATATTTTAATTTAGTTACTAATTTACATTTGCGTTTATATGTTCGTTCTTATAATAAAGAAAATCTCGAAGACGAACAGCAACAACCGCAAGAGGAACGAGCACCCCCACCACGGCGGCGCCCGCTCCTGGAGGCAGTGGGCAGAGATTGCAAGGAGGGACCGACCGCTGAGGCCGTTGTCGTGGATTCATGCGCAGATGTATCCGGGGCGTCCCGACCAAGTGGTAAGTATTCGCCCATCTTCAATAAAAGTGTTTCATTAAATTAATTTATATATATTTTTTTATAAATTCGTTTATTATATTTTCTTGTCAATTAGGCGGGAATAGATGAGGAGACCGACGCGATCACCTTGGGGATCGCGCGAGAGACGCTGGGGGAAGGGGCGTCCGACGAGGCGATCGCGGAGTTTGCCTCCACGATCGACACCCTTGAGCCGCGCTTGGCCTCTCAGATCATGCACGCGGCGGTAGGGACTGGCAACAACTACTTCTACCAGAGAGGCCTAGGCGCGGCGGGAGATGGGGTTCTGAAGTACACGCCGGCCAATCCCAGCACGCAGCGTGCGCCTTCGACGAGCAGAGACTTGCAGACACAGCTGCAGAGGACGCAGGCGGAGTTGGCGAGGGTGGTGGAGGCGCTCCAGCAGCAGGCTTCGGCGCAGCAGGCCAGAGACGCGTCTGTGGCGGAGATGTACCGATGGATGCAGCAATCTTGGGAGGCCCAGCGAGCTGGACAGGAGGCCCCGCCTCCGCCACAGATGCCCGAGTTCGTCGTCCCCACTCCCCCCCCGCATCGGAGTACGCCAGGCGATCAGGGTAGCCATAGCCACCGGAACTCGAACGATCCCGTCGACGACGCTACGCGTTTAGGGGGTGATGAGTAGATGACTAGTTAGGGGGTTAATTTGTACAGTACGTAGGATATTACGGATGGATTGATGTGGATATTTGTTGGATATTTGGATGTTTGTTTGTGAATTTTCTGCAGCCAAACCGAAGACGAAGTGAAATTGGGCCCGAACAAAATTTTTAATTTTTTTTAAATATTTAGGGGTTATAGCCGACGAAATGGACCATATTTCGTCGGCTATAACCTCCCGGCTTCCGGCTAAAATAAGCCGTTTTTGGTGCCGGCGAATGTTATAGCCGACGACGCTATCGTCGGCTATGCCTCGACCTATAGCCGACGACTCTATCGTCGACAATGTTCTCATAATAGCCGACGACGCTATCGTCGGCAATGGTCTCATAATAGCCGACGACGCTATCGTCGGCTGTAAATCGTCGGCTATACTTCGTGGTTTATAAATCGACGACTTAGCCTCAGTGTCGTCGGCTATACTATAGCCGACGGGGCATTCCCGACGAGGGAATAGTCGACGATACTTCGTCGGCTATGACTATAGCCGACGATTTAATGGAAACGGCCGACGAGATGGCGTCGTCGGCTATGACCCCTTTTCTGGTAGTGTTAGTAGTTAAACGAGTAGTTACATCAATAACTACTTGAGTTTTGGTAGTTATCCGGCTAGTTACTTGACTTTTGGTAGTTATCTGGCTAGTTACTTATCAGTTACTAATGTAGTTACAAAAGTATATATGCTGATTGATATTTGCACCTTTTATACAGATATAATGGTTTCTTTGTGATTAATGAATTGGTGAACGAACATAGATGTCGCTGTTTCATCCTTATTCAAAAGAGTAAGATGATGGGCAGCAAGATTATAAAGGAGGTGATGCTTGACAAGGTGCGTGAGAATCCAAATAAGAAAGCTATTGATATACTGCAAGACATAAAGCTTAACTATGACTTGGATGTCCCTTATCGTACTGCTTGGTATGGCAAAGAGCGCGCGAAAGAAGCTGTGCTTGGTGTTGAGTCTGAGTCTTATAAGAATTTAGCATTGTTTTGCGAGCGCACATATGAATCCAACCCCATATTTTAGGCTAGCTATGAAGTATGAATCTGAAACAAGAAGGTTCCAACCTATGTTTGTTATGTATACTGCTTGGATGAAGGGTTTTCAGTCTTGTAGAGCGATTCTCTGTATTGATGCTACATTCATCACCAACAAATACAAAGACATGCTTCTTGCTGCATCAACAAAGGACGCAAACTTTGGTACATCCCCCCATAGTGTTATTTCATTTTTGTTTCCTTTCTTCATTGCTGTTGTTTTTTAATTTCATTTATATGACTTCCAGACTAAACAGTTACATTGACAGATACTAATGCATATATTTGTATAGTTACATGAACTTCCAGACCAAATAGTTACTTTGACAGATATTAGTGCAGTTACTTGTATAGTTACATGAACCTGACATTATTTTTCTCTTTCTTTTGTTCAGGATTATATCCAGTTGCTTATGCTATTGTGGATTCTGAAAATAAAAACAACTAGACCTTCTTTCTCAAGATTTTGTACGAAGAGCTTTCGAGATATTCTACAAGGCAAATTACTTTCATATCTGATCGTAATATGGGGCTTTTAAATGCAGTTCGTGCAGTCTATCCCAATACTCCACATGGATTTTGTTATAGACATCTTCAGGCTAATCTTAGCAGCAAGTTTACAAGTGGTTCTTACCTGAGCAAAAGGATTCCATCGTTGTTCATGCGTTGTGCTTATTCTCACACCCGGGAACACTTTGACATTAATTTCTAGAAGTTGGAGCATGAAGCTGGTCAGGTTGTTGATCTATTTTTGAAGGATCTTCTGTTGGAAACATGGGCTTCGGCTTTTTTTTAATGGTGAAAGGTTTGGCGAAATGACCAATAATTTGGATGAGTGTTTCAACAATTGGGTGAAGGAGTTGAAGAGCTTTCCCATTATTGAATTTAACGAAGGCATTCGTCTTAAGTCTATGGCTTCAATTGCTTCTCGGAAGGAAGAATCAGCTGGATGGGTTACTGAGCTGTGTCCAAAGTTAGAAAAGAAGCTGGTTGACAACTTGGAGTTGGGAAGACACTGGAGAGTTACCAGATCTGATACATACATTTATGAAGTTCAGTTGCCAAAAAGTATTTTGTCATGATGAACTTGGAAGAAGTCTACTGTTCATGTGGAGAATGACAAGTTCATAGATTTCCTTGCTCACATGCCCTTGTTGTGATTCAGAAACATGGTTATGATGTGTACTCATATATAAACCCAATTTTCAAGGTGCACCACTGTTCTTAAATTTATCGTTACTTAGACAGTTACGCATGTAGTTACTTAGATAGGTGCATAACATTTTCCACTGCTCAGATAGTTACTTACAAACTAAATAGTTACATTGACATACACTAGTGAAGTTATTTGTATAGTTACATGAACGTGACTTGTATAGTTACCAAGTTGGGAAAACCAGCACCATTACTTAATCAACTACTTAGATAGTTATTTATATAGTTCTTAATGTTGGAGAAACAAATACTGTTACTTAGATAGTTATTCAGACAGTTACTCAGATAGTTACTTAATGTTGGAGAAATAAATACTGTTACTTAGATAATTATTCAGACAGTTACTCAGATAGTTACTTAATGTGGACAAACCAGGTAAACCAAGTTATCTAGTCATTTAGCAACAGTTCATGGGTTGATAGAGTTAATACCACAAACAAAGCATGGACAATCTCTGCAAATAAAACTTCTTGAAACTTTTTTCTATACAATTTCCTAAAATTCTTTCTCAATCTAAGAATCTCTCCAACTATGCTGATTGTCCACAAACCTCTTCAGAATGTGTGCCCTAAACTTGTCAGTGTCTCTCTTCGCGAACTGCTTTCCGAAAACCCCTTGTGACAGAATTACGCTCATGTAGTACATGACATGTATCCCACAATCCAACCTATTTTGTCACAATAAATAGATTTAGTGGATCGATTCATGTTAAGTAGTAGTTAAACTGCTAGTTAAATATTCGTTAAATAGTAGTTACAAGGCCAGTTACTGAACCAGTTACTAAAACAGTTATATAACTCGGCTAGTTCAAATGAAAATTAACATGTCAAATGGGTTTAGCACTTACGAGTCACCAGGTTGTTAAGGCAATTTTCCAACGAACAAATTGATAGGTATCTTCCGCCAATAGTTCTCTTTTATCCACTTGATGGTTTGTATTTCATCTTATGTGAGAGGCTCTTTGATCATTCTCAACTCTGTACTAGTGCTCTTGTTCATGTTCGTTTTAAACCGGAATCCTTGCTCTAGCATGTCGTCTGCTTGGGCCAGGACAACTTTGATCTATATTTCTTTCATACAAACCTGTTAGTAACATTTAAAAAACTAATTACAGCCAGTTATGCTAGTTCCAAGGACAGTTGCACAAGCTTGTATGAAAGAACAATAAGAATGAGTAGTTTCATACCATTTTCGAAGCATCGTCAAAACTTTGCCCACTATCTTTTTTTAGCCTCTCATTGAATCGTAGTGGACAAATATGTATTTTTCGTTCTCGAAAACCAGCAGAGTATGGTGATAATTTCTCTTATGTGTCATTGGGAATAATATGAAGTTGTTGTAGGAGAAACAAATGATAAGCAAAGCGTTGTTTTATTAATTGATAAGGAGACCTTTATATAGACATTACATCAAGTATCCCGAATAATCAGGGATTCCCTATCTATTAAAGATACTACATATCTAGTCTAATTAGGTCAAGACACACCACGAAAGTTACAGAATTATCCTTCCTTGAACACTCCCCCTTGTGTCGCGTACCTAATGTCACACGGTGCATAACATGTTGGCTCGCTAAAACCTTGCCAAACAAAACAAAAACCACTTGGGTAAAATAAAAGCTTGGTCGAAGGGAAAAGAGCACAACGCACCAACTACAATTGAAGATTACATGTGAGGTAGATTCTCCCTGATGTCTACAAGACAACTCCCCTTGATTGGTAACTCAATCTCGGAGTTTAGATTAGTAGCGTATACAAACGTTCCTCACAAGCTTCAAAAGTAGGCGTGGCCAATGATCGAGTCATTGAATACGACCACATTATCCTTGTATTAGACCAGCTACACTTAGCTTTACTTAGTATTAAGGAAGAAGGTTGCTTTACAACTCAAAACTAGAGTTCGCGTTGAAAATCAGATTCATGCACAGCATGACCTTCGTGTAGTTAAATAGTCATAACTCCTTCGATACAGTAGTTATAAACAAACCGTAATAGTTCTGAAAACTAGACACCCATATATTTTTAGTGATATAAAGTACATAGCGTGGTTCATCCTCAGCAGATCACAAAGCTCTGTTGAAGGTGAATGATCTGCAAATTACCGGATAGATTCATCCTACTTTGCCAAAACAACCATAACTCACTCAATATGATAGCTATGATAAAATGGTTGGTGTCCCTAGAAAGTAGACACATAAACCTTTCTAGTGGTACCAATTTCACCATTTTCTAACGAGTGGGCTGTTCTGTAAGTCTCGGGGTACAGAACCGGGCATATTCTGGAATTACCTTTTGATGTGTCTTTCATGATGGGATCGAATGAGCCTAAACCTTTCACACTTGAAAAAAAGTACCGCCATATACCCTGGCATTGCGTGAGCGCTTCTAGCCATTACCTTGGCTTTATAAGTTTATAGCGAATGAGATGACGTGTCGAGCATATTATGACAAATACATGATTGCGCATATGGTACTTAGATGGAGAGTTTCATCTCCCAAGACTTCTCGTCATATGGACGTAACAAGTCTTCACAAGACATCGACTAATCATGGGATACATATAGGGTTTGGTTTAACATCCTTTAGATAGTCATAACCGATAGATGAATAAGTTCATCACTAAGGGTTCTCACTCCCGAGTCCAAGTATTCCCAAGACCTTTTCATTCTTAACGTCCGATTAGTGATACTTCAATCACAATTCATTCGAAGTTTACAGGCAAATAGGCATGATTCTTTACATCCCATCTCCAATCAAGTAGTCACTGAATCGCGGTTTTTGCTTACTTGACTTGGGTGAAAACTAATCCGTTCAGGATGTTTATGTATATCTCTTTACTTAGTCCCAATAGAGATGATACAAGCTGCATGTTCAGTTTTTCGGAACTACCTAAATGACAAGGTAGTGGAGTGTAATTTGACTATATTACGAGAGCATATGTCATCGTAGTCGATTCTAGGGCGTTTGTGAGAGACCTTGCGCCATAAGGTGAGTTTAGGCTCTTTTTCTCACTACGGTTTCCATCAAAGATTATCGATAGGGTTTATACTTGCGGTGTAGGCATCACCTGACCAAGGACCTATCTCTTTGTTTAAACTGGATCGCATATCTTTCCGTGTAGGCCAATTCACAACGTTGGTATTTGCTTTAACGATGTGAGTGTGTTCGATATCTAACTCATAAACCACGTTCTAATGTACAGTAGTGTAATTCGCATTTGTAGAGTTCTCTATATGGATCGGCTTTTCATTGAGGCGTCTCCCAATGATAAGCATAATCTAGAAAATCCATGAGACGATTGAGTTGTCATTGATCCAAGGATCAAGTTGTGCCATACTCGCATTCGGCGAGTGTATATCAAACTAAGTGCCCTCTTTACACTTCTTGTGAGAGTCACGGCCTAGTGACACCATCTACCACTATTGTGGAGTCACCATGTCACCATCTATGGGTGACAATGTGTCCATTTATCCGGACATCAATCCTTACAAGCATGTTTGATACAAGAGGACTACTCTGATCTTTTCCTTGAAAGACCAATAGTTTACTCTTTGCAGCATGTATATTAAGTCTCGTCACTTTGATTTATGGGACTTAAAGGAACATGATGAGGCACAGTGGGGACAAACCAAGGCAATCTCAAGTCATTCTACTTGAACATACTTGTTCTTATCTCCCCCTAACGACGGGAAGACTGACTCATAAAAAAGTGACATAAACGAGATCGCCTGTTAAGGTTTTCGTATAGCGGACTATAGGTGGAAGCTTATATCTTATTCAAAGACAAATACCCATTATTAAGCCCTTGTGGTGGCGTAATATGGCACACAAAGTATGTGGACGGTAAAGGGTATTGATCGTTAACACTTATACGTTAACAAGATGCATTCCGTTACAAAATGTAACATGCATGTATGCTTCTTGGAATGTTTCACTAAGTTCCGGGACACCGAATACCACCAAATTTTAACAGTAGGTAGGCACGTGTGTTAGAATTCCAAAGCCGCCAGCTCATTGCCGAAACCGGTTGGAAACATACCGAACCAGTCAAATCAGTCGCCAGAGGTCAGTTAACGTTTGTGTTGAGCGGTTCAGCACCTTTCAGGTGTCCAATGGCCCTGAACATTTATGAGCAGATAGCCATGGATGTTAGGAATCGGTGGACCAAATTTCACCTTAAGAACCGGCCTAAAAGTAGGTGAACCGGTCAGTCCAATGATGAGTCCACGAGCTGGAAAACCGGGATTTCTAGGTTTTCTTCAACTTTTCAATCATTGTCAAGGTGCTTCATAACATCTAAGTATTATGGTTTGAGTTTAACCTTTAGGTATATCACCATAGTATCATTGTGGCTCAAATTGAACTCTGAGAAGGCATCAAAGCCATCATCTTATGTATCATTGCCTTTAGCGTTAGAGGGCGTTACTCTAAAATTTTGCTGAAGATTAGGCTTTCAAATATTGATCATAGCTAATGAAGGATCATAATGGGGGGTCATATGTACTTTTAAATGCATAAATAGTGCTTCCATTGACTTGGAGGAAGACTTGGGTGACTTTAATGTCATCCTTAATCCCAATAGCTTCTTTGCTCAAAAGAAAGGATGTCCATGTAACTTTCATATAGGGATCATCAAAACATGGCCAAAATTTCGGACGATGTTCATTAGATCAGTCTATATGAGTCGCCGATTCAAAGAATCCGAATCATAATATACATGAAATATATTCACAATACTGACTCATAACTTGTGCGCATTCATTAGAAGCGATACATAAGAAATCAATTCAATTTTCACAATGAATTTCAAGGTGATAAATGTTGGCACGAATATCTTTAAATAGTGAGCAAGGTTCGATTTGCTTCTTTATGCATATATAACATATGTGACTTTGAATCATAATGTCATAAGACATGGAAATTTTGAGCATGAGAATGCTCTATGATTATGTGTGATGATCTAGTCATCATAGTCACAATGGATTTATAAAATCTATGAAGATTAGCTATACACTCAATGTCTCTATGATACATTCATAAGAGAGTAGAGACAAGGTTTTATGTCAAGTCATATAAATCGGAATATATACTCAATTCCTATAGAGTGCGTTACATGGCGTGTAGTATCACAAGATAAAACATAGGCATGCTTAAAATCGTAGTAAATACACCCGTTAACACTCAAAGATAGAGCCGGAAAACAACCAAATGAGCCAACATCGATACTATATAGACATAAATGTCTAAAAACCGAGTATCAAGGACCGAGGCCATGAGCTAGCTATTCGAGGCCGAAGCCAAGCTAAAGTTGAAGCCAAGCCGAAGCAAGGTAAGAGAGAGGCCGGGGTCATGTATAAGCGGGTGCAATGCTTGCCAAGGCCGAAGACGAGGAAGTGCATGGGCGGGCCGAGGCCGAGCAAGTGTCAAGGCACACCAAGGCCGAAACCAAGAGGTGTCGAGGTAAGGGCAAAGGCTTATGGGGCCGAGGCTTGATGTTGGAGTCGAGTTCATGTGAGTTGCCGATGGCTAGCCGAGGCCGAAGCTGAGGTTTACTGAGGCATAAAGCAAGGACCTGACGAGGTCGATGCCATGCAAAGGGCCGGAGGCATGCCTAGGCCGAAGCCAAGACGTGTCGGGGTGAGTGTATGGACTTATGGGGCCGAGAGGCTACAGGATAGGCCGTGTGCATGCCAACGCCGGGGCCGAGGCCGAGGCGATGCTAGGAGGGCCGTTGTGCAGGCCAAGATCAGGAGACCGAAGCGGCGGCAGCATGTGGTTGTGGCGGAGCTGTTAGCCAAGTGGTGTGCAAGCCAAGCCAAGGCCGAAATCGAGGCTAAGCAAGGCAAGCTTTGGTGTGCGCAAGAGTGCCAAAGCCAAGACCGGGCAATGCGCATGCATCAGCGCATATACGCAAGCATGTCTATTCGTTTCTTGACGAGCATAGGCTTGTTTATCTTTGTGATTTTCTAGTTAACATCACCAATTAGATTGGTGAACTCAAATCAACATACCATGTAAATGTGTAATGCGATACATTGCATTCACATATAGCTATTTAGGGGATCGAACCATGTATGCATCATAAAATTCTCGTTCGTTCATTTACTTGAACAATATGAGAGAATTAAGATTAAATGTCAACGGTTACATCGAGGTCTTGACCATAAAAAGTGTATCGACTAAGTAGCATTAGTCACACATGTGAGGTCTATGCCTTCACAAAATCAACAGATTTATAGTCATTTTGACTATGAAATTGAAGTCAAATGCTTCATATTTATCGCAAATTATCTTTTGCTTTTGAAATCCGTAATTATGAGGATATACTCTCATTTTCTTCCATATATCTCTTGTATACATTGACTATATGATTGCATTATTTGCAATTGTTGAACCAATGTAGAACCATATCAATGACATGATTTTTTATTTTTTTTTCAATGGCCATTTTCTCTTTATTTTTCTTTATGACATGGGGGTTTCGAGGCGTAGCCTCCTCCTCTTTTTTTCTTGGCGCATTGTGCGGTCAATTTTTCTTTTTCTCAAAAGAACAAGAGGGAAGGTATTGAATTTAGGTCGAGGCCAAGATTGTGGTAACTGAATTCAATATCTGTTGTGACAATTTCCGTCACATATCGATGTTACAGCGATAATTTCCGTCGCACATCATGAGTTTGTCCCTTTGTGACTCCCTTACAGCGACAATATTCTGTCAGAATCGTGATAAAATAGTCATGAAGAGTTGTGGTTCACAGTGACATCACAGCCACAAACACAACTTTGGACGGTAACATCACAGTTACCCCTTAAATACTGTGATACGCTGGGGTGGGTGGGGCCCCTTTCTATCGTCCTGAAAAACACACAAGTTCCAACATACTAATTCAAATAATTGAAATTGCGAAAAACGGGAATTTTTATTAAATCATACTTGCTAGTTCGCCAAATGAACTACGAAGAAATATAAATTGCGCTTGAGGACTCAGTTCTGATCCTTGTGCAAATTTGAGATGCTCTTCCATGTACGTGCAATGAAATAATC
This sequence comes from Potentilla sterilis, assembly GCA_963682095.1. Taxonomy (NCBI): domain Eukaryota; kingdom Viridiplantae; phylum Streptophyta; class Magnoliopsida; order Rosales; family Rosaceae; genus Potentilla; species Potentilla sterilis. The sequence continues at coordinate 37,207,928 of OY821757.1, read as the reverse complement.
CTCGCAATTACATCGCGATGCGTCGTGCAATAAGTTTCATGGAAAAAAAGACCATATGGTTAGTCATATTCACCATATACAGGCAGTAAAACTAATTAGAGAATTACTGGAGTAACTATTTTAACCCGTAGGGTAAAAAACATTTAATATGAGGTAAAAACAATTACCATTTGGACTGGGTCGGATCAAATGATCCGGGTCGAAACCCATTGCAGACGGGTCGGGTCAGGCAGAACCGGGTCTGCTGGATCTCTAGCAGATCGGATCCGGATCGAGCGACGTAGTCGGGGCCGGCCCTGTGTTCGTCTGCACTTGCTGTAAAGGGTGGCGTGCGGGGCTTGGCTAGCGTAGTAGGCTCAGGGCTGGGAAAGCGGATAAGGACGACGGCCTTGTGGCGGGGCGGCATCAAACATCGGAGGGGACATCGGCTTGGGCGCCGAATTTGGATGTTCACATCAGATTCAGTGGGCTCGGGCGACGATGTTGCGCTGCTTCGCGGCGGGGAGGCATCCATGGAGGCTCGACCGTCGACTAGGAAGGACGCAGTCGAGGGGGTCGATGGCATGGGTGCTCAGAGCGAATTTCTGGGTGGCCTGAGCTTATTCCAATCTCTGTCGACAAATATGTTGTCGGCAGAACTGGGATCTGACTCTTTCTTTCTTTTCCGACGAACAAATTGTCGCCAGAAGTATTTTTGACCTTTGTTGCCGACAAAGAGGTGGTCGGCAGAAGAAAACTTATGATGGGGTCTTCTTTGCCGAAAAAGGGGTTGCCGGCAGAAAAGAGAATTTAGGGTTTTTGGATTTTTCTTCAGATTGGTACCCTAGGGGTTTTTTTTTTTTTTTTTTTTCAGGGTATTAGACTATGGCTAGAGCCATGTGCTGGACAAATATGTATTTTTGTTTCTCGAAAACTAGCAGAGTATGGTGATAATTTCTCTTATGTGTCATTGGGAATAATATGAAGTCTCCTTTTCCAATTTTCTCATATAGTGGTTCACATAGGAATTGATGCATTAGTTTGGCTTCCAGATCTTCTGTCGACATTTGTTTCGTACAAAACTTAGGATTAGGTATCTTCACGGTCTTTTACAAAATGAATTTTTTCATTTAAAATATTTTTTTTTCTGAAAATTAGTATTTACCCAAGAGTGGGACAACATAATTTCCACTTTGGGTGAATTTTGATCGTCCTTGTAAATCATTTCACCATGCAACATAGCTACAAATGCATCTATCATGTTGTTAGCCACTTATTTACCATACACCATCTGTTGAATTTCATGCTTCGATATTTCCGTTCCGACATCCTTGCCCTCCCAGAAAAACACCCTGCACAGATAGTTACTTAGTAAGTTACCCAGACAGATACCGGCACAGATAGTAGGACAGAAAGTTACTAGGTTAGTTAGTCAGATAGATACCTACACAGTTACTCAATTCCAACTTAAATGTAAAGTAATTTATGCTTACCCGCTCGGTGACTTGTGCCAATACTCTCGCAGTCTGAGTTTTGTATTCTTGTTCATATATTTTTAAACTTCTTGTTCATCCCAGTCTTCCACCTCTATTTGGCTAGGCTGCGATTGTTCCTCTGTATCACCAATGTTGTAGATGGGATCCCCATTCTTTGTCAGCTCAACTATGCCATCAATTGAGGTCGGAATGGATGCCGCTTTGTCAGTTTGCACCATCTTTTTCAGTCTTTCTTCCCTCTTCCTTTGGTTTTCTTCTTGCTTCTTTTTTCTATTTTCCCATTCAACTTTCACGTCTCTCCACCAATAGATGTTGTCATTTTTATGTATCTTTGTTCTGTTCTTGGTGCGAACAACATACGAATACATCCGTAATGATGTGGCTGAACTTCCAACCCTCATTTCGTCAACAAGAAATTTCATCACATTCTTCTTTGTCTTGGCCTCACTTTCATTCAAAATGCAGATCGAAACCGGTGTTTCCATTATTTGGTATTTGTACGGTTCTACTTCCATGTCATGGAGAGTACGGGATCTGACTTGTGGTGCAGGGGGAGTCTTCATATTTGCTCTTGGGATTTCAAATTTTTGCGGTGATGGAGTCAGAGTCTTGTAAGTTCCCCAAGGAGATATAATCCCCGGCATGATGTTGAAAGACGGCATCTCTGCGACTGGTGTCTTAGGTGACCATCTAGCTTCCTTCGGGATTGTCCGAAGTGCTTTTCGAGGTGCTCCCTTGTGACCTGCACGATAGGAAAACTCTGTAAGATAACATTTACTGTTATAGTTAAGGCTGGGCTCGGTCTCAGACCGACCTATTTTGTAATCAGACCGGGACGGGGACCGGACACAGAATTTCGGGCCGGTTTTGTTCTTAAAAATTCAAGGATCGGTTAGAACCCGGACCGGCAAGGACCGGGCCAGTCCTTCAGGCTTTTCGGTCCTAGACTAGCAACATGTTCCTGAAAATCATAAAATCTGTAAATCCTTGTAATTGCTGTAAACATGCAGTATAAATGTATAATGATGTATCCACTTTTCAATTTTCATAACCTGTAATTCTGTAAACATATAATATGAGATTCCTAGAATGAAATTATGTAAAGACTCAATCAAAATGGATGAAGCGAAGACAATAATCACAAAAAAACTGACGTCTAAACAAGCTCAAGTAGTCAAGTTTATGTTCAGCAATTCAAGTCTTCAACAGAAAGTAAAACTTAAAGTTTAAATCTCACCAAGTACCAACAGTACAACAAAAACCAGAAAATAAACTTAAAAAAAAAATGATGATGTCCTACAGCTCCACAACCTCCAGCCCTCCAGCCTCCAATGCTCCAATCCTTCTCTACTCTAAAATACCAGAACTAGAAGACTAGAAGTTCAATGCATAATTGCACATTACTCAACACACAATCCTCATTCCTTTTCATCTTCTCCCTAATTTAAAAAATACAACAAGTAAGTAACACAGTTACACACTAACACAGTAGAACACTAGAACACAATTGCATATCAGTACAGACGTACAATACTAGATCATTTTGAATTAGCCATACATAATTTCAAAAGCGCGCAAACATATTTGTACTTTTCTTCGTCTTTGATGCAAGCATCATTCTCATAACCATTGGTGGAGGCTTCGGGTTAGAGGTTCCAACACCAGCAACAGGAACAAGTGCAGGGGGGACAACGGCAGGAACAACTGCACTTTTTTTTCCTTTTCATTGATGCCACAATTTCCACTTGTGCTTCATCTTCACTTTCAGCTACAACCTTATCTTTTCCGTGACTCTTTGACGACTTTTCCTTTGATTTTGCTTCTTTGCATCTACAACATTAAAGACTTAAAGGTACAATTTAGAATGTATGAAATCATGTAAGTACAGTAAGTTAGTAAACAAACAAACAATGCTTTTTTTTTGTTCAGTAAGCATACCTTTTTCCATCTTTTCATAAAACTCAAGCTCCTCTTGGCTTGGATAATATTCAATATCAGATTGATCCTTCTTCTTTATCTAATTAAGGGATTTCAAGCATCAATGCAATTTAAGTTTTACTGTTTTAGGCCAAGTGAAGCACAAGGCTGCAAATCTGCAATTGATGCAATCATGCAAACCAATAAAAATGCTGACCAAAGTTGCAAAGAGCCAGCTTTGATTCATTTACCAAATCAGTTTAACATTCACCAAATCAGTATTACTCATTAGTTATTACGCAATTTACTAAATCAAGAACTCAAGAACTCAAGAACAGTATGAACAGTATGATAAAAAATTAAAAATACCAAATCAAGAACTCAAGAAGTCTATAACTTATTTGTTACTCAATAGGCAGTTAGGCACCCACGATGAAATCAATTTCTTGTTCCTAAATCACAATTTCCTGCAATGAACAATCAATATAATAGAGTTAATAGACAAACAAATTCGAAATCGACGAAACTGACGAAGGTGAGACTGAAACTGATGAGTGACGAAGGTGAGACTGTGAGAGTGTGAGACTAAAACTGATTTGGTGATTTGTTGAAGGCTGCGAAACGGTGAACTCGGCGAACTGGGGGAATTGGCAAACTCGACGAACTGAGCCGAAGAGTCGATCAGCTGAAGAGTCGAAGAGCGGAAGAGTTCAGGGAGAACTAGAGAAGAGCCGAAGATGAAGACTAAAATTAGGTATTTATGCAGCAATACAACATGTAGGGTTTTTTACCTTTTTATTTTTTTTAGACTTTCAGGCTTTTAACAGTTACAATTCTGATGGACCGAGCCCGACCCGGTAAATGCAAGAACCAGTCCGGCCCGCGAAAATCTCTAAAATTTATTGTAGAAACCAGCCCAAACCGACCGGCTCGGCTCGATTTTCCCGGATCAACCGGTTTCACATGGGCTCAGTGCCCAGCCTTAGTTATAGTTACTAATACAAATACTCCATCATGGGCAGTTACATATATAGTTACCTGTACAATTACTGAGAAAACAACCTGACAAATAGTAGTTACAAATATAGTTACCTAAACGATTACTAGCAAAAGTACTTGGAAATTGAAACACATGATAATTACCCTGAAGTTGTTTTCCTAGCCTCTAGACGTTTTTGCTCAGCTTCTTCTTTCTCCACTTTTTGTGCAGCCTGCCTACGATTTCTTTCGATGTCCTCCTCCACTTTTTTTTAAAGCGTTTAGCTGATCCGTTTTTAGGTCTTCCTCGTCTGCATTCTTCTCATTGGTTTCAGCAGCAATGTTTCCTTTCTTCCAGTTTGCTCACCTTCTTTTTCAGCTGTATTCGCCAAGCTTTCCAAGCCAGCTAATTCAGCTTCTAGTTCATCTTGTGGTGTGATCTCTGTTGTGTCGGAAAATTGTGTCAGTGCAACAATTATTTTCCTTTGGTTCTCCAACTCAGCCTTTAATTTCTGGTTTTCGAGTTCTTGTGCCGTGGTTGTCTGACTAAGCACGACTTTCTCCAGTCTCGTAGCTTCCAACTCTTCCGACATCTTTGCCATCTGGTTCTGCATCTCCTGTAGTTGTCTTTCCAAATCTGACATCTTTGCCATCTGGTCCTCCTTATCCTGTAATTGTCTCTCCAAATCTTCAATCTTCATTTGCTTTTCTTTGAGCTGTTCTGAAAACTCCTCACTCAACATTCCAGGTTGCAATTGGTCCCTTTCACTCCGCTCATCCAGTTGAGGTTCATCTTCATCATCACTGCTCCCCTCTGAGTCTTCTTTATTGTTTGCAAAATGTTTCTGAAACAAATATCAGAATAATTACTGACACAGTTACCAAAGCAGTTACTAACACAGGTACCCTAAAGTAATAGTTACTAAGATAGTTATTTAGTAGAAACACAGTCAACGATGCAGTTTCTTACACAGTTAATAGAACACAACTACTGACACAGTTACTCAATAGAGACACAGTTAAGAATGCAGTTACTAAGGTAAAATACCAACACAGTGGCTCCAACAGTTACAAAGACATGGAATATTTACTTTGGACAGTTATCATCACAGTTTCAATGTTAATTATCAAACATAAGTACAGTTACTAAGATAGTTACCATCACAGTTACATTGATAGTTGTCAAACTTTAACCAGTACTAAAATAGTTACTCATTATCAACTAGTTTGGGTAGGGTAGGGAAACACTTACTGACAAGTCTTTCAGCTGATACTTCAATAGATTTTTCTTTAACTGTCTCATGTCCCATTTTCTTATGAGGTGTTGCTCATTCTCCATTCACTGAATCAGCTCCACTATGTTTGTCTTCATGCATAGCCAATACTGGTTCCAAAAGAAATGTTAGTTTTAAGAAGCAAAATGATATAACAAAAAAAAAATAGGAAGACGAAACTGTAGTGGAGATCTTACCAGAATGACGTGAATACTTCCTCTAGTATTTTTTTTATGGATGGTTCGATTTTTTGTATATAATTAATCAGACATTTTTTCATGAAGATTTTTACTTCTCTCGCCCATGCATAGTTGCCAATCTCATCCAAATCCACCACAACACTCACAAACTCCATAGTAAGGGCTCCTTTGACATTTGGGAGTAGAAGCTTCAATAAGATGTAAATGATTACAAGTCTGGCCACATTTTCATCTCTGATCCTTCTTTCCTCATCACTTTGAGGGTTCATGTTCAATTCATCTACAATGGCTTTATGCATTGTCTTCTTATCCACTGCTTTAACTTGTCCGAAAAACGTTGTCACAAAATCATAAATTGGTGTGTCCTTTGGTTGAATATAACTACCTGTCTTGTTCACCCCTTAAATTTGTGAAACATGTGATGTTTTGACTCTGAACACCTTTCCAGGAAACTCAAAGATGTCCCTAACATGATCATAAGCTTTAAGCACCATCTCCACCTCGTTGTTTGATTTTGATCCATTAACTATGTTCTGGTGGAGTGCTTGAGATAACTTTACAAAGGAAGTCATCTTCACCAGATCTAGTACTCCTTGGGGTATGTCACATCTATATTCACTGAACTTCGGTATGATGCTTCTGAACTGTAGTGATTGGGCCTTTTGCTTCTTTATCTGCTCATTTGAGAAGCAAAGTTACTAAGACAGTTACTCAATAAAAAAGAATTACTAAGACAATTAATCAATAAAAACAGAGTTATTATGACAGTTACGAACACTGTTACTCAATAGAAACACAATTACTCACTGGTTGTTGTGGTTGCTTTGCATCATCATCATCATCATCTTCACCATCACCACCACCACCACCACCACCAACATCATCACCACCACCACCAACATCATCATCATTATCATCATCATAACCACTACCACCAGCATCAGACCCTTATTGGTTGTTGTGCTTACTTTCCTTTCCCTTCTAGCTTCCTCCTTTTCTCTTCCTCTTTCTTTTCTAGCTCCTCTGCTTGCTTCTTTAGTCCTCCCATCAAATCATAGTTAGATGATAGATACACTAACAGTTACATTACCAACTGTCTAATAGGTAAACTAACAGTTACAGGAAAAAAAAATCCAGTTACAAAGATAGTTACCTTTTTTCTTGTTTCCTTTTCTAGTCTTTTATTTTTTGCATTTTCCCTGGATTCTTATCATGCTTTTTCTTTGTTCGTAGCTACTCGTTTATATCATCGTATTGCTACTAACCTCTTTTCCCGGTTTACCTGTCAGTTTTGGGGTCATTTTATTTTTCTTTTTCTGCATATGTGAGGAAAAAAAGTTAGTGTAATCTGATATGAACATACACATACAAAATGCATAAGAGAACAGTTACCAAATAGTCTACTCACAGTTACTAAGACAGTATTCCAATACTTTGACAGTTTCATTCATATAAACTCAAACAAACAGTTGCCTAATAGTTACTGTTATAGTTCCATCCATATAACATAGTTTCATCACATTCACACACACACACACAGACACACTGAATTTCTAGCGCTCAAACAAAATTCAAAAAAAGAACAGTTACATAATAGTTACTTTGATTGTTCCAACCATTTATTCTTGAACAAAATGTTATATAACATCTATAAACACAGTTACATAATAGTTAAATGTATTAAACCTAAAATCAACTGCCAATGTATCATCTAATCCCCCCAAATCTTCCTCTCCAGCCTCCACCTTCTTCCCCTTCTCGCCCTGCATTCCAGTCTTAACATCTTAGGTTTCTCAGCCTCTTCTTCAGTAGATACTCAATCGTCTCATGTCATGCATCACCTTCCACTTCTCTATTCTCATAAAATTAAAGCACATGTTTAAATTTCACCTACAATATCACCAATTTGAATCTCTATTCCTAAATCTGATTCCAAACCCTAGAAATTGACATGCCGAATCTCAAATCTCGTCGATTTTCTTTGAAAACGGACCGAAATGAATATGAAAGGTGTGCAATTTGTTACCTATAGAGTGAGAGAGTCTGATATTGTCGGAGAGAGTGAGGAGGTGCGAATCTCCGGTATAGCGAGGTGAGAAGCGCCGGTACTGCGAGTGTGATGAATTTGCCGGAGAGTGATGAGAGAGGTGAGGATAGCGTTTGAGAAAGAAGGAGAGTTTTTATAGAAGTAGAGACAGTAACCAACCCCAACTCGCATTCTAAAAAAAAAAAACCAACCCCAACTGCTCAAAACCTGTTTCAGAAATTAATAAAAAAGTTACTGTTTCAGAAATAAATACAAAAGTTACCGTTTCTCAATTTACGCTTGTACTTCTTTAGTCTTTTAAGGGTAGATGTTTAGTATAGGCCCTTATTTATCAGGAGCCCAAACAAGAAGCTTTTTATTATTATTATTATTATTATTTTTTAATCATTTTGGGTCTTTAAAAGCCATTTTCTATCAAAAGCTCTAAAAATAAAACATACTAAAAAACAAAATAAAATAAATAAATAAAATCAGTATAACGCACAACAGCGCCACCAGTCACATGACTGTTTCATAGTTTTTCTTTAAATATTTTTTTTTAATCTATCTTCTATTCTAATCAATGTCTTAGCCTTCATGATTGTCACCACGGTTTGAGTAGACAAAGTAGCAAGGGAAAAATAATGAAAGTACAGTTAAACCTTATTAAATGAATGTTCGATAAATTAATAAGTTCGACTACATATTAATTTTCTCCGTTCCCGACTAGGGATCAGTGTATATTACTACGAACCTCACTAAATGCATAAGATAATATTTTTTTTAGACTCCCTTTAGGTCCCAGTGAATATATAAAATAACAATCAATAAAATAAATATTAAAAGCTATTACAAAAAATACTAATAATAGATGAAATACATAAAAAAAATTGGTAAATAAAATTTATTGTACAAATTATGAAAATTTTAACAATTTATAAATTATTTCCTAAAGCATCATTTTATAGTTTTCCTTGTATGTGAACCAAATTGAACTTCATTCTTAAGGGCATCTCCAACCCAAGGTCCTAAACCCTATAAATTTGGGATCCTAAAAATTTTTGGGCTCCAATGGTAAAATTTTGGGGTCCTAAACCCTATATTTTTAAGACCCAGTTGCATCCCAGGTCTTATTTTGAGACTGGGTTTGAGACTCGTCCTATAATTTTGGGTTGCGGCCCAAATGCCAGAGGAGAGAGATGCGGGAGATGCGCTACGCGAGAGGGAGAGACAGTGCAGCCGAGACGCGCTAGACGACAAAAGAATGGTCAGCTAGGTCACGCGCGACGCGCGAAACTGTGGGCGAGTCAACCGACAGGAACTGCAGCGTGGCCCGCATCACATGGCTCGGCAGAGAGGGCAACGGCTCTCTGCAACCCCAACGGTCAAGAAATCCAACGACCATAATTCAATCTTCTTCCAATCCAACGGCCTCAATTCATCTCAGAATTAATTTTGTTATTTATTTTTGTAAATTAATTTTTGATCTGACGGTTCAAGATATAGGTTTTAAATTAATCGACGGTTCTAATTTAAACTAACTTTAATTTTATATAAAACAGTAAGAAAAGTGACGAAAAAATAATTAATTAATTTTTTTTAAATTTCTGCCCGTTGCTACTGTATATGTACATTTCTTCTATAAATACCAATCCAACGGCCTTCTCGGAATATCTTCTGCTTCCTCCTTCTTCAGTAATTTCCACAACCTATTCATGGCGAAAAATAAAACTCAAAGTATGAAAAAATAATTTAGAAACCACAATTTGTTTGTGGCTGGAGTGTTTGTGAATTGGTGAGATATGAAGGAGTGAACAACTCCGTTTTTATAGAAGATGAACATGATCTCAGAAGATAAAAATTGAAACGTGGCAGATAACGAAATCTCGACAACGAATTAGACATTGACATGTGTCTGCCAAAATCTTGTCCGATTTGTGATAAGCTATAATATCTGTGTATAATTTAATTTCAAATCATATCTACCGACACATGTCGATCGAAATCGTGTCCGATTGTGGATAATGCATACGGGTCCAAAATTCAAATTTTTTTTTCTTCAAATTAATATTATATTTATTTATCATGTACAACAATAGTTTACAAATATAAATTATTATTAATTACAACCCAAAATAAAGAAAAATCAAATATATAAATTTAAGACTTTTAGTTAAAATCCTACCATTGGAGATGGTTGAAGTCTTATATGAATAGTGTCCAAATGAGGTCTTATAATAGGTATGAGACCCTATTATGAGACCTCATGGTTTGAGATGCCCTAATTATCTGCAGAAACATGTATCAGATACAGTATATTTTTTCTCAATTTTGTAGCAAGTTACTATTTTTAAAGTTACATTATTACATATAGGCATCTCATTGTACCAAAATTAGAAAGTAAATAAATTTAATAGGATTAGGAATCCAGATAGAGAAATAGACAATGTAGTCAAACTGCATTAAGTTATGCAATTCAACTAGAACTACCAACAAAACTCTCTATAAAGTAATATATTTTCATTTATCGATAAATGAATAAATTATTCATTTATCGATAATATAATAACCCCTCTAAAGTAATAATTTTTCATGGTCCCGACATTATTCATTTATAAGGTTTAACTGTAATACAGAATTGAAAGAAATTAAAAAGAGATAGAGATTTTCTGTTTAGTTTGGCCTTCTTTAAATTGTATAATTATAATTTTTAAGGATAAAAGTGGAAAATTTGATTTGAAATATGATTGTGGGGTGAACAAAGAAGATTGTGGAGTGACAATACACGCACCCATACTTAATATGTCTGTTTCAGCTAGCTCTGTTTTATTTTTTTGTTTTTGTTTTTTTAAGGAAATACGTCAACTGTTATATTAGATGAAATCTAAAAAATTACATAGAGGGTGAACTTAACGTTAGACATGCTAATTATACGTATATGGTCATAATTTAATTAAATAAAAATCCACCTAAAAGAAATAAGTTTAATCACATTGAAATCACAATACCAACAAAAAATACAAGAATACACTCTTTTACTTTACATAACATGAATAGAAGATGAACTTAACGTTAGACATGCTATTTATACGTGGTTTCGATGTGGTTACTTCATCGTCAGGGTCTAAGCAGTTGCTTTCAAACTCCATTATTGATACTGGTAGAAGAATTTTTATTTTTAGAAGAATGATAATGTAGAAAATGAATGATTTATAAAAAGAGGAGTTATAAAAGCCGTTATTAAATCTAATATAATCTTTTAGGTTTTTTTTTTCTTGATTAAATCTAATATTTTATGTTTAAGTGTGTGTTATATAAAGTTAAAAAAATGTAAAGATATAAATTGTAATTTTTAAGAACTTATTGTCTTTTAGTGTAATTTGTATTAAGCTATTTTGGTGTATCAACAATTCAATAGTTTGTGAGGTAAATAAAGTGTACTGTGGGGTGGCAATAGCCGCACCCTTAATAAAACCACATGAAAATATATGAGTGCGGTTATTACCACCCACAATCTACTTTTTTCACCGCACAATCTCTTTACACCCCAATTTTACTTTTTTTCTTTCAGATTTACTTTGTTCACCCATTTAAATACTTAAAATACCCTCTTTTAATATTACTTTGTTTATCCTACATAATTTCTTTTCAACTTTAAAGACTTTGTTAAACAATCTGCTACTTTTTTATTTCAGATTTATTTTAATAATCTCTACTGAAAAAAAATCATGAAAAGTAACAATGATTTGTAAACACAAAATGGGTGATAGGAACACAATGTGCGACGATATTAATGTGTTATTATCCCTTATTTGTACTTTGTTAAGTCTATTTAGAGTAAGATAGAGTCATAATATAGTTTAGTGTCGTTTTGGTAGAGTTTCGGAAAAATGTGCTTAATTGTCAGAAAAACGACTAAGTATAGAAATCTGAGAAAATAGTGCAAAATATGTCTTTTTCGTAATGTTGAGGCTTGTGTTAAACTGACTTATGCTTTTCCAAATTTGATGAAATTTGGCAGACATATAATTGGCAAGCTGAAGTATGTTGTGTCCAAAATTCAGATCAATTGGAGTTCGGAAAGTTACCCAAAAGATAGCTGCAACTTGGTAGTTTGAGCAAAACGATCCAGGGACTAACATGATTTTCTTAGGACTGTGTCCTGACTTCCAGGGCTTCAGTACGACACATCACTTGGAACCAGAGTATGTGTCCTATATGGATGGAAATCCCTATGAGTCTAGTTTCCCCAGGATTTGGAATCACATCAATCGAAACACTGAGGAGGGAGTTATGCCGGATTTATTGAAGGAAGGTCAAATCTGCCGAGAAACTGAAGCTTTCCCGGTTGCATTAGGAAAGCTTTCCTTTGGACTTTTTACAATTTGGACTGGTTGCTATGATGTACTAAAAGACTTTGGACATGTCCATGATGCTATATCAAAGAAAAGAGCTCAGGATTTATCCAAGAGAAGAGGAGGATTGCCGGCCAAGATAAGCATGCATTGCACATGATCAAAACCTAATCCTATATGGATTCACCATTGTGGCCGGCTGTTACCCTAGTATTCCTCTATAAATAGGTTCTTTTCAGACAGAAAATTATCTCTTCTCTCTCACTTTCACATAGTCAAAACTCTGTCAAAATAGCACCACATATTCAAAGAAAAATACAAGCCGAAACCACCTTCCATCACTACCTAAAATCGCACCTTCCATTGCCATCGGATCAACACTTGCCGAAGACTACTCAAGGTTTCTTTTAAAGTTTAATTCACTCTTCTCTCATGGCTTGTAATTTTCTGTATAATTACTTAACTTTGTCTATGAAGTTTGTAAAGATTTGTGGATGCTTATTTGGTTTTATAAATTATACTTTGGATTTCCAAAATTCTGTTATGTGTTTTGGTTTTCTATTTGTTTAATTTCTGAACATAGCATGTAACGAATTAATCAGAGTATTGTATTGTTGAAATCGCATGTTAACTTGTTTTTATTTTGGTTTATTTTCTGAATTCATATGCATATAAATTGATGCATGAGGGCAGCCTTGATCATGGCCGTACCTTGTGCATAGGTTTCACTTGCCGAATACAACATGAGGTTGATCATACGCGAAGTTGATTGATCTTGTGTTGGTTCTTTGGGCTAGAGTAATTTTGAAAATATACATATCGATGTGAGATGAGGTGACGCCATACTTACTAATATGTTTCCAATTCGACTCATTGTGCTTATGTGCTCTTAATTTGTGTTTAATTTCTACGCGAAGTGTCTTTAAACCAATTAGTACTATGTTTAGGATTATACGCGAAGTTAGTTCTAAATAATTAAGGAGTTTTGAATGATTAGATAAACCGCAAAGGCTCTAATTAAATTAGAACTAAAATTGGATTTGTGAAGCATGCCGATTTGATACTATGATACTTTGTGCGATTTGTTATGTGTGATGTGAGTTTTGTGTGAGTGCTTTGTATGAAAGATGTTGATAACTTGTAAATATTATATTAGGATTTAATTTTGTGTCTAGTTATTTAGGGCAACTTGTTGCCGAACCTCATCTAAATTCCCCATGATTTCGTTTCATTGTTTGTGTATAATTGTGAATATGTGTTTCTAACCTTTTACATGTCAGGTACCCTTAATCTCCGGCTATAACGATCCCTACTTATTTCTATACTACTAACGATTGTAGGGTTATTATTGAAGTGCCGCTTCGGCGACTCGTCAATGGGTCATGGACGTCAGTTGACGTGAGCCGAAGCTCGCACGCAATAATAAACCCTACAATCGTTAGTAGTATAGAATAAGTAGGGATCGTTCTAGCCGGGGATTAAGGGTACCTGAAATATGAGAATGTTAACAAAAATATTCACAAACATATATGCACACAATTGTCACACTTATATACATATATACATATTCACACACGAAATTATGGGGGATAAAAGGCTTGGCAGCAAGGGCTGCCTCTATATCTAAGACACGAAAATAAAAAGAAAACAAAACCTAAACTACTATATACAAGTGATCATCATCTCTCACACAAAACAGTTCACACAAAAGACTCTTTAACACATAGATTCGCATGCAAGAAAGTAAGAGACAAGTATTTAACATGTTCAAGACTCAACTTAGTTTCGACTTACAACTAGAACGGGAGCCGATTTTTACCTAGTTGTGAGACTTTTTCTAATGTTTTAAGATCGAGCTATTCGCATGGTGATCCTAAAAGTTATGCTACCTTATACAAGACATAGCATTGAAGCACAAAAGTCTATAATCGAAGACATGTAAACAAGCAAGGTTGTCAATCATCTTATTTAACATGCAAGTTTTAGCTAAGGTATTACCCTAGGTGAGCACAACAAATCAAAGCAACATACGTTTCATCTTTATTCGTTCTACTCAGGTTAAATGAAACCTAACATCTAGATTTACATGCTTTAAACAACAAATGCTTAAGCACAACTAATGTTTCGATTTGTTAAGGAACACCCTTAGATTACTAACCAAATTAAATCCTAAACATGCTTCTAATACCACTGCCCTAATTATCCATACATACGAAAATACTACAAGTTAAAGATTACAATTTGTCATACAAAATTCGCATGCATTCGAAGTTCATAAACAAAGAGTAAAACCAAATTCAACAACCATAAAAACATACAATCTTCATAGACAAAGTATTGTAAAATTACAGAACAATAAAGAAGCCACGAGAAGATGGAGCACGCCTTGCAGAAACCTCCAAAGAAATTCGGCAAGGGTGTGGGACGGATCGACATGGTGGTGGTGGTTCGGCTAAACTATTTTCTGTATAGGATTTATGGTGAGGCTTTGGAAGAGCTTTTGGCTAGTATTCTATGCTTGAGATGAGATGATTTTTCTGTAGGAAAACATGGCTATATATAGAGGCAAATTCGGCAGAAACCCTAGGTAGAAAACCTAGTCCAAATCGGCAAAGGCAATCCTTGTGCAACAAGGTTTTTGGTTCCTTCCTTTCTTGGTTCTTCTAGGAAACTTCTTTTTCTGATTTTCTTCCTTGGATTGGGCTGCATATCTTCATGAACTTCTTGTGTAGGCTTGACAACTCCATTTGGTGAGCTTGGTCCATGGAAAAATGCCCCAAACCCGCAAGAACACAAGACCGGCAGCAACTCGGCTGGAATGACCTTGCTCCAGTAAATCCGACATATCTCCCTTCTCGGAGCTCCAATTGATGCGATTCCAAGTCTCAGATAAACTAGACACATATAGCCATCTCCTCATAAAATATCTCGATCAAATTCCTTGTGAATCGTCGGGAATGATTTTTCGAAGTTGAGACAAAGTCCCAGGAAAATCCTGGAAGCCCCTGGATTGGAATGCTCGGACTGCCGTTTTGCAGCCAACTTTTGGGTGGCTTCCCGAACTCCGATTGATCTGAAATTTTAACACAACATTCCTCAGCATATGAATATTAAACACACCAAATTTCATAGAATTCGGACAAGGATAGATCATATTTGTACTCGTCACAAAATCGCGAAAAAGACATGTTTTGCACTATTTTCCAGATTTCTCATACTTAGTCATTTTTCGGACAATTAAGCACATTTCACCAAAACTCTACCAAAATTGACACTAACTATATTATGACTCTATCTTAGACAAATAAGGGTTAAACAAAGCATAAACGAGGCCATAAGCATATAATATCGTCGCACATTGTGCTCCTATCATCAGTATATCAATGAACATAATTTACTAAAGTAACAATCTTCTTAAAAAAAAATAAGTCTGCTCTCATTGAAGTCTCAATCTCAATAAAAGTACAAGAACACAATCTTTTATATTACATAACAAGTATAGAACATGTTAGACCTGCTAATTATACGTATATGGTTTCAATAAAGAACAATTACCTCATCGTCAGGCTTTAATTACTAACTTATCTCCTTCCACTTCAACTCTTGTAAAGCCTTTTTCTTTTGCTATCACCAGGCTAACTCTCAATGCTACCGCCTCAGCAACAGGCACTGAACCTCTTCCAACTTGGATGTTGCAAATATAGGTCTGCAATGAACATCCCGTATGACAAAGCCACTTGCTGCCGAATCACCCATAACTGAACCATCAAAATTAATCTTAACAAAAGAACTAGAGGGTGCTTGCCACTTAATATTGGTACTTGGATTTTAAAGTTGCACACCAATAGAACTTCTATTAAGATTAACACAGCTTGAAGAAATAGAAGCCGCTGTCGTGGTAGTTGAAAGGGGATTAGGTGTTACCCCTCTAAAGATTGTGTCATTTCTGGTTTTCCATACCATTAAGATTAACACTATTTGAAGATATAGCCCGCCATGGTAGTTGAAAGGGGATTAGGTGTCACCCCTCTAAAGATTATGTCATTTTTGGTTTTCTAAA
The DNA here is from genome assembly GCA_963682095.1 of Potentilla sterilis. Classification (NCBI taxonomy): domain Eukaryota; kingdom Viridiplantae; phylum Streptophyta; class Magnoliopsida; order Rosales; family Rosaceae; genus Potentilla; species Potentilla sterilis. The sequence continues at coordinate 37,191,643 of OY821757.1, read as the reverse complement.
CCTGCCAGCATATGGTAATCACTTTTACAAATAAATAGCATCATAATGCTGTGTGACTAATAGTTCCTTGAAAACTTCATGGTAACCCTCTTCCCAATCAATTGGCCGGGATGCCAATATTGATGAGTCGCCGAAGCTGCACTTCAATAATAACCCTACAATCGTTAGTAGTATAGAAATAAGTAGGGATCGTTCTAGCCGGGGATTAAGGGCACCTGACATGTAAAAGGTTAGAAACACATATTCACAATTATACACAAACAATGAAACGAAATCATGGGGAATTTAGATGAGGTTCGGCAACAAGTTGCCCTAAATAACTAGACACGAAATTAAATCCTAATCTAATATTTACATGTGATCAACATCTTTCACACAAAGCACTCACAAAAAAAAAACGTGTAATAAACAAAAGAAAGGAAACAAGGTAGCCAGTTTGAAAACATTCTAGACTCGACTTAATTCCAACCTAATTAGAGCCCTTCGCGGTTCATCTAATCGTTATAAGACTTCTTACGTGTGTTTAGAATTAACTTCGCGTATAACCCTAACCTTTACTAGTTGCTCTTAAAGACACTTCGCGTAGAGATTAATCACAACAAGTAATTATGCACAAAAGTCTTGATCGAAAACATGATCTAGGTATGGTGTCACTCATCCTTTCAACATGTAAATTCTTTAAACTACTCTAGTCCTAGGAAATCGACACAAATCAAGACAATGTCACATTTGACTCGGCATATGCTTAATTTCGACATGTAAGATTGCCACCACAATACATTGCACTTGTATAGAACGACAATCTTGGTTGCCTACGAATTTAAAGAATAAACCAAGTATGAGACAAGAATGAAATCGAAACATGCTTCCCTAAAACCCAACTTACAAAATACTACATATCATGTTTACAAGTCATCATACAAACCTAAGAAATTCGACACTTAGAATCAACAAATAATACCAAGACTCGAAATCAAAATAGTTTTCAAACTTATAAAACCAAAACTCAAATCATATTATATATAGACATATAATTGAATACTATAAAAACATGCAAGCTTTATAGACAAAGTATTGCAAAACTATAAAATAAATACAAGCCATGGAATAGAGGATGATTTGGCAATGGAGGTTTCAGCAAAGGAGTGGAGTTTTATGGAAGTGGTGGAGAGGTGTTTTGGCTTGCTATTCTATATAGGATTTATAGTAGAGTATTTGGTAGAGCTAAAGGCTTGTGTTTATGTGTTGGATGTGATGAGTTTTTCTGTGGGAAAACAAGGCTTTAAATAGAGAGAAAATCGGCAGAAACCCTATGGACCAAAACCTAATGCAAATCGGCAAAGGAAATCCTTATGCAACAAGGTTTTGGTTCCTTCCTTTCTTGGTTCTTCTAGGAGACTTCTTCAGCTGATTTTATTTGTGGATCGGGCTGCAATGCTTCATGGACTCCTCTAGTGGATTCAACAACTCTCTTTGATGGATAATGGTCCATGGATCGGCAGCTGCAAGCCTCTTTTGTGCAACCAGCAAAAATCTGTCCAAACCGGCAAGCTTTCCTATCTGAGCTAGGAGATCATCTTTCTTCATCTTTTTCACTTCTTTTTGGTATGGCTGGATCTCTTAACCTTCATTAAGCTTGGAAACTCTCACTTGATGCATTCGGTTTCCCTTTAGATGCTCAAATGCAGAAAAGCAAGAAAACAGGCAATAGGTTCCTCTTCTAGGCAGGGCAATGACCTTGCTGTCTTGCAACTGGCATAACTTTCTCCTCATGAAATATTTTGATGCGATTCCAATTTATGTAGAAACTAGACTCGTAGAGCTTTCCGTGCATATAAGGCTTGCTTTATAATTCCTTGTGAGTCATCCGGCAGAAATTGTGGAAGTTGGATGATGTGCCCAGGAAATTGCTGGAACTTACTGGATCCGATTTTGGATTCTGATTCCTGGCATCTTTTCTTGGTCCAATTATGAAAAATCCTTCCATTGCTCAATCCTCAATATATCTACTGCTTATAAGAGAAGAAAAATCCATCAAAAGCATCACATAAGTTTTACAGAATCAACGAAATATTTAGAGACTTCGATTTTCAGCACTTTGTCAATTTTCTGTAAATTTCCGATTCTTAAAGCACATTTTATGATAACTCTACCAAATATTCATTAATCTATAATATGACTCGATCTTTAAGTAAATAAGGGCTAAGCAAAACATAAATGTAGGTATAAACATATTACGTACTATCGTAGCACTTTGTGCTCCTATCAAATATCTGACAAATTCCAAACCTGCTTAGTGAAATCACAATATCTAAAAAAATGGTTAGCCGTTTCATTATCATTATTGCACAAAGGGCATCAGTTATCATTAATTACGCCAAACCTAGACAATTTATCTCTTGTTTAGAGCCTTCCTCTAATCAATAACCAGCCAAACATTTTAATTTTTGGCTGAATATCAAGTTTCCATAACTTGTTTAACAAGTTGGTCTGGTCATGTTTGTGGACTTGGTCATACTGTAACCAGGTGGCAGACTTTATAGAAAACTTGACATTGGAGGAAGGGCCGATCCAAATGAAAGTATTTTCTTACTCTGAAATAAGTAAAGGAATACCAATAATATGTTTAACTATGGTTTGATCCAAGATTGCATTAAGCTTAGCTCACTACCAGATCAGAAAGAATAATCGACGAAAAAATTTCGTCTACTATTCAAAATTTTTGTCGGGTATTCCTTCTATCGACGAAAATTTCGTCGGCTATTATTCGTCGATAAAACGGCGTTGGTAAAAATATACCCGACGACAATAACGAAATCGTCGGCCATTCCAAAGTTATCACTGACGAAAATACATTTCGTCGACCAAACCTTGGCATAATGCCCGACGAAATTCGTCGGATATTTTCACATATGGCCGAAGATATCGTAAAATATAGCCGACGATCTCTTCTGTTTCGTCGGTTATTTGTTCTGAAATATAGCCGACGACATGCAGATTTCGTCAGAATATATTAATATTTTAAAACGCATTAATTAGTTATACCTGACGAAACCGTCACTATTTAACATAGACCACCGACGAAATAATGTCATTTTCGTCGGTTATAACAGTTATAGCCGACGAAATTTGGTAAAAATCGTCAGCTATAGCAGTGATAGCCAACGAAATAATGTCAATATCGTCGGCTGTTCTTACATTTTGGGGAAAAAAGTTAAATTAATTTCTAAATTACCATTCCAAGCAACCTGCAATTCACAATGACAATCCAACAAGAAACACGTTTTTCATTAATTATTTAATTTGTTCCATCCTGGCCACCATCCTGCTGTCCATCATGCTCGTCATCCTGCGGAATGAACTCGGGAGCTCTCGACATTCGAGGTTCATCTAACGGCTCAAACGGAGGCATAGGTTCAAGGCCTTGTTGTTGTGCCGCGAACATAGCATACCACCAGTTTTGTTGGCCGGCGTAGTTCTGTCGCCGAATTCTCTCGCATTCAGCATGCCAACGCTCCATTTCCATCTGATACTGCTGTGTTCTGCGTTGTTGCTCCTGTGATTTCTAGAACTAGGCCGCCAATCTTGCATTTTCTTCTGCCAATCTCCGCATTTCCCCCTTCATCTATTGGGTGTCCCCGCCTCCCCTCTTTTGAGCTCCCTTAGTGGTCTTCAGGACCCCTATTCCAGAACTTCCCAAACCCCGGCTGTAGTAGTCGTTTGACCGTTTTGGGAAGGCTGCGTCGAATATCCTCGCTGCAGTTTGGACATTCGATCGGTCGACTTGGCTCAGGGCTTCTTGCAGATCTTCCTCTGAAATGTTCGGTTGTGTCTCCCGAACTACTGCCTGCAACACTTCTTCTTCGGCCCGGTTCGCCCTCTCCTAATTGAACGGGAAAAAAAAAATTAATATTTTAACAAATATATAATTAAGTAAAATTAATAATTAAAATTTTAAAATCGTAATCAACGACTTACAAGCTCTTCTGTCGCTAATGGATAAGCCTTCTTGAACGTCTCTACGTACGGGTTGCTTAAAGGATGATCTCCAAGCGCCTCCTTCTGATATTGTGAAAATGGCCTAGAACCACCATGATGGGGGGTTGTGTTACGGCGGCGGTTCGCAGAGTTCTGCCGAGACCGTTCCTTCAAACAAATAATAAAATATTAGAAAAATGCATCAAAAAATATTAGTGTAATAATTATAAAATAATTAAACTAATAATTAAAATATTAACAAAATAAACATTTATAGTTAAGTTTAGTATTTACCTGCATAACTGGGTTGTTGAAGTCTACTGTCTTCAACCAACGCCACTCGTACTCTCTGAACATGAACTCTCTTGGAGTACCCATACGACCATATTTGTCGTAGTCGGTAAAGTAGGTACGGAGCTCGTTCTTCCACTCTTTGAACCTACGGAAAAAATAAAAGTGCATTAGAAATATTATTAATATCATAAAATATTTCAAATTATAAGATGAGGAATTCCCAACGTACCTCGAGTTCTGCATCGCGTACGCCCAAGCCTGCTTGTGTTCGGCAATCTCGAAGTATGCCTGAAAGATAATATTTTATTAGTTTTAAAATTATAACAATACCGAAAATTATTAAATATTACGATAAAGAAATTAAGTTTTTTAAATTACTCACCGACGCCGCGTTGTTGACCTCCCTCTTGATCTCTTCCGGCACATCAGCCCACAGTGTCCACAACATAGGGACTATATCCCTAATTAGTGCTCCCACGCAACCCGCGTAATCGCAGCGTTTTTTCCCCTTAACATCCTGATTATGGGGTTCGTTGATCTGGATCCTCCCGCTGGTCTCAACACTTTTCCTGAGCGTATCAAAACATATGACACCTCTCGTATTCCTGCTTGAACTGCTAGCGGCGGTCCCTATCACATAAACGATGATTGGTTAATAAAATTAAATATTAGTGCGTTAATTTTAATAAAACATTTAATTAATAAAATCAAATGTTACCTGAACTCGATGACCCTTCTGTCGACTTTCCTTTTAATCTCGCCGAAATCAGGAGCTCAGGTCTCTCAAATGGCTCATAATGGTATGCCTCCGCAACACTCACGTACTGAGGCCTAGCAGGCCATATGGGCACACCACGCTCGTCGACCTCGGGTATGGCAGGAATGTTGTATGGCAGGTATAGCTGATTAGGGAGAGTAGGCCCCTCAGTAGAGTCAGCAGCAGAAGGCGCAAGACTCTGATAGGAGCACAATGTGCGACGATATTATATGTTTTTACCCTCATTTATACTTTGTTTAACCCTTATTTTTCTAAGATAGAGTCATAATATAGTTTAGTGTTAATTTGGTAGAGTTTGGTGAAAAGTTGGTTAAGAATCCGAAAAAATGACTAAGTTTGAGGAATCTGGAAAATAATGCAAGTTGTCTTTTTCGTAATTCTGAGATGAGTAAAAATGCGATCTATCCTTGTCCGAATTTAATGAAATTTGGTGTGCTTATTATTAGGAGGAGGGGAAGGAGGCCGGAGGAGGAGGGGAAGGAGGAGGGGAAGGAGGAGGAGGAGGCCGGAGGAGGAGGGGAAGGAGGAGGAGAAGGCCGAAGGAGGAGGAGGAGGAGGAGAGAAAAAGTCGGGCTGATTGCGACTTTCAGCTTTTATAGCAGAGAGAATAGCCGACTATTTAAAAGATTTCGTCGGCTATACTTTGTAAGATCAACAGCCGTCGGATATGAGCCATCCAACGGCGGACAATAAAAAGGCGCGGATCGCAGAGAAAATAGCCGACGATTTACAAGATTTCGTCGGCTATTCTTTGAATGTCGTCGACTATACTTTGGAAGATCAACAGCCGTCGGATCTGAGCCATCCAACAGCGGACAATAAAAAGGCGCGGATCGCAAGAGTTTAGCCGACGAAATATAATTTTCGTCGGCTAAACTATAGGTCAAACCACTTAGTCAAACCTCTAAACGCTTAAAAACGGAAATTAGTCTAGTTAAACGACGGTTTCTGGCCTCACCTTCAACAGATAATAGTTTCAAATCAATGAGACGCAACTAATCATATAAAAATTTTACAAAATTGATTTAACGAACGTCAGACTACCCATAGGAAAAAGAAAGTAAAAAACAATTGACCGCAACATTCGGCACACAGATTTTATCGGAACCTTGTCATTTTTCAACCGTAGACGTATTTCATTATTTCGGTCATATCTTATTTCACAACATTTTTGCATTTGAAGAGTCTACGTATAGTAACTATTTGAAACTATACATTCACTTAAACACTTGGTAAACAAGTTAAGGAACATTAGTGCATATGTTCTGATTTTGAATCTAAAAGTTTAGAAAATCTATTCCAACCGTCAGATATCACTGTTAAGATTAAATACATGTATGGAAAAAAAATCCAACTTCAGCTGACAACGTTAAAGGCTCGATCGGAACGGTCAACCGGGTAAGTCAAACCTCTAAACGCTTAGAAATGGTAATTGGACTGTCTAAATGACGTTTTTTGGCCTGACCTTCAACAGATAATAGTTTCAAATCGATGAGATGCAACTAATCGTATACAAATTTTCCTCAACATATTTACCGAAGGTAACGCTACCATTAGGGAAACGAAGGAATAAAACCTTTGACCGCATCTTTCGACATTCAGATTTTATCGGAATCTTGTCATTTTTCCACCGTAAACGTATTTTATCATTTTGGTCATATCTTATTTCACGACTTTTTTCTGTTTGAAGAATGAAGCAATGGTTTATCGTTAGTGATAGAAAATGGAATCTGGTCATTTTTTGTTTTTTCGTTTTTTGTTTTAAATCATAGCCAACGAGAGACAACCTCGTACTCGTCGGCTATTCTTTTGTCGTTTTCAGTCTAAAATAAAATATGTATTTTTCGTCGGCTATTATGAGTATAGCAGACGAAATAATGCATTTTTCGTCGGCTATTATGAGTATAGCAGACGAAATAATTTGTTTTTCGTCGGCTATTATATGAAAAAGGTAAAAAATCAGTAGGTTTACACCTCCCGTATTCCTATTTCCTGTTTTTATATAACCAAAATTGAACATCAAGAAAACACAAACCCAGAGTCAACATATTTCAAATTTTTTTTTTAAGGGGTTTGGAACCCAGTCTAGCTGGGAGGCTCATCCTCACGCCCGTTCATTAGAAATTAGTCGATTACAAATGAAAGGATTAAATCATCTAAATTACTTAATCCGTCGGATTGTAATCGGAATCATCGGATGAGTCTTCCTCGGTTTCTGAATTGCTCGATAGGGGTAATCTATGCCTTTCCTCACCACTAGAGTCCTCGTTAGTTTCTTCATTTGGATCAACATCAACAAGCAGTGGCTCTTCACGTCGAATTCGCACCGGCGTGTCTAGGCGAATAAATGAGGAGTCAGGAATACCGTTTGAGTTGGGCTCTTGATACGCGGTGCCACCTTCCTCGTTCTCTTCAACCACTCCAAATGTAGACGCTCGGTAAATGTTGCGATGGTGGATAGTGTTGACTACTTTCCACGGGTCACCATTGGCGAGATCATCAAGATAAAACACTTGTTTCACCCATGTGGCTAAAACGAACGGGTCATCCTCATACCATGATGTACTAGTGTTCAAAAAAGTTATGCCGTATTGATCGGTTTTCATGCTCTGCGGCCGTGTGTCAAACCATCTACACTTGAAAAGGTGCACTTTCATGCCTTCCCCATAATGCAGTTCCACAACTGAATGGAGAACACCGTAATAGTCAACTACATCATCCCCACCATGTGCCATAACCCCTGAATTTTGTGTTTTCAATCTGACGTCTCTCTCTTCACATCGAAATAACACACCATTCACCTTGCACATCGCATAAACTTTTGAATAGACCGGCTTCATCGCTATAAGTCTGAGTTCGTGCGACCAATTTGGGTGATTATCATTTTTAATAAGGTCTATCTGCAACCATCAGAATCAACTATAAATATGAATAATTATACACAATAATATATAAATACGTATAGAATAATGTTAAAGTTACGTACCCACCAGCCGAAATACTCTGCGAATGTCCGGTTGTGGTAATCGAGATCACCTCCTACTTGTTCACAGTTTAGATGCATATTCTTCTAAAACTGAACTTCTAAACAGTTAGTTAGTACCCACCAATGTGCAATGGCTACCTCATAATCTTTCAACTTGTAGGAAACTGATATTTTTCCACCGAGTACAACATCGTCGGAGAGTATGGAAAGATTGAACTGTGAAGGTACATCTTCTGGTATGCTTTCCTGTAACGCTCCTAAATACAGCTTCATGTAGGTGACGCACTCGTGCGCAATATATGCTTCAGCTATACATCCTTCAGGTGCGGATCTGTTTTGGACAAAATCACCGTATTGTCCAAGTTGCCTATAAATCAAGTTTTTAAAGTGTTATGATAATACATTAATACTAAATCACATATATTGATGAGGAAATTAACATAAGGTATAAAATGCATACCTTTCCATCGGATACATCCAAGTGAAGTGCACAGGACCGGTAAGCAACAACTGCCGAGGAAGATGGATCATGAGGTGAGGCATGATGTCGAAAAAATTTGGCGGAAATATCATCTCAAATTTACACATGATATGAACGATGTCTTGTTGCATTTCCCGAAGGTTAGATTTTCTCACTTCCAGTGTGCATACCTTCTGGAAAAATCTTACCAACGCTACTAACGGCTCCACAACGTGACGGGGAAAGAACAGTAAAATGAAAACAGGGAAGAGACGTTGTAGCAGGATATGATTGTCATGACTTTTCAACCCGTAAAGATTGTTGAATTGTCTGTTCACACACTTGGCTATATTTCCAGCAAAGCCTGAAGGATACTTGGCCCGACTTATCCTATGGAAAATTTCTGATTTATGCTCAGGCTTGACGGTGTAAGGAGCTTGAGGCATTTTTCTCTTCCCTTGTTTCAACCATAGTTGTTTTCTGATATTCATGTTTTGCAGATCAGTGCGAGTCTGAGGACCGTCTTTCGTCTTCCCCTCCAAGTTCAGCGTTGTGCCCACCACACTTTCAGAAAAAAAAAATTCTATGTGCATAACGTCTAGGAAGTAACAGATCAACAACTTACACCAGTACGGGAGTTCCCACAATATGCTCTTATGTGTCCAGAATTTGTACTCCTCAGGTCTTTCAGGTATTTCCGTTACAATATCGGGATGATTGCTGAGGGGCCCAAAATCATACTCATTAAGCACTGCTAAAATTTCTCTTCCCGTCCATCTTATGGGAGGACCACCGTGTTCTTCGGTTCCATCAAATGCGGCGGACTCGTAACACCAGTGGTGATCCGCCGGAAGGAACACACGATGACCCATTCTGCATATCTTGTTGCAATGAGGGGTGCTCCCATAATCACTGAGGCACTCTGGACAAGCCTTGTATCCCCTAACAACGCTGCCCGACAACATCCCATAAGCAGGAAAATCACTGATGGTACCAATAACCATAGCATACATCTGAAACGTCTCCTCCTTGTACTTGTCAAAAGTGGGATGACCAACGTCCCACAATACCTTAAACTCTTCAATCAATGGTCTCATATACACATCGAGACATTTCCCTTGTTTCAACCTTAAACTCTTCAATCAATCGTCAACATATTGTATTCCTTCTTCATGCACATCCACGGAGGAAGGTTGTAAGGTACCAAAATCACCGGCCATATACTGTATGAAAGACTCATGGTGCCGAAAGGGTTGAACCCGTCGGTTGAGAGCCCGAGCCTGACGTTTCTGACATCTGACGCAAAATGAGGAAACTCATTGTTTATATGCTTCCAAGCCGCTCAGTCAGAGATGTGTGTCATGATATCTGCGTCTCCCAAGTCCCGCTCACCGTGCCATCTCATAGCTTTTGCGGTGGTTTCTGACATGTACAACCGCTCAAGCCTATCTCTCAACGGAAAATACCGAAGCACTTTCACAGGTTTCCTATTGCCTGCTCCCGTCAACTTATATCGATCAGAATGACATATCGGACATGCGTCAAGGCTAGCAAGGTCATTCCCTTCTGCATCTTTACCCCAGAAGAGAACGCAGTCAAATGCGCATGCATGGATCTTAATGTAGGAAAGCCCTAGATCTTTGAGGATACTTCGGACCTTATGGTGATTGGTAGGATTACGATGACCCTCCTCCAACAACGAAGAAGTGTACTGTAGATATTCATCCACTTGCCTGATAGTCGATTTTGTCTCGACTTTAATCCTCATTACCTCCATCACACTTTCAAGAACTGTCTTCTCAGAACTTGAAGACACAGGGGTCTGTTGCAATGCAATCAGTTTGTTGTACTTGTCAAAGGCAGCAATGTTGACAACTTGTGGGAAGGGCTGCACCGGGTCATGCATATATTGTTCCCCACGTACACCGCTTTCAAAAGGAAACACGTCGTTGACGAATGCCATTGTTGGATCGTTGGATGTACTACTACTGCCCGCCTAAAAAAACTGCCCATGATCATGCGATCCATCTAATGATGGCTCACCGTGATATATCCAACGTGTGTACTTCGGCCAAAACCCATTACTCTTTAGGTGCTCCCATACTGTCCTAATCGGAAATCGATACATATCACTGCGACACCTACATTTATTGCACGGGCAATAATGGTATTCATTCCCGTTTGTATTTTCCTCGACGAAATGCAAAAAATTCACAACTCCTGTATTGTATCGTCGGTCATGCCTTGGAAGCGAAATCCAACTCTTATCCGGATCCATATATAGCCTGAAAATAATATATATATATATATAACTTTAATTAATAAGAAATTAATTAACACACATATATATATATATAAATCCTTAATAATTAATTACATTACAATATATATTATTATCAACATCAACTCATATATATATACCATTAACAACCATTATTTAAGTTACACTATATATCAACCATTATTTAAGTTAATTACACTATCAACAACCATTAATTAACATATATATATATATATATATATAATTAAACTCCACACACACATACGCACACACACACACACACACACATACACACACACACATATATATATATATATATATATATATATATATTTTAACACTAATTAAAATAACCTCAAATTAAAACACATAATTAAACTCTAACTTAAAATCAACTCAACTACAGCTCAAAATCAACATATATACATACTTTCTAACACTAAAAAACAACAAAACAAAAAATCACTTACTAAATCAAAATCACTAAAACTCAAAATCAACATATATACACATATACGTACCTATATATAGCTCCACAATGTAAGAGAGGACGGATTTCAACAATACCCACAGATTTTTCACTCTTTCTCCAGTTTTTTTTTCGTTTTTTTTTTAAATGAGCAGCTGCTATCTAGATCTGAAAATATATAGACTTATAGCCGACGAAAATATCAATTTCGTCGGCCAAAATTTCAAAAGTTTTCGTCGGCTAATGTTCAGAGAAAGGCCGACGAAAATCCAAATATGGTTGACTGAAATATGAATATAGCCGACGTTTTTTGTTTATACCAACGAAAAAACAGTATCGTCGGCTATGGTTAAACTATGGCCGACGATTTTGTTTTTCCACCGACAAAAAATAAAATAGTCGGCTATTCGTTGGAAGTACCGACGAAAATTTTAATTCGTCGGCCGTTTTTTTTTTAATTTCGTCGGGAAAAGCCTTTTTTCTGGTAGTGGCTTTATTCCAAGTACCATTGCAAATTTAGTCTGCAACAGACTCATCTAGATTGACTTGGCTTGTTTATCATGTGGAAGTAGATTTAATAAAGGATAATTAAAGACCCAATTAAAAGTCCAAAACTTAATCTGCTTACCATTTCCAACAATCCATCTAATTCCCTTCAGATTTAAGTCTCTGGTATCCAAGACTCCATTTCATGCCGTGGAATTCCTTTGCTTTTTCTTTGCCTGGAACAAAGAAACTTTAGATAAGTATTTTTTCCTAATAATTTGCGACCACTAGTTTGGATCATCAGTTATCGCTTTCCAAGTAAGTTTTTTTGCCAAAGCACCATTATTAAAGACCATATTGGTCTAATACCAAGATCTATTCCCAAGACACAGGAGGGCATTTCAAGTCTGCCTCCCAGAGGAAATCTCTAGATAGTTTATATATTTTATTGGTCAGCTTTTTGGGGCATTTAAAACATGGCATGACATGATTAGGCATAGAAGCAAGATTAGACTTAAGAAGAGTTAATCTACCCGCTCTTGAAACTTTTTTTTTTTCAACCTGCAAATCTGCAAGTAAGCTTAATGTCACGGGTCTAGCCATTCGACTGCCACACTTGGCCCATGCGGCGCTCTCAGCCCCCTGGAAGCCAGCCTTATCAACCGAGGCGCATACTAGTTTCGCCCTGCCACGGGCTCATCAGGGGATCGGCTCCAGAGCCCGATCAGTGTGTGTAGGGATACCCAATCCCCTCTTCAGCGTCAAGTCCTTCACTAGCGACAAGCTCCCCAAACTTAACCAAGTCGGCCTGCCTGAACTCCGAAGGGACTCCCCACACGCACTCGCTTGGATCCACCCCGCCAGCATTGCCCACGAGTGAGACTCCAGAAGAATCTGGACGTGATATTCCCCCCCACCCAAACAAGGTGTACGTCCTTGTACAGGGCAACACGCCAGTCCGTTGGCACCACGTTGCCCGAGCGAAGAAAGGAGACTTCCTAAGGATCGCCCAAAAAAGCTCAGTGCCGGACCTCGTCCTCCTCCGACTTTTGCGAAGGCACCCTGCCTACTCATCTCCTTGCGGATGTCCGGACCCCTATTTACTCGACTCCTCTCCCGCGGAGCCCCTCGCATTGAGGACACCACCGTGTGAGCGCTTGGCGTCACGAACGCAAATGTCGGGACGACTCTGATACTATCTGTCACGGGCCTAGCCATTCGGCTGCCACACTTGGCCCCCCTGGAAGCCAGCCTTATCAACCGAAGCGCATACTGGTTTCGCCCTGCCACGGGCTCATCAGGGGATCGGCTCTAGACCCCGACTAGTGTGTGTAGGGATACCCAATCCCCTCTTCAGCGTCAAGTCCTTGACTAGCGACAAGCTCCCTAAACTTAACCGGTCGGCCTGCCTAAACTCCGAAGGGACTCCCCACACGCACTCGCCTGGAGCCACCCTGCCAACATTGCCCACGAGTGACACTCCCGAAGAATCGGGACGTGACATTAAGGAGTAATTCCTTTGCATTAACATGGTCCTCCTAAAAAAGAATATTATGCTTCGCAGTAGTCAAGTAATCTTTCAGTTATGTCACCGCTATTTTAAAGCAAATAGAGTAGTCATTAGAGCACTCTTTGCTAGTTGGTGCCTCGTTGAGTACATATTTATAGGGCTGGGCGCTGGCCGGGCCGATCCTAAATTTTGTGAAACCCGGCCTAAAGACCGACCCAAACTGGCCGAGTTGAGCTGGGCTTTACAGAGACTGAGGACCGACACGAACCCGACCATAACGAGCCGAGCCGGACTTTCAGCCTTTTTCGGGCCCAAAAATAGCCTGTAGGACTGAAGAGAGCAAAGTAATTATGCAGAAGCTAATGAACCATGAAGAAGTTCCATCATTAAAACTGAACAGATCAAAGTAATTTCTAAGCAAGAATGACAAAATCCCATGGAACTGTACTGAATTATGTAGACGACATAAAACGAAAGCTTCATCTTCTGTACTGTGTCGTGCTCAGATTTATACACTCATTGATTGGATTTTTGTTTTCTTAGAAAAATCCATTAATTAATTGGTGTTGACGGTAGCCACAAAGGGGCTACCCAGGCCGACAGACCCGCAGCCGGACCACCTGGGCCCGGGGCAGGATCGTTAACACCCAGACCCGGGGCCCAGCAGCCTACCTTATGGCCAGGGGCCCGGGAGCCGGGGGCAAGAGCTTGCTGAACAGACCACCAAAGCTGCCCCAATATATGAACATAAAGGGATTAGTCCCACATCGAAGAGTGAGACCAGACCTCACGCTCGTTAACCTATATAAGGGCCTCAACTACTCTCATTAATAGGTAACGAACTCTCCAACTACTTATTGTTCCTGCTTAAGTTATCCATTTATCCCAACGGTACTAACTTAGGCATTGGAGAGGAGAAGACCGGTCCGCCCGGTATTCCCCTTAGTTAGCAGGACTTGCAGGAAGGAATCACACCAAGATCCACCAGTCTCTGTCAGGCTTACGGGTTACAATAGAAACAATTGGCGCCGTCTGTGGGAAGATTTTACGAAAAGTTGTGTGGCTTTACTGGAGGGTAGAGCCCGATCGATTCTTCGGAAGGCGATTTAAATTCAATTTTACATTCCGGACACCATGGGGAGAAAGAAGTTGAAAGCTGGCGCGGGAAAGCTGGAAGAGGTACGTCGGGCCCAAGACCCTAGAGCTGAGGTCGATGCGAGCTCTGTCCCAGCTCTCGACCGGGACAGAACCCTCGATCACCGGTGCTCAGATAACGCCGCGGAACCCGACCAATGCAATAAGGAGGAAGAGATGAAAAAAATGAAGGAAGAAGTCGCGCGATTGCGAGAAGGGGGCGATCGGGACCGACTAAGGGCGGATGCCCAGTACTAAAAGTTGGAAGTGGTGAACATCGCGCTATTGGCGGCCTTGGAGAAGGGGCAACGGCAGAACGCCTCCCGGGCAGCGGCACGGGCCGTACTAAGTAAAGGTGACGAGTTCCCGCACATAGAGGTGGGACAGCCTACGGGGAGGAGAAAGATTGTGCATTTGCCAACATCATTCTTTCAGGAAGCTCTGAGGAATTTCGGGCCGGCTGAGCCCCTGCACCGGACGAACTTAGCACCGGGAAAGCAGGACAGCTCGACGACGAGGGCGCTTCAGACGCTCTCCACCTCGGTGTTAGATATGAAGGCCCAGATGGAGGTCAGCGAGAGAAAAGCAGCCAGGCCTCCCGCAAGTGCGCGCTTTAACGAACGAAAGGGACCATTCTCCCGCCAAGTTTTGGAACCCGGAAGAGCGAACGTGGGGAAGTCATTAAAACTAACATACGCCGGAACATGATGCCCTTTCCAGCACCTGGACAGCCTTAAGTCACAAACGGACACTAAGGGCTATTCTGATGCCACGTGCTGCAATATGTTCCAAGAAACGCTCTCGGAGAAGGCGTTGGGCTGGTTCTATGAGCTGCCGATGAACTCGGTAGAATCGTTCGAATAGCTGGCAGATAAGTTTGTCAGCCGATTCATCTTTACAGCCAAAGGGGCCCAAACATCAACGGTCCTCTTCGATTGCATGCAGACAGACCACGAACCACTACGCGCGTTTGTTAACCGATGGCAAATCGCCACGGCCGGGGTTAGAAACCTCGATAAAAGGATCGCCGAGATGGCGTTCAAGCAAGGGTTAAGGCCCGGAGAATTTTTTTACGCCGTACGAGTAAAAGAGCTGCGGGGCTACGACGAGCTGATGACCATGGCCGTCAGGCACGCCCAAGCTGAGCATGAGACGTACGGGAATCAATTGCCCAAGCGAAGGTCGGACGACCTGTTACCAACCCACAGGGAAAAGAAGACCTGGCGGCAAGACCGGGGCCGTAAGCCTACGATCGTTGGGAAAGCCAGAGTATGGGGCGATCAACGACCCCGCCGGAGTGGTAACGGGATCTCATGGAAGGGTGGAAGATCCACGCCTCTGCGCTCGGCATAGCCCTTGGCAGTAGCACCAACGGGGCAGCAACAGCAGCCCCTGGCTATAATGCCTACGCGGCGACAAGAGTGGACCCTGGCCATCATGCCAGCGGGAGGACCGAGGGCCCAACCACACTGACGTCATCCTATGAAAACGTCTTCAATAAAAACAAAGTGGTCATTCCCTAGCCGGAGACAAGAGCTCACCCAAAGGGAAACATCACCCGGGAGCAATCCGAGAAGTATTGCTCCTACGATGACGAGGCAACCCACCTGACTAACGACTGCCAAGCCCTAAAATCCGCAGTGGACGACCGAATCCAGGCAGGTAATCTGCAAAGGTACAGGTAGAGTGCCCGAAACGTGGGAAACATACGCACTCGAGTCCCCGGGGGGATCGAGGTGCATGCAAGTATAAATGTGATACACAGGGGGGCCCACATCGATCAACTCACTGGGAACTCAAAGAAGACGTGCCTAAGGTCGATCCGGGGAAAGGAAGTGTACGACTTCGGAGGAGGAACCGGCCAAGTCGCTAAAACCGGATGGAAGTCGGTTACATTCTATGAGGAAGAGGAGCCGGAGTATCTAATTCTACCGCACAACAATCCCTTCCTCATTACGGTCCAGATAGATCACTGGATAACCAGCCGGATGTTAATCGACACCGGGGCTTCTGTCAATGTAATGTCTCGAGAAGCGTACAAGGGGCTGAACCGAGGGAGGGGCAAGTTATCCCAGGAAAACGAGCCACTGATAAGCTTCTCCGGTGAGGTAGTCCAGCCTTTGGGGTCGGATTACCTGCCGCTGATCTTCGGCGAGGGAGACAAAACAAGAAAGGAACACTAGAGTTCATTATAGTGGACTGTCTGTCCTCATATAACTGCATAATCGGCCGGCCGGGACTATGGAAGCTGAAAACGTTTATAGCCGGCCACATACTGATGTTAAAAATGCCATCCCCCACCGGCGTCATCACCAGACGCGGGGATCAGAAGATCGCCCGCAAATATTATGCGGAGGCCTTGGCCTACGGTAGAAAGCGGGCCGAGGTCTTCACGGCATCTCGACGAGTGCTGTTACCGAACTCGGGTATTGACCCCCGTGATGACACTGACTCCGACGAGGAGAAGCTGAAACGCCCGTCGGCGTAGAGGAAACCGAAGCGATCTCCATCTCGGAGAACCACTCGGAGCGAATAGTGGTGATAGAAACGAAACTCACCCCGGATGTCAGGAAAGATCTCATCACCTTTCTCCGGGGGAACATTTCAGTATTCGCATGGTCCTATGAGGACATGCCGGGCATATCCCCAGAAATAGCCGTCCACCAGCTAAATACCCTGCCCGGCATTCTCCCGGTAAGGCAGAAAATGAGGTCCTTTAGCCCGGCGAAGTATGAGGCGATCAGAGAGGAAGTGCAAAAACTGAGAGGCATGGATTTCATCCGAGAGGTTCAGTATCCCGGCTGGCTCGCCAACGTGGTTATGGTCCCAAAGAAAGGGAACCGACCAGTGGCGCATGTGCGTTGACTTCACAAACCTAAACCGGACGTGCCTAAAGGACAGCTTCCCGCTCCCCCAAATAGACCAGCTTATAGACTCGACCTCCGGTTTTAAACTACTAAGCTTCATGGACGCCTATGCCGGATACAACCAAATAAGGATGAGCCCGGACGATGAAGAGCACACCTCGTGCACAATTGACCGGGGGACCTACTGCTACAAGAGGATGCCGTACGGCCTAAAAAACATCGGAGCCACGTACCAACGGGTGGTAAACCGCATGCTAGAACAAGAGATGGGTAAAACGGTGGAAGTCTACGTGGATGACATGTTGGTCAAAAGCTTGACTGCAGGAGCCCATGTCCGAGACTTGGCAGTAGTCGTCGGTAAGATGCTCAAGTTTGGGATGCGCCTGAACCCAAAAAAGTGCATTTTCGGGATTTCGGAGGGCCTGTTCCTAGGCCACATCATTAGCGAGCGGGGAATAGAAGCTAACCCGCTGAAGGTTCAGGCGATCCTAGACATGGAGACACTAGAGGAAAGAAACCAAGTCCAAACGCTGACCGGCCGATTAACCGCATTGGCCAGGTTTATTTCCCGCCTGACCGACAAGTGTACCCTGTTCTTTAAACTGTTGAAGGCGCAACAGTTCAAGAAAATTCACTGGGCAGCGGAGCACGAGGCGGCATTCCAGTCCATTAAGGCATACCTGTCTGCAGTACCCCTCTTATCCAAACCGGTACCGGGCGAGATGTTGTACCTCTACATAGCTGTATCAGAAACAGCCATCACTGCGGCTCTCATCAGGAAGGAAGACACGCTCGAGCTCCCGGTGTACTGCGCGGGAAAAGGATTTAAAGGAGCCGAAAGCCGATATCCTGACATCGAAAAACTGGTTCTGGCCCTGATCGTTAGTGCCAGGAAGCTCCGACACTATTTCCAAGCTCACTTCATCACCCTGTATACCAATCACCCTCTGCGGTAGATCCTGTAAAAGCCGGAGACTAGCAACAGGCTGGTACGATGGGCAGTCGAGTTGGGAGAGTTCGATATAATCTATGCCCCGTGAACGGCCATCAAGGGCCAGGCTGTTGCGGATTTCATATGCGAACTCACCCCGATGGCTGTGGGAGCGCATTCCGATCGGCCCGAGAGCACCAGACCAACTGAGACCATAAAAGTCGAACCGGGCCTTCCCAGCGGTTGGAAGCTTTATGTGGACGGTTCTGTTACAAATAAGCGGAGCGGAGCCGGCATCATGTTAACCGCACCCGATGGTCAGTCGTATGAATATGCCCTATGATTCCTTTCCAATACTTCCAACAACGCTGCTGAGTATGAGACCCTCATAGATAGCCTGCAACTCGCCAAAGAAATGGGAATCCCATCCATGGAAGTATACAGCGATTCAAGCCTAGTGGTAAACCAAATGAACGGGGTGCTCGAAGTCAAGGAGCCTCAGTTGGCCTCCTACCAGGTGTTGGCCAAAATCCTGATAGAGCCGTTCGAGGGAGCAACCATTCGGCATGTACCCTGGGAGGCAAATAGGCATGCCGATGCCCTGGCAAGGTTGGCAACCGGAAACTACCCACCAGAGTACCGCAGGGCTAAAATCGAAACTCTTGAGAAGCCGAGCATAAGCAAGACCATCTCCGAGATATTTACGGTAGAATAGGCTCCTCCGAGTTGGATGGATCCGATCATAAAGTACTTGGTTGACAAAATCAACCCGCATGATAAAGTGGAGGCCAGGAGGTTACACCTCAAGTGCGCCAAGTATATATATATACGAGAAACCATTAATCAGCGCCACCGGTGTCTCTAATCCCTGACCCACCGGCCTTGAGAGACCGCTCTTGTTCCAACTTCTTGGTCAAGGCTACTTCAGCCTCTATCCTCTCGGCATCGAGCCAACCTTTCTCTCTCCAATCCAGTTAGCATCTCCGCAAGTTCCACCGAGTCCTGGAATTCATTAATAGCTTTATCAGCGGCCTCTGCAAGTTGGGATTCTACATACTTATCCCCTCCTTCAAGACCGCTGCTACTTGGGCCCGTAGCTCCAAGTTCTTTGCCTCCAGGTCCGTTACCCTCCCGGAGCCTTGGCAAACTTGGCTTCCAGCACGGTTGCCCGCTGCCCAGCTTCGGTCAGGGTCGACTCCAGTTCCCTAACTCTCTCCTCTCGAGCGGCCGCCAGTCTACTCGCCTCCTCCCTCTCCTACGCAAGCTTAACCTCTAGCATTGACAGCTGCATCATGAGGTCCTCCACCTGCTTCTCCAAGGCCGGAGACTCCTCACTAGGTTCAGCAGCATAAAGGCTGTGAACCAACTAGTACAAGTGCACGAAAGAAGTACGTCAGCTCGTAAAACAAAAAAGAGAGAGAGAGAGAGTGTAGAAGAACCTCAGTTTCACACTGCGATACGCAGTCAGACTTACCCGTAGACCCAATTCCACAGCCTTCTTCCGGTTCTCACCCGGCCGTGCATCCTTGGGAGCTCCGCGGTCAAGTCCCAAGGCCTCGATGGTAGTAACCACGAATCTACCAAACCCACCATCACCAAAACCGCGATTAGCTCCCGAATCACCGGTTTCTTGGCTTCTTCTACCAGCGGTTTGCTCCGCCAGGGCCAATGTTGACCTTTCTCCGATAGAGATGGACGCCCCGGTCTCAAACATCCTTGCCCTTTTTTCCTGAGCCTCCCCAACATCGCTTCCGCGGTACCATATCACATCCGCTGCCTCTCTCTCCCGCGGGGCTCGTGCCCCCATAGGCCGCAGTAGAGATCCCGGACCTGGTGTCCCCACCGGTCCTACATCCCGAATAATAAGCGAGGTACTCTCCTCACTGCCCGGTCGCCGCCCGTAGTGGGAATCCAGAAACATGAGCGGCACATGATCCCTATGCACCGTCCTCTCTAGAGTGTCAGGATCTATAACAGTTTTGAGGCTGTTTCCCCCATCTCCATCAACCTCTGGGCCACAAGTTCATCATCCACCTCGATGGTCTCCTCACTCCGAACAGCAAGCCGGGGGGCATTAGCTGAAAATCAATAAACCCGAACGGTCAGAATAAAAATACGACTGCACAAAACAATAGTGCAAGGCACTTTACCAGGTTTTCTTCCCATCTCGCATATCTCTAGCACGTTCCACCAGATAAAATTGTAAGAGCTCCGGCCCAGATCATCCCAACAACCAAAAAGCTTGGCTATCCGCTGTCTCTCTAAATCGACCAAGCGGTACGATTGATCCCCGATAGCTTGATAAGTCCCGGGCACCCAGAAGCTCCTCGAGCCACATTGCCACCTACCCCTGGCCATCACAACCTGTCTCCTCCACACATTTGAAACCGACGACGGGAGGTGAGTGATGGGAGGATCGAAGTCCCGCGCGGCAAAATTCACACAACCGGTGGCTTGGGCCTTCTTGCAGTAAAGAATCTTATACAGCGCCCGGAACTCATTCACCGTGGGCCTGTCCATGTTGCTAAGATTGAACAAGCACCCAAGACCGAGCAACTGCCTCCATTAGTTGCTAGGAAGCTGGGCGGGGGAGATGTTTATCAGGCTCAGCACGTATTGGACAAACTTAGACAGCAACAGAGATAGCCCATGCCGAAACTAATCCTCAAAAACGGTAACCCAACCTTCCTCCGGGTTGCAAGCCAGTTCTCCGGGATAAAGACCCCGGAGCTTAATGGATGAATCAATGCCCCACTTCACCTGGAAATCTCTTATCTCGCCATCAGTCATGCTCTGGGTCGGCTCCTCGCAGTAAATCACCATGTCCCCATCCAACAGCCGGTACCTCACTGGCCCTCCCGCCGGCACACGGCCGGCACCAGCAGGACTGGCTAATCTCCCAGATTCCATAGACCTAAAACAAAATTTATCCTACGCATAGTTAGCTGTTGACGGGAACGGACAAAACACCCAGCAAACTAACAGCACAGATAGAAACGAGGAGCCAAGCTTCAACAAAGTACGACAGGAAGAGAGGAGGGAGGGGTGAAGCATTTTATAGGCGGCAAAACTACACTTTGTTGATAATTAGGACACTCAAAAGGGAGAGGCAACCCCAGCCGCAGATCCCTTCCATCTCAGACCGCTCACTACTGACACGTGTCCCAGTATCGGTAAAATCCCCACGCCATCATAACTGATGGGACTGATGGGCTTTCTCCTTCAATGCATGTCAGCCACTTGCCTCACCTACAAACGGCAGTTGAAGGAGATGGGGGTGAGAACCGAGGCGTCCAGCCCCCCATCACTTCCCCAAGTGCCAACCTCAATTCAAGGAAAGCTATCCCATCGGGTCACTGCCATTGCCATCGGCATCCCATTGGATAATATACATTCCACCGGTTCACAGGCATTCCAACGGGTAATATACATTCCACTGGTTCCACCTGGCATTACATCGGTTTCGTGGCATTCCATCGGTTTAGTCACTTTCGTTCGTGGCACGGACAAGCCAGCAACAACTCAAGGCTTCAAAACATCGGACTTTATAAACCCGAGAGAGTTGTTTCTCTAACACAGGACAAATCTTCCCGCAGGATAGAAACCTTGCACATACATCACGCCTGTACGAACAAGGGCTGTGTCACGATCAGTGGTACACCCAACAACAACCGGGTCACTGGCAGGGAGAATTGTTCCTCTAACACAGGCCAAATCTTCCCACAGACTAGAAACCCTGCATCACACAAAGCTGTGAAAAATATGGGGGACAAATGGCCGGGCTACCCCACCGGGAGAATTGTTTCTCTAACACAGGACAAATCTCCCCGTAGGCTAGAAACCCTGCACATAACCTCAAGCTTATAACGTTCAGGCTGAGAAGAACTAGCGGATGTTGACCGGTGCTTTAACACGACCACAACATCCCACCGGTAGATCTGTTGGCTCGCACTCAACATGTCTCCCCGCAGGCTAGAAACCCTGCACATAACCTCACGCCTATAACGTTCTGACTGAGAAGAACTAGGGGATGTTGACCGGTGCTTTAACACAGCCACAACATCCCAGCGGTAGATCGGTTGGCTTGCACCCAACAGGTCTCCCTGCAGGTTCGTGACCCTGCACATTACCCCACGCTTATTCCAACACAAGCTGGTGCTGTAACATGGCCGCAACCCCCCACTGGGAATCAACCTCTAACACATGACATATTCTCCGGTTTGTTCCACCGTGGGTAGCGATTTTCACTGGGGGACTCGTTCCGACATGGCAGTTCACCGGCCGGGTCCTCCCAGAGCATTTCATGCCTGACTCGTTCCGACATGACAGTTCACCGGTCGAGTCCTTGTGGAACATGGCATGGCAGATTTCAACGCCACATTATCATCTCATGCACTCATCCGGGTTCACCTCGCCCCATATGCATGGCATGGCGGATTTCAACGCCACATTATCATCCCATGCACTCGTCCGGGTTCACCCCGTTCCATATGCAGGGCACGACTAAACTCAAGCACCACACCATACTCATAACTGTTGCACATCATCACAACTCATACTCATAACTGTTGCACATCATCATGAATAGGCACTCGCATAACCACGCACCATCATAACAGGCTTTCTGCTCGAACGCCCGGCCAAGCCCAATCTTCAACGCGGACTTGGGGGACTAGGGCACCGCTGGGTCGGTAACCCTGCGGGTCTGCGGTCCTACAGAGCAAGACATATTTAAGTCCCCATTCAAGATTGCACTTGACCGGGAACTTGGGGGACTTGTTGACGGTAGCCACAGAGGGGCTACCCAGGCCCACAGACCCGCAGCCCCAGCACCCGGGCCCGGTCCATGGCCCGGGGCAGGATCGTTAACACCCGGACCCGGGGCCCAGCAGCCTACCTTATGGCCAGGGGCCCGGGAGCCGGGGGCGCCAGCCTGCTGAACAGACCACCAAAGCTGCCCCAATATATGAACATAAAGGGATTAGTCCCACATCGAAGAGTGAGACCAGACCTCACGCTCGACAACCTATATAAGGGCCTCAACTACCCTCATTAATAGGTAACGAACTCTCCAACTACTTATCGTTCCCACTTAAGTTATCCATTTATCCCAACGGTACTAACTTAGGCATCGGAGAGGAGAAGACCGGCCCGCCTGGTATTCCCCTTAGTTAGCAGGACTTGCAGGAATGAATCACACCAAGATCCACCAGTCTCTGTCAGGCCTACGGGTTACAACAGAAACAATTGGGTTCAAGAATTAAGGAAAGCAAAAACTTAAGGGTTCAGAGAAATGAGACAAATAGATTGGAGAATGGGAGTGTGATGAGAGAGAGTCTTACAAACCTAGGAGATTGGGGAATCAAGACGGAGGTCGGAGACAGAGAGTTAGAGGCTCAGAGTTGTGGTGAGCCGGAGCTGTCGAGCTGTGGTACTTATGGGCTGGTGGCGATTCGCACTGAAGGAGAGCAAGAGCTAGAGGAATAACTTCACAAAGTTCAGAGAGCTGGAGCTTGGAGCTTGGAGCCTAGAGCCGGAGCCGGAGCCGGAGGAATAAAGTTCGCACTGGAGACTAGAGAGCCGGAGCCTGGAGGTCTTGGAGGTCGGATGAAGCGAGGAGGACACTCAGGACAGGACGAGTGGAGTCAGTGGACGACAGGTTTGGTTTTTTGGTTAGCTCTTTTTTTTTTTTTAATAAATATTAACGACCAATAAATAAGTGACACGTGGCTATATATAGTAAAACATCAGGCCGAGTCGGGCTTTCGGTCTAAAAATAAATTAAGCCCGAGCTCAGACCGACTTTCACAATGTCGGGCTGGTCCTTCATCGGGCTGGTCCTTAAAATTTTAGGATTCGGCCCGTTTCAAGCTTTTTTTCTAGTTTTCGGGCCGGGTTTTCGGTCCTTCGGGCCCAAACGCCCAGCCCTACTAGTTTGTAGAGAATTCTGATATTATTTCATATCTTTGTGATAAGGGGTTAAGGCTTTATGTCCCCTCCTGGTATTCGACAGTTTCATTAATTAATGCATGAGGTAGCCGCACAAGGAGAAATTTTTCAGTTCTCCCGGAGGACCATGTCATCATTAACACGTGGTCTACCCTTCCACTAAAATAACAACACGTATGGACTTCCAACAGCTCAGCTCTAAGGAGATTAACACGTAATATTAATTTTAAATGAGATTAACACCCCATAATTAAAAAAAAGTGAAGCATCGTCAAGTCGTTAACTGACGTCGATGTTCTTCTTCACGAAGATCTCCTGTGTTTTCACTTGGTTGTTCATGAACACAACCCAGATTCATCATGTTTTCCTATCATAAACATTTAAATGGTTGAACTTCAATAGGCAGGTAGTTTTCCTGGGTCTATTCATAAAACCCAACTTCTCTCCTCTGAATCACTCGGTCGATAGTTGTTTCTGATGGCCTTCTTTCTTATTCTGCCTCCAATTTATTTTGCATTCAAGATGGTAGGATAAGATCCGCATGTTTTTGTCTTGTTCTTTCTCATCTTCTAATTATCATACCTTTGATTCACTCACATGATGGAGCAATCAGGTCTCAAGTGGCGGCAAAGCAACTGAGCAAGTCATTGAAAGGAGAACCATAGTTGACAACAAGACTTAATCCCATCTTTAATTAAACCGGCCCATACCTCAACTACAATCCTCGTCTTGCAATTTTACCCAGATCTAGGAAACCTATTGGTTATAATTGGATATGAGATTCGCCATTTGATTGAGCAGGTGAAAAGAAATCGAAATGGAAAGGAATCAGTTCTTTTTTTTCTTTTTCCTGATGGCAGATTACTTTGTTAAACGGCGAACAAATGAATTGTGTTTGTGAGGCTGAGCTGTTGGAATTTCATACGGCTTGTTATTTTAGTGGAAGGGTAGACCACGTGTCAATGATGACATGGGAGGGTAGAAAAATTTCTCACACACAAGCCCTCAATTCAAAAAAAAAAAAAAAAAACCATTATGAATACCTAATTATTTTCCAATTGTAGATTTTTGTTGAATGTTTAAAATGTTAATTATTTTATTTTTTAGAGAAGAATTTACCTTCGGAGAGAAGTAAAGAGAAGACTTATGGTAATTAATCCTTTGTCCAAACTCCAAAGGCCCTTGAAAGAAAATCAAGAGTTGCAGATATGTTTCTAGCACCTTTCCTGGTAGCTTTTGCAAAAATCAAGCAGTCATCAGCAAACATCAAATTAGAAATCCTGAATCCAAGTGGAGAAGACAATAAACCAACTTGGGCTTTTTGGTTTACTACCAAGGCATTAAGCTGTCTAATAACGGGTTCATAGCAAGAATGAAAACATAAGGGGACAAAGGCTCTCCTTGTCTAATCCTCCTAGTCGGCTTAAACCACCGGAATGGCTCCTCCCATTTATCGATAAAGAAAAAGAAACATAAGAAATACAATTCAAAATTAAATTGATCCATGAAAACCTGTGAAATCACCTCTCTCCAATCCCTAGCCAATCCTCCACCCTAGATGCAGCTACCATTTGTAGAATATTATAATATATTTACTTTCTTTACTTGTATAGGTAAAATATCGTAGGTGATCAACACATTTTATATCATATTATTATATCCAATTTATATTTGTTAGTAATTTATTTTAATTAGTTTGAGTCATTTAATTTGTTATTGTGTTCTTATAAATGTTTGTCCTAAATAAATAAAATGTTAAAAATATGGAAACAATTTATTTATATTCATATAGTGAATTGAGTCTTTGTTTTAACATGAGTCTTTTTCTCTTTTTATTAGATGAATAAGTGCAACACATGTTCTTAATATTCCAATAACATGTCTAGCCCATCATTGATAGTATGCTTTCCCATTTCATTAAATGTGTGTCCAATTGAATATATTTACCTTAGCCATCTATTGTTGAATTCACTTTGCTTGTTTGATCCATAGGTACGTAAATGAAATTGATGCAAATAGAATGATGCATGAAGAATTGCATGGAACAAGCTAGCATGAATCTAGGAGCCAACTTTGTTGTCTTCAAAGGTTGTGTACGGATGTGTTTCTCTTGCATTCTTGCACATGAAAAATGAGAGAAGCAAAAGATGTTGAAAAGAAAATGAATTGGTGGAGAGAAAGTGATGTGTGAATGTATTTATGGAATGAGACATTGGCTATCAAGCTTGAGAATTTTGACGGAAAGAAATGATCTCTTTCACATGGAGATGGAGTTGGAATGAATCTCATGGTTGCCTATAAATAGATGTTGCTTTAAGAGAATAAGGAGAGCCGGAGAGAATGGAGAATTAGAGAAACTTTGTGCTCTTTGTACGTTCTTCCCTTTCTTTAGCTACTTTTTGTATGTTGCATTTTATTGTTTTACGCATGTTTTCAATTACTATGTATTGCTAATTTCCTTAACCTTAGTGAAGGAGGAAACCACATTATGAAATAAGTTTTACTCAATTATCTATTGATTCTCATAGTTATATATATTCCATGTCTATGACTCTTTCTTCAAAATGCATTAATAAAATTTTTATTCCTTTCACCTCTAATGTCATGCATTTTTGGTAGTTTAGAAGTCACTTTTATTAATCCATGCTGGGCTTTGTAAAATATTTTACATGAATTCTTTTGATCTCTTGTCATTCAAATGAGCTCGCTTGTTTCACATCTGATGCTTAGCACATACTTTGATCTTATGTAGTTTCAATAAGTTTGTGTACAGCTGATGCTTTGGTGTTCATAATTAAGAAGCGAAGAACAGTTTACATTAGAGTTAAATCATGTGTGCTTCATTGTTAAATCTTGAGAAAGTAGTAGATTGATTTCTAGATTGCTACTCCTAATTCAGGAATTAGTAGATAATATTTAAAGAGTTATTAATTAATGTGGTGGAATCCGGTACCTTAGTTACTTTGTCATTAAGGTAATCTTTATCTCTTTGTTTTGCCTTTATATTTAAGTTACATCACAACCAACTTTCATTCAACTAGGTTAGTGTTAAATTAATTTAGATTCGATTAGTTTTTCCTATTTCATACATTCCCTATGAGTTCGACCTCACTCTTGTATTTCTGTGCTACAATTGATTCGTGCGCTTGCGAATAACATTTTAAAACACATCATGTTTTTGGCGTCGTTGCCGGGGAGTGTAAAAACGGAAAATTATTTACATTTAATTTGATTTAATTCGTCCACTAGTTATAGTTTAGTTTTTTTTTTAATCATATAAAAAAAGAAAAAGAAAAAGAGTTGCCTCATCCCGAGTTGTCCATTTTTGACTTTTAGTACTTGCATATCACTACCAGATCCGAGGGCATAGCCGACGAAAATTTTTTCGTCGACTATGTCAAAATTTCGTCGGCTATACCTTCTGCCGACGAAATTTTCGTCAGCTATAATTCGTCGGAAAAACGCCGTCGGCTATACCAATGGCAGACGAAAAAAAGGAAATCGTCGGCTATATGAGAGTATGGCTGACGACTTTACCGACGAAACGTCATTTCGTCGACCAAACCCTGGCAAAATATCCGACGAAATTCGTCGGGTATTTTCAAGTATGGCCGACGATATCGTAAACAATAGCCGACGATTTTTGTTCTGAACTATAGCCGACGATTTCATCTATTTCGTCGGTTATTACGTCGAAATATATTAATATTTTAATAGGCATTAATTAGTTATAGCCGACGAAATAAGGTAATTTTCGTCGGCTATTAGACTTATAGCCGACGAAAATTGGTAAAAATCGTCGGCTATAGTGCTTATAGCCGACGAAATAATGTCAAAATCGTTGGCTATTCGTACATTTGGTAAAAAAAAAATTAAATTATTTTCTAAATTACTATTCCAAGCAACCTGCAAATCACAAAAACAGTCCATGCATTTACACCAACATAAAACACGTCTAAATGACTTATTATTTAATTTGTTCCAATATACATAAAATATAACCCTAATCATCACCTAAACAACTAAAGTCTACGACGTCATCCCCAGCATCCTGCTCTCCATCATGCTCGTCATCCTGCTGACCGAACTCGGGAGGTTGAGGCATTGGAGGTTCAACTAACGGCTGAAATGGGGGCGGGGGTGGAAGGCTTTGTTGTTGTGCGGCGAACATCTCATACCACTAGTTTTGTTAGCCGACGTAGTTGAGTCTCCGAATTCTCTCGCATTCAGCATTCCAACTGGACAGATCTAAATAATGCTGCTGTGTTCTGCGGTGTTGCTCCTGTGATCTCTGGAACTCGGCCGCCAACCTTGCATTTTCTTCGGCCAATCTCCGCACTTCCCCCCTCACATGTTGGCTCTCCCCGCCTCCCTTCTTTTAACCTCCCTTAGTGGTCTTCAGGAGCCCTAGTCCAGAACTTCCTAAACCCCGGCAGTAGTAGTTGTTTGAGCGGTTTGGGAAGGCTGCGTCGAACATCCTCGCTGCCGTTTGGACATTGGACCGGTCGACCTGGCGCAGGGCTTCTTCCAGATCTGCCTCTGAAATGTTCGGTTGTGTCTCCCGAACTACTTGCTAGAACACCTCTTCTTCGGCCCGGTTCACCCTCTATTAATTGGACGAGAAAAAAAAAATTAATATTCTAACAAATATATAATTAAGTAAAATTAATAATTACAATTTTAAAATTGTAATGAACGACTTACGAGCTGTACTGTCACTTGTGGATAAGCGATCTTGAACGTCTCCACGTACGGGTTGCTATCAGGATGATCTCTAAGCGCCTCCTCCTGATATTGTGCAAACGGCCTAGAACCAGCATGATGGGGGGTTGTGTTCCGGCGGCGGTTCTCAGAGTTTATCTGAGGACGTTGCTTCAAACAAATAATAAAATGTTAGAAAAATGCATCAAAAAATATTAGTGTAATAATTATAATATAATTAAACTAATAATTAAAATTTTAACAAAATAAACATTGTAGTGAAGTTTAGTATTTACCTGCATAACTGGGTTGTTGAAGTCTACTGTCTTCAACCAACGCCACTCGTACTCCCTGAACATGAACTCCCTGGGAGTACTCATACGACCAAGGTTGTCGTATTCGTTATAGTGGGAACGGAGCTCGTTCTTCCACTCTTTGAACCTACGAAAAAAACAAAAGTACATTAGAAATATTATTATAATCATAAAATATTAATAATTATAAGATGAGGAATTCCCAACGTACCTCGAGGTCTGCACGCTGTCCGCCCAATCCCGCTTGTGTTCGGCAATCTCGAAGAATGTCTGAAAAATAATATTTTATTAGTTTTACAATTGTAATAATACCGAAAATTATTAAATATTACGATAAATAAATTAAATTTTTTAAATTACTCACCGACGCGGCGTTGTTAACCTCCCTCTTTATCTCTTCGGGCACATCAGCCCACCGGGTCCACAACATAGGGACTCTGTCCCTAATTAGTGCCCCCACGCAACCCGAGTAGTCGCGTTTTTTCTTCCCCTGAACCTCCTGATTAGGAGGTTCATTGATCTGGATCCTCCCCCTCAGATCAACAGTTCTCCTGAGCGTGTCAAAACATATGACACCTCTCGTGTTCCTTGTTGAACTGCTAGCGGCTGTCCCTATCACAAAAACAATGATTGGTTAATAAAATTAAATATTAGTGCGTTAATTTTAATAAAACATTTAATTAATAAAATCGAATGTTACCTGAACTCGATGACCCGTCTGTCGACTTTCCTTTTCTCTTCGCCGAAATCAGGAGGTCAGGGTTCTCAAATGGCTGATGCTGGTATGCCTCCGCAGCACTCACGTACTGAGGCATATCAGGCCATATGGGCACACCACGATAGTCGACCTCCGGTATCGCAGGAATGTTGTACGGGAGGTACAGCTGGTTTGGGAGAGTAGGACCGTCAGTCGAGTCACCAGCAGACGTCGTCGGACTCGTCATCGGCTCCCGATGAACCTCAGGCATACGAACCTGAGGAACGTGTGCAGCTATCTCATCCTGAAATAACTGCCGACTGAACCTCGGAGCATCTGGCCCGACAGGCGGAAGTGAACTGCTCGACGGCCGCCCCGCCTTGAGAAGGGTGCCGAGAACTCATACTCCTCCGTGGCTGGGATGAATCCACAGTCCTCCGCGGCTGGGAGGAATCCACACTCCTCCGCGGCTGGCTGGTGGTCCTCTCAGGCTGGCTAAGGGTCCTGTCGGAGTCTGCGGAACCGGCGGAACTTCCAGAACCTCTCGATCTGGAACGACGGCCTCCGAAAAACTGTCTGAATGCATCGGTCATCTGCAGCCGCGGCCATTTTAAATAATACTAACCATTAACCTAAATATAACTATGTATATACAAATATAACTATATTTCTTTATTAACATATATATATATATATATATATAATTAGACTACCAATTTATATATATAATTAATTTAACAATTTATATAACAATTTATATAATTAAAATTAAATATATAACAATTTATATACCTAAATTATAACAAATATATAACAATTAAATTTATTAACAAATATATAACAATTTATATAATTAAAATTAAATATATAACAAATATATAACAATTTATTATATAACAATTTATATAATTAAAATAAAATATATAACAAATATTGAGTATTCTTGTTTATATCGCTACGGCTATAAGCACTTTCTTTTTCCTATTAACAAAACATCCCCTTTTTCTTCGCTCTTCCGGAACCGGTACAGAAATGGGTGCCTTTTTTACGTTGTTTACCTTAGTTACTGGGGGGTTTCGGGGAAGACCTAATATAACAATTTGTTAAAATTAAATTTATTAACAAATATATAACAAATATATAACCATTTATATAATTACAATTAAATATATAATAATTTATTAAATTAAATTAAATTGAAAAAAAAAAATTACCGGTTCGGATCGGAGGAGGAGGAGGAGGAGCCGAATGGAGGAGGAGGAGGAGCAGCGGCGGCGGAATCGGAAGAGGAGGACAGTTCGGCAGCAGCTGCTAACGGCGAAGGAGGAAATGAGCAAAACGGAGGCTAGGGTTCGGCAGTTTCAGACTTATACCCGATAGAATAGCCGACGATTAAAAAAGATTTCGTCGGCTATTCTTTACTATAGCCGACGAAAACTTTAACATCGTCGGCTATACTTTGAATTTCGTCGGCTATTCTTTGAATGTCGTCGGCTATACTTTAGGCGCTCAGCAGCCGTCCGATCTCCCCCATCCAACGGCGGACAATGAAAAGGGGCGGATCGCAAGAGTTTAGCCGACGAATTCAAAGATTTCGTCGGCTATACTTTGGAAAATCAGCAGCCGTTGGATCTGAGCCATCCAACGGCGGACAATAAGCGGATCGCAAGAGTTTAGCCGACGAAATATTTGAATTCGTCTGCTAAACCTTTGGTCAAACTGCGAAGTCAAACCTCTAAACGCTTTAAAACGGAAATTGGCATGTGTAAATGACGTTTTTTGGCCTGACCTTCAACAGATAATAGTTT
The DNA here is from genome assembly GCA_963682095.1 of Potentilla sterilis. Classification (NCBI taxonomy): domain Eukaryota; kingdom Viridiplantae; phylum Streptophyta; class Magnoliopsida; order Rosales; family Rosaceae; genus Potentilla; species Potentilla sterilis. The sequence continues at coordinate 37,160,000 of OY821757.1, read as the reverse complement.
CAAATCGATGAGGCGCAACTAATCGTATAAAAAATTTTCTCAAAATATTTACCGACCGTGAGCCTACCCATAGGAAAACGGAAGTAAAAAACAGTTAACCGCAACATTCGGCACACAGAATTTGTCGGAATCGTGTCATTTTTCAACCGTAGACGTATTTCATTATTTCGGTCATATCTTATTTCATGACACATTTGCATTTGAAGAGTGTACGTATAGTAACTATTTGAAACTATACATTCACTTAAACACTTAGTAAACAAGTTAATGAACATTAGTGCATATGTTCCAATTTTGAATATAAAACTTTGAAAAATCTATTCCAACCGTCAGATATCACCGTTAAGATTAAATACATGTATGAAAAAAAATCCAACTACATCTGACAACGTTAAAGGCTCGATCGGGACGGTCAACCGGGTGAGTCAACTCTTTAAACGCTTAGAAATGGAAATTGGCCTGTGTAAATGACGTTTTTTTGCATGACCTTCAACAGATAATAGTTTCAAATCGATGAGGCGCAACTAATCGTATAAAAATTTTCCTCAAAATATTTACCGACCGTGAGCCTACCCATAGGAAAACGGAAGTAAAAAACAGTTAACCGCAACATTCGGCACACAGAATTTGTCGGAATCGTGTCATTTTTCAACCGTAGACGTATTTCATTATTTCGGTCATATCTTATTTCACGACACATTTGCATTTGAAGAATGAAGCAATGGGTTGTCGATAGTGATAGAAAATGGAAGGTGGTCTGTTTTTTTTTTTTTAAAGAATAGCCGACGAAATCAAACCTAATACTCGTTGGCTATTCTTTTGTCGTTTTGTGTCTAAAATAAAATATGTAATTTTCAATATAGTTTTGGCCGACGAAATCACGCATATTTCGTCGGCTATAATTAGTATAGCCGAACAAATAATGCATTTTTCGTCGGCTATTCTTTGAAAAAAAATAAAAAAATCAGTTGTGTTACACCTCTCGTACCCATATGTCCTGTTCATATATAACCAAAATTTAACATAAAAAAAATAGAAACCCAGCAGTCAACATATTTCAAATTTTTTTTAAGGGGTTTGGAACCCAGCCTAGCTGGGAGGCTCATCCCCACGCCCGTTCATTAGAAATGATCGAGTGGATTACAAATGAAAGGATTACATCATCTAAATTACTTAATCCGTCGGATTGTAATCGGAATCATCGGATGAGTCTTTTTCGGTTTCGGAATTGCTCGATAGGGGTAATCTATGTCGTTCCTCACCACTAGAGTCCTCATTAGTTTCTTCATTTGGATCAACATCAACAAGCAGTGGCTCTTCACGTCGAATTCGCACCGGCGTGTCTAGGCGAATAAAAGAGGAGTCAGGAATACCGTTTGAGTTGGGCTCTTGATACGCGGTGCCCCCTTCCTCGTTCTCTTCAGCCACTCCAAGTGTAGACGCCCGGTAAATGTTGCGATGGTGGATAGTGTTGACTACTTTCCACGGGTCACCCTTGGCGAGATCATCAAGATAAAACACTTGTTTCACCCATGTGGCTAAAACGAACGGGTCGTCCTCATACCATGATGTACTAGTGTTCACAGAAGTTATGCCGTATTGATCGGTTTTCATGCTCTGCGGCCGTGTGTCAAACCATCTACACTTGAAAAGGTGCACTTTCATGCCTTCCCCATAATGCAGTTCCAAAACTGAACGGAGAACACCGTAATAGTCAACTCCATCATCCCCACCATGTGCCATAACCCCTGAATTTTGTGTTTTCAGTCTGAGGTCTCTCTCTTCACATCGAAATAACACACCATTCACCTTGCACGTCGCATAAACTTTTGAATAGACCGGCCTCATCGCTAGAAGTCTGAGTTCGTGCGACCAATTTGGGTGATTATCATTTTTAATAAGGTCCATCTGCAACCATCAGAATCAACTATAAATATGAATAATTATACACAATAATATATAAACACGTATAGAATAGTGTTAAAGTTACGTACCCAGCGGTCGAAATACTCTGCGAATGTCTGGTTGTGGTAATCGAGATCACATCGTACTTGTTCACAGTTTAGATGCATGTTCTTCCAAAACTGAACTTCTGGACAGTTGATTAGTATCCACCAATGTGCAATGGCTACCTCATAATCTTTCAACTTGTAGGAAACTGGTATGTTTCCACCGAGTACAACATCGTCGGAGAGTATGGAAAGATTGAACTGTGAATGTACATCTTCCGGTATGCTTTCCGGTAACGCTCCTAAATACAGCTTCATGTAGGTGACGCACTCGTGCGCAATATATGCTTCAGCTATACATCCTTCAGGTGCGGATCTGTTTTGGACAAAATCACCGTATTGTCCAAGTTGCCTATAAATCAAGTTTTTAAAGTGTTATGATAATACATTAATACTATATCACATATATTGATGAGGAAATTAACATAAGGTGTAAAATACGTACCTTTCCATCGGATACATCCAAGTGAAGTACACAGGACCGGTAAGAAACAACTGCCGAGGAAGATGGATCATGAGGTGAGGCATGATGTCGAAAAAATTTGGAGGAAATATCATCTCAAATTTACACATGACATGAACGATGTCTTGTTGCATTTCCCGGAGGTAAGATTTTCTCACTTCCCGTGTGCATACCTTCTGGAAAAATCTTGCCAACGCTACTAACGGCTCCACAACGTGACGGGGAAGGAACGGTCGAATGAAAACAGGGAAGAGACGTTGTAGCAGGATATGATTGTCATGACTTTTCAACCCGTAAAGATTGTTGAATTGTCTGTTCACACACTTGGCTATATTTCCAGCAAAGCCTGAAGGATACTTGGCCCGACTTATCCAATGGAAAATTTCTGGTTTACGCTCAGGCTTGACGGTGTAAGGAGTTTGAGGCATTTTTCTCTTCCCTTGTTTCAACCATAGTTGTTTTCTGATATTCATGTTTTGCAGATCAGTGCGAGTCTTAGGACCGTCTTTCGTCTTCCTCTCCAAGTTCAGCGTTGTGCCCACCACACTTTCAAAAACATCTAGGAATTGACGGATCAGTAACTCACACTAGTACGGGAGTTCCCACAATATGCTCTTATGTGTCCAGAATTTGTACTCCTCAGGTCTTTCAGGTATTTCCGCTACAATATCAGGATGATTGCTGAGGGGCCCAAAATCGTACTCATTAAGCACTGCTAAAATTTCTCTTCCCGTCCATCTTCTGGGAGGACCACCGTGTTCTTCGGTTCCATCAAATGCGGCGGACTCGTAACGCCAGTGGTGATCCCAGGAAGGAACACACGATGACCCATTCTGCATATCTTGTTGCAATGAGGGGTGCTCCCATAATCGCTGAGGCACTCTGGACAAGCCTTGTATCCCCTAACAACGCTGCCCGACAACATCCCATAAGCAGGAAAATCACTGATGGTACCAATAACCATGGCATGCATCTGGAACGTCTCCTGCTTGTACTTGTCAAAAGTGGGATGACCAACGTCCCACAATACCTTAAGCTCTTCAATCAATGGTCTCATATACACATCGAGACATTTCCCTGGGTAACCAGGCCCCGGAATCAACAACGTCAACATATTATATTCCTTCTTCATGCACATCCACGGAGGAAGGTTGTAAGGTACCAAAACCACCGGCCATATACTATATGAAAGACTCATGGTGCCGAAAGGGTTGAACCCGTCGGTTGAGAGCCCGAGCCTGACGTTTCTAACATCTGACGCAAAATGAGGAAACTCATTGTTTATATGCTTCCAAGCCGCTCCGTCAGAGATGTGTGTCATGATATCTGCGTCTCCCGCGTCCCGCTCACCGTGCCATCTCATAGCTTTTGCCGTGGTTTCTGACATGTACAACCGCTCAAACCTATCTCTCAATGGAAAATACCGAAGCACTTTCACAGGTTTCCTATTGCCTGCTCCCGTCAACTTATATCGGTCAGACTGACATATCAGACATGCGTCAAGGCTAGCAAGGTCATTCCCTTCTGCATCTTTACCCCAGAAGAGAACGCAGTCAAATGCGCATGCATGGATCTTAATGTAGGAAAGCCCTAGATCTTTGAGGATACTTCGGACCTTACGGTGATTCACTACCAGATACGGCCGAATAGCCGACGAAAATTTTTTCGTCGGCCATTCCATTTTTTCGTCGGCTATACCCTCTGCCGACGAAAATTTCGTCGGCCATAAGTCGTCGGTAATACGCCGTCGGTAATACCAATGGCCGACGAAAAAAAAAATTTCGTCGGCTATTTGTTCGAGTATGGCCGACGAAATTTGGTTTCGTCGGCTATTTGTTCTGAAGTATAGCCGACGAATTGGGCTATTTCGTCGGAATATATTAATATTTTAAAGTTATAGCCGACGAAATAATGTCAATTTCGTCGGCTATAACTGCATTTTGGGCAAAAAAAAATACCGGATCGGAGGAGGAGAAGGAGGAGGAGGAGGAGGAGGCCGGAGGAGGAGGAGGAGGAGGAGAAGGAGGAGGCCGGAGGAGGAGGAGGAGGGGAAGGAGGAGGAGGAGGGGAAGGAGGAGGAGGAGGAGGAGAAGGAGGAGGCCGGAGGAGGAGGAGGAGGAGGAGGCCGGAGGAGGAGGTGGCCGGAGGAGGAGGAGAAGGAGGTGGCCGGAGGAGGGGGAGGAGGAGGAGGGGAAGGAGGAGGAGGAGGAGGAGGGGAAGGAGGAGGAGGGGAAGGAGGAGGAGGAGGAGGAGAAGGAGGAGGCCGGAGGAGGAGGAGGAGGAGGAGGCCGGAGGAGGAGGTGGCCGGAGGAGGAGGAGGAGGAGGGGAAGGAGGAGGAGGGGAAGGAGGAGGAGGAGGAGGAGAAGGAGGAGGCCGGAGGAGGAGGGGAAGGAGGAGGAGGGGAAGGAGGAGGAGGGGAAGGAGGAGGAGGAGGAGGAGGGGAAGGAGGAGGAGGAGGAGGAGGCCGGAGGAGGGGGAGGAGGAGGAGGAGGGGGAGGAGGAGAAGGAGGAGGCCGGAGGAGGGGAAGGAGGAGGAGGCCGGAGGAGGAGGAGGAGGGAGGGGAAGGATGAGAGAAAAAAGGCGGGAGGAAGATTTAAAAGATTTAGAAGGAGAATAGCCGACGAAATACAATGTTTCGTCGGCTATACTTAGAGAATAGCCGACGAAATTAATATATTTCGTCGGCTATACTTTGGAAAATCAACAGCCGTTGGATCTGAGCCATCCAACGGCGGACAATAAAAAGGCGCGGATCAAGAGTTTAGCCGACGAAATACAATATTTCGTCGGCTATACTTAGAGAATAGCCGACGAAATACAATGTTTCGTCGGCTATACTTAGAGAATAGCCGACGAAATTTGAATGTTTCGTCGGCTATACTTAGAGAATAGCCGACGGAATTTGAATGTTTCGTCGGCTATTCTATGAAAACATACTAAACTGCGGTTTTGAGGCCCTAAACGAACTCGAAAGCCCAAAAAAGCCCACACGTCGTAGCAAAGCGACGAGTTTGATTCCTGGCGTCGTTCCCTTTCCGGAATGGTATCACAATCGTCATTCGGACGCCGGACGCCAAATCTACAGTAAACCGGGTTTTGACTGATTTCATTATTTCGGCACACGGATTTTATCAGAATCTTGTCATTTTTCAACCGTAGACGTATTTCATTATTTCGGTCATATCTTATTTGACGACATATTTGCATTTGAAGAGTGTACGTATAGTAACTATTTGAAACTATACATTCACTTAAACACTTAGTAAACAAGTTAAGGAACATTAGTACATATGTTCTGATTTTGAATCTAAAAGTTTGGAAAATCTATTCCAACCGTCAGATATCACCGTTAAGATTAAATACATGTATGAAAAAAAATCCAACTACATTTGACAACGTTAAAGGCTCGATCGGGACGGTCAACCGGGTGAGTCAAACCTCTAAACGCTTTAAAACGGAAATTGGCCCGTCTAAATGACGTTTTTTGGCCTGATCTTCAATAGAGAATAGTTTCAGATTGATGAGACGCGACTAATCGTATAAAAATTTTCCACAAAATATTTACCGACCGTAAGGCTACCCATAGGAAAACGGGAGTAAAAAACAGTTAACCGCAACATTCGGCACACAGATTTTGTCGGAATCTTCCCATTTTTCAACCGTAGCCGTATTTCAATATTTTGGTCATGTCTTATTTCATGACACATTTGCATTTGAAGGATGAAGCAATGGTTTGTCGATAGTGATAGAAAATGGAAACTGCTCTTTTTTTGTTTTTTTTTTAATCATAGCCGACGAAATCAAACCTAGTATTCGTCGGCTATTCTTTTGTAGTTTTCTGTCAAAAATAATCGTATAATTATTTTTTAAAAAATTTATGGCCGACGAAATGCTTAATTTTCGTCGGCCATTGTTCGTAAAATAATTATTTTTAAAAAACGTATGGCCGACGAAATAATTAATTTTCGTCGGCCATTGTTCGTAAAATAATTATTTTAAAAAAAACTTATGGCCGACGAAATAATTAATTTTCGTCGGCCATTCTTCCAAAAGTTTATAGCCGACGAAAACTTTAAATCGTCGGCCATTATAGGAGTATAGCCGACGATTTTTCATTTTTACCGACGAAAAAAAAAATCGTCGGCCATTCTATGGGAATGGCCGACGAAATTTTTTTTTTGCCGACGACAAAAATTTTCGTCGGCCATTCTTGGGAATAGCCGACGAAAAAAGTGTTTCGTCGGCCGTTTTTTTTTTTTCGTCGGCAAAACCCTTTTTTCTTGTAGTGATTGGTAGGATTACGATGACCCTCCTCCAACAACGAAGAAGTGTACTGTAGATATTCATCCACTTGCCTGATGCTCGATTTTGTCTCGACTTTAATCCTCATTACCTCCATCACACTTTCAAGAACTGTCTTCTCAGAACTTGAAGACACAGGGGTCTGTTGCAATGCAATCAGTTTGTTGTACTTGTCAAAGGCAGCAATGTTGACAACTTGTGGGAACGGCTGCACCGGGTCATGCATATATTGTTCCCCACGTACACCGCTTTCAAAAGGAAACACGTCGTTGACGAATGCCATTGTTGGATCGTTGGATGTACTACTATTGCCCGCCTAAAAAAACTGCCCATGATCATGCGATCCATCTAATGATGGCTCACCGTGATATATCCAACGTTTGTACTTCGGCCAAAACCCATTACTCTTTAGGTGCTCTCATACTGTCTTAATTGGAAATCGACACATATCACTGCGACACTTACATTTCTTGCACGGGCAATAATGGTATTCCTTCCCGTTTGCATTTTCCTCGACGAACTGCAAAAAATTCACAACTCCTGTAGTGTATCGTCGGTCATGCCTTGGAAGCGAAATCCAACTCTTATCTCGATCCATATATAGCCTGATAATAATATATATGTATAACTTTAATTAATAAGAAATTAATTAACACATATATATTACAATATATATTATTATCAACATCAACTCATATATATATATATATATATACCATTAATTAACAACCATTATTTAAGTTCATTACACTATCAACAACCATTAATTAACATATTTATATATATTTTAACACTAATTAAAATAACATCAAATTAAAACACATAATTATACTCTAACTGAAAATCAACTCAAGTACAACTCAAAATCAACCTATATACATACATTCTAACACTAAAACAACAACAAAACAAAAAATCACTTACTATATCAAAATCACTAAAACTCAAAATCAACTCAACTAAAACTCAAAATCAACATATATACACATATACGTACCTATATATAGCTCCACAATGTAAGAGAGGACGGATTTCAACAATACCCACAGATTTTTCACTCTTTCTCCCGTTTTTTTTCCTTTTTTTTTAAATCAGCAGCTTCTGTCCAGATCTGAAAATATAAAGGCTTATAGCCGACGAAAATTCCAATTTCGTCGGCCAAACTTTCTAAAGTTTTCGTCGGCTATACTAGAAGAGAAAGGCCGACGAAAATTCAAATCGTCGGTCATTCTAGGGGTATAGCCGACGAAAAATATTTTTTAGTGACGAAAGAAAAAATCGTCGGCCATTCTTGGGAATAGCCGACAAAAAAATTATGTCGTCGGCCGTTTTTTTTTTTCCGTCGGTAATACTGTTTTTTCTGGTAGTGTATGTATAGGTATTGATATTCATAGTTAAATAGCGTTTATAACCTATAGTAAAATGTGTTCTTGTGTTTCTTCTCTTTGACCTACGTTTTCTAGCCTCCACAACCTTTTCTTTCTTTTCATTTTTTTTTGTTTGTTTTAGTTTGTTAATATATTTATAGGAACTTAAAAAAAAAAAATAGACCTTGCATGTTTCATTTAGTTGTGCATATAGTAGCATTAGCTAGTTAGAAACATATCATAGGATTTTCACTTTATAGGCTACTATTTTTCCTATACCTATTACTATTCTCATAATAGTGTCTTTTGTAGGAGTTTTTCTAGAGTCAAAGAAGGAGAGCTAGCTGAAATTAGAGCTTGAAGGAGAAAGCTAGCACTACCAAAAAAGGGGTCATAGCCGACGACGCCATCTCGTCGGCCGTTTCCATTAAATCGTCGGCTATAGTCATAGCCGACGAAGTATCGTCGGCTATTCCCTCGTCGGGAATGCCCCGTCGGCTATAGTATAGCCGACGACACTTAGGGTAAGTCGTCGGCTATAACCCGAAACCCCTAAACCCTAAACCACGAAGTATAGCCGACGAACAAAGCGTCGTCGGCTATTATGCGAACATTGCCGACGATAGAGTCGTCGGCTATAACTATCCCCTAACCCCTATACCCTGACCCCTAACCCCTAAACCCCGAAGTATAGCCGACGACTCTATCGTCGGCTATAAGTCGAGGCATAGCCGACGATTAATTCGTTGGCTATAACCTTCGCCGGCACCGGAAACGGCTTATATTTGCCGGAAGCCGGGAGGTTATAGCCGACGAAATATGGTCCATTTCGTCGGCTATAACCCCTAAATATTTTCAAAAAATTTTAAAATTTTGTTCGGGCTCAATTCCACTTCGTCTTCGGTTTGCCTACAGAAAATCCACAAATGTACATCCAATAGCCAACAAATATCCACATCAATCCATCCGTAATATCCTACTGTACAAACCCCCTAACTAGCCATCTACGTACACTACTAACTACTCATCACCCCCTAAATGGATGGCGTCGTCGACGAGATCGTTCGAGTTCCGGTGGCTATGGCTACCCTGATCGCCTGGCGTACTCCGATGCGGGGGAGGAGTGGGGACGACGAAATCGGGCATCTGTAGCGGAGGCGGGGGCTCCTCTCCAGCTCGCTGGGCCTCCCAAGATTGCTGCATCCATCGGTACATCTCCGCCGCGGCCGCGTTGCTGGCCAGCTGCACCGAAGCCTGCTGCTGGAGCGCCTCCACCGCCCTCGCCAAATCCGCCTGCGTCCTCTGCAGCTGTGTCTGCAAGTCTCTCCTCGTCGAAGCCGCACGCTGCGTGCTGGGATTGGCCGGCGTGTACTTCAGAACCCCATCTTCCGCCGCGCCTAGGCCTCTCTGGTAGAAGTAGTTGTTGCCAGTCCCTACCGCCGCGTGCATGATCTGAGAGGCCAAGCGCGGCTCAAGGGTGTCGATCGTGGAGGCAAACTGCACGATCGCCTCGTCGGACGCCCCTTCCCCCAGCGTCTCTCGCGCGATCCTCAAGGTGATCGCGTCGGTCTCCGCATCTATTCTCGCCTAATTGACAAGAAAATATAATAAACGAATTAATAAAGAAATATATATAAATTAATTTAATGAAACACTTTTATTGAAGATGGGCGAATACTTACCACTTGGTCGGGACGGTCCGGATACATGTGCGCATGAATCCACGACAACGGGCTCTGCGGTCGGTCCCTCTTTGCAATCTCTGCCCACTGCCTCCAGGAGCGGGCGCCGCCGTAGTGGAGGTGCTCGTTCCTCTTGCGGTTGTCGCTGTTCGTCTTCGAGATTTTCTTTATTATAAGAACGAACATATAAACGCAAATATAAATTAGTAACTAACTTAAAATATTAGGAACTAACCAAAAAAAAATTATTAACTAATTTAGTTACTAACTAATTTAGTTTAATTAGTAACTAACTAACTAACTAATTTAATTTAGTAACTAACTAACTTACTAACTACCTAATTTAATTTAATTTAGTAACGAACTAACTAACTATGTAACTACCTAACTAACTTAATTTAATAACTAACTAACTAATTAATTTAATTTAGTAACTACATAATTTAATTACTAAATAACATTAAAAAGTTATAGACTAGGCTAAATTTTCTTACCTAGACCCTGTCGCTCCCGAAGTAGGCTACCAGCCATAGCCACTCATACTCCCTGTACCGGAACTCGTGGGGGGTTGCACCTCGCCCCAAGCCCTTCTCCACATGGTACGTCCTGTGGTGCGTCGACAGCTCGTTCTTCCACTCGGAGTACCTATATTAACAGAATACAACTGTTAGATATATTCGTACATCTTTAATCGTCTTCAATTTAACTCGAATGATAGTAAAATAACGCGAAACACATAACCTGTTCTTCAACTGCTCGTCTCTCCACCAGTCCAAGGCAGGATGGACTCTAAATCATTGCTGCAATATTATAAATTAATTAGAAAATATTTTTATATAGTTATAAGGACTCAATTCATAAATGTTTATTTTCTATAATAAAAATACGATTTAACTCACCGACAGTGCATTGTACACTCGCGCCTTGATGTCATCGTGCACAGAGCCCCAGTCGGGCCACAACATTGGGACCCTGTCCCGCACGATCATGCCCGTCGCGTTGATATACTTGGTCGTGGTTTCTCTCCTCTCGATCGGGCGTCCATCCTCACCGGGACTGGGCAGGATCTCCCTGATCCCACCGGCGAGTTCCCTCTCCAGGGTCGACATGTTCGCTGGCCCTCTGGTCCTTCTCGTCCCCGCTGGTTTATTTACGAGGACGCCTACTTCATAATAAAAATGAATACATGCCAAATAAAAATTCCGTACTAACTAACTAATTGACTAACCAACTACGTACATAATTTACTAACTAACTAATTTAATTTAGTAATTAACTAACTAAATAATTTGCTAAATAATTTAATTTAATAACTAACTAGCTAAATTAAATTAATTTACTAAATAATTTAATTTAGTAACTAGATTAACTAGCTAAATTCTTTAATTTACTAACTAATTTAAATTACTAACTAACTAACACATTTAATTTACTAACTAACTAACTAATTTAATTTAATAACTAACTAACGACCAAACTAATTTAATTTACTAACTAATTATGAACTAAGCTTCGACGTAGTTAAATAATTAATTAAACAATCTAAATAATTAATTAAACTAACTAATTACCTGCGTCGTTGTACTGTTTGTCCTTCTCACGAACACACCACAGGCCGCGGCAGTCCTCTGAGTCGAAATTCCTGTGGACGTAGGCCTCCTCCCAGGGAATCTCGTGCGGCCGGTCGTGCCTCCAAATCTACCTCCCCCTAGCCTCGTACTCGGGGATGGCAGGGAGGAACTGGACCATGTACATCCCCGATGGCGGAGACATACGGGGCGTGGACCCTGAGGGGCCTGATCCTTCTGTCGGTGGGCCCTGTCGCTGTGGGGGGACATGGAGCATCTCTGGAGGGTCCTGATCGTCGCGCGGTGGGGTCGGCTGCCAATCCTGGAACAGTGCTGAAGTGCAGTGGGGTCTGGAGGGTGCGGCTGTGCGTCCTCCTCTGACGCTCGAGGATGGGCCCGCTCCCGTCGACTCATACTATGAGCCCCCACGTGTATCGCTCGGGGTAAAGTCTCCTCGCGCCTGTTCATTGGCCGGCGTAGGCCCCGACGACCGCTGGGTATGCCCCGACGACCGCTGGGTATGCCCCGACTACCCCTGGGTCCGCCCCCCCCCCCCCCCCCCACGGCTGAGTCCTGCCTGAGTTTCGGGGTCGCTCTCGCTAGGTCTGGCAATCCAGCGGTCTACAGCGCGGTGGTTTTCTGCACAATTAGTATATAAATTCCATAAATTTCACAAACATTCCACAAAATTAAAAAAAATTCCACAAAATAACAAATTAACAAGAACAACAAAAACAAAAAAGTGCCTCTGAATTTGTATGGCTATCTTTTTCATAGATTTATTCATTGATTTCTTTTTCACATCTTCACTATTGATGTTCAAGAGTGTGTTAATGGAAAAAACCAGATAAGATAAAGGACCACAGCACTGGAGATGTCGCTATTGATGCATATCACCGGTACAAGGTATTGTTCTTTAACTAGTGACTAAAACCTTATAAGTATAACACACATATACGTAAATTGTATCCCATATAAGTAGGCACCATATCAGAGTTGTAAGTATACTAATTAGCAAACCAAGATTTTCTTGGTCGGTAAACAAGAGAAAATGTATTCATTTATCCACAAAATTCACAATTAGCCCTAAATAAATCAAAAAAATTCTAAATCAAAACCCTAAATAATTCAATAAATCACAAATGAGGGAGAGCCGGGACTACCTGACATAGTGGTGCGACGGGGATGAGGTCCGGTGGTGGTGCGGTGCGGCAGCGACGGCGGCTATGGGTGGCGGCTGCGTTCGGTTCGATTTCGAATCGGTGAGGGTCGGGAAGGACGGGGAGGGGTCGGGGTCGGGGAGGGGTCGGGTAGGGACGGGGAGGGTCGGGAGGGCTCGGGGAGTGTCGGTGGTGGTCGGTCGGCGTCGGGGAGGGTCGGGCGGCTAGGGGCGGCGGCTGCGTTCGGTTCGATTTCGGAAGATGGATCATCAGGTGAGGCATGATGTCAAAGAAGTTTGGGGGAAATATCCTCTCGAACTTGCACAAGATAAAAACGATTTCCTCATGCATTCTCATGAGGTCTGATTTTCTAACTTCTCTAGCGCATACCTTCTGGAAGAATCTTGACAACGCCACCAACGGCTCAACCACTTCATCCTCCAAGTACGCTCGAATGAAAATAGGGAAGAGGCGTTGAAGCAGTACATGGCAGTCGTGACTCTTCAATCCGTACATCTTGTTGTCTCGGTAGTTAACACACTTGCTTATGTTACCCGCATAGCCATAAGGATACCTGCATAGCCATTAACAACAATTAGATTTCATGCATATATAGTCGTCCAACAACAGATGGATTCTTTAGGGAATACATGCCTAATAAAAAGTTACCTGACATTACTCATCCATCTAAAGATTTCATGTTTCTGGTCCCTGGTGACGGTGTAAGGAGCTTGGGGCATTTTGCTCCTGCCCTCTCTCAACCACAAATGGTCCCGCAGTCCCATATTTCTCAGATCAACGCGTGCCTTGGAGGTGTCTTTTGTTTTCTTCTCCCAATTCAAAACTGTGCCAACCACGGCTTCACACACGTTCTTCTCTATATGCATGACATCCAGGTAGTGTCTGATAGGCAACCTGGACCAATAAGGAAGTTCCCAGAAGATGCTCTTGTGTGACCAGAACCTATACCGATCGGGCCTCTCTGGAATCGTGCGCAACACATCGGGATGATTGCTAAGCGGACCAAAGTCATACTCATTCAACACTGCCAATATTTCCTCCCCTGTCTATCGCTCCGGTGCCCAGCCCCTTTCTTCAGTCCCATCAAAAGCCTGTGCATCGTCCCTAAATGGATGGTCATGCGGAAGCCAACAACGGTGACGCATCTGGACAATCTTGCTGCAATGAGGACTGGAGCAATCAACAGTCATGCACTCTGAACAAGCCCTGTAACCCCTGGTGACGCTGCCCGACAACATACCCCTCCCAGGAAAGTCACTGATCATGCCAACAAGTATAGCACGCATCCGGAACATCTCATTTTTGAACCAGTCGTAGACCAGGTGGCCTTTCAGAACCGAAGCTCCTCAATTACGGGTCTCAAATACACATCGAGACACTTTCCCGGATAACCTAAGCCTGGAATCAACAATGTGAGCATGTTATATTCCTTCTTCATGCACATCCACGGTGGAAGGTTGTACGGAATCAAAATAACTGGCCACACACTGTACTGAAGCTCTTTCTTGCCAAAAGGGTTGAAACCGTCGGATGATAGCCCTAGCCAAACATTTCGAACCTCTGATGCAAATTCAGGAAACTCCAACACATTCTTCTTCCAAGCCTCTCCGTCGGCGGGATGTCTAAGGGTGTCATCGTCAAGCACATTCCTCTCAGCCCACCATCTCATAGCTTCGGCCGTGAAAGCACACATGAACAACCGCTCAAGCCTATCAATCAGCGGGAAGTACCGAAGTATCTTCACAGCTTTCTTGTTCCCTTTAGGAGTGAACTTATACCGCTCTGTATTGCATACTGGGCAGTATTCAAGATCTGCAAGTCCTTCCCCGTAAAACAGAACGCAATCGTATCTGCATGCATGAATCTTGATATAGGAAAGGCCGAGATCTTTAAGGATATGTCGCACCTTATGATGACTGGTAGGAAGCCGATGTCCGGGGGGCACCGCCCCACCCCATATCTTCAGCCAATCATCAACCGATTTGACAGTGCCTTTGTTCTCCGTTTTGATCTTCATCACTCCCATGACAGATTCAAGGACAGTCTTACTGCGTCCGGGGTACAACGGAGTCTGTTGCAATGCGATCAGGTTGTTGTACTTTTCCATACCACTTGTGTTGACCGGTGATCGGGGTAATGGCTCTAGTGGCTCAATATCAGGGAAACACTCCATCTCCGGAGGAGGGAGTTGCACATCTGGTGCTTCATCAAAGACACCGCTCTCACGAGGAAACATATCGTTGATCCAGTTCGTTGTTGGATCATTGGACGAACTCCCTCTCTCGGCAAATTGTCCATGATCATGAGGACCCGCAAACTATGGTTCACCGTGATAAATCCAATTAGTGTATAGGACCCAAAATCCATATCTAGCCAAGTGTTGCTCCACTTTCTCTATGGAAAAACGTTGTCGTGGGCTGGCACACTTGCAGTTTTTACACGGGCAATAATGAAGTGTAGTGTCTCCACAGTTAGCCATCACAAATTCCAGGAAACTCCTAACTCCAACATGATACGCCTGATCCCACCTTCCAAGGGTAATCCAACTCTTGTCCATCCTGTAAATTCAATAAATAAATATAATTATATATAGATATGTATATATGCACGTACTACGTACGTACTAATTAATTAAAAAATTCATCATTACACACACACACACACACACACACATATATATATATATATATATATATATACACATCCCTAAATTAATTAAAACATCGTCAATCTCCCTAATTAATTGAACACAATATATTTTTTATATATACCAACAATATATTTTTAATTACAATTAAATTAATTAATATATATATATACATTTTTTCATCAAATTCATCTAAAATCACCTCTAAATCAACAATCAATCACTAATCTTCAACAAAACTTCAATTCTATCTAACCAACATATCAACCCGGCCATTAATAATCTCATCTCAACACACACACACACACACACATATATATATATATATATATATATATATATCAAATTAATCACACATTTATTCTAATTAAACTCTAAATTAACACACCTCTGCATATAACCAATTAAATCAACACACACAGCAATATACGTACCTTTATCACTACCAGAAAAGGGGTTATAGCCGACGATATGGGAAAAAACGGCCGACGAAATAGTACTTCGTCGGCTATAAGGGGTCATAGCCGACGAATTACTATTTCGTCGGCCACATCGTCGGCTATAATATTATAGCCGACGACTGCCGACAAGTCGTCGGCTATAACTATAGCCGACGAAAAGTTTTTAGTTATACACTACCAGAAAAGGCATCATAGCCGACGAATTTAAGTCGTCGGCTATAATGGTTATAGCCAACGATATCGTCGGCTATAATGGTTATAGCCAACGATATCGTCGGCTATAATTATTATAGCCGGCGATTTCGTCGGCTATAACCATTACCCGACGACATATCGTCGGTTATAACATCGTCGGAAATATGCCGTCGGCAAAACTATACCCGACGACGATATCGTCAGCTATAACCATTTTAGCCGACGAAATACCACTACAGACGACGAATTTCGTCGGCTATAATTATTATAGCCGGCGATTTCGTCGGCTATAACCATTACCCGACGACATATCGTCGGTTATAACATCGTCGGAAATACGCCGTCGGCAAAACTATACCCGACGACGATATCGTCGGCTATAACCATTTTAGCCGACGAAATACCACTACAGACGACGAATTTCGTCGGCTATAATGGTTATAGCCGACGAATAAAGAGTTCGTCGGCCGTTATTTGCAATTTCGTCGGCTATGATGCCTTTTCTGGTAGTGATAGCCGACGAGGAGGGTATTCGTCGGCTATAACTCTTATATAAGATCCATTCTGCAGCAGCGAGCTCATTCGTCGAAAACATTTCGAAAACGCTCTGAAATCGTCCAAAACCTCGGCCATAAGCTTGAAAGGTACGTATATTGCTGTGTGTGTTGATTTAGTTGGTTATATGCAGAGGTGTGTTAATTTAGAGTTTAATTAGAATAAACGTGTGATTAATTTGATATATATATATATATATATATATATATATATAAATGTGTTGAGATGAGATTATTAATGGGTTGATATATATGTTGGTTAGATAGAATTGAAGTTTTGTTGAAGATTAGTGATTGATTGTTGATTTATAGGTGATTTTAGATGAATTTGATGAAAAAATGTATATATATATTAATTAATTTAATTGTAATTAAAAATATATTGTTGGTATACATAAAAAATACATTGTGTTTAATTAATTAGGGAGATTGACGATGTTTTAATTAATTTAGGGATGCATGTGTATATATATATATATATATATATATATATATATATATATGTGTGTGTGTGTGTGTGTAATGATGAATTTTTTAATTCATTAGTACGTACGTACGTACGTAGTACGTGCATATATACATATCTATATATAGCTATATTTATTTCTTGAATTTACAGGATGGACAAGAGTTGGATTACCCTTGGAAGATGGGATCAGGCGTATCATGATGGAGTTAGGAGTTTCCTGGATTTTGTGATGGCTAACTGTGGAGACACTACACTTCATTATTGTCCGTGTAAAAAGTGCAAGTGTGCCACCCCACGACACCGGTTTTCCATAGAGACAGTGGAGCAACACTTGGCTAGATATGGATTTTGGGTCCTATACAGTAATTGGATTTATCACGGTGAACCAGAGTTTGCGGGTCCTCATGATCATGGACAATTTGCCGAGAGAGGGAGTTCCTCCAATGATCCAACAACGAACTGGATCAACGATATGTTTCCTCGTGAGAGCGGTGTCTTTGATGAAGCACCAGATGTGCAACTCCCTCCTCCGGAGATGGAGTGCTTCCCTGATATTGAGCCACTCGAGCCATTACCCCGATCTCTGGTCAACACAAGTGGTATGGAAAAGTACAACAACCTGATCGCATTGCAACAGACTCCGTTGTACCCCGGATGCAGTAAGACTGTCCTTGAATCTGTCATGGGAGTGATGAAGATAAAAACGGAGAACAAAGGCACTGTCAAATCGGTTGATGATTGGCTTCGGCTATGGGGTGGGGCGATGCCCCCCGGACATCGGCTTCCTACCAGTCATCATAAGGTGCGACATATCCTTAAAGATCTCGGCCTTTCCTACATCAAGATTCATGCATGCAGATACGATTGCGTTCTGTTTTACGGGGAAGGACTTGCAGATCTTGAATACTGCCCAGTATGCAATACAGAGCGGTATAAGTTCACTCCTAAAGGGAACAAGAAAGCTGTGAAGATACTTCGGTACTTCCCGCTGATTGATAGGCTTGAGCGGTTGTTCATGTGTGCTTTCACGGCCGAAGCTATGAGATGGTGGGCTGAGAGGAATGTGCCTGACGATGACACCCTAAGACATCCCGCCGACGGAGAGGCTTGGAAGAAGAATGTGTTGGAGTTTCCTGAATTTGCATCAGAGGTTCGAAATGTTTGGCTAGGGCTATCATCCGACGGTTTCAACCCTTTTGGCAAGAAAGAGCTTCAGTACAGTGTGTGGCCAGTTATTTTGATTCCGTACAACTTTCCACTGTGGATGTGCATGAAGAAGGAATATAACATGCTCACATTGTTGATTCCAGGCCCAGGTTATCCGGGAAAGTGTCTCGATGTGTATTTGAGACCCATAATTGAGGAGCTTCGGTACTTGAGTCTAAACGGCCACCTGGTCTACGACCGGTTCAAAAATGAGATGTTCCGGATGCATGCCATGCTTGTTGGCACGATCAGTGACTTTCCTGGGAGGGGTATGTTGTCGGGCAGCGTCACCAGGGGTTACAGGGCTTGTTCAGAGTGCATGACTGTTGATTGCTCCAGTCGTCATTGCAGCAAGATTGTCCAGATGCGTCACCGTCGTTGGCTTCCGCATGACCATCCATTTAGGGACGATGCACAGGCTTTTGATGGGACTGAAGAAAGGGGCTGGGCACCGGAGCAATGGACAGGGGAGGAAATATTGGCAGTGTTGAATGAGTATGACTTTGGTCCGCTTAGCAATCATCCCGATGTGTTGCGCACGATTCCAGAGAGGCCGGATCGGTATAGGTTCTGGTCACACAAGAGCATCTTATGGGAACTTCCTTATTGGGCCAGGTTGGCTACCAGATACTACCTGGATGTCATGCATATAGAGAAGAACGTGGGTGAAGCCGTGGTTGGCACAGTTTTGAATTGGGAGAAGAAAACAAAAGACACCCCCAAGGCACGCGTTGATCTGAGAAATATGGGACTGCGGGACCATTTGTGGTTGAGAGAGGGCAGGAGCAAAATGCCCCAAGCTCCTTACACCGTCACCAGGGACCAGAAACATGAAATCTTTGGATGGCTGAGTAATGTCAGGTAACTTTTTATTAGGCATGTATTCCCTAAAGAATCCATCTGTTGTTGGACGACTATATATGCATGAAATCTAATTGTTGTTAATGGCTATGCAGGTATCCTTATGGCTATGCGGGTAACATAAGCAAGTGTGTTAACTACCGAGACAACAAGATGTACGGATTGAAGAGTCACGACTGCCATGTACTGCTTCAACGCTTCTTCCCTATTTTCATTCGAGCGTACTTGGAGGATGAAGTGGTTGAGCCGTTGGTGGCGTTGTCAAGATTCTTCCAGAAGTTATGCGCTAGAGGAGTTAGAAAATTAGACCTCATGAGAATGCATGAGGAAATCGTTTTTATCTTGTGCAAGTTTGAGAGGATATTTCCCCCAAACTTCTTTGACATCATGCCTCACCTGATGATCCATCTTCCCCAACAATTGTTGCTTACCGGTCCCGTACACTACACTTGGATGTATCCCATCGAAAGGTACATGTTATTTATAAATTTGATTTATACATGTTTTTAAATAAAATTTGCATGCTCTTAACATGCACTTTTTAACCTTGCAGACAACTTGGAGACTACAAGAAATATGTGCACAATAAATCTGCGCCTGAGGGGTGTATTGCTGAAGCTTACATTGCGCATGAGTGTGTAACGTACGCCAAGTTGTACTTGGGAGCGATGGAGGACCCCCCACAACATCCAAGTCGAGATGACCCCGAGTTCAACCTATCTATCGTCGCCAACTCTGTTGTACCATACGGAAGCTTCAAGAAGAAGGGTGTGGACAAGTTGCCTGACCATGAGGTAGGGATTGCCCATTGGTGGGTTCTAATAAACTGTCCGGAGGTACAATATTGGAAACGAACCCATCTTCACTGCAAGGAAGTTCGCGGTGATGTCGAGTACCACAACACGACGTTTGCAGACTATTTTCCACAATGGGTAAGTGTATAAATATATATATTAGATGGCTTTCTTTTACAGTTCCCTATTCTTTAATCATAAACACACCAACTGATTTGAGTTATATTTTTCTGCTGATGCAAGTGGCTGCGAGGGGTGGTCATACAAATTACTCAGAGGAATTGAGGCTGTTGTCGATGAAGCCGATATCTTCCACAGTCCGCCCAATGTGTGATGTCAACGGTGTTAAGTATATATGTGAAGCTAGTGACGGGGAACGCAAAACACAGAATTGTGGGGTGATGGTGGATGGTGCAGAGGGGGGCGTGGATTTTTACGGTGTCCTACAGTCAGTTGTTGAACTCATTTATGGGAACCGCATGAAAGTCCACTTGTTCAAGTGTCGATGGTTTGATACTAGGCCGCACCGCATACGGATCGATCAGTACGGCATACTTTCGGTGAATACCGCCACTAGTGTGTATGAAGACGACCCCTTTGTTTTCGCCACAGCGGCCAAAAAGGTCTTTTATCTTGACGATCCATTGAACAAAGGCACGTGGAAGGTAGTTAACCATGTGTCTCAGCGAGACATATACAGTGCTACCACACTTGGTGTGAGCACAGAGTGTCAAGAAGCGACCGCATACCAAGAGCCGGACGCCGGCGACATTCCGGAATCCTCCACCATCCGCGATAATAATGTGACGCCGGGCAGAGTGGTTCGACTTCCTAGGGGTCAGGTGCCTATGTATGATGTTAATCCGAATCGTCTATATCAGGCAGACGATGACTCAGACGACAAGTACGAGCACCGGTTGCCAGATATTAACTACTATACTACGTCTGACTCAAGTGATGAGGATGATTCTGATTATCATCCTTAGTATACTATTTATGTATGTATTTGTGTACGATGGTGCATGCATGTATGAAAACATTTTTTGTCCTTAATTACCGTTTTCCGAGTTTATGGGAAATTGTATTGAATTGTTTGTGCGATGTTCAGGAATTTATCAGGTGAAATAGGCAATTTTCAGGCCCTAAATGGCAAATTTTCAGAAAGATCAGCATTATAGCCGACGAAATGGACCATACTTCGTCGGCTATAATGCCCATTCTGGTAATTTAATATGCAAGTCGTCGGCAAAACGTCGAAGGTCGTCGGTAATGTATAGCCGACGACTTGCAATTCGTCGGCTATACTGTAGCCGACGACTTGCAAGTCGTCGGCTAAAGTATATTGACCGAAACCATACGTAGACCCTTCAAATGCAAATGTGTCGTGAAATAAGATATGACCGAAATATTGAAATACGTCTACGGTTGAAAAATGAGAAGATTCCGACAAAATCTGTGTGCCGAATGTTGCGGTTAGGTGTTTTTTACTTCCGTTTTCCTATGGGTAGCCTGACGGTCGGTAAATATTTTGAGGAAAATT
The DNA here is from genome assembly GCA_963682095.1 of Potentilla sterilis. Taxonomy (NCBI): domain Eukaryota; kingdom Viridiplantae; phylum Streptophyta; class Magnoliopsida; order Rosales; family Rosaceae; genus Potentilla; species Potentilla sterilis. The sequence goes on along the minus strand of OY821757.1, from coordinate 37,138,699 downwards.
TTTACACGGTTAGTTGCGTCGCATCGATTTGAAACTATTCTCTGTTGAAGGTCAGGCCAAAAAACGTCATTTAGACGGGCCAATTGCCGTTTTAAAGCGTTTAGAGGTTTGACTTTGCAGTTTGACCGTCCCGATCGAGCCTTTAACGTTGTCAGATGTAGTTGGATTTTTTTCATACATGTATTTAATCTTAACGGTGATATCTGACGGTTGGAATAGATTTTCCAAACTTTTAGATTCGAAATCGGAACATATACACTAATGTTCCTGAACTTGTTTACCAAGTGTTTAAGTGAATGTATAGTTTCAAATAGTTACTATACGTAGACCCTTCAAATGCAAAAGTGTCGTGAAATAAGATACGACCGAAATATTGAAATACGTCTACGGTTGAAAAATGGGAAGATTCCGACAAAATCTGTGTGCCGAATGTTGCGGTTAGCTGTTTTTTACTTCCGTTTTCCTATGGGTAGCCTGACGGTCGGTAAAAATTTTGAGGAAAATTTTTATATGATTAGTTGCGTCTCATCGATCTGAAACTATTCTCTGTTGAAGGTCAGGCCAAAAAAAGGCATCTAGACGGGCCAATTTTCGTTTTACAGCGTTTAGATGTTTGACTTTGCAGTTTGACCGTACCGATCGAGCCTTTAACGTTGTCAGATGTAGTTGGAATTTTTTTCATACATGTATTTAATCTTAACGGTGATATCTGACGGTTGGAATAGATTTTCCAAACTTTTAGATTCGAAATCGGAACATATGCACTAATGTTCCTTAACTTGTTTACTAAGTGTTTAAGTGAATGTATAGTTTCAAATAGTTACTATACGTAGACCCTTCAAATGCAAAAGTGTCGTGAAATAAGATACGACCGAAATATTAAAATACGACTACGGTTGAAAAATGGGAAGATTCCGACAAAATTTGTGTGCCGAATGTTGCGGTTAGCTGTTTTTTACTTCCGTTTTCCTATGGGTAGCCTGACGGTCGGTAAAAATTTTGAGGAAAATTTTCATACGATTAGTTGCGTCTCATCGATCTGAAACTATTCTCTGTTGAAGGTCAGGCAAAAAAACGTCATCTAGACGGGCCAATTTATGTTTTAAAGCGTTTAGAGGTTTGACTTTGTAGTTTGACCAAAGAATAGCCGACGACATACTTAACTTCGTCGGCTAAACTCTTGAGATCCGCGCCGTTTCATTGTCCGCCGTTGGATGGGCGAGATCTGACGGCTGCTGAGAGCGTGAAGTATAGCCGACGAGATTCATATTATAGCCGACGAGATTCATATTATAGGCGACGAAATCCATACTTCGTCGGCTATAACCGGCCCACAAAGCCCAACTTCGGCCCGGCCCGGATTTCGGGTCAGAGTATTAAAATTAAATCGTCGGCTATAGTCCTTCGATTTAAACCGAAACAGAGGCGCCTCTCCCTCATTTTCCCGAGCGTTTCCGAAATCCCTAATCGCCTAAACCCCTCCCCGACGCCGACCGACCACCACCTAGCCTCCCCGACGCCGACCGATCCTCCCCTGCCCTACCCGACCCCTCCCCGCCCCTTCCCCGTGCTTCCTGACGCCTCCCCGACCCGAACCAGACGACGAGATCGATCCCCTCTAGCAGCCGCCCCTAGCCGCCGCACCCACCACCGGTCCTCGTCCAGACTGCACTACCATGTCAGGTAGTCCCGATCGAGCCTCATTTAGGGTTTTTATTTATTTTGTGGAATTTTGTGTTTTTGTGAAATTTAGGGTTTTTGTGAATTTTTTGTGGAATTTAGGGTTTTTGTGAAATTTATGGAATTGTGTGGATTTTTTGTTAATTTTGTGGAATTTTGTGGAATTTATATACTAATTTTGTGGATTTTTTTGTTAAATTTAGGGTTTTTATATACTAATTGTGGAATTTTGTGGAATTTATATACTAGTATACTAATTTATATACTAATTTATATATAATTAGGTATAAATATATTTAGGTATATATATAATTAGGTATATATATATTTAATGAAGTTTTTTATTTTTGTGTGAAATTTATGGAATTTTGTGGAATTTTGTTTAATTTTGTGGAATTAACAAGAATTTTTAGGAGGATATATATATCTATATATATATATTTCGGAATATATATATATATATATATAATTAGGTATAAATATATTTAGGTATATATATAATTAGGTATATATATATTTAATGAAGTTTTTTATTTTTGTTTGAAATTTAAGGAATTTTGTGGAATTTTTTTTAATTTTGTGGAATTAACAAGATTTTTTAGGAGGATATACATATACATATACATATATATATATATATATCTATATATATATATTTCGGAATATATATATATATATATAATTAGGTATAAATATATTTAGGTATATATATAATTAGGTATATATACATTGAATGAAGTTTTTAATTTTTTTGTGGAATTTTTGTGCAATTTATGGAATTTATATACTAATTGTGCAGGAAACCGCCGCGTTGTAGACCGATGGCTTGGCAGACCGACCGAGAGCGACCCCGACGCTCAGGCAGGACCCAACCGTGGGGGGAGCGGATCCAGCGGTCGTCGGGGCCTACGCCGGCCTATGAGTCGACGAGAGGAGACCTTGATGGGATTGACCCCGAGCGATCCACGTGGGGGCTCCTCGTATGAGTCGACGGGAGCGGACCCTGACTCGAGTGTCGGAGGAGGACGCAGAGCCACTAGACCCCAGTGCACTTCAGCACTGTTCCAGGATCGGCAGCCGACCCCACCGCGCGCCGATCTGGACCCTCCAGAGATGCTCCTTGTCCCCCCACAGCGACAGCGTCCACAGCTACGGGGCCCACCGTCAGAGGGATCAGGCCCCTCAGGGTCCACGCCCCGTATGTCTCCGCCATCGGGACGGGCAACAACTACTTCTACCAGAGAGGCCTAGGCGCGGCGGGAGATGGGGTTCTCAAGTACACGCCGGCCAATCCCAGCACGCAGCGTGCGGCTTCGACGAGAGGAGACTTGCAGACACAGCTGCAGAGGACTCAGGCGGAGTTGGCGAGGGCGGTGGAGGCGCTCCAGCAGGCGGAGTTGGGGAGGGCCGCGGAGGCTTCGGCGCAGCAGGCCAGAGACGCATCTGTGGCGGAGATGTACCGATGGATGCAGCAATCTTGGGAGGCCCAGCAGGCTGGACTCCAGCCCCCGCCTCCGCCACAGATGCCCCGGTTCGTCGTCCCCACTCCCCCCCCCGCATCGGAGTACGCCGCCAGGCGATCAGGGTAGCCATAGCCACCGGAACTCGAACGATTCCGTCGACGACGCTACGCGTTTAGGGGGTGATGATGAGTAGATGACTAGTTAGGGGGTTAATTTGTACAGTAGGTAGAATATTAGGGATGGATTGATGTGGATATTTGTTGGATATTTGGATGTTTGTTTGTGGATTTTCTGCAGCCAAACCGAAGACGAAGTGAAATTGGGCCCGAGTTAAATTTTTAAATTTTTAAAAATATTTAGGGGTTATAGCCGACGAAATGGACCATATTTCGTCGGCTATACCCTCCCGGCTTCCGGCAAAAAAAAGCCGTTCCCGGTACCGGCGATTGTTATGGCCGACGATTAATTCGTCGGCTATGCCGCACGTATAGCCGACGATAGTGTCGTCGGCTATACTTCCGGGTTAGGGGCAATTACGTAATTGTTGAAGCCGACGATCCTGTCGTCGGCAATGTTCGAAGTATAGCCGACGACGCTTTATTCGTCGGCTATACCGCGTGTTTTATAAGCCGACGACTTACCCTGAGTGTCGTCGGCTATACTATAGCCGACGGAGCATTCCCGACGAGAGAATAGCCGACGATACTTCGTCGGCTATGACTATAGCCGACGATTTAATGAAAACGGCCGACGAGATGGCGTCGTCAGCTATGATGCCTTTTCTGGTAGTGATTTCAAGCTTATGGCCGAGGTTTTGGACGATTTCAGAGCGAATAGATCTGATATAAGGGTTATAGCCGACGAAGACCCTCCTCGTCGGCTATAACCAAAAAATTTTCGTCGGCTATAATATTATAGTCGACGATGTGGCCGACGAAAGAGTACTTCGTTGGCTATAAGGGGTTATAGCCGACGAAGTACTCTTTCGTCGGCCGCTTTTTTTCATATCGTCGGCTATGACCCCTTTTCTGGTAGTGTAGAGCTGCTACGATTTGATAACTGCAAAAATTAAAAGTCAGCTATAGTTTTGCGCAAAAGTGTTCTCTTCTCCAGGTGTATCGTTTCTTATTTTCTCATTTCTTCATTTCTCTTGTTAGTTTTTATTTATTTATTGTTGTGTATTTTTTTTTCGAGCATTTTTGTATTAAATAATTAGTATTATATCCACCTTACATCATAAAATTCATCAGACATTGGCTTAGGTTTTCACATAGCTCATAGGACCCTCTTCAATAGAGTTAATTTTTGGTCACTCCAGTATGCACCTTCCAAAAGTGTGATGTCTAGATATCTTTAAGGCAACACCTTTGGTGTTTAAGAAGATCTGGGTTTTAAGTGGGACCATTGTTACCCCTCCAATCTTTTCGGAACAACTGGTCACATTTTTGGCAGCCCTTAACCGGTAATCCTCTAATTGCTCTAAAAGAGACTAGGAGCGGTCTTGTAGATTTGTGTAAAAAAAAACAAAAACAAAAATTTACAAAAAAAGTTGAAAACAAAAATTAAAATAATAAATTTAGTGTTGTAGTTTTATGTTAGGCCGTCGTTCACTCAGCTTAGAATTGTTGCCCTACGACCCTGAGATTGAGAGAATAGTTAGGAAAACAATCGAGATACCTGATCCTTTGATCACGATGGGAGAAAATCTAGAGACCAAAACTTTAAGGGAGTATTTCGCTCCCATCACCACTAATTCCCCATCATGCATAGTGTTGCCAAACACTAATGCAGCTCATTTTGAGTTAAAACCTCAAATTCTTCGACTCTTGCCCAACTTTCATTGATTAGATCGTGAGGACCCGTACATGCATGTCAAAGAGTTTCTAGACATATGTTCCACCTTCAAATTCCAGAACTTTTCAAACGAGTCTATTCGATTGCGTCTATTTCCATTCTCCTTAAAAGATAAGGCGAAAGCGTGGTTGAATTCCCAACCACCAGGTTCCATCACCTCATGGGGTGAATTGGTCAGAAAGTTTCTGTCTAAATTTTTTCCCATGTCCAGAACAAATTCCCTTAGGAGAAACATTTCTGGCTTTAGGCAAAAAGATGATGAACAATTCTACGAATCTTGGGAAAGATTCAAAGATTTGACCTTGAGGTGTCCCCACCATTGTTTTGAAACATGGAGACTGGTTCAATATTTCGATAACGGTTTGACCCAGTCAAACCGTCATATGTGATAGAGTCGATGAAGGGAGGAGCATTTTTGAGTCTTAGAGATGATGAAGCCTATGAATTTCTTGAAAATCTGTCTGAAAATTCTCAACAGTGGGATTTTTCCAATCAATATGATAGGCAAGTGAAGGAACCAAAGAGAGGTTGACTATATGAAGTTAGAAGTGATTCTGATTTAGAACTGAAAATTGAGAGTCTGTCCAGAAAGGTTGAGGCGTTAGCTTTAAGTAAATCCATGAGTTTAGTCAACCAAGTCCAGGCAGAGGGTTGTTCTCTTTGTGCTAGCACAATGCATTCTGCTCAAACATGTCCTTCCTTGTGCGGCTACTCTGAAAGCCACACTGAGCAAGCCAATGCTTTGAACAATTTTCGGAAACCATTCGGTAATGCATTTTCTGAGACCTATAATCCAAATTGGCGGAACCACCCCAATTTTTCTTGGAGAACTACCCAACCTCAAGTGTTTGGTGCAAACCAAAATTCATAGAATAATCAATTCTGCCCTCCTAATCAGCCATATCATTCAGTTCCCCAATCTAATCCACAATTTGCGGAAGACTAATGTTCCAAAGAAAGCTTTTCTAATGGAGCAAGTGAGCTCAATCGTTCAAAGAAAATCTCATATTAAGTACAAGGACCCTGGTAATCCTACCATTTCATGTACTGTAGGAGAGGATCATTTCAAGCGAGCTTTGCTAGATTTAGGAGCTACTGTGAATCTATTGCCATATTCTGTATATGTGCAAATAGGTTTGGGGGGAATTAAACCGACATCTGTGATACTACAGTTGGCAGATCGATCGGTGAAATATCCTAGAGGTATTGTTGAAGATGTTTTGGTTCAAGTTGACAAGTTTTACTTTCCTGTCGACTTCATAATCTTAGATACCCAGCCTGTCTCAAAATTAAGTGATGAAATTCCAGTCATTCTAGGTCGTCCCTTTCTAGCTACTTGTGATGCCAATATTAGTTGTCGGAGTGGTATGATGACTATTTCCTTTGGTAACATGACCCTAGATCTCAACATTTTCAGTATAAGCAAGCATCCACTAGAGAATGACGAAATTGGTGAGGTCAATTTGATTGACAACTTAGTAACAAACACTTTCCACCAGTCTAGCGTTAAGGACCCATTAGAGGCATGCCTAGCTCACTTTGGTACTGATTTTGGTTTTAAAAAATCTATTGAAGAGGTCAATTGATGTGTGCCTAAGCACGCATGCAATAATAACCCTATAAAATATCATTAGTAGTATGAGCAAGAACTATGTACAAATACAAATATATACATATTTACACGTTTTCAATGGGGGATTTTTGAATGAGGTTCGGCAGCCATATGGCTGCCCCTAAACTAAATGCACAAAATAAAATCCTAAAAACTACTATGTACATGTTTTGGTCGACATCTTTCACACAAGCACTTAACACATAACTCTTTAACAATTAAGACTTGCACAAAAGAAAGTAAGGAACAAGTATTTAGCATGCTTTGGACTCAAACAAGTTTCGACTTGCAACTAGAACGAGTTTTGATGTTTTACCTAGTTGTGAGACTTTCTAATGTTTTAAGATCAAGCTATTCGTAAAGTGATCCTAAAAGTTATGCTACCGTTATACAACTCGTAACATTGAAGCACAAAAGTCGACTAATCGAAGACAAGCAAACAAGTAAGGTCATCAATCTTCTTATTAACATGCGAGTAGTAAGGTTAACCACTCTAAGTGAGCACAACAAATCAAAGTGATCATACGTCTACTTAGTTTATTATAACTCAAGCCGATTAAACCTAATACCTAGATCATGTTCAAAGACAACACTAAGTATAGATTATTAGCCCTCGCCTTAGCTCTAACCGATTTTAAGTCCTATAACATGCTATTATACCAACTATCCTAATTATCTAAGTGTACGAAATTCTTACATGTTTTATATGATAAAATTATCATGCAAAGACTCATTGAAACCGAAACCTAGACCTAGACCTAGACCTAAGCAGCGAATCAAATATGTTTTTAACATGCAATTTATAAAACCAAATTCCAATCTGAGTCATACATAGACATACAATCCGAAACCAAGAATAGATGCAAGTTTCATAGACAAAACTAAACATAACTACAAAGAATAAATTGTTACACCGAACGTAGGGAGTGGATCACACTTTTGCAGACACCTTTGATGGCTTCAAGACGTGTTGATCCGATGACAATGATGGAGGCACGGTTGGAGTATTTTTGGTGAAGGTGGGGATGTGTTTCGGCTAACTTTTCAAGTAGGATTCTTGGGGAATTTTGGTAGAGTTTATAGCTTTGTGTTTTCACTTAAGATGTGACAGTTTTTCTGTAGGAAATTCGTGCCTTTATATAGGAGTGAAGCTGTACAAAAGTCGGCAACAATTCCTTATGCAAATCGGCAAAGGAAATCCTAGTACAATCCCATTTTGGTTTTCTTCTTTTCTTGGTTCTTCTAGGATACCTCTTATGCTGATTTTCTTCATTGGATCGGGCTGGGATACTTCATGGATTTGTCTCATGGACTTGGTAACTCATCATGATGGATTTTGGTCCAAAGAACACGCAGAAAATGCTTCAAGAACACAACCGGAAGAATAAGCTCCGGAACCGATAGTTTTCCTAGCCGAGCTAGGAAAACTCTCCTCTTGATATTTTTCGATTCTCTTTAGCTTGTTGGCATCCTCTAACCTCCATTAGGCTTGGACAATCTTCAATGGTGCAATCGGATGCCATCTTGATAATTAAAAACGAAAAAGAGGGAAAACGGGCAGTAGGTTCCTCTGTTTCGACAGATTGGACCTTGCTGTCTTACAATTGGCATAACTCTCTCCTCAGGGAAGCTATTGATGCGATTCTAGTAATACTGGAATTACTGGATTTGCACCGATTTTGTGCTTTGTAATTTCCTGGCATCTTTTCTTTGCTCCGATTAGTATAACTTCTTCCAATGCTCAGTCATCAATATGTTTTCTGCATATAAGAGAAGAAAAATCCATCAAAAGTATAGCCGAAGCTTTACAAAATCAACAAGACATTTCAAAGACTCTATGTGAAGCACTTTGTCAAATTTCTGTAAATTTTCCTATACTTTGCACTGACGAGTCGCCTAAGCGAGCATCAAGCAATAATAACCCTACAATCGTTAGTAGTATAGAATAAGTAGGGATCGTTCTAGCCGGGGATTAAGGGTACCTGAAACATGAGAATGTTAATACACATGAAATTAAGGGGGATTGAGGTGAGGTTCGGCAGCAAGAGCTGCCCTAACGCTAGGCACGAAAATAAACTGCTGAAAATAAATCATAAATTACTATTTACAAGTTTGGTCGACATATTTCACACAAAGTACTCCACACTCAACTCTTTAACAAATAAGACTTGCACACAAGAAGGTAAGGAACAAGTATTTAGCATGCATTGAACTTAAACAAGTTTCGACTTACAACTAGAACATTTCCGATTTTTACCTAGTTGAGAGACTTTCTAATGTTTTAAGATCCACTACCAGAAAAAAGGGTTTTCCCGACGAAAAAAAAAACGGCTGACGAATTAAAATTTTCGTCGGTAATTCTAAGGAATACCCGACGATTTTATTTTTCGTCGGTGAAAAAAAAAAATCGTCGGCTATATTCATATTTCAGTCGACGATTTGTATTTTCGTCGGCCTTTCTCCGAAACATTAGCCGACGAAAATTTTTGGAAGTATGGCCGACGAAGTTGACATTTTCGTCGGCTATAAGTCTATATATTTTTCAGATCTGGGCAGCAGCTGCTCAGTTCAAAAAAATGGGGAAAAACGGGAGAAAAAATGAAAAATCCGTGGGTATTGTTGAAATCCGTCATCTCTTACATTGTGGAGCTATATATAGGTAGTATATATGTATATATGTTGATTTTGAGTTTTAGTTGAGTTGATTTTGAGTTTTAGTGATTTTGATTTAGTAAGTGATTTTTTGTTTTGTTGTTGTTTTAGTGTTAGAATGTATGTATATATGTTGATTTTGAGTTTTAGTTCAGTTGATTTTGAGTTCTAGTGATTTTGATTTATTAAGTGATTTTTTGTTTAATTTGTTGTTGTTTTAGTGTTAGAATGTATGTATATATGTTGATTTTGAGTTTTAGTTTAATTATGTGTTTTAATTTGATGTTATTTTAATTAGTGTTAAAAAATATATATATATATATATATATATATATATATATATATGTTAATTAATAGTTGTTGATAGTGTAATTAAATTAAATAATGGTTGATATATAGTGTAACTTAAATAATAGTTGTTAATGGTATATATATATATGAGTTGATGTTGATAATAATATATATTGTAATGTAATTAATTATTAAGGATTTATATATATATATGTATATGTATGTGTTAATTAATTTCTTATTAATTAAAGTTATACATATATATTATTATCAGGCAATATATGGATCTGGATAAGAGTTGGATTTCGCTTCCAAGGCATGACCGACGATACACTACAGGAGTTGTGAATTTTTTGCAGTTCGTCGAGGAAAATGCAAACGGGAATGAATACCATTATTGGCCGTGCAAGAAATGTAAGTGTCGCAGTGATATGTATCGATTTCCGATTAGGACAGTATGGGAGCACCTAAAGAGTAATGGGTTTTGGCCGAAGTACAAACATTGGATATATCACGGTGAGCCATCATTAGATGGATCGCATGATCATGGGCAGTTTTTTGAGGCGGGCAGTAGTAGTACATCCAACGATCCAACGATCCAACAATGGCATTCGTCAACGACGTGTTTCCTTTTAAAAGCGGTGTACGTGGGGAACAATATATGCATGACCCGGTGCAGCCCTTCCCACAAGTTGTCAACACTGCTGCCTTTGACAAGTACAACAAACTGATTGCATTGCAACAGACCCCTATGTCTTCAAGTTCTGTGAAGACAGTTCTTCAAAGTGTGATGGAGGTAATGAGGATTAAAGTCGAGACAAAATCGAGCATCAGGCAAGTGGATGAACATCTACAGTACACTTCTTCGTTGTTGGAGGAGGGTCATCGTAATCCTACCAATCACCGTAAGGTCTGAAGTATCCTCAAAGATCTAGAGCTTTCCTACATTAAGATCCATGCATGCGCATTTGACTGCGTTCTCTTCTGGGGTAAAGATGCAGAAGGGAATGACCTTGCTAGCCTTGACGCATGTCCGATATGTCAGTCTGACCGATATAAGTTGACGGGAGCAGGCAATAGGAAACCTGTGAAAGTGCTTCAGTATTTTTCGTTGAGAGATAGGCTTGAGCGGTTGTACATGTCAGAAACCACCGCAAAAGCTATGAGATGGCACGGTGAGCGGGACGCGGGAGACGCAGATATCATGACACACATCTCTGACGGAGTGGCTTGGAAGCAAATAAACAATGAGTTTCCTCATTTTGTTTCAGATGTCAGAAACGTCAGGCTCGGTCTCTCAACCGACGGGTTCAACCCTTTTGGCACCATGATTCTTTCATACAGTATATGGCCGGTGGTTTTGGTACCTTACAACCTTCCTCTGTGGATGTGCATGAAGAAGGAATATAATATGTTGACATTGTTGATTCCGGGGCCTGGTTACCCAGGAAAATGTCTCGATGTGTATATGAGACCATTGATTGAAGAGCTTAAGGTATTGTGGGACGTTGGTCATCCCACTTTTGACAAGTACAAGGAGGAGACGTTCCAGATGCATGCCATGGTTATTGGTACCATCAGTGATTTTCCTGCTTATGGGATGTTGTCGGGCAGCGTTGTTAGGGGATACAAGGCTTGTCCAGAGTGCCTTAGCGATTATGGGAGCACCCCTCATTGCAACAAGATATGCAGAATGGGTCATCGTGTGTTCCTTCCGGCGGATCACCACTGGCGTTACGAGTCCGCCGCATTTGATGGAACCGAAGAACACGGTGGTCCTCCCAGAAGATAGACGAGAAGAGAAATTTTAGCAATGCTTAATGAATACGATTTTGGGCCCCTCAGCAATCATCCCGATATTGTAGCGGAAATACCTGAAAGACCTGAGGAGTACAAATTCTGGACACATAAGAGAATATTGTGGGAACTCTCGTACTGGTGTGAGTTGCTGATCTGTCACTTTCTAGACGTTATGCACATAGAAAAAAAATATTTCAGAAAGTGTGGTGGGCACAACGCTGAACTTGGAGGGGAAGACGAAAGACGGTCCTAAGGCTCGCACTGATCTGCAAAACATGAATATCAGAAAACAACTATGGTTGAAACAAGGGAAGAGAAAAATGCCTCAAGCTCCTTACACCGTCAAGCCTGAGCATAAATCAGAAATTTTCCATTGGATAAGTCGGGCCAAGTATCCTTCAGGCTTTGCTGGAAATATAGCCAAGTGTGTGAACAGACAATTCAACAATCTTTACGGGTTGAAAAGTTATGACAATTGTTTCTGCACAAACCCTGGGGCCTGGTAGATACAGATGAATCCAACTTGATCTCCTGCAATCCTGCTTACTAAGGGGAATACCGGGCGGGCCGGTCTTCTCCTCTCCGATGCCTAAGTTAGTATAGTTGGGATATATATAACTTGAGCACGTATGTAAGCGGGGAGAGAGATAAGTTACCTATTAATGAGGGTAGTTGGGGCCCTTATATAGGTGGTTGGGGGTGAGGGCTGGCCTCACCCTTCGATGTGGGACTGGTTCCCTCCGAAGGGCAGTTCTGGTGACCTCTTTGGCAGGCGGGCGCCCCCGGTCCCAGGGTCCCTGGCAGCCGGATAGACCGCTGGACCACGGGCCGGGGCCTGGTGCACTTGCTGCGGGTCTGTGGGCCTGGTGTAACCTCTCTGCGGCTACTGTCAACAAGTCCCCCAAGTTCCCGGTCAAGTGCAATCTTCAATGGGGACTTAAAGTCTGTCTTGCTCTTGTTCCGCAGACCCGCAGGGTTACCGACCCAACTGTGCCCAGTCCCCCAAGTCCGGATTGAAGATTGGGCGTGACTGGGTGTTGGGCTGTGCTTGGTATGAGGCGGAGTTGACAGGACCTCGACCGGGGGTCCTGCCATATCGGTGCGAGGCGGAGTTCACGGGACCTTGACCGGGCGTTCTGCCATATCGAGACGAGTCCCGGATGAACTTGTAGTCTGGACCTCGACCGGGCGTCCTGCCATATCGGTGCGAGGCGGAGTTCACGGGACCTCGACCGGGCGTTCTGCCATATCGAGACGAGTCCCGGATGAACTTGTAGTCTGGATCTCGACCGGGCGTCCTGCCATATCGGTGCGAGGCGGAGTTCACGGGACCTCGACCGGGCGTTATGCCATATCGAGACGAGTCCCGGATGAACTTGTAGTCTGGACCTCGACCGGGCGTCCTGCCATATCGGTGCGAGGCGGAGTTCACGAGACCTCGACCGGGCGTTCTGCCATATCGAGACGAGTCCCCCAGAGTGCGCTAGCCTACGGGATGGCCTGTTGGTGCGTGGACTAAGCCAACAGGTACCCCAGAGAGTGTTACGGCCGTATTGAGGCATCGGTCAACACTTGCTAGTTCTTCTCAGCTTTTGTTGGATAAGCGTTGAGGTAAATGTGCAGGTTTGTTAGCCTGCGGGGAGACTTGTTCTGTGTCAGAGAAACAATCTGCCCTGTGGAGTGGCGTTGAGATAACGAGTCTCGCCATGTATCCCCAAATGTATCACAGTTCAGTGTGATGCAGGGTTTTTATCCTGCTGGACAAGAGTACATGGGTTAGATGTAAGCTCACCCGGGTTTATAAAGCCCATGCGTTTTAGAAGCCTCGAGTTGTTGCTGGCTCGTTCCTGCCCGTAGGCGAAGGAAAGTGACAACCGGTAGAATGCTTTAGAGTCGGTTGAATGTCACCTATTCGGTGGAGTAACATGGTTCCGGGCGGAGCTCGACCGGGCGTTCTGCCATATCGAGACGAGTCCCCCAGTGAAATGCCATGGGGCCGGGTGGACCGCGTTCCCGGAAAATGCTCTCGAGCCGGTGGGTGGATCTCGACCGGGCGTCCTGCCATAACGAGACGAGTCCCCGAAGAGAGATGCAGCTGGGTGGACTCGACCGGGCGTCCTGCCATATCGAGACGAGTCCCCCAGTGACATGCAGCGAAGAAGCCATGCAGCCGGTTGAAAGATCATAACCGCGAATTGCCATGGTGCCGTCGGATGGCTCGTACCCGGGACGATGCTCTGGAAGTGGTTAAAAAACCATAGCCGGTGAGAGGCTGCGGAGCCAGTTGATTCGAGGTTGGCTTTCTGGGAATGGACGCCTCGTTGTGCGCTCCTATCTCCCCCAATTGTCGCTTGCAAGTGGGACAGGTGGCGGACATGCAATAAAGGGGAGAGCCCATCAGTCCCTTCAGTTATGATAGTATGTGATCCCTTATTGATTGTTGGGACACATGTTGGCAGGGGGCGGTCTGAGATGGAGGGGATCCACGGTTGGGGTTGCCTCACTTTTCTTGTTGCCCTATTTATCATCCCCTCTGATTTCCTCCCGCCGCATCTTGCTACTTTTTGCTTGTTGTTTGTCTGTGCTTCAGAGGTGAATTCTTTTGTTTAGGCTTTATGGCGTCTGGGAGATCTGCGTATTCTGCCGGTGCGAACCGCGGGCCTATGTGGCATGAGCTGCTGGATGGTGATATGGTGATTTTCTGTGATGAGCCAATCCGAAGCATGAATGATAGAGAAATCAGGGAGTTTCGGGCGAAGTGGGATATCGACAACTCCATTAAGCTTCGAGGCCTGCATCCCGGGGAACTAGCCTGTAATCCGGAACCGGGTTGGGTTGCCGTTTTCGACGATCAGTTTCGACACGGACTGTCGCTGCCGCTGCCGCCATTTGTCCAGTACATGCTGAGCGCAATAAAGCTTTCCCCGGCCCAGCTTCCGAGCAACCAGTGGAGGCAGCTGCTTGGCCTCGGGTGTCTGTTCAGTTTGAGCTATATGGACTAGCCCACGGTTAATGAATTTCGGGCGTTGTACAAGATTTCCTACTGCAGAAAGGCCCAGTGCAGCGGTTGTGTGAATTTTACCGCGCGGGACTTCGGTCCTGCCATCACTCATCTGCCATCGACGGTCTCAGATGTCTGGAGGAGGTCGGTGGTGCTGGCCGGTGGCAGCGTTCTTGGAGGGGCCATCAGGTGCCCGAGGCTTATCAGTCGATCGATCGGGAACAGACGTACTGGTTGGACGATTTGGAGAAGCAACGGATATACCGACTGTTTACTTGCTGGGATCCCCTGAGTCGGAGCTCCTATAATTTCATCCAGTGGAATGTGCTGGAGATATGCGAGATGGGGAGGAAACCTGGTAAGGTATCTTGCATTGTTTTGTCTTTGCATGGTTGCTTGTATTCTGACTGCTCGGTTGGTCGGTTTGTAGCAAACCCCCCCCCCCCCCCCCCCCCCCCCCCGGCTCGCCGTTCGGAGCGAGGAGACTGTCGAACCAGACGAAGAGCTTGTTGCCCCGAGGTTGATGGAGATGGGGGAGAGGGCCGCGAAAACCGATATTGATCCGGTTAGCCAGAAGCGCAGGGAGCATGACAAGCCTGTGCCGCTCGTGTTTCCGGACTCTCACTATGGCAGGCGGTCGGGCGGTGAGAATAACCCCCCACTCCTTATCCGGGAAGTGCGCTCGGTGGCCCTGCCAGGTGCAGAACCTGTGGCGCGACCGATGGCGGTACGGACCTCGCGGGAGAGGGAAACGGTACAGAAGACGGGGTATCGCCGAAGCAGCCACGGCGAAGCTCCGGCGAAGAGGGCGAGGACGTTTGATGCCGGGGCGTCAAGCTCGGCTGGATCGATCGAGCGGGCAGTAGCTCCAGCCGGGGCAGTGGGCGGTCGAAGGAGTCGAGGACTGGAGGCCGATCGTAGTTCCGGGCATGGTTTTGGTAGGTTCGTAGCATCTGCCATCGAAACCTTGGGACTTGATCGTGAGGGCCCTGGGACGGAGCAACCGGGTGAGAGTAGGACGAAGCCCATGGAACTGGTTCTTCGGGTAAGTGTTTCCTGTGCTTCCTTTTCCCTGGAGTGATATGAGCCAATGTTCCTTTGTTTACGTTTGGCAGCTAGCTTATAGCCTTTATGCCGAGGAGCCCAGAGGGGAGTCTGCTGCAGTTTTGGAGAGGCGGGTGGAGGAGCTGAGTGTGCGGGTGGACGTGGCGGAAGCCAAGCTTGCGGAGGAAAGAGAGGAGGTCGGTCGTTTGAGCACCGAGCTTGTGCGGGAGAAAGAAGAAACCGCTCGGTTGCATCATGAACTCTCGCGGGAGAAGGAGGAGGCCGATCGACAGGCTGCTGCCCAGGGAGGGAGGGTTGTGGAGCTGAAGGAGAGGGTTTTGGAGCTGCAGACCCAGGTTACAGTAGTTGCTCAGGGAAGGGAGAAGCTCACGGAGTCCCAGCTTGCGGAGGTGGCCGATAAGGCTGTTGACGACTTCCGGGAGTCGGTGGAGCTTGAGGAGATGCTGGAGGAGGCCCGGTCTAAGGGCATAAGCGATGCCTATCTGGAGTGGAGGGAGAAAGGATGGCTTGATGCTGAACGGATGGAGGCTGACATAGCCTTGATCGAGATGGCGGAGCAAGAGCAAACTTTAAAAGGTGGCAGGCCGGGGATTGGGGGCTCCGGAGGTGCTAACTAGCTGTTTCTCTTGCCTATATGTGTGCCTTGTAACCAGCTTTACTGATGATGAACAAATTGCATATTGCAATATTGATGCCAATTATACTATTTGTCCCTTTATGAGCGATATTACTTAGGATAGAACCGCAGGTGCTGAATATTCCAGGGGCGGGTGGAATAGATGCCATCGGTATCTATAATGTGGAATGTTGATGGGCCCACAGCTGCGGTAATTTAGTAGGGTCCTTCCCACGTTGGTTCCAAGGCCAACGGTTTTTTCTGGATTTTCTTCATGACCCAGTCCCCCACTTGTAGCCTCCTTTCCCGGACCCTTCTGTCATAGTACCGGGCGACCCGCTGCTTGTAGGCTTGGTTTCGCATATGCGCTTGGTCGCGCCGCTCTTCTATAAGGTCCAGGTTGAGCCGTACGCCCTCGGCGTTTGTTTCGGCGTCGTAATTCTCGACCCTGCCGCTGGGTATGCTGGTTTCCACAGGAAGCACCGCTTCGCTCCCGAATGCCATGCAGAACGGGGTCTCTCCTGTTGCCTCTGCTACTGTCGTCCGGATGGCCCATAGTACCGCGGGGAGTTCCTCGGCTCAACATCCCTTCTTGGCATCCAGCTTCTTTTTTAGAAGGGTTTTGATAATCTTGTTGATTGCTTCTACCTGGCCGTTGGTCTGCGGGTGTGCCACTGAGGCAAACAACATCCGGGTCCCCATGGAAGCTGTGTACTGGATAAGATCGGCATTATTGAACTGTGTTCCATTATCCGTGACAATAGTCTGCGGTATCCCGAACCGGCAGTAGATGTTCTTCCATAGAAATTTTCTCACTCGCTCCTCGGTGATCTTTATCAGAGATTCTGCCTCGACCCACTTAGTCTGATAGTCCACTGCTACGATGGCGTATTTGTATTGTCCCACAGCTATCGGGAAAGGGCCAATGGTGTCTAATCCCCACTGCGCGAACGGCCATGGTGCTAACAGGATTGACAATGCGATTGCCGGAGCATGGGGTGCAGAGGCGTACATGTGGCATTTGTGACAGCCGCCTGTAATTTTTCTTGATGTTGCTGCCATATCTGGCCAGAAGTACCCCGATCGGAGCGACTTGTGAGATAATGACCTTGCGCCAGAGTGATTACCGCACACTCCTTCGTGGATCTCTCGCATGATAGTCTCTCCTGCCTCCTTTGTCACACACCTCAGCTGGGGGAAGCTGTGCCCTCTTCGGTATAACTGGCCATTGAGGAGACCGTACCGGGCGCACCGGAGGTGTAGCCTCCTGGCCTCCACCGCATCCTGGGGGCTGGTTTTGTCAGTCAAATACTTGACTATTGGATCCATCCAGCTTGGTGGCGCTTCTTCCACCGTAAATATCTCGGAGATGGTCTTGCTTATACTCAGCTTCTGGAGAGTTTCAATTTTAGCTCTCCGGTACTCTGGAGGGTAGTTTCCGGTTGCCAACCTTGCGAGGGCGTCCGCATGCCTATTTGCCTCTCGGGGAATGTGCCGAATCGTGGCGCCCTGGAACGGCTCAATCAGGGTTTTGGCCAGAGCCTGGTAGGAGGATAGCTGGGGTTCCTTGACCTTAAACAACCCGTTCATCTGGTTCACCACTAAGCTGGAGTCGCTGTATACGTCCATGGACGGGATTCCCAGCTCCTTGGCCAGTTGCAAACCGGCTATGAGGGCCTCGTACTCGGCAGCGTTATTTGAGGTGCTGAATAGGAACCGTAAGGCATACTCGTACGATTGGCCATCGGGCGAGGTTATCATGACACCGGCTCTGCTCCGCTTGCTCGTTACGGAGCCGTCGACGTAAAGCTTCCAGCCGTTGGGGAGGTCTGGTTCGATCTTTACGGTCCGTACTGCGTCGGTGCCCTCGTACTGGGTGGGGTGCGCTTCTGCCACCATTGGGGTGAGCTCACATATGAAGTCCGCGGCTGCCTGTCCCTTGATGGCCGTTCGCGGGGCATAAGTGATGTCGAACTCTCCCAGTTCAACTGCCCACCGCACGAGCCTACCGCTGTGATAAGAGCACAATGTGCGACGTTATTAATGTGTATTATCCCTTATTTATGCTTTGTTATGTCTATTTAGAGTAAGATTGAGTCATAATTTAGTTTAGTGTCATGTTGGTAGAGTTTTGGAGAAAGTGTGCTTAATAATCAGAAAAATGACTAAGTATAGAAATCTGAGCAAAAAAGTGAAATTTATGTTGTTTTCGTGATATTGAGGCTCGTGCTACACTGATCTATCCTTTTCCAAATTTGATGAAATTTGGTATGCATTTAATTGGGAAGCTAAAGTGTATTGTGTCAAAATTTCAGATCAATCGGAGTTCGGGAAGTCACCCAAATGAAGGCTGCAACTTGGCAGTTTGAGCAAACCTATCCAGGGACTACCAGGATTTTCCTGGGACTGTATCCTGACTTCCGAAATTTCTGTGGGACACATCGCTTGGAACCAGAGAACGAGCCATACGCCGTTGGAAAGCTCTACGAGTCTAGTTTCTCTGAGACTTGGAATCGCATCAATCGGAGCTCTGAGGAAAAAGTTATGCCGGTTTGAATGCAAGAAGGTCAGATCTGCCGAGAGGAAGAACCTGCTGCCCGTTTTGAAGGATTTCTATTTTTCTACAACAATTTCGTGTCCAAGGTTGTAAGTGATGAGCTACTGAACATATTGGAGCATTAGAGAGTCATCCTTTCAAGGAAGAAGTCGAAGAACAAAAGAAAAGAAGTTTCCCTGATGCAAGCAGGAAAAGAAGATACAAAGGATGCTTTCCTGGCTCAACTAGGGAAAGCTACGGCTAGCTCTTGGATAAATTGTCCAAATGAGTTATGAGCCTAGTCCATTATTCAGTCCATCAAGCATTGATCCATGAAGAATTTGGCTGAATTAAAAAAGAAAAGAAAAGATTAATTTCGGAATGGAAAAGAAGAAGCAAGCCGAGTTCTACATGGATTTGGCTTACGAATGTGGACTGAATTCCATCCTTTGTGCAAGATTTTTGGCTGAATTAATTCATGGAAAACCTAAAGAGATATTGCTCAATTATTCAGCCATTATCTTGGGAATTTTCGGCAGAAAATAGAGGAAGAAAATCGCAACAAATCCTGATTAATTTCGGGAAAATTCCTGTGCACGTCTCTCAACTTCCACGGACTCTCCCGGACAGCTGACAATGAATCAGAATTAGAGCCTTATATGGATAGAAAGCTACGGAAGTCTAGTTTCCAACCCAACTAGAATCACCTCAATAGCTATTTTATAGAGAGAGTTATGACGTAATCAATGCACGGAGGTCATTCTGCCGAATTCAGAAAATCAAGGAAACCTAAACCAATTCGGTTTTGGTTTGTGGCTGGCTTCTCTAGGTTACTTCCTCTATAAATACCAAGGCTTTTGCACAGAAAATAATCATCTCTCCCTCCACAAAAGCTGCCGAACCTCTGCCCAAATTAATTCCCCAAATTTTATACCAAGGAGCAAAGCCGAATCCACCACCCTTCCATCAATTCGATCACCATCTCATCAATCCTTGCCGAATCTTAACCAAGGTTGTAATATGGATTGTTTTATTTTGGTTTTTGTTACTTTGTTTTTAAACATAACTTTGTCTATGAAGTATGTTTTGGTTTTTGGTTTTAATTTCGGTATTGATAATCATATATGGGATCTTCGGATCTTTGTTATAATTGTTTGGATATTTTATATGTGATTGCCGAATTATATATGTGATGTGATTAAATTTGTATTATGGGCAGTAGCTTTAGCATGTTTCTTGATTTCAATTAGGTTTATTTTCTTAATTCGTGGGGAACCGAAGGAGATGTTTAGATGCACTCGAAAGGCCATGAGTGTTATCTAGATGTTGAATTCATATTCCGATCTAATACATGTTGATTCACACGCGTTGTTGGTTTTGACATGTATTAATCTAAGGGTAAGAGTAATTATGGAAATTTACATGTCGATGTGAGATGGGTGACGCCATACTTGCTAACATGTTCCAATTCGACAATATGTGCTTATGTGCTATTTGTGTTTAATTTACATGCGTTGTGTTGTTAAACCGATTAGTACCATGTTTAGGATTGCGCGCGTTTCGGATTCTAAATACTTATGATGTCTTGAATAATTAGGATATGCTGCGTTGGCCCTAATTAAATTGGAGCTTAATTAATCTTGAAATCGTTTTATGTTTGCTGCCCCTATTACTTGTTTTAATTTTGTTGCATGTATAATGAGATTTGTGTTTGGTGATTGTGTGAAAGGTGATGATCAATTGTATATAGTAATCTAGGATTTAATTTTCGTAAACTAGCAAGTAAATAATAATTAAAAATTTCGACAACCCCCTTTTATACAATACTTTGTGTGATTGAAAGCCCTTGATTTCCCCGGATAGAACGATCCCTACTTGTCAATACTACACTCGACAAAAGAAGGGTATTATTTGTATGAGATTGTTTTGCAGGTACAAATTGTGCACGCATGTGATCCCATCACGCTGGTGTCTGGTTTTTGCAGGATCTGCTGCAGAGGGTGATTGGTATATAAGGTGATGGAATGAGCTTGGAAATAGTGTCGGAGCTTCCTGGCACTAACAATCAGGGCCGCAGAGGGTGATTGGTATATAAGGTGATGGAATGAGCTTGGAAATAGTGTCGGAGCTTCCTGGCACTAACAATCAGGGCCAGAGCCAATCTCTCTATGTCGGGGTACCGGCCCTCGGCTCCAGTAAGTCCCTTTCCCGCGTAATATACCGGAAGCTCGAGCGTGCCCTCCTTCCTGATGAGAGCCGCGGAGACGGCCGCTTCGGATGCGGCTATATAGAGGTATAACATCTCGCCCGGCACCGGCTTGGATAGGAGAGGCACTGCAGACAGATATGTCTTGATAGATTGGAATGCCGCTTCATGCTCCGCCGCCCAGTGGATTTTCCTGGTCTGTTGTGCCTTGAGCAGTTTGAAGAACGGGGCGCACTTATCGGTTAGGCGGGAGATGAATCTGGCAAGGGCGGCTAACCGGCCGGTCAGCATCTGGACCTGGTTTCTCTCCCCTGGCGTTTCCATATCTAAAATTGCCTGGACCTTCAGCGGGTTGGCTTCTATCCCTCGTTGGCTGATGATGTGGCCTAGGAACAGGCCCTCTGAAATCCCGAAAATACACTTCTTCGGGTTCAAGCGCATTCCGAATTTGAGCATCTTGCCGACGACTATGGCCAAATCCCGGACGTGGGCCCCTGCAGTCAAGCTCTTGACCAGCATGTCATCTACGTAAACCTCTACGGTTTTACCCATTTCTTCCTCCAGCATTCGGTTCACCATCCGCTGGTAGGTGGCCCCGGCATTCTTTAGACCGTACGGCATCCTCTTATAACAGTAGGTACCTCGGTCGGTTGTAAATGATGTGTGCTCCTCATCATCCGGGTGCATCCTAATCTGATTGTACCCGGCGTAGGCGTCCATGAAGCTGAGCAGCTTAAAGCCGGACGTGGAATCTATAAGCTGATCAATCCGGGGGAGCGGGAAGCTGTCCTTTGGGCACGCCCAGTTTAGGTTGGTGAAATCCACGCACATACGCCACTGGCCGGTTCCCTTCTTCGGTACCATGACCACGTTAGCGAGCCAGCGGGGGTACTGGACTTCCCGGATGAAACCTATACCCTTTAATTTCTATATCTCCTCTCTGATTGCCTCATACTTTGCCGGACTGAATGACCTCCAGAAGCCTCACCGGGAGAACGTTGGACAAAGAATTTAGCTTATGGACGGCTATCTCCGGGGATATGCCTGGCATGTCCTCGTAGGACCATGCGAAGACCGAACTGTTGTCCCGGAGGAAGGCTATGAGCTCTTGCCTGACAACCGGATCGAGCTGCGTCCCTATCACCACATTTCGCTCCGGGTGGTCTACCGAAATGCAGATCGCTTCGGTTTCTTCCACGGCCGAAGGTGGCTCTAGCTTTTTCTTGACTGATTCGGAGTCATCGCGGTGGTCAATACTTAGATCCGGCACCGGTGCTAACTGAGTGGCCGTGAAGACCTCGGCCCGCTTCCTCCCGTGGGTTAGGGCCTCCGCATAATATTTACGGGCGAGCCTCTGGTCCCCAAGCAGGGTAATGACACCGGCCGGTGAAGGCATCTTCAACATCAGCATATGGCCGGCTATAAATGTCTTCAGTTTCCATAACCCTGGCCTACCGATTATGCCATTGTACGATGACAGGCAGTCCACAACGATGAATTCAAGGTGCTCCTTTTTTGTCTTGTTTCCCTCACTGAAGATCAGTGGTAGGTAATCCGATCCCAAAGGCTGGACTACCTTACCGGAGAAGCTTATAAGTGGTTCGTTATCCTGAGATAACTTATTCCTTCCTCTCTGCAGCCCTTTGTATGCATCTCGAAACATCACGTTGACAGAGGCTCCGGTATCGATCAGCATACGGCTGGTTATCCAGTGGTCTATTTGGACCGTGATGAGGAAGGGGTCGTTGTGCGGTTGGACCAGATCCTCCGGCTCTTCCTCTTCGTAGAAAGTGACCGACTTCCATTCGGTTTTGGCGGCTTGGCTGCTTCCTCCACCAAAGGCATACACTTCTTTCCCCCGGATCGACCTTAAGCACTGCTTCTTCGAGCTCCGGGTGAGCTGATCTATATGGCCCCCGTCATGTATCATGTTTATGCTTCCGTGCACCTCGATTCCTCCGGGAGGTCGGGTACTGATGGTTCCTACTAGCCGAGCTCCCAGTCGGTTCTCTCTTGATTCTCCCGGGCGGGCTCGATCGCCTACAACCGCTCTCTGGGGTTTTGGATCGCCGGTCCTACGGGTTGGATCTTCAGGCTTTTCTGCTGGCATAATGGCTAGGGCCCGCGGTGGTCGCTCTACTGGCGCAGCCGCCGCTGGATGTGTCGGTCGCACAAGTGGTGGTCTCCTCCTCGGCCGGGAACTGCTGTCACTGCTTCGTCGGGGTTGTCACTCCTCCCGTACCTCTGCTTTCCTGGTGGTTATAGGCGCACGGCTGCGATCTAGCCGCCCGGTCTTGCTCTCACGGGGAGGTGGCGACAGTAGGTCATCCGATCTTCGCTTGGGTGCCTTACCCCCATATGTCTCGTGGTCCGCCTGAGCATGCCTGTCGGCCACGGTCATCAGCTCATCATACCCCAGCGGCTCCTGCACTCGCAAGTTGTACGAAAGTTCTCCGGGTCTTAACCCCTGTTTGAAGGCCATCCCTGCGATCTTCTTGTCCAGGTTTCTGACCCCGGCCGTGGCAATTTGCAACCGGTTAACGAAAGCGCACAGCGGTTCGTGGTCAGCCTGCATGCAATCGAAAAGGATTGTTGATGTTTGAGCTGTTCTGGCTCTGAGGATAAACCGGCCGACAAACTTGTCAGCGAACTGTTCGAAAGTTTCAACCGAGTCCACCGGCAGCTCGTAGAACCAGCTCAACGCCTCCCCCGAGAGCGTCTCTTGGAACACGTTGCAGCACGTGGCATCAGAATAGCCCCTTGTGCCCGTCTGCGACTTGAAACTGTCCAGGTGCTGATACGGGCAGCTCTTTCCTGAATACGCCAGTTTCAGGGGCCTTAGGCTACCAGACCTTCCTGATTCCCTAATCCGGAGCGGAAAAGGTCCGATACGCTCATTGAATCGCGCACTGTCCCGCGGTCGCCCTGCTTTCTTCTTACTGGCGTCTAAACAGTTCTTCATATCCGACACTGAGGAGGAGAGCGTTTCGAGCGTCCTTGCGGTAGAACTGTCATGCTCGCTCGACGCCTGGCTCGTGCGGTACGGTAGCTCGACCGGACCGGAGTTTTTCAAAGCTTCTGAAAAGAGAGGCGTGGGTACATACACGGTCCTTCTTCTTCCCGTGGGCTGTCCCACTTCGAGGTGCGGGAATTCGCTAACCTTGCTTGCGGGCCGTGACGCCGCCCGAGGAGTGCTCGGCTGGCCTCCTTTTCCCAGGACCGCTAACAAGGCGGCGTTTACTGCTTTCAACTCCTGGCACCGGGCATCTGCCCTTAGCCGGTCTTGGCCGCACTCTGCTCGCAACCGCTCGACTTCTGCCTTCATCTTCTTTATTTCCTCTCCCGCACCATACCGGTCGGGGTTCTCTGAATCTTTGCGATCGTGACTTCTGCCTTGGTCTGGAGAAGGGGCGAACCTCGCACCGACCTCAACCCTTATACTACGGGCCCGGTCGGGGATCTGAATTCGCTCTGATCTTCCGTCTCGGTTGGGAGAAAGGGCGAACCTCGCACCTATCTCAGCCCCTGTGTTTTGGGCCTGGTCGGGGATCTGAATTCGCTCTTTCAACCGTCCGGTGCCAGTTTTTATCTTCCTTCCTTCCATGGCTTCTGGACCGCGTATTTAACTATCTTTCAAAGGATCGATCGGGCTCTACTCCCCGGTAGAGCAATGCTAACTTTTCTCGTGGATCAGAAAAAAAAATCGTTCCCACAGACGGCGCCAATTGTTTCTGCACAAACCCTGGGGCCTGGTAGATACAGATGAATCCAACTTGATCTCCTGCAATCCTGCTTACTAAGGGGAATACCGGGCGGGCCGGTCTTCTCCTCTCCGATGCCTAAGTTAGTATAGTTGGGATATATATAACTTGAGCACGTATGTAAGCGGGGAGAGAGATAAGTTACCTATTAATGAGGGTAGCTGGGGCCCTTATATAGGTGGTTGGGGGTGAGGGCTGGCCTCACCCTTCAATGTGGGACTGGTTCCCTCCGAAGGGCAGTTCGGGTGACCTCTTTGGCAGGCGGGCGCCCCCGGTCCCAGGGTCCCTGGCAGCCAGATAGACCGCTGGACCTCGAGGCCGGGTGCTGGTGGTTTGGTCCCGAGCCTCGGGCCGGGCCCTGGTGCACTTGTTGCGGGTCTGTGGGCCTGGTGTAGCCTCTCTGCGGCTACTGTCAACAACAATCATATCCTGCTACAACGTCTCTTTCCTGTTTTCATTCGACCGTTCCTTTCTCGTCACGTTGTGGAGCCATTAGTAGCGTTGGCAAGATTTTTCCAGAAGGTATGCACACGGGAAGTGAGAAAATCTGACCTCCGGGAAATGCAACAAGACATCGTTCATATCTTGTGTAAATTTGAGATGATATTTCCTCCAAATTTTTTCGACATCATGCCTCACCTCGTGATCCATCTTCCTCGGCAGTTGTTGCTTACCGGTCCTATGCACTTCACTTGGATGTATCCGATGGAAAGGTACGTATTTTACACCTTATGTTAATTTCCTCATCAATATATGTGATTTAGTATTAATGTATTATCATAACACTTTAAAAACTTCATTTATAGGCAACTTGGACAATACGGTGATTTTGTCCAAAACAGATCCGCACCTGAAGGATGTATAGCTGAAGCATATATTGCGCACGAGTGCGTCACCTACATGAAGCTGTATTTAGGAGCGTTACAGGAAAGCATACCGGAAGATGTACCTTCATAGTTCAAACTTTCCATACTCTCCGACGATGTTGTACTCGGTGGAAACATGCTAGTTTCCTACAAGTTGAAAGATTATGAGGTAGCCATTGCACATTGGTGGGTACTAATTAACTGTCCAGAAGTTCAGTTTTGGAAGAACATGCATCTAAACTGTGAACAAGTAGGAGGTGATCTCGATTACCACAACCGGACATTCGCAGAGTATTTCGGCCGCTGGGTACGTAACTTTAACATTATTCTATATGTATTTATATATTATTGTGTATAATGACGAGAGCCGAAGCTCGCATGTAATAATAACCCTACAAAATATCGTTAGTAGTATGAGCAAGTAGGGATCGTTCTAAGCCGAGGATTAAGGGTACCTGAAATATGAGATTGTTAGACAAATATATACACATGTATTCACAAAACGTCACAATGGGGAAAAAGATATGTTTCGGCAGCAAGGCTGCCCCTAACTCTAAAGAAAACACAAAATTAAACCTAAACTACTATATACAAGTGATCATCATCTCTCACACAAAACAATTCACACAAAAGACTCTTTAATACATAGATTCGCATGCAAGAAGGTAAGAGACAAGTATTTAGCATGTTTATAACTTAAATTAGTTTCGATCCCAACTAGAGCCTATGAGGTCATCTAATCGTTGATTGCTAAAGTCTTAAGATTAACTACGAGTATAATCCTAAGGTTATGTTAACCGATTTTACATGATTAACAATTAAGCATATGAATCACAAATCGAAGACATGCAAACAAGCAAGGTTGTCAATCATCTTATTTAACATGCAAGTTCTAAGGGTTTTATACTCTAGGCGAAAACACAAACCAAGACAACTACGAGTATGAATTATTCATGTTTTCTAGTTTGATGAAACCTAACACCTAGATTTACATGCAAACAACAAATGCTTAAGCACAACTAATGTTTCGGTTTTTAAGGCACACTCCTTAGATCACTAACCAAATTAAATCCTAAACATGCTTCTAATACCACTGCTCTAATTATCCATACATACGAAATCCATGAATTAAAATTGCAAAAAAACTACATGAACTTCAACAAAGTTGATTCATACAAAAGTTTAGCAAAAACCAAGAATTGAAACAAGTTCTTACAAGATAACCAAACATAAATAAATACAAAAGCCATAGGGGAATAGATCACACTTTAAGAACCTTGAAGACTCCTCAAATGTGACAAGGTGGTACTCGGCTGCTGCTTGGTAGATGCTCGGCAGGAACAAAAATTCGGCAGAAGACCAAGGTGAAGGTACGGCAGTTTTGGTGGTGGTGGTGATGGGTTTTGGCTATGTATTTAAGTGTTGGTGCTTGAGAAGACTTGGTAGAGCTTTAGGCTAGTATTTTATGCTTGAGATGAGATGATTTTCAGAATGAAAAGTGAGGCTATATATATAAGGGAGAGGCTGCCGGCAACCCTAGTGTAGGAAGGGTTTCAGAAAACCCAATTGATTAAGGATTTGAAACCTTCCTTTTCAAAGTTTAATTAGGTTTTCTTTTTCTGATTTTTCTTCGAGGCTTGGGCTTCACATCTTCATGGACTTCTTGTATAGGCTTTAGACTTCATTTGAAAGGTCTTGATCCATCGAAAATGCCCCAAACCGGCAGTTCTTCATTTTGGCACAAATCTGCCTATTCCGGCAGCTTCTCCTAGTTTGACTAGCAGAACTTCTTTCTTCGTATTTTTCTTCAATGCCTTGGTTCGGTGTCATCCTCCTTTCTTCCTTAAGCTTGGACTATCTTCACATATGCATTTGTATACCATTTGGTCCATTGAAGACAGAATTTGCAAAAAGGAGGCAGTAGCTTCTTGGAATCGGCAGAAACGACCTTGTTGTAGTAACTCTGGCATATCTCCCTCCTCGAAACTCCAATTGATGCGATTTCAAGTCTCAGATAAACTGGACACATAAAGCAACCTCCAAATAAAACAGTTTTATCAAATTCCTTGTGAGTCGTCGGGAATGATTTTTCAAAGTTGGGACACAGTCCCAGGAAAATCCTGGAAGTCCCTGGATTGGTTTGCTCGAACTGCTATTTTGCAGCCATCTTTTGGGTGGCTTCCCGAACTCTAATTGATCTGAAATTTTAACAAAACATTCCTCAGTATATGAATAATAAGCACACCAAATTTCATTGAATTCGGACAAGGATAGATTACAGTTTTACTCATCTCAAAATCACGAAAAAGACATATTTTGCACTATTTTCCAGATTTCTCATACTTGGTCATTTTTCGGATTCTTAACCAATTTTTCCCAAACTCTACCAAATTAACACTAAACTATATTATGACTCTATCTTAGACAAATAAGGGTTAAACAAAGCATAAATGAGGGCATAAACATATATATATAATATCGTCGCACATTATGCTCCTATCATATAATTATTCATATTTATAGTTGATTCTGATGGTTGCAGATGGACCTTATTAAAAATGATAATCACCCAAATTGGTCGCACGAACTCCGACTTCTGGCGATGAAGCCGGTCTATTCAAAAGTTTATGCGACGTGCAAGGTGAAAGGTGTGTTATTTCGATGTGAAGAGAGAGACGTCAGACTGAAAACACAAAATTCAGGGGTTATGGCACATGGTGGGGATGATGGAGTTGGCTATTACGGTGTTCTCCATTCAGTTGTGGAACTGCATTATGGGGAAGGCATGAAAGTGCACCTTTTCAAGTGTAGATGGTTTGACACACGGCGCAGAGCATGAAAACCGATTAATACGGCATAACTTCTGTGAACACTAGTACATCATGGTATGAGGATGACCCGTTCGTTTTAGCCACATGGGTGAAACAAGTGTTTTATCTTGATGATCTCGCCAAGGGTGACCCGTGGAAAGTAGTCAACACTATCCACCATCGCAACATTTACCGGGCGTCTACACTTGGAGTGGCTAAAGAGAACGAGGAAGGTGGCACCGCGTATCAAGAGTCCAACTCAAACGGTATTCCTGACTCCTCTTTTATTCGCCTAGACACGCCGGTGCGAATGCGACGTGAAGAGCCACGTATGGGTAGCCTGACGTTCGTTAAATCAATTTTGTAAAATTTTTATATGATTAGTTGCGTCTCATTGATTTAAAACTATTATTTGTTAAAGGTCAGGCCAAAAAACGTCATTTAGACAGTCCAATTACCGTTTCTAAGCGTTTAGAGGTTTGACTTACCCGGTTGACCGTTCCGATCGAGCCTTTAACGTTGTCAGCTGAAGTTGGATTTTTTTTCATACATGTATTTAATCTTAACGGTGATATCTGACGGTTAGAATAGATTTTTCTAAACTTTTAGATTCAAAATCAGAACATATGCACTAATGTTCCTTAACTTGTTTACCAAGTGTTTAAATGAATGTATAGTTTCAAATAGTTACTATACGTAGACTCTTCAAATGCAAAAATATTGTGAAATAAGATATGACCGAAATAATGAAATACGTCTACATTTGAAAAATGACAAGATTCCGATAAAATCTGTGTGCCGAATGTTGCGGTTAACAGTTTTTTACTTTCGTTTTCCTATGGATAGCCTGACGTTCGTTAAATCAATTTTGTAAAATTTTTATATGATTAGTTGCATCTCATTGATTTGAAACTATTATCTGTTGAAGGTTATGCCAGAAACCATCGTTTAAGTAGACTAATTTCGTTTTTAAGCGTGTAGAGGTTTGACTTAGTGGTTTGACCTATAGTTTAGCCGACGAAAATTATATGTCGTCGGCTAAACTCTTGCGATCCGCGCCTTTTTATTGTTTTCCGTTGGATGGCTCAGATCCAACGGCTGTTGATTTTCCAAAGTATAGCCGACGATGTTCATAGAATAGACGACGATATTCAAAGAGTAGCCGACGAAATCTTTTAAATCGTCGGCTATTCTCTAAGTTTAGCCGACGAAATTATATTTCGTCAGCTAAACTCTTGCTCTCCTCCTCCAATCCGCCGCTCTCCTCCTCCTCCTCCCCCTCCTCCTCCATCCAACCGATCCTCCTCCTTCCCCTCCTCCTCCGGCCGGCCTCCTCCTCCTCCTAAAGAAAATCATCCCGTAAGTTTTTTTGTTTTTTTTGTTTTCAATTTATTTTAATTGTATAATTTAGGTATATAATTTAGATATTTAAGTGTGCGTTAAATTGTTATATATATTGATTATATGTATAAATTGTTAGATTAATTATATATATAAATTTGTAGATTAATTATATAAATTGTTATATATTTGTTAATATTGGTTATATGTTAATGTATATTTTAATTGTTATATATAAATTGTTAAATTAATTATATATATAAATTGGTAGCCTAATTATATAAATGGTTATATTTATGTTAATATATAAATGATTATTTGTATGTATATATATGTTAATGATGAAATATAGTTATATTTGTATATAAATGGTTATATTTATGTTAATGGTTAGTATTATTTAAAATTAGTTAAAATTTAAATATTAATTTGTTAGTATGTTTTAAAATATGTTAGTATTATTGGTTATTATATTAATTAGAATTTGTTATTTAATGTAATACAATTTAATATTAATTAATGTATTAATGCCTCAAGCTCCAGATGACCGATGCATTTAGACAATTATTCGGAGGCCGTTGTTCCAGATCTAGGGGTTCTGGAAGTTCTGGCAGATCCGGAGACTCCGAGAGGACCCTTAGCCAGCCTGAGAGGACCACCAGCCAGCCTCAGAGGATCGATTCATCCCAGCAGCGGAGGAGTGTGAGCAGCCGGCACCAGACCCTTTTATCGGCGGGGCGGCCGTCGAGCAGTTCACGTCCCCTCTCCGGCCAAATCCTCCGAGATGTAGTACGCAGCTATTTCAGGACGACATAGCTCCAAACGTTCATCAGGTCTGTATGCTTGTGGTTCATCAGGAGCCGATGACGAGTCCTGCGCCGTCTGCTGTTGACTCTACTGAGGGGCCTACTCTCCCTAATCAGCTGTACATGCCATACAACATTCCTGCCATACCCGAGGTCGACGAGCGTGGTGTGCCCATATGGCCTGATAGGCCTCAGTACGTGAGTGTTGCGGAGGCATACCATCATGAGCCATTTGAGAGACCTGAGCTCCTGATTTCGGCGATATTAAAAGGAAAGTCGACAGACGGGTCATCGAGTTCAGGTAACATTTGATTTTATTAATTAAATGTTTTAATAAAATTTCCACCAATCGTCGTTTATGTGATAGGGACTGCCGCTAGCAGTTCAAGCAGGAATACGAGAGGTGTCATATGTTTTGATATGCTCAGGAAAACTGTTGAGACCAGGGGGAGGATCCAGATCAACGAACCCCTAATCATGATGCTCAGGGAAAAGAACGCCGCGATTACGCGGGTTGTGTGGGGGCACTAATTAGGGATAGAGTCCCTATGTTGTGGACACGGTGGGCTAATGTGCCTGAAGAGATCAAGAGGGAGGTCAACAACGCGGCGTCGGTGAGTAATTTAAAAAACTTAATTTCTTTATCGTAATATTTAATAATTTTCGGTATTGTTATAATTTTAAAACTAATAAAATATTATCTTTCAGACATACTTCGAGATTGCCGAACACAAGCAGGATTGGGCGGACGCGATGCAAAACTCGAGGTACGTTGGGAATTTCTCATCTTATAATTTGAAATATTTTATGATATTAATAATATTTCTAATGCACTTTTGTTTTTTCCGTAGGTTCAAAGAGTGGAAGAACGAGCTCCGTACCCACTTTACCGAATACGACAAACATGGTCGTATGGGTACTACAAGAGAGTTCATGTTCAGGGAGTACGAGTGGCGTTGGTTGAAGACAGTAGACTTTAACAACCCAGTTATGCAGGTAAATACTAAACTTAACTATAAATGTTTATTTTGTTAATATTTTAATTATTAGTTTAATTATTTTATAATTATTACACTAATATTTTTTTATGTATTTTTCTAATATTTTATTATTTGTTTGAAGGAACGGTCTCGGATAAACTCTGCGAACCGCCGCCGTAACACAACCCCCCATCATGGTGGTTCTAGGCCATTTTCACAATATCAGGAGGAGGCGCTTAGAGATCATCCTTTAAGCAACTCGTACGTAGAGACGTTCAAGAAGGCTTATCCATTAGCGACAGAAAAGCTTGTAAGACGTTGATTACGATTTTAAAATTTTAATTATTAATTTTACTTAATTATATATTTGTTAGAATATTAATTATTATTTTTTTCCGGTTCAATTAGGAGAGGGTGAACCGGGCCGAAGAAGAATGGTTGCAGGAAGTTGTTCGGGAGACACAACCGAACATTTCAGAGGAAGATCTGCAAGAAGCCCTGAGCCAGGTCGACCGATCGAATGTCCAAACTGCAGCGAGGATATTCAACGCAGCCTTCTCAGAACGGTCAAACGACTACTACTGCCGGGGTTTGGGAAGTTCTGGAATATGGGTCCTGAAGACCACTAAGGGAGCTCAAAAGAAGGGAGGCGAGGACACCCAACAGATGAGGGGGGAAATGCAGAGATTGGCAGAAGAAAATGCAAGATTGGTGGCCCTGTTCCAGAGATCACAGGAGCAACAACGCAGAACAAGGGAGCAACAACGTAGAACACAGCAGTATCAGATGGAAATGGAGCGTTGGCATGGTGAATGCTAGAGAATTCGGCGACAGAACTACGCCGGCCAACAAAACTGGTGGTATGCTATGTTCGCGGCACAACAACAAGGCTTTGAACCCCCGCCCCCGTTTGAGCCGTTAGATGAACCTCCAATGCCGAGAGCTCCCGAGTTCATTCAGCAGGATGACGAGCATGATGGACAGCAGGATGACGAGCATGATGGACAGCAGGATGGTGGCCAGGATGACGGGTATGCTGGGGATGACGTGGTGGACTTTAGTGCTTTAGGTGATGATTAGGGTTATATTTTATGTATATTTGAACAAATTAAATAAGTCATTTAGACGTGTTTCTTGTTGGTGTAAATGCATGGATTGTCATTGTGAATTGCAGGTTGCTTGAAATGGTAATTTAGAAATTAATTTAATTTTTTTTCCCCAAAATGTAAGAATAGCCGACGATATTGGCATTATTTCGTCGGCTATAACTAATTAATGCCTCTTAAAATATTAATATATTCCGACGAAATAACTGACGAAATAGATGAAATCGTCGGCTATATTTCAGAACAAATAGCCGACGAAACAGAAGATATCGTCGGCTATAGTTTACGATATCGTCGGCCATACTCGAAAATATCCGACGAATTTCGTCAGATATTTTGCCAAGGTTTGGTCGACAAAATGAATTTTCGTTGGTGATAATTTTGGAATGGCCGACAATTTCGTTATTTTCGTCGGCCATTCGTTTTACCGACGTCCTTTTACCGACGAATTATAGCCGACGAAATTTTCGTCGGTAGAAGGAATAACCGACGAAAATTTGGCATAGTAGACGAAATTTTTTTCGTCGGCTATTCTGTCCGATGTGGTAGTGATAGGCTGCCCCTAAACTAGGCACGAAAATAAAATGCAGAAAATTAAACTCTAAACTACTATGTACAAGTTTGGTTGACATCTCTCACGCAAACCACTCATCAAAAACTATCACAAATCAAAACAAGTAACAAGTAAGGACTCATGAAAACATGCATAAAAATATTCAAGACTCGTCTTAATTCCAACCTACCTAAACTCCTTAGCGGTTTATCTAGTCGATTTTAGATTTAACGAAAATACTTAGAATTAGCTTAGCGCATAACCCTAATCTTTAGCTAACCGATTAAAAACACTTAGCGTAGAAATTAACAAATTAGCATATAAGGCACGAAATCTCTTAGTCGGAAACAAGTTAACATGCAAGAGGTCACTCTTCATATTAGACAAGCAAGTTGTAGGAATTACTCTAACCCTAGGTACACTACCAGATCTGACAGAATAGCCGACGAAAAAAATTTCGTCGACTATGCCAAATTTTCGTCGGCTATTCCTTCTGCCGACGAAACTTTCGTCGGCTATAATTCGTCGGTAAAACGGCATCGGTAAAACCAATGGCCGATGAAAATAACAAAATCGTTGGCTATTCTCGAGTATGGCCCACGATATTACCGACAAAAATTAATTTTGTCGACCAAACCTTGGCAAAATATCCGACGAAATTCGTCGGCTATTCTCGAGCATGGCCGACGATATCGTAAACTATAGCAGACGAAATTCGTCGGCTATTTGTTCTGTAATATAGCCGGTGATTTTATCTATTTCGTCGGTTATTCCGTCGGAATATATTAATATTTTAATAGGTATTAATTAATTATAGCTGACGAAATAATGTCATTTTCGTCGGCTATAACGTTTATGGCCGACGAAATTTGGTAAAAATCGTCGGCTATAGCACTTATAGGTGACGAAATAATGCAAATATCGTTGGCTATTCTTACATTTTTTAGAAAAAAAATTAAATTAATTTCTAAATTACCATTCGAAGCAACCTGCAATTCACAATGACAATCCATGTATTTACACTAACAAGAAACACGTCTAAATGACTTATTATTTAATTTATTCCAATATACATAAAATATAACCCTAATCATCACCTAAAGCACTAAAGTCCACCACGTCATCCCCAGCATCCTGCTCTCTATCATGCTCGTCATCCTGCTGAACGAACTCGGGAGGTTGAGGCAATGGAAGTTCAACAAACGGCTGAAACGGGGGCGGGGGTTCAAGTCTTTGTTGTTGTGCCACGAACATATCATACCACCAGTTTTGTTGGCCAGCGTAGTTGTGTTGCCGAATTCTCTCGCATTCAGCATACCAACTCGACATATCCAAATGATGCTGCTGTGTTCTGCAGTGTTGCTCCTGTGATCTATGGGACTCGGCCGCCAATCTTGCGGCCAATCTCTGCACTACCCCCCTCAGCTGTTTGCTGTCCCCGCCTCCCTTCTTTTGACCTCCCTTAGTGGTCTTCAGGAGCCCTATTCCAGAACTTCCCAAACCCCGGCAGTAGTATTGGTTTGACCGGTGTGGGAAGGCTGCGTCGAACATCCTCGCTGCCGTTTGGACATTCGATCGGTCGACCTGGCGCAGGGCTTCTTGCAGATCTGTCTCTGAAATGTTCGGTTGTGTCTTCCGAACTACTTGCTCATACACTTCTTCTTCGGCCCGGTTTACCCTCTCTTAATTGAACGGGAAAAAAAAATAATTAATATTCTAACAAATATATAATTACGTAAAATTAATAATTAAAATTTTAAAATCGTAATCAACGACTTACGAGCTGTTCTGTCGCTTGTGGATAAGCCTTCTTGAACGTCTCCACGTACGGGTTGCTATCAGGATGATCTCTAAGCGCCTCCTCCTGATATTGTGCAAATGGCCTAGAACCACCATGATGGGGGGTTGTGTTACGGCAGCGGTTCGCAGAGTTTATCCGAGACCGTTCCTTCAAACAAATAATAAAATATTAGAAAAATGCATAAAAAAATATTAGTGTAATATTTATAAAATAATTAAACTAATAATTAAAATTTTAACAAAATAAACATTTATAGTTAAGTTTAGTATTTACTTGCATAAGTGGGTTGTTGAAGTCTACTGTCTTCAACTAACGTCACTCGTACTCCCTGAACATGAACTCTCTTGGAGTACCCATACGACCACGGTTGTTGTATTCGTTAAAGTGGGTACAGAGCTTGTTCTTCCACTCTTTGAACCTACGGAAAAAACAAAAGTGCATTAGAAATATTATTAATATCATAAAATATTTCAAATTATAAGATGAGGAATTCCCAACGTACCTCGAGTTTTGCATCGCGTCCGCCCAATCCTGCTTGTGTTCGGCAATCTCGAAGTATGTCTGAAAGATAATATTTTATTAGTTTTACAATTATAACAATACTGAAAATTATTAAATATTACGTTAAAGAAATTAAATTTTTTAAATTACTCACCGCGTTGTTGACCTCCCTCTTGATCTCTTCGGGCACATCAGCCCACCGGGTCCACAACATAGGGACTTTATCCCTAATTATTGCCCCCACGCAACCCGCGTAATCGCGGCATTTTTTTCCCCTGAACCTCCTGATTAGGGGGTTCGTTGATCTGGATCCTCCCCCTGCTCTCAACAGTTCTCCTGAGCGTGTCAAAACATATGACACATCTCGTATTCCTCGTTGAACTGCTACCAGCTGTCCCTATCACATAAACGACGATTGGTTAATAAAATTAAATATTAGTGCGTTAATTTTAATAAAATATTTAATTAATAAAATCAAATGTTACCTGAACTGGATGACCCGTCTGTCGACTTTCCTTTTCTCCTCGCCGAAATTAGGAGGTCAGGTCTCTCAAATGGCTCCTGATGGTATGCCTCCGCAACACTCACGTACTGAGGCATATCAGGCCATATGGGCACACCACGAAAGTCGACCTCGTGTATCGCAGGAATGTTGTACGGGAGGTAGAGCTGATTTGGGAGAGTAGGGCCCTCAGTGAACCTTGGAGCATCTGGCTCGAGAGGGGGACGTGAACTGCTCGACGGCCGCCCCGCCTGGAGAAGGTTCTGGTGCCGAGAACTCACACTCCTCCGCAGCTGGGATGAATCCACAGTCCTCCGCGGCTGGGATGAATCCACACTCCTCCTCGGCTGGCTGGTGGTCCTCTCAGGCTGGCTAATGGTCCTGTCGGAGTCTGCGGAACCGGCAGAACTTCCAGAACGGCCTCCGAATAACTGTCTGAGTGCATCGGCCATCTGTAGCTTGAGGCATTAATACATTAATTAATATTAAATTATATTACATTAAATAACAAATTCTAATTAATATAATAACCAATAATACTAACATATTTTAAAACATACTAACAAATTAATATTTAAATTTTAACTAATTTTAAATAATACTAACCATTAACATAAATATAACCATTTATATACAAATATAACTATATTTCATCATTTGTTAAAGGAAAAACACATTATGTGCCTTCGTCAATGTAACTGACGAGAGGTAATTAGGTAGTCATTATTGTCATTAATGTATTTACTATTACCGTTATAATACTCACCCTATATAAAGGGGATTATCAATGAAATGAGTAGACCAATTCCCATTTTCCTACAACACGTTATCAGCACTTTGCCTAACCATGAGTTTTTAGCAAAAAAAAAAACAAAAAACAAAAAAAAAACAAAAAAAAAAAACAGAAAAAAACCCTAATTTTTTGTTTTTCTGCCTCCGCCTCCCTAGCCTTCCACCAGGCCGTCGCCGCCGCCGCCGCTTGTTTTCCTAGCCGCATCCCCGCCCGAAGCCAACGAGCTCTCTCTGATCGGCGTTGGCCACTCCAAACCGGATCCACTGCTTCGATCGGCTCGCCTTCAATCCGCCACCCTCTGATAGAACCTCACCTCAACCCGATCATTCGATCTCGTCCCCCGGTGCCGGTCCTCCGCTCGAACTCGTCCAGGATCCACTGGCCCTTCCACTGCCTCGATCCGGAGCCCCCGACGACGCCATGACGCTCCCGATCGGACCACTCCGATCTCAGCCTCGCCACCACCTCACGCTCCGTTTCCGACGATCGGACCACCCATTGCTTCAATCGCCGCTCGGCCTCGACTCCGGCTCGTCTCGACGCCGACGACTCCGATCTCGTCATCGACGCGTCTGCTCCTCTGATCGCCGCTCCGACGACACCGAGCCACGCCACAACAGTAGCACAGCAGCCCGAGTCAAAAGACCCGATCCCGTTTCTACCGGCGATAGCTCGTCGGGAAAAAAAAAATTGTTCCAAAAGTTCCACCGACGAAAATCTCGTCGGTAGATTTTGCAATCGACCCGACTCGGCCCAACCCCTTGGGCCCACTACTACAAAAAACTCAATACACAACACAAATCAGACAACACTTTGAAAGTTACATGTTGTGTGAATGACTGAACTGCTTCACACAACCTAAAGTGAATAATTTGTGTTGTATGATGGTACACATTTTCCATGTTCTGAAAAACATTTTTCCAGATTTTGTCACACAACTCTAACACACATTTTCTGTTGTATGATTAATGAAAATCTTGGCGGCAGAACTCCCTCCGACATTGAAACTCAAATTTGGGCAAGGTCTAGATGGACAGACAACAAAGTTATTGTTTTGTGTTGTATGATAATGTCACATCCTGCATTAGGTGTCACCAAGTGCAAAGTGACAAATACTTGTACAACAGAATTTCGTAGTTGTGTTGTATGAGTTGGTTTGCTTGTCATTCCCCCATTTTCATTTTGGCTCCAATGGCATAGAGGTAGCATCTCTGAAAGCGGGAAAGTTGCCTCCATGATTTTTTGGTTTTGAAAAACATACATGTGTTACAATTCTCACAACAATGTATTTTTATTCTGTTGTGCAATTGTTTTGTTACTTCTACAAGAACTATACGTATGAAATATCTAGTGTAAAGAAAAGGAAATTGGTACAACAGTTCAAAAGTTTTCAGTTGTATGAAGGTTAAACCTAGGGTCATGCCAAACTTGTCAAATTTTAGGCCGGCGGCAAATTTCCCTCTTTTACCAAAATATTTGAGCCAAATGACACATTATTATATTTTCTATTGTGTCAGTAAGTTAAAGGCAAATTTTAAACCACTCTCGGGTTCTCTCTCTTCACAAAAACAGGTAGCTCTATTCTCTCTCTCTTACAAACTCACAGCTAGCTCTCTCTCACAAACCCTCGATCTCTTACACACACAGCAAGCTGTCTCTCGTCCTTAAACCGACAGCTCTCTCTCACAAACCCACCACAACAAGCTCTCTCTCGTCCTTAAATCTTCGATCACTCTTGTCCCACAGCTCTCGAAAATGGTAAGACCTAAATTTGATTCTCTCTTCCTCTCTTTCTCGATTCTCTTATGTTTCTCTTCGATTTCAAAACCCTCATTTCAGTTTTCTCTTCGATTGATTCGATTTCACAAACCCTAACACCTCTTCTGTTTTGTTGGTTTCGAATTGTTGGTGAATGCCGACGTCCTTAGTCCATGGCCGCTCAGAAGGAGCGATGTCCTCTTATTTTCTGTTTTGTTTGTTTCGACGGCGCATCAAAAGATAGACTGAGGACGTCGGTTGCTTACCAAACCTCACCTTCCTCCACCACTTTAAACTCTGCTGACGCAAAAAATGGTAGGCCGAACAACCCGACCCCCCAAACCCGCTGAAAAAACCGCAACCGGAGTGAATGCAACCAATCAAGTCTCAAACTACGAGCAAATCAGAGACCAGAGAATCAAAGTGAACAAGGAGCGAATGCAGAAGCTGGGCATTTTCGACCTTTCACTGCAGCTCAACTCCAAACGCCGCCGTGGCACTCACCCTTCCGATCTCAAACCCAAACCCCCTCTCTCCCCAGCAAGGCGCTCTTCCCGGTAAAATCCCCAAATTTAAAAGCATTATTATTGAGTCATGATTTCCTTGAATTTTGTGGATTTAGGGTTTCGAATTTCAGGTTGAAGACTCTGGCTCCGGTGAGCTATGTGGAAATTAGGCCCAAAGGGAAGAAGGAGTCCACGTGGAATGTTGAGATTAAAATAAAAGAGGGAAAAAGGCCGGAGATTTATTCTGATGAAGATGAGAAGCTACTGGGGGATTGTAAGGAGACTTGGGAGCTATCGGTTGATGGATATGGAGATGACCGGAAGCGGATATATGATCCAGTTAAGGGCGAAACTTGCCACCAATGCAGGTATTCAAGCTCTAATGTGTTATGCTATTCTTAGCAGGGGAAGAAGAAATGGAAGAGGTTAACTGGCTTGTTGAATTGTAATAAGCATCTAATGTGTTATGCTATTCTTGGATATTGTTTTGTTAATATCATGCTATGTGCAGGGCTTCTCCCAAATGGTTCCAAAGCATCATTAACTTATGCATATATCCCAATTCTGTCCTTTTTTTTTTGCTCCACAGTTCTCTTAAATTTATCTATATTTTGTCTTTGTTTCAAAGTTTTAGAGGAGAATATGTTAGTTTTGAGTAGATAGCAGAATGTTTTGTGCTTGGTGAAGGTAGTTGCATTGTGGTATGAATAGTTCTGTTGTATTTGTTGAGATGCCAACTGGGGATGCCAAAAACTTTGGGGTTGCTAGAGATACAGGAAGATATGCTCAGAAACTACATCATATTTCCCTATAAAGGTCTAATTTGTATAATTGATTGACAAATGCTTCTTTTACTAAACAGACTCATGTACTGCTAGTTAAGGATCAAAGACTCTTTGGGGAACTATAGGCTACTCTAACTAGGAAATTTTGAAGAACTTGCAGTAGCAAGTTAGTCGAATTGAATTATGCATGTAGCTCAGTACCTGGGTAATGAATAACTGATAGGGGTTGTAATATTCTCCTATTCGTGTTATAATTCCATTTATACTTCCTTGTGATCAGAGCCTATGATGCTCGCAACCTTGTCATTTGTTGTGCTATAAGTTCATGTGAAACTGTCAACAACTTTGTAACTTGGTGCTTGTTATTTCTTTTTGTTGTTCTGTTTCTCTCATTTATATATTTCATTTGAATCTCTAGTTTATCTTGTATACTTGCAAAGCTTCTCTGAAAGTTATTTGTTACCTAAACTATTGAATTTCGAAGTTGAAACTACATCTTGGAGTGATGAACAGTTTTGATGAATTTCTGTAAACTGCTGACATGTGAAGATAGATAAATTTTATAGAGGTTT
Organism: Potentilla sterilis; assembly: GCA_963682095.1. Lineage (NCBI taxonomy): Eukaryota > Viridiplantae > Streptophyta > Magnoliopsida > Rosales > Rosaceae > Potentilla > Potentilla sterilis. The sequence continues at coordinate 37,098,482 of OY821757.1, read as the reverse complement.
GAGAATATAACCATGCAAATATGTGAAGGGACCTTGGAATTTTATTTCTAATGTGGTTATTGTTTTGTGTGTCAGGTCAGTTTGGGCATAGCTGGCTTGAAGGTGCTGCCAAGGGTTTTGGAGGGATCTGTCTTAGCTCTCTTGCTGATTTGTCCTAGAGTTTTTCTTTAGTGCGTCCTAAGGTAATTTACCTTTTTTATTTGTTAATTTTTAATTTTATATTTATCTTTTGAAGGTAAGATGTGTGGAGGGTTAGTGACCCAGTGTATTATTTTTTGTAAAAAGAAGAAAATGGTGTTGTGTAATTTCATCGAATTTTAACTTTTGATGTTTTTGTCAGGGTTTATGGATTGTACTGTTGATATGGGATTGCAAATGACATTTTTTGTCGGCATTAGAGACAAGTGTTGTTGTACTGTTTTTCGCAACCAAGCGTGTGCGCAAGAGGTAATGGTTGTTGAACTTATCGGTAATATGACCTTTTTTAGTCCATAGTTTCGTGTTGATGTATTTTTTTAAAATTTTCCCTGGACGTATTTTGTAGACATTGCATGGAGGTCCTTGAAAAATTAATATCCTGATTATAATTTATTACAATTGCGACGTGATGGGCTGGTTTGGTGAGGCTTAAACCGTTGAAAATTGGGGTCAATTGATGTGCAGGTAAATTAGCTAATGTCAAATTATAAGGTTTTAACCTACTGCTTTATTATAATGATGATTATATCTTTGTTGATTTATGTCATGTTGATTATCATCTGTTTTCTAATGATATACGTTATAGATGTTATGAAATTTAATTTCTGGGAAGTATAATGTATGTGTTAGTGTGTGATTGTGTTGCATTTTATCCCTCTATTTCAATATAAAATTGTGTGTTTTTGACTGACCGATTGACTTATTTATGATAGGTTATTGGATAATTATCTTACATTGGATTCAGGTATTGACTTCTTTCACAAATTTTGTATGGTATTCAATTTTGTTTTACTCATTTTTTTAATTAAAAAAGACATAATGCTGATAGATTTTTGTTTCTTTTCTGAGTGTCTACCTTCTTTCCAGATTTTTGGTGTGGTTTTTAACCTCTAGGTTAACAACTTTTATCATTTATAGCTGGACCTTTCCGGCTTGAGCACTCCAATTCTTTCTCATGACAAATTCATCAAGGTATTTAAATGTAAACGGATGGATTATGATTGTGTCAAGTATACCTCTGATTAAGTTTGTTACCGTAGTAAATTCCATGACTATTGTTGCTGAAATTAGTCTGGGGCTTCCTGTATGATGGTATATGTATTTGTTGCATAAGATGTTTAATTTTGAAGTCTTCAAAAGTGTTCATTACCTCTGTTCAAAAGTCCTCCCAATACTCATACCACTACTCACTGCCCAGCAATTAAATGTTCAGCAGTTTACTAAGTATATGCTTTTTGTAATGTATATACATTCTTTCACCATCCAGATTACTGAAATAAAGCCTCTTGAACTACGATTGAAGTTTGGAATTGGCTTTCATGGACGGGTCCGTATAACAGAGGTAATATTTATGAATGGTTTGATTTATGCCTCTATAAATTTGACTTCATATGACACTATTTATATATTTTATCCTTTTATTTCGTGGTGTTGGGCATATGATCATTTTTCCTTTGCTCCTCTTTTTGGCAGCTAAATGATGATATTTTGGAAGATCCGTTTAATAACTTCAGAATCGGACAAACAGTCACTGCCATGATCGTTGCAAAGACTAATTATTCAGATAATAACAAAAAGAGTTTCCAGTGGGATCTGTCATTGAAACCTAGTTTGTTAGCAGGTAAAGTAATATCGAGTATTTCTTTCTTTGAGCCTCATCCAGAGTAACTGTAACGATGTACTGCATGTATTACTTTTTCTTGTTCTATAACTCATGGTAAGTAAGTTACTTTGAGTACCCTTTTTCTTCAATCTCTGTGTTAGTGCTGATTAAGTTGTTCAGCTGGTCTTATTACTGAATTTACGGAAGTCCGCCAAATAATTTGGACGCCAATTTTTAAGGTTCGTTTTCGTATTGCTCTTATGGTCATATGTTTGTTGGTGGTCCTTCTATGTTGCATTTGGTTATTTAATGGTCACAATGCTCAGCTAGTTAAGGGAAATGAGCTTGTAGTTGATTCATCAAGTAGATTCCAGATAACATTTACTGATGTGTGTCTTTCATTGATAAAAGTAGACATGCTTTGTGTTAAGTTTATGTGGCATATTCTTAAGTAAGTGTGATAATGATTCGTTACCATATGCTTGTGACTTTTGAAGATCTGTAAGCTAGGCACAATAAATTGCTTTTAGAATTTCATTAAATGAAGTGTGCTTGTTATGAATTTGACTCTTAAGCATAAACTAGTGTTAACTGGATTCATATGATTACTATCTGTTGCCCTTCTTATATCTGAGAGATATATTGCTTGATGAATCACTTTCCAGAGCAAGTGAGTACATATGTAACTGATATTGCAATTGGTTTCAAGAGCAAGAAATCTGCCAAGCAAGGAGGAATATGCTAAGCAAGAAGAAATGTGCTAAGCAAGGAAGACTTGGTTCATATCAATTATTTGTACTGATTTGGCTACAACTTTTAGGTTAAGTTAGAAATTTGTGTTTAGAATCTGTATGCCATGTTTGGAACAATTGTGTACACAGGCTACTTAAATGATATGGAAGTTTTATGCAATGTTTTAATGGTAATGGCTAGCTGATAACCATTTTTATGGTAATGCTTCAGGTTTTGATATACAACAGTTTATGCTTTCATGTGTTGTACAATATGACTAAAACCCAAATCAAACTTGTGTTACAAAATCCCAAAATCTGTTGATCATATAACTCAATAAATATGAAACAAAATCAGTTGTCTGAATTAGACAACTAAATAAGTTAGAATGCTATCTATTGTGTAAATCAGACAACTGAAAAAAAATGCAATATTCTGTTGTATGTTTAAATATCACACAACAAAAAATTAGATATGTTTTGTTGTATAAACTAGACATGTCGGTGCAGCGAATGCCAAGCCAGCCATGGCATGGCATATAAGTTGTACAACAGAAATTAAAAGTGAGTTGTTGGACGTTTCATCACACAAGCTCGAGATATACAACGGTTTTTCCGAACTTACACAACGGGGATACACCGTTGTGTATTGAGTTTTTTGTAGTAGTGGCCTGACCCAACCCGGAAAAAAAAGGAATTTTTTTTAGGGTAAAATACAAAGGTAATTTTTGAAATTAGCACACAGTAACTTATATCTATTGTGTGACTATTTACTGTTTTCAAATTTTATCGTCAATATAAAATTATTTAATTTATACGATAAATGTGAAATATATATGATTAAAGTGACTAATCATATGAATATTATTTGTTTTTATGTGACATAACAATTACGATACGGCGATCAATATGTGACGACAATTTGGAGTCGGAGATCGAGCAATTGTATCATACGCAGTTTATTTGGCAAACTGACAAGTAAGATCTAATTAAAGTTATCATTTTCATTAAATCGTTAATGATATAATGCTCAAACTTATCTTATTAGACCATGACATATACTTATGAAATTTAAGCATCATAATATGTCTATTTTATTATGTTAAATAATTATTTTTATTTAACATGTTATTTAGTTTGAGCATTGCCATGATAATGTAATTTCATGAGCATTGTAATATAAAGAAAAATGGACAAACCTATACTGTGAAAAAGTATTTTCACGAAGTAAGAAAAATATGACCATTACAAGTTTCGGTCTTGAAATCCAATTTTTTAATTTCTTGAAAATTTTTCAAGATGGATATCTTATTAATTGTGTAAAAAGTAACGATAATGGAATTTCATTAACTTCATATGCAATGAAAATGGAGAAACTAAAATTTTACTGTGATAACGTAATTTCACAAAGCATCGGATTTACCATAATGTATATTGGTTTATTTTAGTTGTCGTGAATGTTATTTAGACTGCGAAACTAATACACTCTCTTCTTCCTATATTTTACAGATGGTTTAACCATCACAGTTTGGTTTTGACACATTGGACTCTGAAGAATTTGAGTACCAAATTCCCCTATTGAGCCAATAAAGGCTTGAGCATGGTATATTTATACGAACTGCTTTATGTAAATAGCTAAATAAATAATTTCAATATCTTGAATGACAATGTAAGGTCTGAGAAAAAAATCCCTGAAACGAATTATGCAAAGTAATGCAATCACCCTAAAACAAAGGGAAATGACGATGAAAGATCTGAGAAAACAAAGGGTAATGACGATGTAAGGTCTGAGAAAATGATATTTCTTGGAACAAAATATGCAAAGTAATGCAATAACCCTAAAACAAATAATAATTATCATGGACGTAAAATTCATATAATCATCCAAAAGTAAGTGGAAATAATGTACCATTTGAAAGATGATCTAGGGGACACGTCATGTGCAATGAAGCACTGCCATTGTTGTAAATCAATGAACTATTCATACGTACATTACAAGCTAGCAAAGAATTAGCTACGACTTACAATAAGTATGAAGAATCATACGAGTACGTGGATTTTTTTGGAAAAGTATCTTCAATATCCAACAAGAACATCGAAAATGATTTTACAACTAAAGACATACCATGTGGGAAGAATATGTCAAATGACACATCTCATCATTGCAGCCATTAAAAGAGCCAAAAGGATTTGACTCCATCCAAGATAGACATTGATTAGTCTACTTTTAAATTTACAAGATATCCTTATAAAGGCTATTTACGCCTAAATTAGACTTTTAGTCTTAAAGTTTCTATCTCTAATTGGACAAGACTGAATGTCATCGTTGGCATGTTAACTTTTAAATTTTCTCTCAATGAATTGAGATTATTCAAATTTTATTCAAAATATACATGATTCAATTTTCTGCATCTAACTTTGCAAAGTATTGCATAAAGTAAAACAACATATCATAATATAGGCATGAAACAAAGAACCGTGTGTAAAGAAACGCACAATGTAATCCCTAAAATAATAGTACTGAAGAACAGTAGTACTATATCAATAGTATATGATAATGATTAGTATATCAAAGAAAGTGATAAGGATCAATATATCTTTTCCTTTGGGATTCATAATGCACTTGCCTAACTGGGATTACAATACCTTTTTATTACAATCCCCATCGATTTACTCTAAAGAACTTGAGTTACGTTTCGATGTATATATTGAGCATATGTCAAATTGACAATTTATGCGATAAAAGAAAATTGAATTTATTCCACATTTTAAAGAAATTTCTGCCACGATGTTCATGTAATAAGACATAGATGAGAATTTCATCTAAGCTCCTTTGCATTACCTCTAATTACTGCGGATGTAAACGAGTATTAGAGAAGTTTATATGTCAACTTAGTGGGTTATATGTAACCGCTAATTGAACCCAAAGTCAAAAGAAAATGATATTTTTTGGAAATCTGACATACACTGGCTTTGATCTGGTGATCCGAACATTAAAGAAATTACTATGGACACCCATATTTTGGATGAATATAAGCAAACACCAGAAGAATATGGTTCACACATGAAACTGAGGACGATCAAAGAACATTTTATCCTCAAATATTATTTCGATACAATCCATGTAGGGTTGAAGACGTATGTTCAAACCCTAGATTCCACCGCCCCCCTAAGGTGGCATTATGATTGATGCATAAAGTACATGCACTTATATCCTATTATGCTTCTGACATCCATCGTGATTTTATGAATAAAAGTATATCATTCAAAGCCAACTCGTAAAATTTATGATTGACACCATCATATGCAAAGGACACATGTATTCTCATTCTTATATTGAATTCAAAGACGATTCAGTGGATTGATTCAACCAACTTGCGGACACCTTAGATATTTTATGGTGTTGGTTGTTGTGTCGACACGCTGGTCACGTGTCATGACATCATCCACAATTAAACTTTATGCTGCTTATGCTAGAAAGTCAAAGCACCTAGGCTGGGTTAATTTCCGTAGGCGCAATGATTTTATAGCTTATTATATGGGATCTGTAATGGACATCATATTCCTATATAAAAACTCAATTGGTCTCACGGAAAATGACTACAGTAATAGTCTTAATATTGGTAAAGCACACCAATACTTCCATTTTGGGTTATGCAATTTTTGCATGCAGCGTTACTTTTTCATCTATGACCATCATCATTGAACCAATTTACACCATAGCTAGTGACTATGTGTGAGGATTTTAAAGGATTTCAAACGAACTTGTAATCCTTGAGCTCTTTTAGATTGACACGGATCTACAATCTTTGAGCTCCATTAAATGTTTTATGTGCCAAAATTGCGCCGCCATAGCGCACAATGATGGGTCCATTGAGATGAATAAATATTTATGATGGATATGAACTTCCAGCTAGTCCGCTATGTCGAAACCTTGACAGGCGATCTCCTCACCGATAGATTTGCGGTGTGTCACTTTGATGAGACAGTCTTCCCGTCGTTAGGGGGAGATAAGAACAAGCATGTTCAAGTGGAACGACATGAATTGTCGTGGTTTGTCCCTACTGTGTCTCATCTCAATCCCCAAAAATCACACAAAGTAAGGTGTGTAGATATCTTATACATTAAAGTGACGAGATCACATAAACCTGCTGCACAATATACCTGTAAGGATTGTGTTGTATCAAAAGGACATGGTACCACCCAAGATAAATTGGGTATTGCACTGCCACCATGGATGGTGGCATGGTGACGCCATAAGTGGCATAAATGGTGTCACAGGTCTTGGCTCTCCAAGGAAGAGGGGGAGGCCACCTTAGGTTCGATACATACTTGTGTAAAGGAAGAAAACAAGTTTGGCACAACCTGATCTATTGATCAGTGATACTCAAATCCGTCTCATGAGAATATTTATGGATTGTGGTTATCATTGGGGGACGCCTCAAATGTTAGAACCAATCCTTAAAGTATAGAGATCTCTACAAACACATTACACTAGTGTACATGAGGACGTGGAATAATGAGTCTACTATCGAACTATACTTCATTGAAAAATGTCAACTTAGTAAACTGACCTAATGGAAAGAAGCGATCCAGTATAAACAAAGAGATAGGTCTTTGGGCAGGTGATGCCGACACCGCAAATGTAAACCCTATCAAATATATCTTTGTTAGAATGCGTAATGAGAATAAGAGTATGTAGGCTCACCTTATGGCGCAAGGTCTCTCAAAAACGCACTGGAATCGACTACGAGGAGATATTCTCTCGTAATGGACTACGATGAGACAATCTCTCGTAATGGATGTCATTGCACTCCACTACCTCGTCAGTTTGGTAGTTTCCGAAAAACTGAACATGCAGCTTACGAAAAGTGATCAAAACATATATCTCTATGGGGATCTAAATTAAGAGATATACATGAGGATCCTAAACGGACTTCATCCACCCAAATGAAGTGACTCTAGATCACATGAGTACGTTTGCAAAAGAAATTGAAACGTTCACTAAAGTGACTACTTGATTGGAAAGGGATTGATGAATTATGCCCTTGCGTTTTCATTATGGATATATATGAATTCTAAATGAAATAAGAGAAACTTAGTGTATTGTAAATCCTAAGTTGAGAATGAAAAAGATTTTGGGAATACACAGTCTTGAAATGGAACTCAAGGACTGTAATGATGGTGATCATCCATCAATCGGCTTAGGCACTCTAAAGAATAAAGTGAAGCCTACATATATTTCCATGATCAGTCGAAGTCTTTACTCTAACAATAGATCCGTTTTTCATCTAAAGGAAGATGACGAGGAAGTGTTGGGAAATGAAATTCCTATACAAGTGCAATCACGTATGATTGTACTTAAACATAATATGTAAGACTCGACCTCTCATTCGATGTAAATTTGTAAAGCTATGTTTAGCTCTGCGCCTACACAACGCAAATCGTTATTTCATTAAAGATATGAAAGATTTGGGCTTATTCAATCTCTACATAGAATGTGACATGATAAAGAAATTATCCACGTCATAGCTAACTATGCGTAAAGAAAAACGCATTAAAGGTGAAATAAGAAAATCTGTTGTCACAGATCAATTTCAAATCTTTTAATGGTTCATCCATACTCTAGACAAAGTTATGACTGTTTTGTTATATGAAGGTCATACCACGAGTGAACCTGATGTTCAATATGAACCTATGTGTTCGGTTCATGAACAACCTTATCCTCAAGATCAAAGTAAATCAAGTTGGATCTGAGGACGATGTGACAAGATTTAGTTATTAAATCATTGTTCAAAGTCATATTTGGAAAAACATGTGAAAATGCATAACTATGTTAATGTTACTGAAGCTTCCTTGATCAAATGAAAGAATGAAGATGAATCCCATGATTAATGTAAAAATCAGGGGGAGGTGCAGACATCAGGGGGAGTCTAGCACACACATGTTGTTTTCAAATGTAATAGGTGCGTTGTGCTCTTTTTCTCCTTCGACCAAAGTTTTATTTTCTCCCATTGGGTTTTTGTTACTTGGCAAGGTTTTTAATGAGGCAACACCACATGCACCATTTTACCTCTGACTCGGCACAAGGGGGAGTATTAAAGGAAAAACACATTATGTGTCTTCGTCAATATAACTGACGAGAGGTAATTAGGTAGTCATTATTGTCATTAATGTATTTACTATTACCGTTGTAATACTCACCCTATATAAAGGGGATTATCAATGAAATGAGTAGACCAATTCTCATTTTCCTACAACATCATTAACATATATACATACAAATAACCATTTATATATTAACAGAAATATAACCATTTATATAATTAGGCTACCAATTGATATATATAATTAATTTAACAATTTATATATAACAATTAAAATATACATTAACATATATATTTATATATATACAAATATGTGTATATATTAACAAATATATAACAATTTATATAATTACCTAGCTCAATTTATTAAGAAATATATTTACAAATTTATATAATTAACAAATATATAACAAATATATAATTAATTTATTAACAAATATATAAAAATATATACAATTTATATAATTAATATTAACAAATATTATATAACAATTTATATAACAATTTAACAATTTAATTATACAATTAAAATAAATTGGAAAAAAAAATGGTAAACCTAGCTCGATCGGAGGAGGAGGGGAAGGAGGAGGAGGAGGCCGGAGGAGGAGAAGGAGAGGTCGGAGGAGGAGGGGAATGCGGAGGAGAAGGAGGAGGAGGAGGAGCTAGGCCGGCCGAATTGAGGAAGGAGGAGGAGGAGGAGGAGGCCGGAGGAGGAGGAAAGGTGGAGGCGCCGCCGATTTGAGAAGAAGGAGGAGGAGCAGAGCGGCGGATTGGAGGAAGTGACGCAGCCGATTTGAGGAAGGAGGAGGAGGAGGAGAGAAAAAAGTCGGCTAGGGTTCGAGACTGTCTGATTTATAGCAGAAAGAATAGCCGACGATTAAAAAAGATTTCGTTTGAATAGCCGACGAAATCTTTTTTAATCGTCGGCTATACTTTGAATGTCGTCGGCTATTCTATGAACATCATCGGCTATACTTTGGAAGATCAACAGCCGTCCGATCTGAGCCATCCAACGGCGGACAATAAAAAGACGCGGATCGCAAGAGTTTAGCCGACGACATATAATTTTCGTCAGCTAAACTGTTGGTCAAACGAGTAAGTCAAACCTCTAAACGCTTAAAAACGGAAATTACTCTAGTTAAACGACGGTTTCTGGCCTCACCTTCAACAGATAATAGTTTCAAATCAATGAGACGCAACTAATCGTATAAAAATTTTACAAAATTGATTTATCGAACGTCTGGCTACCCATAGGAAAACGAAAGTAAAAAACAGTCTACCGCAACATTCGGCACACAGATTTTATCGGAATCTTGTCATTTTTCAACCGTGGATGTATTTTATCATTTCGGTCATATCTTATTTCACAACATTTTTGCAGTTGAAGAGTCTACGTATAGTAACTATTTGAAACTATACATTCACTTAAACACTTAACAAACAAGTTAAGGAACATTAGTGTATATGTTCTGATTTTGAATCTAAAAGTTTATAAAATCTATTCCAACCGTCAGATATCACCGTTAAGATTAAATACATGTATGGAAAAAAATCCAACTTCAGCTGACAACGTTAAAGGCTCGATCGGAACGGTCAACCGGGTGAGTCAAACCTCTAAACGCTTAGAAATGGTAATTAGCCTGTCTAAATGACGTTTTTTTGCCTGACCTTCAACAGATAATAGTTTCAAATCGATGAGATGCAACTAATCGTATAAAAGTTTTCCTCAAAATATTTACCGAAGGTAACGCTACCATTAGGGAAACGAAGGAATAAAACATTTGACCGCATCTTTCGCCGCTCAGATTTATCAGAATCTTGTCATTTTTCAACCGTAGACGTATTTCATTTTTTCGGTCATATTTTATTTCACAACATTTTTGCATTTGAAGGATAAAGCAATGGTTTATCGTTAGTGATAGAAAATGGAATATGATCATTTTTTGTTTTTTTTTTTTAAATCATAGCCGACGAGAGACTCGTAGTCGTCGGCTATTCGTTTGTCTTCTCCTGTCTAAAATAAAATATGTATTTTCCAATATAGTTATAGCAGACGAAATAATGAATTTTTGTCGGCTTTTATTAGTATAGCCGACGAAATAATGAATTTTTCGTTGGCTTTTATTAGTATAGCTGACGAAATAATGAATTTTTCATCGGCTATTATTAATATAGCCGACAAAATAACGTGTTTTTCGTCGGCCATTATATGAAAAAGGTAAAAAAAAATCAGTAGGTTTACTCTTCTCGTATTCCTATTTCCTGTTCATATATAACTTAAATTGAATATCAAGAAAACAGAAACCCAGCAGTCAACATATTTCAAATTTTTTTTTTAAGGGGTTTGGAACCCAGCCTAGCTGGGAGGCTCATCCCCACGCCCGTTCATTAGAAATTTTGAGATTACAAATGAAAGGATTACATCATCTAAACTACTTAATCCGGCGGATTGTAATCGGAATCATCGGATGAGTCTTCTTCGGTTTCTGAATTGCTCGATAGGGATAATCTATGTCTTTCCTCACCACTAGAGTCCTCGTTAGTTTCTTCATTTAGATCAACATCAACAAGCAGTGGCTCTTCACGTCGAATTCGCACCGGCGTGTCTAGGCGAATAAAAGAGGAGTCAGGAATACCGTTTGCGTTGGGCTCTTGATACGCGGTGCCACCTTCCTCGTTCTCTTCAGCCACTCCAAGTGTAGACGTCCGGTAAATGTTGCGATGGTGGATAGTGTTGACTACTTTCCACGGGTCACCCTTGACGAGATCATCATGATAAAACACTTGTTTCACCCATGTGGCTAAAACGAACGGGTCATCCTCATACCATGATGTACTAGTGTTCACAGAAGTTATGCCGTATTGATCGGTTTTCATGCTCTGCGGCCGTGTGTCAAACCATCTACACTTGAAAAGGTGCACTTTCATGCCTTCCCCATAATGCAGTTCCACAACTGAATGGAGAACACCGTAATAGTCAACTCCATCATCCCCACCAGGTGCCATAACCCCTGAATTTTGTGTTTTTAGTCTGACGTCTCTCTCTTCACATCGAAATAACACACCTTTCACCTTGCACGTCGCATAAACTTTTGAATAGACCGGCTTCATCGCCAGAAGTCGGAGTTCGTGCGACCAATTTGGGTGATTATCATTTTTAATAAGGTCCATCTGCAACCATCAGAATCAACTATAAATATGAATAATTATACACAATAATATATAAATACGTATAGAATAATGTTAAAGTTACGTACCAAGCGGCCGAAATACTCTGCGAATGTCCGGTTGTGGTAATCGAGATCACCTCCTACTTGTTCACAGTTTAGATGCATGTTCTTCCAAAACTGAACTTCTAAACAGTTAATTAGTACCCACCAATGTGCAATGGCTACCTCATAATCTTTCAACTTGTAGGAAACTGGCATGTTTCCACCGAGTACAACATCGTCGGAGAGTATGGAAAGATTGAACTGTGAAGGTACATCTTCCGGTATGCTTTCCTGTACGCTCCTAAATACAGCTTCATGTAGGTGACGCACTCGTGAGCAATATATGCTTCAGCTATACATCCTTCAGGTGCGGATCTGTTTTGGATAAAATCACCGTATTGTCCAAGTTGCCTATAAATGAAGTTTTTAAAGTGTTATGATAATACATTAATACTAAATCACATATATTGATGAGGAAATTAACATAAGGTGTAAAATACGTACCTTTCCATCGGATACATCCAAGTGAAGTGCACAGGACCGGTAAGCAACAAATGCCGAGGAAGATGGATCATGAGGTGAGGCATGATGTCGAAAAAATTTGGAGGAAATATCATCTCAAATTTACACATGATATGAACGATGTCTTGTTGCATTTCCCGGAGGTCAAATTTTCTCACTTCCCGTGTGCATACCCTCTGGAAAAATCTTGCCAACGCTTCTAACGGCTCCACAACGTGATGGGGAAGGAACGGTCGAATGAAAACAGGGAAGAGACGTTGTAGCAGGATATGATTGTCATGACTTTTCAACCCGTAAAGATTGTTGAATTGTCTGTTCACACACTTGGCTATATTTCCAGCAAAGCCTGAACGATACTTGGCCCGACTTATCCAATGGAAAATTTCTGATTTATGCTCAGGCTTGACGGTGTAAGGAGCTTAAGGCATTTTTCTCTTCCCTTGTTTCAACCATAGTTGTTTTCTGATATTCTTGTTTTGCAGATCAGTGCGAGCCTTAGGACCGTCTTTCGTCTTCCCCTCCAAGTTCAGCATTGTGCCCACCACACTTTCAGAAACATTTTTTTCTATGTGCATACGTCTAGGAAGTGACGGATCAACAACTCACACCAGTACGGGAGTTCCCATAATATGCTCTTATGTGTCCAGAATTTGTACTCCTCAGGTCTTTCAGGTATTTCCGCTACAATATCCGGATGATTGCTGAGGGGCCCAAAATTGTACTCATTAAGCACTGCTAAAATTTCTCTTCCCGTCCATCTTCTGGGAGGACCACCCTGTTCTTCGGTTCCATCAAATGCGGTGGACTCGTAACGCCAGTGGTGATCCGCCGGAAGGAATACACGATGACCCATTCTGCATATCTTGTTGCAATGAGGGGTGCTCCCAAAATCGCTGAGGCACTCTGGACAAGCCTTGTATCCCCTAACAACGCTGCCCGACAACATCCCATAAGCAGGAAAATCACTGATGGTACCAATAACCATGGCATGCATCTGGAACGTCTCCTCCTTGTACTTGTCAAAAGTGGGATGACCAACGTCCCATAATACCTTAAGCTCTTCAATCAATGATCTCATATACACATCGAGACATTTCCCTGGGTAACCAGGCCCCAGAATCAACAACGTTAACATATTATATTGTTTCTTCATGCACATCCACGGAGGAAGGTTGTAAGGTACCAAAACCACCGGCCATATACTGTATGAAAGACTCATGGTCCCGAAAGGGTTGAACCCGTCGGTTGAGAGCCCGAGCCTGACGTTTCTGACATCTGACGCAAAATGAGGAAACTCATTGTTTATATGCTTCCAAGCCGCTCCGTCAGAGATGTGTGTCATGATATCTGCGTCTCCCGCGTCCCGCTCACCGTGCCATCTCATAGCTTTTGCGGTGGTTTCTGACATGTACAACTGCTCAAGCCTATCTCTCAACGGAAAATACCGAAACACTTTCACAGGTTTCTTATTGCCTGCTCCCGTCAACTTATATCGGTCAGACTGACATATCGGACATGCGTCAAGGCTAGCAAGGTCATTCCCTTCTGCATCTTTACCCCAGAAGAGAACGCAGTCAAATGCGCATGCATGGATCTTAATGTAGGAAAGCCCTAGATCTTTGAGGATACTTCGGACCTTATGGTGATTGGTAGGATTACGATGACCCTCCTCCAACAACGAAGAAGTGTACTGTAGATATTCATCCACTTGCCTGATAGTCGATTTTGTCTCGACTTTAATCCTCATTACCTGTATCACACTTTGAAGAACTGTCTTCTCAGAACTTGAAGACATAGGGGTCTGTTGCAATGCAATCAGTTTGTTGTACTTGTCAAAGGCAGCAGTGTTGACAACTTGTGGGAAGGGCTGCACCGGGTCATGCATATATTGTTCCCCACGTACACCGCTTTCAAAAGGAAACACGTCGTTGACGAATGCCATTGTTGGATCGTTGGATGTACTACTACTGCCCGCCTAAAAAAACTGCCCATGATCATGCGATCCATCTAATGATGGCTCACCGTGATATATCCAACGTTTGTACTTCGGCCAAAACCCATTACTCTTTAGGTGCTCTCATATTGTCCTAATCGGAAATCGACACATATCACTGCGACACTTACATTTCTTGCACGGGCAATAATGGTATTTATTCCCGTTTGCATTTTCCTCGACGAACTGCAAAAAATTCACAACTCCTGTAGTGTATCGTCGGTAATGCCTTGGAAGCGAAATCCAACTCTTATCCCGATCCATATATAGCCTGATAATAATATATATGTATAACTTTAATTAATAAGAAATTAATTAACACATATATATATATAAATTCTTAATAATTAATTACATTACAATATATATTATTATCAACATCAACTCATATATATATACCATTAACAACCATTATTTAAGTTACACTATATATCAACCATTATTTAAGTTAATTACACTATCAACAACTATTAATTAACAAATATATATATATATATATATATATATATATATATATTAACACTAATTAAAATAACATCAAATTAAAACACATAATTAAACTAAAACTCGAAATCAACATATATACATACATTCTAACACTAAAACAACAACAAATTAAACAAAAAATCACTTAATCAATCAAAATCACTAAAACGCAAAATCAACTCAACTAAAACTCAAAATCAACTCATCTAAAACACAAAATCAACATATATACATACATTCTAACACTAAAACAACAACAAAATAAAAAATCGATCACTTACTAAATCAAAATCACTAAAACTCAAAATCAACATATATATATATACACATATACGTACCTATATATATATATATATAGCTCCACAATGTAAGAGAGGACGGATTTCAACAATACCCACAGATTTTTCACTCTTTCTCCCGTTTTTCCTTTTTTTTTTTCGTTTTTTTTAAATGAGCAGCTGCTGCCCATATCTGAAAATATATAGACTTATAGCCGACGAAAATGTCAACTTCGTTGGCCATACTTCGAAAAATTTTCGTCGGCTAATGTTTCGGAGAAAGGCCGACGAAAATACAAATCGTCTACTGAAATATGAATATAGCCGACGATTTTTTGAAAATACCAACGAAAAAACAGTTTCGTCGGCTATGGTTAACTATGGCCGACTATTTTTTTTTTCCACCGACGAAAAATAAAATCGTCGGCTAGTCCTTAGAATTACCGACGACAATTTTAATTCGTCGGCCGTTTTTTTTTTTCGTCGGGAAAACCCTTTTTTCTGGTAGTGTTGTAACAACATACACCAAATCGACTTAGCGTTCTAAGTTGACCTATGTTACTACGGCAAGTGAATTCAACATCTAGACAACAACCATGGCCTACGATTGCACCTAAACATCTCCTTCGGTTGCACACGAATTCAAACAACTAATCAAGAAGAAATCAAGAATCAAGTCAAGCATGCATCCCTAAGACCTAACCGGTTACATATTTACAAATTGTGTTTACATGTTTATCTTTCATAAAACCACGAAATCAATACCTTAGAGTTAGCAAGACACCAAGAATCGAAATCATAAACATCTTTAAACATGCAAAACCAAATAAACAAATCGTCTTTACATAGACATAAAAACAAATACCAAAAGAATATCCAAACTACATAGACATACCCTTGAATTTGTCTTAGTTGTTCCATCACCAACATATAATCTCATGTCCGTTGGTCAGATCATTCTATCCCTTGCATGTATTGTTACCTTCTATCCATCATTCTGTGTGTTTCAAAACATTCTGACTCAGCAGATTCTTGGTTATGGTGTATGAAAGGGGAAATTATACTATCTTGATCTAACAGAGACTGGAGAAAAATATAAACATCTTTTGGGGCAAGCTAATCAGGTTCATGGAGTCGTGAGTGGTCGAGAAGTTGTGTGGCTTTGGCTTCGTCGCCTAGGACACCTCAACTTCCATTATCTCAAGAAGCTGCAACCTCAATTGTTTTCTGGTGTCAACGCTTCAGATTTTCATTGTGACACTTGTGAACTGGCCAAGAGTCACCGTGTTTCATATGTACCAAGTCTTCACAAAAGTCCGGTTCCTTTTATGAAGATCCACTCCGATGTATGGGGCCCTGCGAAAATCCCTGATTAGCTTTTATGTGGTGATCGTTATTTCATCACTTTTGTTGATGACTGCATGATCGAATGCCAAGAGCATGCAAGCAATGATAACCCTACAAAATATCGTTAGTAGTATGAGCAAGTAGGGATCGTTCTAAGCCGGGGATTAAGGGTACTTGAAATATGAGAATGTTAGACAAAAATATTCACAATTATACACATTGAAACGTCACAAAATTGGGGGAAATTGGAATGAGGTTCGGCAGCCATAAGGCTGCCCCTAAACTAAGAACATGAAATAAAACCTAAATCTAATATGTACAAGTGATCATCATCTTTCACACAAAGCATTTAGCACACAAGACTCTTTAACATGTAACAAAATCGTGAATGAAGGCAAGGTACAAGTATCGTCATGCATAAGACTCAAATTTGTTCCGACTACAACCTAGTTGTAAGACTTCTCAAGTTCATAAGATCGACCTTTTGAGTATGAATCCTAGAATATGTTAACCCTTTTGAGACTTAACAATTAATCGCAATAGTCTAAATCGGAGACAAGCAAAACAAGTAAGGGCGTCAATCTTCTTATTTTATCATGCAAGTGTCTAAAATATTAAACCCTAAGTGAGCAATACAAATCAAAGCAACCTTTTGAGTATTACCCAAGTTCGTTACTACTCTAGCCGATTAAACCTAGTACCTAGTTTCATTCAAGACGACACTAAATACCGATTTTCATGCCCAATCCTTAGACACTAACCAATTTAAATCCTAAACATGCATCGACACCTACTGTCCTAATTATCTACACACGAAAATATTACAAGTTAACATCACAAAACAATCACATAAACATCAAACCAAGTTCATACAATAGTTTTACAAAAACCAAGAATCGAAACAAGTTCTTACAAACTACGCAAACATAAATAAATACATAAGCCTGATGAGTCGCCTAAGCGAGCATCAAGCAATAATAACCCTACAATCGTTAGTAGTATAGACATAAGTAGGGATCGTTCTAAGCCGGGGATTAAGGGTACCTGAAACATGAGATTGTTAGACAAATATATTCACAAATAGATATTAAAATCGTCACAAATGGGGGATATGTTGGCGTCGGCAGCTAGGGCTGCCTCTAATGTCCTAGGCACGAAATTAAAAAAAACACAAAAATAAATTCTAAACTACTATTTACAAGGTTGGTCAACATTCTTCCACAAAACACTAACACGAAAGCAATCAAAATACATAATAAACAAGCAAATAAGACTCACGGCAAAGTACTAAAGCGTTCTAGACTCAACTTAACTCCAACCCAATTAGCTCCTTATCGGTTTACTAATTAAGACTCTCTAATACTTCAAGATTAACTTATCGTCTAACCCTAAACTTATACTAAACATATTTGAGAACACTTATCGTCGAAATCAAACATGCAAAGCAATTAGGCACAAGGTCTTTTTAGTTGGAAACAAGTTAATATAGTAAGGCATCACTCTTCTTATTAACAAGCATGTTTTTTAAACCACTCTAACCCTTGTGAAAACAACACAAACAAAATAACTCGTTGGTTACTTAATCTATATTATTTTCGGCTAATGAGATCAATAATCCACATATTGCAATTACGTAGGCTACCAATCTTTAAGCACACGAATTTAAAGAACAAGTCAAGAAAACCCTAAAATCAAATTAATACATGTTTTGCCGATTATCCTACTTACTAATTCATTACATATTTTCCTTACTCTTTAGCATGCAATCCGTATTCTTACATCAAAAACCCATTTAAAGACAAAGAAAACGAATTGAACATACAAATTATAAAACCAAATTTCACTCCAAACAATACATAGACATAGAGTTTGAAACCAAGAATACATGCTAACTTCATAGACAAAGTTTAACATAACTTGGATGACTTCGGCTAGGGTTTGTATGTAGGATTCTTGGGAAATTTAGGTAGAGCTTTGGCTAGGTTTTTGCTTTGGAATGTGACCAGTTTTTCTGTGTAAAAGTTGGCTATATATAGAGGAAAAGCCTAGGGTTGCCGGCCACAACAAGGAGAAGAGGATTTCCTTTTCCTAGTTGGCTTATGTTTCCTTGTTGAATAATTATTGCATTCTTGGACTTCTTTTTCTGAATTTTCTTTATGGCATGGGCTTCATATCTTTATGGACTTCATATGTGGGCTTGACAACTCCATTTGGTGAACTTGATCCATGGAAAAACGCCCGAAGCCCGCCAAGAACACAACGCCGGCAGCATTGCTGGCCGATCGGCATACAATCCTAGCTAGACTAGGAAATCTTCTTTTCTTCACTTTTTCCTCAATTGCCTTGGCTCAATGTCTTCCTCTATCCTTCAATAAGTTTGGACAATCTTCAAATGTGCAGTTGTACACCAAAATGTCCATCGAAAACAGAAACAAAGGAAAAGAGGCAGAAACTTGGTGGAATCGGCTGGAATGACCTTGCTTCAGTAAATCTGGCATAACTCCCTCCTCGGAGCTCCAACTAGACACATAGACCTTCCTCCATATAAAAGGGCTTGATCAAATTCCTTGTGAAATGTCAAGAATGAATTTTTGAAGTTGGAAACAGTCCCAGGAAGATTCCTGGAAGTCCCTGGATTGGTTTGCTCGAACTGCTGATTTGCAGCCATCTTTTAGGTGACTTTCCGAACTCCAATTGATCTTTATTTTTGATAAAAGACCCATTAGCAAGCCAATAATAGGTATACAAAATTTTAGCAAATTTGGAAAAGGATAGGTCACAATTCCATTCATCTCAGAATCACGAAAAAGACACATTTTTGCACTATTATCCAGAATTCTATACTTAGTTATTTTTCTGATTCTAAAGCATTTAATTCCAAAACTCTACCGAAACAACACTAAACTAAATTATGACTCTATCTTAGATAAATAAGGGAGAAATAAAGCATAAACGAGGGCATAAGCACATTAATATCGTAGCACTTTGTGCTCCTATCAACTACCCCACACTTATCCTTTGCTAGTCCCTTAGCAAACTAAATAAAAACTAGACTCTAAACAAACTATTGCTCCTATCAAAGCCATAGGGGGAGTGGATCACACTTTAGAAACCTTGAAGACTCCAAAAGATGTGGTGAAGAGGCGCACGGCAGTAGGCACGGTAGTGGGCAGAAGATGGCACGGTTTGTGGATGGTGGTGGAAGGTGTTTCGGCTAAGTATTTGGTGTTTGGTGTTTGTGAGACTTGGTAGAGCATTTGGCTAGTATTTGTGCTTGAGATGAGATCCATTTTCTGTAGGAAAAGAGGGGCTATATATAATGGGAAGGCCTAGGGTTTGCCGGCAGCCAAAGGAAAGACAATTCCTTGTCCTAGTTAGTTTAGTTTTCCTTGCCGGCAAAGTAATGCTTTTTCTGGACTTCTTCTTTTGATCTTGGACTTCAATCGGCTGCATTAGGTTAGCATGGATATGTCCAATAAGTCTTTAGGTCCATAATAGCCGATCCATGCTTCCAAAAATCCAAAGGAGAGCTTTGCTGATGCAACCGGGAAACTTATGTTTTCTCGGTAGAATTGACCTTGCTCTAGTAAATCCAGCATAACTCCCTCCCCAGTGCTCCGATTGATGCGATTCCAAGTCCTGGAGAAACTAAACTCACAGGGCTTTCCATCCATATAAGGAATGACCTATGGTTCCAAGTGATGCGTCATACAGAAATTCTGGAAGTCAGGACACAGTCCCAGGAAAATCCTGGTAGTCCCTGGATCATTTTGCTCGAACTGCCAAGTTGCAGCCATCGTTTGGGTAACTTCCCAAACTCCAATTGATCTGCAATTTTGATACAACATACTTTAGTCTGCCAGGTATATGCATACCAATTTTCATTAAATTTGGAAAATGATAAATCAGTTTAACACAAGCCTCAGAATTACGAAAAAGACATATTTTACACTGTTTCCTCAGATTCCTATACTTAGTCATTTTTCTGACAATTAAGCAGATTTTTCCAAAACCCTACCAAAACAACACTAAACTATATTATGACTCTGTCTTACTCTAAATAGACTTAATAAAGCACAAATAAGGGGTAATAACATATTAATATCGTCGCACATTGTGCTCCTATCACTGCACCTGAATGACTTGGATGTCTCTCTTGAAGAACAAAAGCGATGTTTGTTCCAAGTTCAAAGAGTTTCACAAGATGGTGTCTACACAATATCAACAGACCATTCGTGTTTTCCAATCTAACAATGGTGGAGAATATGTTAATGGACTTATGCAAGAGTTCACACAATCTCATGGAATTCGACATCAAACTTTAAATTCCTATACTCCTCAGCAAAATGGATTTGCATAACGGAAGAATCGGCAATTACTTGAAGTTACTCGTGCCTCGTTGTTTGGCATGAATGTGCCTCGTGAATATTGGGGAGAAGCTGTAAAGTCTGCCTCATATCTCATCAATCGTACTACTTCTCGGGTGATTGCGTTTCAAAACCCTCAATAACAACTTCACAAACTTCTTTCAGTTCTCTCTATGCCTAAATTGGAGCCTCGAATATTTGGTTGCACCGTGTATGTTCATATTCCCAAACCTCAATGAAGCAAGCTCGATCCTTGTGCAAGAAAGTGTATTTTTGTGGGATATGCAGAGTTTCAGAAGGGCTACCGATGTTATGTCCATCATACTGACACGATACACACATCTCTTGATGTTGCATTCCGTGAATTTGAGCCGTACTTCTCAACGGGAGTTTCAGTGTCTTCCCTTCAGGGGGAGAAAGCTATTGTTTGAATTCAAAGAATTTGAAGAATTAGAGGCATTAGAATCAAAGTTTGGAGTCGAAGAAGTTGAAAATCAAGAGAAAACCCATACTGTAACACAAGGGACATAAAGTCATAGGGAGGCAGACAAATACACAGAAGCTGGGCCCAACTGTCTCGAGCGGCTAAGTAGAGCCACCGAGCCGACACCACAAATTGAAACATCAGTGGAGATGCGTCACACTTTAGTCAAGCCGAGTTTAACACATGGTCATGACCAGTCAACATCATCACATGGTCCACGTGGACCACAAACTGAAGCTGAAGCTGCCGAGCCATCTGTCATGTAAGGTGCCGAGCTATCAAGCGAAGCCGCCGAGCCATCTGACATGCACATTCGCACACTAGGTGGAAGAGAAGAGTGACACGTGTCATTCTCTGAAAGGTCCACTGAATTTGAGGAGCAGAATATGTCTGGTGTTACTATTCCAACAACTGAAAGTCCTCTTCCGTCAGAACCTTTTTCCCATTCTACACCTTCGACTCAAGAACATGCTGCGAATGTTGCTCTTCAGGTACCTTTAAATTCAAATAATATTGAACTTAGAAAATCACAGAGGGTTACCAAAGGTGTTCCCAAAAAACACTATGAACCAAATGTTAAAGCCAAAGCAAAATATAATGTAACCAATTATATGTCTAATCATAGGTTGTTTGGGTCACATGCACTTGTTGTCGGTCAATTATCTTCTGTATATTCCGAGTAGTGTACAAGATGCATTGATATATCTCAAGTGGAAACAAGCGCTGAATGAAGAACTTGAAGCCTTGCAGAAAAACTCAACTTGAGATATTGTGACTATGTCACCTGGAAAGAAGACTGTTGGATGTCGTTGGGTGTATATAGTGAAACTCAAAACAGATGACAGTATTGACAGATATAAAGCTAGATTGGTTGTCAAATGATACACCCAATGCTATGGAATTGATTATGAATATACATTTACACCTGTAGCGAAGATCAACATTGTCTGAATATTAATCTCACTAGCAGCAACTAGAGGTTGGCCTTTTCCCCAATTTGCTGTGAAGAACGCATTCCTCAATGGAAACTTAGAAGAAGTAGTGTACATGGACATACCACCAAGAGTTAAAAATAAATATCGTGATGCTGACAATGTTTGCAGATTGAAAAAGTCTCTATATGGCCTCAAACAATCTCCTAGAGCATGGTTCGGGAGATTTTCCAAATCAATGAAACCATTTGGTTACAGACAGAGCAACTCATATCATACTTTGTTCATTAAACGTAGTCAAAGTAAGATTACTGCTCTGATAGTATATGTTGATGATATGATTGTCACATGAGATGACCCTAAAGAGATGGAGGCCCTACAGAAATATATTTCGAAGGAATTTGAGATGAAAGACCTTGGGCAATTGAAATACTTTCTTGGTATTGAAGTTGCAAGATCTAAGAAAGGAATTTGTTTATCCCAGTGTAAGTATGTACTCGACTTATTAGCTGAGACATGGATACTTGATTGGAAACCAGTTGAGACACCGATTGAGATGAATCACAACCTCGCCATCTATCCAAATCAGGTTCAAACAGATAAAAGAAGGAACTAACGTTTAGTAGGGAGACTCATTTATCTTTCTCATACTAGACCTGATATTGCTTATGCTGTGAGTGTGGTTAGCCAATTTATGCATTGTCCCAGTGAAGAGTATATGGATGCAGTATATCGTATTCTGAAGTATCTGCAGAAGGCACCTGGAAAATGTTTGTTGTTTGAAAAGAAGAATGAATTAGAAGTTGTGGGATACACAGATGCTGCTTGGACAGGTGATAAGACTGATAGAAGATCTACATCTGGATACTTCACTTTTGTTGGAGGAAATCTGGTAACTTGGCGTAGTAAGAAACAAAAAGTTGTTGCTAGATCAAGTGCAGAAGCATAGTTTCGAGGTATGGCTCATGGAGTGTGTGACTTGTTATGGATCCAAAATGTGTTAAAAGATTTAGGTATCAAACTCAAGAAACCTGTGGACCTATATTGTGATAACACATCAGCAATTGAAATTGCTCATAATCCGGTTCAGCATGACCGAACTAAGCATGTGGAGGTGGATCGATTCTTTATCAAGGAAAACATAGACAGGAAAGTCATTCGATCCCCTTTCGTGTATACAGAAGACCAGTTGGCAAATATTCGTACAAAAGGTGTGTCAAGGAAAGTGTTTGACAACTCAATTGACAAGTTGGGCATGATCGATATCTATGCGCCAACTTGAGGGGAGTGTAGAATATTCTAGTATATTCACTTTCCTTACTTGTATAGGTAAAATATTGTATGATATATTTTTCTTGTAAGTATAGACTTGTATCACTATATACCTCCTATTATGGAGAAGAATATATCATTGAAGGATTAAACCCAAATCATATTCTTATTTTCTAGTTGTTAAAGAGGAGAGATCCCACATCAGAAAAGTGACACATAAAATACAACTTATAAGTGGGTGGATAGTACCCAATTGTACCGAGACCTTTTGTGATTAAAACCCAACACCTTAAAGGTAGTTAAGTTGGGACAGTATCGGTACAATGAGAATCCACGGGCGACGCTTTTTGCCGTTTAACGTGGTATCAGAGTGAGTCCCTCTCCAATTGCTTCCCTAATCGTATGGGGTTTCCCCAAACATAATGGACCCAAATTTGGGTTCATCAAATTACCATCGGAGAAATTCCGATTGGTTTCATACCAAGTGTCTGCAATGGGCCTTGGATCGCATATACCAATTTTTGATGTGGAAATTGGACCAAATTCGCATATACCAATATCTGATGTCGGAATTGGACTGAATGAATTACACGTGCAGCCCTAAAAAAAATTAGGTTGCACGTGAGGGAGATTGTTGAAGAGGAGAGATCTCACATCAGAAAAGTGACAAATAAAATACAACTTATAAGTTAGTGGATAGTACCCAATTGTACCGAAGCCTTTTCTGATTAAAACCCAACACTTTAAAGGTGGTTAAGTTGGGACAGTATCGGTACAATGAGAATCTACGGGCCACGCTTGTCGCTGTTTAACACCATTCGTCATGAGAGATGAAGAAACATTCTTCCCACCTACCTCCTTTTAGCTTCAAGCACGTCAGCCAACAAAGTAACCCGTTCGGCCGCACACATCGAACACCGGTGAGGTAAGGCCAAAGGTTAGTGTCGGTGCCGGGCAATCGGACATACACAATACTTTGCTGCGCTCTCAAGATTTCTCTCTAAGGTTGTTTTTCCCTCTCATATGCGCTTATTTATATTGTTGTCCACCTCTTTGATCAATTAATGACTAATTGATCATACTTGCAATAATTAGTTTTTGAATGGAGAGAGAGTAATCCCCTCAAGGAATATAAAGATTATAGCGCCGAGGGACATCTGGGTCAGAAGTATTCTTTTAGAGAACAAATTAACTAGCGACGAGTAATTTCCTCGACAAGATTAGGAGATATCCCATAAAGGCATATATGCGTGAAGAGATATCCCTCAATATGAATCTAGATGAGAACAATTCTCATTTTCCTTCCAACCACCCAAAAAAAAATGGTGAAATAATAATGATTTTAATTAAAATATCAAGATTAATTTCAATCACTAGAAAAAAAAATTAATACAAAAATATGTAACGCACAAATGTATATAGATATAACAAATTTTGTTGTAGGAAAATCGAAATTGGTCTACTCATTTCATTGATAATCCCCTTTATATAGGGTGAGTATTACAACGGTAATAGTAAATACATAAATGACAATAATGACTACATAATTATCTCTCGTCAGTTACATTGACGAAGACACATAATGTGTTTTTCCTTCAACACTCCCCCTTGTGCCGAGTCAGAGATAAAATAGTGCATATGGTGTTGCCTCATTAAAAACCTTGCCAAGTAACAAAAACCCAATGGGAGAAAATAAAACTTTGGTCAAAGGAGAAAAAGAGCACAGCGCACCTATTACATTTGAAAACAACATGTATGCTAGACTACCCCTGATGTTTGCACCTCCCCCTGATTTTTACATTAATCATGGGATTCTCCCTGACTCTTTCATTTAATCAAGAGAGCTTTAGTAACATTAGCATAGTTATGTGTTTTCACATGTTTTTCCAAATATAACTTTGAGCAATGATTTAGTAACTAAATCTTGTCAAATCGTCCTCAGATCCAACTTGATTTACTTTGATATTGAGGATAAGGTTGTTCATGAACCAAACGCATAGGTTCATATTGAACATCAGGTTCACTCGTGGTATGACCTTTATATAACAAAATAGTCATAACTTCGTCTAGAGTATGGATGAACCATTAAGAGATTTGAAATTGATCTGTAATAACAGATTTTCTTATCTCACCTTTAATGCGTTTTTCTTTACGCATAGTTAACTATGACGTAGATAGTTTCTTTATCACGTCACATTCTATGTAGAGATTGAATAAGCCCAAATCTTTCATATCTTTAAGTATTTGAAAAAATCATTTGTGTTGCGTGGGCGCAGAGCTAAACATAGCTTTATAAATTTTCATCGAATGAGAGGTCGAGTCTTACGTATTGTGTTAAAGTACAATCATGCGTTATTGCACTTGTATAGGGAATTTCATATCCCAACACTTCTTCGTCATCTTCCTTTAGATAAAAAACGGATCTATTGTTAGAGTAAAGGCTTCGACTGATCATGGGAGTATATGTAGGCCTCACTTTATTCTTTAGAGTGCCTAAGCCGATTGATGGATGGTCACCATCATTACAGTCCTTGAGTTCCATTTCAAGACTGTGTATTCCCAAGATCTTTTTCATTCTTAACTTAGAATTTACAATACATAGAGTATCTCTTAGTTCAATTAGAGTTCGTGTATATCCATAATGAAAACGCAATGGCATAATTCATCAATCCCTTCCGAATCAAGTAGTCACTTTAGTGAACGTTTCAATTTCTTTTGCAAACGTACTCATGTGATCTAGAGCCACTTGATTTGGGTGGATGAAGTCCGTTTAGGATCCTCATGTATATCTCTTAATTTAGATCCCCATAGAGATATATGTTTTGACCACTTTCATAAGCTGCATGTTCAGCTTTTCGGAAACTACCAAACTGACAAGGTAGTGGAGTGCAATGATATCCATTACGAGAAATTATCTCCTCGTAGTCCATTACGAGAGAATATCTCCTCGTAGTCCATTACGAGAGAATATCTCCTCGTAGTCGATTCCTGTGCGTTTTTGAGAGACCTTGCGCCATAAGGTGAGTCTGCATACTCTTATTCTCATTACGCATTCTAACAAAGATATATTTGATAGGGTTTATATTTGCGGTGTCGGCGTCACCTGCCCAAATACCTATCTCTTTGTTTATACTGGATCGCTTCTTTCCATTAGGCCAGTTTACGACGTTGACATTTTCAACGAAGTATGATTCGATATTAGACTCATTATTTCACGTCCTCATGTAGACTAGTGTAATGTGTTTGTAGAGATCTCTATACTTTAAGGATTGGTTCTAACATTTGAGGCGTCCCCCAATGATAACCACAATCCATAAATATTCTCATGAGACGGATTTGAGTATCACTGATCAATAGATCAGGTTGTGCTAAACTTGTTTTCTTCCTTTACACAAGTATGTATCGAACTTAAGGTGGCCTCCCCCTCTTCCTTGGAGAGCCACGGCCTGTGACACCATTTATGCCACTTATGGCGTCACCATGCCACCATCCATGGTGGCAGTGCAATACCCAATTCCTCTTGGGTGGTACCATGTCCTTTTGATAAAACACAATCCTTGCAGGTATATTTGCAGCAGGTTTATATGATCTCGTCACTTTAATGTATACGACATCTGCACACTTTACTTTGTATTATTTTGGGGATCGAGATGAGACACAGTGGAGACAAACCACGACAATTCCTGTCGTTCCACTTGAACATGCTTGTTCTTATCTCCCCCTAACGACGGGAAGACTGTCTCATCAAAGTGACACTACTACAAAAACACCTTCAGATGACGCCTTTTAGATGACGCAAAAAAAAAAACCGTCATCTGATTGATTTTGAAATAATCAGACGTCGGTTCTAGTTTGTCTGTCATCTGAATCGCTTTTAGACATCACATTTCCTCAGTTTATGAGGAAAACATCCAAAATTTAGTATTGGCAATGGTAGACATCTCAAAAATTCATCGTTCAAAAATTATACTTAATTCAGATGACGGTTGACTGTCATCTGAGGGTCTAGGGTTTCTACCAAGTTATAAGCGGGAAAATTCCCTCCCAAACTCAGCCTAGGTATGCCATCAAAAATTGAAAGGTTGAAACATCAGACGACGGTTGCACGTCATCTAATGTTTGGGTGCGAAATTTGTTAAAATTTTGCTTGAAGGCACAGGTTTTGGGATTTTTCCTAGTAGGCTCACTAGAATAATGCACTCAATCAGATGTCGGTTCGACTGTCGTCTGTATTTTGGGCTGAAATTTTAACAAATGGCGGCATTTTCACCTCCGAAAACCAACCAATTTTGGGAAACCTAGCTAGCGCGCCACACCAACCAATATTGTCTCAAAAGCATCTTAAGTGAAAAAAAGAGAGGAAAGAACAAAACAAGTGAAAAAACCAACGTACTCCTTCGCACTCACACCTCTTCTCAGCCCCAAACCTCTTCGCACTCACACCCTAATCCGTCAAAAACCAAACCTCATCAAAATCTCAGCTTCAACTGAATCTCAAAGACCCATCTGCTGTCAAAACTAAACCGCAAGAAGGACCTAGCTACCTCCGTCGTGTTTCAAATTAATCCCTCACACAGATCTCAATAGGTATATCCCTAACCCGAGAGAAAGAAAGCTCCAATAACAAAAGCCTTCATTCCCTCCTCGCCTCTAAGCTCACCATCCCCTCCTCCTCCTCCTCATCTCCGCCTCAAGACTTCGACTTCAACGACGTTTTCGACCCCCCAACCGCCTCCACCGACTCCTCCGTGCTGCTGCCGTTACTCGTCATCCACAACCGCTCCCACTCCTTCGTCGGCCCCTCCCACTCCTTTGTCGGCCCCTCCCCACGCTTCACTCCCTCCTCCCCCATGTTTTGAACCTTCTGCCAAAAAACGACGCCGGATTGAAGACCCAGATGACCGGAGCTCAAGCCAAGACGGTGGTTGTCGGCGTCAAGCTGGACTCCCACAGCAAGGAGCTGCTGACGTGGGCCCTCGTCAAGGTGGCCGAGCCTGGTGACCATGTCATTACTGTTCATGTCCTCGACTCCATTTCTGGTTTGCTCTCTCGATTGTTTGGTCATTGTTTTTTTTTTTTTTTGTGATTTGAGGGCCAAGTTTTGAGCTTTTTGGGTTTTTGTTGAGTTTGGGAGTTGGGTTTTTGCAGAGGAGACTTCGAGTTTGCTCTCGCTGGTGAAGACATTCGATTCTATGCTCTCTGCTTATGAAGGTTTCTGCAGCTTGAAGCAGGTCAGTGACTTTAAAATTGTGTCTTTTGTGTATTTATGGTTTGGTCAATTTGGATTCTGAGATGAATTTGTGAGTGGTCAAACAGAGATTGGTTTGGTTTTAAATTTTTTAGTGTTCTGAATTATGGGGTTCCATTTGCTTTTGATTTTGGGGTTTTCTGGTTTTTGTATTAATAGTGGTTTTTAGTTGCAGCTGAAGAAAGAGAAGCCTATCAAAATGGGTTCTGACTAGTTGCTTTTTGATTGAATAGGATAACAGTGAGGTGGAGATGCCTATTCAAGCAGCGAGCTCTGCAGGTCCGGACCTGACAATCATAGTTATGTGGTTGTTAGTGAGGAGCATGTGGTGGATGGGGTTGCTGATTTTATGGCTAAGTGTATTATGGCCAATCCCAAAGCTGCGGTATCTATACACTTGAGCTCTTTGCTTGCTAACCATATTGTTTGTTTTATTGTCGTCTAATGTTTCTTCATTGGAATTGCAGAATTTGACACTGCAGGAGTTGTAGAAAAGTGAGTTTATCAACTTGTTTCTGTATTACTTGGCTCTGTGTTTGCAATTTGTTAAGTGTTAGACCAAAAATATATAGGTTAGCGAGTTGTTAGTCCAACATGTGGTAAGACATGTTTCTACTGAACCTATCTTGACAAGTACTACAGATAGAAGCACACAAGAGTTTTACTAATACACAAACGTTTAGGAATACTGAACCTATTCAAAAGTTTCGGCTTTGTAGACAGATTCCAGTAAGGGTTCATTAGTACTGAATCAGAATCTTGTTTCACAGTTGTGAATTAGAAACCAAAGCTAACTTTGCTTTCAACCTTGGGTTTTTTTCAAGATTACAGTTCTGCTTTCTGCTTTTTTTAAACCTATGTGTTTCTATTTCCTGATTTCATGGAAGTGACTCAACTGAAAAGTAATTTCTATTCTTAACTTTTGTTATGTACTTTACGATATCAAGGTACCTATGTGTTTTGCTTTCAATCTTAGAAGTGAATGACACCAACTGCAAGTTCTTGTTTTTATATGATTGAAAGATGCATATGAAGTTTGAGTATTTGGTTTATCGACATTATATTAGTTTTGCATAGTTCTTGTTTACTTAAGCTATTGATAATTGAGTAAAAGTGACAGCCGTTGGATTTTAGGTTAACTAAGCCTCCTTTCAGCTAGCTTTCTTATTGTATGCAATGTTCATGCATATTGATTACTTTGTTTGACTGTAAAAGGTTCCTCTTCGTTTGACTGCCCTTTCTGGAATTCCAGGGTCATCTTATAAAGAATCCCAGTACACAAAGAGCCAAAAGTTTGCTTGGTATACCCTGTTCACATCGCATTATAGTAAGTGGCACGCCGTTGCAGAACAATCTGAAGGTACTGTGTAGTTTTCTTGAAGGCACATTTTCTATTTCTGGTCCATGTTTTTCTTCCATTATTTCGTGTATTAAAAAAAAACCTCATCATAATTCGTACATTTTCTTGCTTTTGATCTTCATAATAGGAATTGTGGGCCTTGTTTAATTTCTGTTGCCCTGAGCTACTGGGTGATAAGAAATGGTAAGAACCTTCTTCACGCTCTGGTTGCCTTGGGTTAAGTTCTGCTTCTTTATGAAACTCTGGATTATCTTCAGGTTCAAGGAAGAATTTGAGTCGCGTATTTGTCGTGGAAATGAGAAAAATGCTTCTGATAGGGATAAACGTATCGGTTCCAAGGTAGCACAGGTAATAATATCATCTATCTTTCAATCAAATTTGTTCCTATGATGTGATACAGTTTCCATGTGTGCGTTGATAATTTATGACTGATGCCTCTAGTTACCAGTCTACAAGCAGTATGTCTGAAGTAGTTAGTTATGGATATTCCTTTGCTATCTAATTCTTGTTTGCTAGCTTAAAATAAATGAGTGCATAATCAGTCTCACACTCTTGAAGATTTGATATTTTGGTGACAGTAATTTAAAGTATCAATGGGACCAACTCAAGTTTTAGGTTTTAGTTCATTAAACGTTATGTTCAGTTAGTCTTGCTGATTCTCTAGTAATGGTCACTTAATATTATGCCAACTCTGGCTTTAGCTTATTTAGCTTAAAAGTTATGATCCACAGTTTTTAATGAGGTCCTAATAATACATTTTGGAAATAATTAAAGTTTAATTACAAGGTTGCAACATCCAAGATGTGGGGTACTTATAGTTGTGTGTGTGATAGTGTGTGTATTTATGTATTGAAATGCAAATTATAGTTGTACTTGTAAATATTTTGAACGGTTGGCTTTTCATATCTCCTTTTATTACTATGGCTGCAACCTATGCTCTTTATTGCATGACAACATTATTGATAGATCCTTGTACTCCTTGTAACAGGAGCTTAGAGTCCGCATTCAACCTTTTTTCCTGTGTCGCTTGAAGACTGAGGTGTTTAAGAAAGATAATGACCAAACTAATGCCACACTATCTAAGAAGAATGAGATCATTGTTTGGCTAAGATTAACCAGCACTCAGGTTGACAATTTATCAAAATCTTGTAAAACAGTTGACATATTATTACATCATTTCTTAAGTATAATCTCTTGTTATATGTAGCGGAAAATTTATAATCTCTTGTTATATGTACAACCGTCATCCTTAGAAGATGTAAATGACAGTCATTAAAAATGAAAGATGACGTCTGAGAAGATATCACACGACGCTTGCTTTGATATATTGACTGACATAAAAAGTAGCATTAGATGACAGTCGACTGTCATCTCAATATATGCCATTCATCACTAAAAATGCGCACGTAAGTTGGCATCAGTTGGCACCATGAATGCCAACCGTCATCTGAATACAAAACTGTCATCCTTATGATCGGTAGATGACAGTTTTTTTTGGGTTTTAACCGTCATCTGAATGCGTTTTAATAGATGACATTGCGATAGATGACAGTTTGG
Source organism: Potentilla sterilis (assembly GCA_963682095.1). NCBI lineage: Eukaryota > Viridiplantae > Streptophyta > Magnoliopsida > Rosales > Rosaceae > Potentilla > Potentilla sterilis. Next base: position 37,066,785 of record OY821757.1, on the reverse strand, counting down.
GAGCATATGAGATGACGGTTAAAAACCGTCATCTGAATCGATTTCTGTACTAGTGTGACACTCCGCAAATTTAGCGGTGAAGAGATCGCCTGTCAAGGTTTCGACATAGCGGACTAGCTGGAAGTTTATATCCATCATAAATATTTATTCATCTCAATGGACCCATCATTGTGCGCTGTGGCTGTGCAATTTTGGCACATAAAAACATTTAATGGAGCTCAAGGATTGTAGATCCGTGTCAATCCAAAAGAGCTCAAGGATTACAAGTTCGTTTGAAATCCTTTAAAATTCTCACACATAGTCACTAGCTATGGTGTAAATTGGTTCAATGATGATGGCCCACTACCAGATCAGAGGACATAGCCGACGAAAAAATTTTCGTCGGCTATGGCCAAATTTCGTCGGCTATACCCTCTGCCGACGAAATTTTCGTCGGCTATACTTCGTCGGAACAACCCCGTCGGCTATACCAATGGCCGACGAAAAAAACGAATTCGTCGGCTATGGTAGAGTATGGCCGACGAATTTACCGACGAAAACATTTTTCGTCGGCCAAACCTGGGTGAAATTGCCGACGAATTTCGTCGGGTATTTTCGAGTATGGCCGACGAAATTCATTAACTATAGCCGACGAATTTCGTCGGCTATTGTGTTTTAACAATAGCCGACGAAACTTTATAAAATCGTCGGCTATTGGGTTTTAACAGTACCCGATGAATTTATAATTTTTCGTCGGCTATTTCCACGAAATATATTACTATTTAGTACTTATAGCCGACAAAATAATGTAATTTTCGTCGGCTATAGTTATTATAGCCGACAAAATAATGCCAAAATCGTCGGCTTTTCTTACATTTGGGAAAAAAAAAATTAAATTATTTTCTAAATTACCATTCCAAACAACCTGCAAATCACAAAAACATGCATTTGCACCAACAAGAAACACGTCTAAATACCATTTTTATTAAATTCGTTCTAATATACATAAACCCTAAACCCTAATCATCACCTAAACCACTAAAGTCCAGCAGGTCATCCCCAGCATCCTGCTCTCCATCAGGCTCGTCATCCGGCTGACCGTACTCGGGAGGTTGAGGCATTGGAGGTTCCGCTAACCGCTGAAACGGGGGCGGGGGTGGAAGGCCTTGTTGTTGTGCCGCGAACATCTGATACCACCAGTTTTGTTGGCTGTCGTAGTTGTGTTGCCGAATTCTGTCGCATTCGGCATGCCAACTGGCCATATCCAAATGATACTGCTGTGTTCTGTGGCGCAGCTCCAAATGATACTGCTGTGTGCTGCGGCGCAGCTCCTCTACTATCTGGGACGAGGTCGCCAATTCTGCGGCCAATCGCTGCACTTCCCCCCTCATATGTTGGCTCTCCCCGCCTCCCTTCTTTTGACCTCCCTTAGTGGTCTTCCGGAGCCCTAGTCCAGAACTTCCCAAACCCCGGCAGTAGTACTGGTTGTGAGAGGACCCGTCCCAAAAATTCCCTCGGAAAATTCGAAACAGGTCCTAAAATACCCCAAAAACCAAATAAAATGTTTCTTTGCTCCCAAACCGCCAACACCCACCCACTGGGAACAAAGTTCGACCAAATCGCCGCAGTTCTGAAATCGGTCAAATCCGGGCGCCGGTCAAAGTCAACGCAGTCAACGGTCAACGTTGACTGGTCAACAGTCAATGTTGACTGGTCAACGTCAACGGTACTATTCACTTTACTTTTTACTTTTTACTATTACTATTTACCTTTTTACTGTTTACTGTTTACTAATTACTAATTACTGAATTACCGTTTTACCAATTTACCATTTACCAATTTACCTTTTTACCTTTCTAATTTACCAATTTACCCTCGCCACCGGCAGCAGCAGCGCCACCGCAGCTCCGCCGCCGGAGGCCCAAACATCTCCAATTCGGCCCAAAACTTCACCCGAGCATCAACACAGCCCCGGGAACTCATCCCCGGCCTCTCCGCCGCCCAAATCCCACGCAGCGGCCGCGTACGGCGGCCTGAAATCCAAATTTTCGAAGCTAACCAAAATTCACGCAATCGAACACCAAACAACATCAAATCAACTCCTCTCATCATCCTAGACCCGAAATTAACATCCAAACCAACCAAAAACACAAAGCCCCAAATCGGGTTTAAAAACCCTAGAAATTTCAAACCGAAATTTCTACTTACCTTGGCCGAACCGGATCAAATCCTCTTGAGGAGAGGTTGCACGGGTCGAGATGCTCCTTTCCCCCCCAAGAATCAGCCCGATCGGTGGCCAGAAGTGGGAGTTCCGGCCTCACCACCTCCCTCGGTTCTTGGGCCGAAACGGGCCAACGGCGGCGCTGCGTGCCACGCCGTCACCGCAGCGAGGGAGAGACGGAGGAGCCGAACCGATCGGCACCGGTGGCGCGCCGATCGGTGGCCGGATGGCAAGGAGCCGAGAGCAGTGCCACTGTGCTCGGGCTCGGGCCGATCGGGGAGAGAGAAAGGGGAGGAGAGAGAGTGAGAGAAAGAAAAGAAAAGAAAAATAAAAAGGAAAGGAATATTCCTCCAAGATTCCCGAATATTCCTTTCTGGAAAATTCCGCTCGTTTCCGGAATTTCCTCTCCCAATTTCACGTCATAACTTTTTCCTACGACGTCCGTTTCACGCGTGCCGCGTGACTACGAACTCGTACCGTCGTGCTCTACAACTTTCATGAAGAAAACTTTTCAAAAATAACAACGGATCGCCAAGCCAACTTTTTAAAGGGGTATTTAAGGTTCGGGTCGTTTCAGGTTGGACCGCTGTGGGAAGGCTGCGTCGAACATCCTCGCCGCCGTTTGGACATTGGTTCGGTCGACCTGGCGCGCGGCTTCTTCCAGATCTGCCTCTGAAATGTTCGGTTGTGTCTCCCGAACTATTTGCTGGAGCACCTCTTGTTCGGCCAGGTTCACCCGCTCCTAATTGGACGGAGAAAAAAACATTAATATTCTAACAAATCGATAGTTAAGTAAAATTAATAATTTAAATTTTAAAATCGTAATGAACGACTTACGAGATCTTCTGTCGCTTGTGGATAAGCGATCTTGAACGTCTCCACGTACGGGTTGCTATCAGGATGATCTCTAAGCGCCTCCTCCTGATATTGTGCAAACGGCCGTGAACCAGCATGATACGGGGTTGTGATCCGGCGGCGGTTCTCAGAGTTTATCCGAGAACGTTGCTTCAAACAAAAAATAAAATGTTAGAAAAATGCATAAAAAAATATTAGTGTAATAATTATAAAATAATTAAACTAATAATTAAAATTTTAACAAACTAAACATTTTTACTGAAGTTTAGTATTTACCTGCATAACTGGGTTGTTGAAGTCTACTGTCTTCAACCAACGCCACTCGTACTCTCTGAACATGAACTCCCTGGGAGTACCCATACGACCAAGGTTGTCGTATTCGTTATAGTGGGAACGCAGCTCGTTCTTCCACTCTTTGAACCTACGAAAAAAACAAAAATGCATTAGAAATATTATTAATATCATAAAATATTAATAATTATAAGATAATTATAATATCATAAAAACAAACGTACCTCGAGTTCTGCTGGCTGTCCGCCCAATCCCGCCTGTGTTCGGCAATCTCGAAGAATGTCTGAAATATAATATTTTATTAGTTTTACAATTGTAATAATACCGAAAATTATTAAATATTACGATAAATAAATTAAATTTTTTAAATGACTCACCGACGCGGCGTTGTTCACCTCCCTCTTTATTTCTTCGGGCACATCAGCCCACCGGGTCCACAGCATAGGGACTCTGTCCCTAATCAATGACCCCACGCAACCCGAGTAGTCGCGTTTTTTCTTCCCCTGAACCTCCTGATTAGGAGGTTCGTTGATCCGAATCCTCCCGCTGCGCTCAACAGTGCTCCTGAGCGTGTCAAAACATATGACACCTCTCGTATTCCTCCGTGAACTGCTAGCGGCTGTCCCTATCACAAAAACGACGATTGGTTAATAAAATTAAATATTAGTGCGTTAGTTTTAATAAAACATTTAATTAATAAAATCGAATGTTACCTGAACTCGATGACCCGTCTGTCGACTTTCCTTTTCTCCTCGCCGAAATCAGGAGGTCAGGGTTCTCAAATGGCTGCTGCTGGTATGCCTCCGCAGCACTCACTCTACTAACGGCTCCACAACGTGACGGGGAAGGAACGGTCGAATGAAAACAGGGAAGAGACGTTGTAGCAGGATATGATTGTCATGACTTTTCAACCCGTACAGATTGTTGAATTGTCTGTTCACACACTTGGCTATATTTCCAGCAAAGCCTGAAGGATACTTGGCCCGACTTATCCAATGGAAAATGTCTGGTTTATGCTCAGGCTTGACGGTGTAAGGAGCTTGGGGCATTTTTCTCTTCCCTTGTTTCAACCATAGTTGTTTTCTGATATTCATGTTTTGCAGATCAGTGCGAGCCTTAGGACCGTCTTTCGTCTTCCCCTCCAAGTTCAGCGTTGTGCCCACCACACTTTCAGAAACATTTTTTTCTATGTGCATAACGTCTAGGAAGTTACGGATCAGCAACTCACACCAGTACGGGAGTTCCCACAATATGCTCTTGTGTGTCCAGAATTTGTACTCCTCAGGTCTTTCAGGTATTTCCGCTACAATATCGGGATGATTGCTGAGGGGCCCAAAATCGTACTCATTAAGCACTGCTAAAATGTCTCTTCCCGTCCATCTTCTGGGAGGACCACCGTGTTCTTCGGTTCCATCAAATGCGGCGGACTCGTAACGCCAGTGGTGATCCGCCGGAAGGAACACACGATGACCCATTCGGCATATCTTGTTGCAATGAGGGGTGCTCCCATAATCGGTGAGGCACTCTGGACAAGCCTTGTATCCCCTGACAACGCTGCCCGACAACATCCCATAAGCAGGAAAATCACTGATGGTACCAATAACCATGGCATGCATGTGGAACGTCTCCTGCTTGTACTTGCCAAAAGTGGGATGGCCAACGTCCCACAATACCTTAAGCTCTTCAATCAATGGTCTCAGATACACATCGAGACATTTTCCTGGGTAACCAGGCCCCGGAATCAACAACGTCAATATATTATATTCCTTCTTCATGCACATCCACGGAGGAAGGTTGTAAGGTACCAAAACCACCGGCCATATACTGTATGAAAGACTCATGGTGCCGAAAGGGTTGAACCCGTCGGTTGACAGCCCGAGCCTGACGTTTCTGACATCTGACGCAAAATGAGGAAACTCATTGTTTATATGCTTCCAAGCCGCTCCGTCAGAGATGTGTGTCATAATATCTGCGTCTCCCGCGTCCCGCTCACCGTGCCACCTCATAGCTTTTGCGGTGGTTTCTGACATGTACAACCGCTCAAGCCTATCTCTCAACGGAAAATACCGAAGCACTTTCACAGGTTTCCTATTGCCGGCTCCCGTTAACTTATATCGATCAGACTGACATATCGGACATGCGTCAAGGCTAGCAAGGTCATTCCCTTCTGCATCTTTACCCCAGAAGAGAACGCAGTCAAATGCGCATGCATGGATCTTAATGTAGGAAAGCCCTAGATCTTTGAGGATACTTCGGACCTTACGGTGATTGGTAGGATTACGATGACCCTCCTCCAACAACGAAGAAGTGTATTGTAGATGTTCATCCACTTGCCTGATGCTCGATTTTGTCTCGACTTTAATCCTCATTACCTCCATCACACTTTCAAGAACTGTCTTCTCAGAACTTGAAGACACAGGGGTCTGTTGCAATGCAATCAGTTTGTTGTACTTGTCAAAGGCAGCAGTGTTGACAACTTGTGGGAACGGCTGCACCGGGTCATGCATATATTGTTCCCCACGTACACCGCTTTCAAAAGAAAACACGTCGTTAACGAATGCCATTGTTGGATCGTTGGATGTACTACTACTGCCCGCCTCAAAAAACTGCCCATGATCATGCGATCCATCTAATGACGGCTCACCGTGATATATCCAACGTTTGTACTTCGGGCAAAACCCATTACTCTTTAGGTGCTCCCATACTGTCATAATCGGAAATCGACACATATCACTGCGACACTTACATTTCTTGCACGGGCAATAATGGTATTCCTTCCCGTTTGCATTTTCCTGAACGAACTGCAAAAAATCCACAACTCCTGTAGTGTATCGTCGGTCATGCCTTGGAAGCGAAATCCAACTCTTATCTCGATCCATATATAGCCTGATAATAATATATATGTATAACTTTAATTAATAATAAATTAATTAACACATATATATTACAATATATATTATTATCAACATCAACTCATATATATATATACCATTAATTAACAACCATTATTTAAGTTAATTACACTATCAACAACCATTAATTAACATATTTATATATATTTTAACACTAATTAAAATAACATTAAATTAAAACACATAATTATACTCTAACTGAAAATCAACTCAACTACAACTCAAAATCAACCTATATACATACATTCTAACACTAAAACAACAACAAAACAAAAAATCACTTACTATATCAAAATCACTAAAACTCAAAATCAACTCAACTAAAACTCAAAATCAACATATATACACATATACGTACCTATATATAGCTCCACAATGTAAGAGAGGACGGATTTCAACAATACTTACAGATTTTTCACTCTTTCTCCCGTTTTTTTCCGTTTTTTTTTAAATGAGCAGCTTCTGTCCAGATCTGAAAATATAAAGACTTATAGCCGACGAAATTACCAACTTCGTCGGCCATACTCATTTTCAGAGTAAAGCCGACGAAAACTTTAAATCGTCGGCCATTCTTGGAGAATAGCCGACGATTTTTCACAAAATTTTCGTCGGCTAATGTTTTCAGAGTATAGCCGACGACAACTTTAAATCGTCGCCCATTCTTGTAGAATAGCCGACGATTTTTTATTTTTTAGGGACGAAATAAAATTTCGTCGGCCATTCTATGGGAATAGCCGACGAAATTTTTTTTTTTCCGACGAGAAAAATTTTCGTCGGCTATTCTTGAGTATAGCCGAAGAAAATAATGTTTCGTCGGCCGTTTTTTTTTTTCGTCGGTAAAGGCCTTTTTTCTTGTAGTGGCCATAGATGAAAAAGTAACGCTGTATGCAAAAATTGCATACCCCAAAACGAAAGTATTGGTGTGCTTTACCAATATTAAGACTATTACTGTAGTCGTTTTCCGTGAGACCAATTGAGTTTTTATATAGGAATATGATGGCCATTACAGATCCTATATAATAAGCTATAAAATCATTGCGCCTATGGAAATTGACCCAGCCTAGGTGCTTCGACTTTCTAGCATAAGCAGCATAAATTTTTAATTGTGGATGGTATCATAACACGTGACCAGCGTGTCGACACAACAACCAACACCATAAAATATTTAAGGTGTCCGCAAGTTGGTTGAATCAGTCCACTGAATCATCTTTGGATTCAATATGAGAACATAATGAGAACACATGTTTCCTTTGCATATGATGGTGTCAATCATAATTTTACGAGTAGGCTTTGAATGATGTACTTTTATTCATAAAATCACGATGGATATCAGAAGCATAATAGGGTATAAGTGCATGTACTTTGTGTATCATTCATAATACGTCTAGGGTTTGAACATACGTCTTCAACCCTACATGGATTGTATCGAAATAATATTTGAGGATAACATGTTCTTTGGTCGTCCTCGGTTTCGTGTGGGAACTATATTCTTCTGGTGTTTGCTTCTATTCATCCAAAATATGGGTGTCCATAGTAATTTCTTTAATGTACGGATCACCATATCAAAGCCAATCTATGTCAAAATTCAAAAATATCATTTTCTTATGATTTTGGATTCAATTAGCGGTTACATATAACCCACTAAGTTGACATATAAACTTCTCTAATACTCGTTTACATCCGTAGTCATTAGAGGTAATGCAAAGGAGATCAAATGAATTCTCACTTGTGTCTTTTTACATGAACATCGTGGCATAAATTTCTTTAACGTGTGGAACAAATTCAATTTTCTCTTATCATATAAATTGTCAATTTGACATATGCTCCATATATACATCGAAACGTAACTCAAGTTCTTTAGAGTAACTCGATGGGGATTGTTATAAAAACTATGGTAATCCCAGTTAGGCAGGTGCATTATGAATCCCAAAGAAACAGATATACCAATCCTTATCACTTTCATTATAGTACTACTGTTCTTTAGTACTATTGTGCTATTTTTGTGATATATTAATACTATTGTCCTTCAGTACTAGGGATTACATGGTGCGTTTTTTTGCACACGGTTCTTTGTGTCATGCCTATATTATGATATGTTACTTTACTTTATGCAACACTTTGCAAAGTTATATGCAGAAAATTGAATCATGTATATCATGAATAAAATTTGAATAATCTCAATTCCTTTAGAGAAAATTCAAAAATTAGCATGCCAACGATTACATTTAGTCTTGTCCAATTAAAAGATAGAAACTTTAAGACCAAGAGTCTAATTTAGGCGTAATAGCCTTTATAAGGATATCTTAGAAAATTTAAAAATAGACTATATAAAGTCTTTCTTGGATGGAGCCAAATCCTTTTTGGCTCTTTTAATAGCTGCAATGATGAGATGTGTTATTGACATCTTCTTCCCATATGGTATGCATTTAGTTGTAAATTCATTTTCAATGTTCTTGTTGGATATTGAAGATACTTTTTCAAAATCCGCGTACTCGTATGATTCTTTATACTTATTATAAGTCACAGCTAATTCTTTGCTAGCTTGTAATATACTTATCAATACTTCATTGATTTACAACAATGGCAGAGTCCTTCACTGCACATGACATGTCCCTTGTGTCATCTTTTCAAATGGTACATTGTCTCCACTTGCTTTTGGATGATTATAGAAATCTTTACGTCCATGGTAATTGCCCTTTGTTTTAGGGTTGTTGCATTACTTTGCACAATTTGTTCCAAGAAATATCTTTTTCTCAAACTTTACATCGTCATTACCCTTTGTTTTCTCAGACCTTACATCATCATTACCCTTTGTTTTAGGGTTGTTGCATTACTTTGCATAATTTATTTCAGAAAATTTATTTTTCTCAGACCTTACATTATCATTGAAGATATTATAATTATTTCTTAGCTATTTACATAAAGCAGTTTGTATAAATATACCATGCTCAGGCTTTAGTTGGCTCAATAGGAGAATTTGGTACTCAAGTTCTTCAGAGTCCAATGTGTCAAAGTCAAACTGTGATGGTTAAACCATCTGTAAAATATAGGAAGAATAAAATGTATTAGCTTCGTGGTCTAAATGACATTCACGACAACTAATATAAATCAATATACATTATGGTAAATCCGATGCTTCGTGAAATTTCGTTATCACAATAAAATTTTGGTTTCTCCATTTTCATTGCATGTGAAGCTAATGAAATTCCATTATCGTTTCTTTCTACACAATTAATAAGATATCCATCTTGAAAAAAATTTCTAAAGAATAAAAATTGGATTTCAAGACCGAAATTTGTAATGGTCATATTTTTCATGCTTCGTGAAAATACTTTTTTCACAGTAGTAGGTTTGTCCATTTTTCTTTATATTACAATGCTCATGAAATTGCATTATCATGACAATGCTCAAACTAAATAACATGTTAAATAAAACAATTATTTAACACTAATAAAATGAAAATATAATGCTTCAAGTTTCACATTTATATAAAATACTTATGCGATCAATAATGAATAAAGCATTATATCATATAATAATTGAAACATAATATAACGAAAGCAAAACTTCAATGTAAATATTACTTGTAAGTTTGCCAAATAAACTGCATATGAAGTGATTGTTCGATCTCCGACTCCAAATTGTCGTCGCATATTGATCACCGCATCGTAATTGATATGTCACATAAAAATAAATAATAATCATATGATTAGTCAATTTAATCATATATATTGCACATTTACCATATAAATTAAATAATTTCATATTTACCATTCAATTCGTAAAACAGTAAATAGTAATATAATTAGTAATTTTTAAAATTACCTTTTAATTTTCATAAGAGTAGTAACTTATTTATTGCGGGTCGGATCCAAAGATCTGGGTTGAAACCGGGTCGGGTCGAGCAGAAAACGGGTTGAACAAACTCTGCCGACAAATATTTCGTCGGCAAAACAAATTTTCTAGAGGGAACATTTTCCGACGAAATGTTATCGGTAGAAGGAGGAAGAAGCTTTTGCCGACGAACTGTCGTCGGTGGGGAGCTTCGGGTCAAGAATTCTGGGCTGCTGAGTCGACGTGGCGGGCGGAAGAAAATCCAACGGCGTAGGGGTCAGACGAGGAGCCGCGCTGCGTACCGGGGGGGGGGGGGGGGGGGGGGGCGCGGCATCGGGCTAGGGTGGCCGGATCGTGGACGATGCTGCTAGGTGTGGGTGGCGATGGAGGGGTTGACCGGCATTTTAGCCCCTAATTAGTGTGATATAATATTTAATGTTTTATGAGTTAGAGCTATAGCTGTAGCAAATCTCCAGCATGAGATTAGTAGAATCAACATCATTATTAAACTAGATAATTACCTATAACTACAATATAGCAGCAGTAATTACTAATAGCAAAACCTAAAATTTTTATATCATCAGCACCAAACTAACAGTAACAGCTGTTAGTAATTACCCATAACATATCCATCATACCCTTCTCTCCTCTTCTTCCCACTCCCACTCAACCCCTGCGTTCCTCAGCCTCCAGCATCCCCCCTTCATTTCTCTCATCTCCTCCTCAAGCCCAAGAAAGATATATCTTGAAAGCTGAAGACTTGCCTCTAGCATCCCCCCTTCATTTCTCTCATTTCCTCCTCCCCAAGCCCAAGAAAGATATATCTTGAAAGCTGAAGACTTCGGCTCATATCTAATACTTGACTGCGGCGTTGCCTCCTCAATCCCCCTTCACTTCCATATTTGCTTTTCCCAACACAAAAACCTCCAACCATGGCTGACTACTCCGACGATTTAGACCAACTCGTAAAGACTAAACCTTTACTTTCCCTATCCTTCTCTCTCTGAGATTCTTGTATCTTTAACCTTTTCAAATTTTCTTTTGCAGGTGCTTTAGATGACTTCCAGAATCTCAATCTCAGCAAACCCTCCCTTGAAAGGTTCCATCTTTTTCTTCAAAGCTTTCAACTCCGACTCCGACTCCGACTCCAATCTCCTCCTCCCCCGAGCCCGACCAGATCTCCTCCTCCCCGAGCCTGACTCTGACTTCGATCTCCTCCTCCCCGAGCCCGACTCCGACTCCGATTTCCTCCTCTGATCTCGTCACCCAGACCTGACCTCCTCACACGCACCACCTGGACCTCGTCGTCCTTGCGCACCGGCATAGAGCAGACGCTGTACTTGGTGCGGAGGTCGGTGGATAGCGACGCGCTCATCAAGTTGCGGTGGACCAACGAGATCTGTTGGTGGAAGACGTAGATCTGTTGGTGGACCGACGCGATCTGTTGCGCTGTACGAAATCTGTTGCTGTACTTGGTGGCAGAGGAGGACTACGGCTCGATCTGAAACCTTTGAATGAAGGTGAGGCTAGGGATTAGGGTTTTATAAGGAGAAACTCAATCTGGCTTTGATTTTCTGAGGCTCAGTGACATTAGAAGTGCGGCGGAGGTTGATTTCCGAGGCTCAGTGGTTTTAGAAGCGCGGTGGAGGACGACATATCTTGATTTCTGAGGCTCAGTGGCATTAGAAGCACGGCGGAGGACGACGGAGTTTCTGAGACTCAGTGGCATTAGAAGCGCGGCGAAGGATGGCGGAGTTTCTGAGGCTCAGTGGTATTGGAAGCGCGGCGGAGGATGGCTGAGGTTGGTTTCTGAGGCTCAATGGTATTGAAATGCGGCGGAGGACGGTGGAGGTTGGTTTCTGAGACTTAGTGGTATTGATTTTCTGAGACTCAGTAATATTGATTTCTGAGGGTAATTTTGTAATTTATGAGTTAACGGAAACTGTTAGTTTTGGATAGAAACTAGATAGTGGTAATTTGAAAAAGTAATCTTGCTACTGGTAAATATTAACACAAAATTGTAGATTTGGGTGAAAACCTCTTATTAAAGACTGGGTGCGTGATTCTTAATTACCGGCGTCATAGATATCAAGAGGGCTTGATAGAAAAACTCCTACAACGTGTCGTACGCGCTTGAGCAAAAATCAATGGTCCTCATCTTGTCGTCGTCGTCAGACAGGCCTTGCCGCTGTGTGGTCGGAGTAGTGAGTCAATCTCTTCGAGTGAGCGTTGGATCAGGGAGGTCGTTGTGGTTGTCAAGATGAGGAGGAAGATCGTGTCGGTAGTCGGGGTTTCGTTGGATCCTTGCATGGTTGGTTGGCAGAGGGGAATTGTGCTATGCCTGCAGAGGTGGGAAGGCGGAGCGAAGTCAGTGGTGGGCCGACTTGGATCAGGTCCGATTCTCTCGATCTTGGTCGTCTTTCTTCGAATCTATTGCGGGTCTGTTTGGGGCGGCTTGTATCCTTGGAGCAGTAGAGATGGCGCAGGGAGGCTGGCGGTGCTCCGGCGAGACTGGAGGGGAAGCCCATCGACAATGGATTTTGTGGGGTTCGCTGGCGGCATATCATTTACCTTTTTCATGGAATAATTAGGCTCTTTAAATGAGCCCGACCCTCAGTATTTTGTTTTTTACTGCTTTTATTTATTTTTGTAATTTTGTTAAGTTGCGCATTAGGCGTGTAATAAGTCTCTTCATTAGTTTTGTAGGGCTAGTCGGGCTTCGTGCTTGTGTGTGCACTCGAAGTGTCTCATCTACTATAGGTAGGTAGCGAGTTCCTAATTTCGTCAAATGGTCGTTGCCACATTGTGGCAGGGTGAGACTGAGTGTTGCCGGGTTTATCTTCCGGCGGCAACATAGTTTGAAAGATGAATTATTGGATATTAGGATATGTATTCGCGTTACATGTCTACTGTGTTTTCCATTATGTCACCGCTCTTTCAAAGCAAATAGGGTCGTCATTGGAGTAGTACTCTTTGCTAACTGGTAATACATGTTTTCTGTAGAGTTTTTCGATATTATTTCGGGACTTTTTCTAGTTGCTTATTGTATTTAGGGGTTTAGACTTCATGTCCCCCTATTGTATTCATAAGTTTCACTAATGAAGGTTTGCGGGCAGCCGCACCAGCCCTTTATTAAAAAAAAAAAAAAAACAAAACAAAACAAAAAAGCTTGATGTGTTCGAGTGTTTCTAAATGTTTTGGTATGTTATTAATCATTTCTGAAAATTGAATACCTTTCCATATTGGATATTTAGATTAGAAAAAATAAAAGGTTCGTTACCAATAAAGAGAGCCTTAGGCCATGTCCGGTAACATTTTCAAAAATGATTTTCGTAAATCGAGTTTTAAAAATGAAAACAACAAAACAAGATTGTATTTTTGAGATTCGAAAATATGTCTGGTAGTTAGTCCAAAAACAATTTTCGAAATCTAAAACGTCAAAAAAACACATCCGGTAACACTGTATGAAAATGCAAAAAAGAATGAAAATTTATTCTCATTTTCTTTAACACTACGTACTCCAAACAACCTTCTACACTTGAATTCAACCTCTAAATTCATCAATTTAATCACCACCACCGACAAATTCCAAACCCTAGAAATTCCAATTTCAATTTCTCCTTACCTGTTACAGATTGGATAAAACCCTTTGGAGGGTTTATCACACGTTTCTCAAGCTTCAAGAAAAGGTTTGGATTGCACCAGCTCGAGGGTGGAACAGTGAGTTCCGTTCAGTCCCAGGCGGATTGACAGTAGCGCACTGCGCTCTCCTCAAACCACGAAGCGTTGCAAAGATGGTATAGGAGGTAGAGGAGGAAGAGACAAGCTCAATACCGTGGGTCTCCTTCAAAATCGTCGCCGAACGGCGGAATTAGGTTGAGCGGCGTCGGGTTGGGGGGGGGGGGGGGGGGGGGGGTGGGGGTGGGGTTGGGGGGGTGATAGGAGCATAAAATGTGTTTTATGCTCGTTTATACTTTGCTTTTACCCTTATTTGTTTAGAATCGAGTCATAATTTAGAATAATGAGTTTTGGTAGAGTTTAGATAAAAATATGCTTAAGACTCGGAAGTTTACAAGAAATTAACAAAATGCTGAAAATTGTAGTCATTATATGTTTCGGTGAGTTCTTCGTTCAAACGTTGCAAGCGGCCTCGGTGTTCTCTTGTCCAACGAGTAGACTCGGACATGCACTATTTTCTGTGAGGCAATCATGAAAGAAGTTAGAACTTTTTGTAAAGAAATAAAAGCAAGAATATTACACTATCAATACATGGCCGGCAATAATTCAAGAGTGATACAGAAAGGTTCATGCTATACACAAGCAATATTCAATCGGCAAGAAGAAGAAAACGCATGGAAAAAAATAGAGAATATTCTGGCAATTTAAAGGTTATCATGTATTCGCTAAGTCTAATTGCTTTTAAACTTGTTCTATCTCTCAAAGTACATGGAGCAGAGGAGATAACGGTGCAATGGACTGAAACAACCCCCGGTAGTATCATGCTTTTATCCGATATACTTCGAGAGTTCGAACCACAAAACGTTTTAATATCAAGTCTCAAAGCTCACTCATGCCAAATCTATCACAAGTTTCGAATCTCGGTGGACATGCGGCCTAGGTGTTATCGTCTAGACACAATCGTTCCGTGTTTTCAGAATGCTAGCATGTATTATCCGAAAAATAGCTCGAAGGCAAGACTCATTTGTTGAAACACGGAGGGCAAGCCCCCTATCGCCCCCTTCACAGAGAAGAGATAGCAGTCAGTGAACCTCTGAGATCGAGTTCGACAAACCTTGAGACTAAGTCGGGACAACACATACTAATAGGCAAACCTTTATGCCCCTTACTCAGTTAAGAACAATATGTTGACAGTACCATAAGTGTCGCTAAAAGCCGTCCTCAACCTCATGAGACCTCGAGAGATAACATGAAGGGTTAAGGCTAATATTGACACAAATGAACTTACCTATTCCTCTTCCCCTCAAAACTCAAAACAAATCAAGCACAAACAAACCTTTAAACTTCCTAGCAATTTAACCTAAGTTATACAAGCATGTACAATTATGGCACACGAACATATTGCAGAAAATAAACTCTACACGCCAATGGCGTATTTCTACTTTTACATCCGAAAATTTCTATATGCTGAAGCATATTTTCTATTTACAAAAATCCCAAAATAGAATTACTATAGACGAATTAAACAAAATAAAACAAACATTTCACAGCAAACATGTATAAACAACATTCATATAAAACAAGCTTTTATAATCCCGGCAACTGCGCCAAAAATTGATGAATGTCTAAGCACGCACACAACAATAACCCTACAAAATATTGTTAGTAGTATGAGCAAGTAGGGATCATTCTAAGCCGGGGATTAAGGGTACTTGAAATATGAGAATGTTAACACAAAATATTCTCAATTATAAGCATATTCACACGTTTGCATCAAAGGGGATTTGGGATGAGGTTCGGCAGCCATAAGGCTGCCCCTAAACTATATGCACAAAATAAAACCTAAAAACTAATATGTACAAGTTTTGGTCGACATCTTTCACACAAGGCACTTAGCACATAACTCTTTAACAAGTAAGACTCATACAAAAGAAAGTAAGGAACAAGTATTTAGCATGCTTTAGACTCAAACAAGTTTCGACCTTACAAGTAGAACGAGTTTCGATTTTTTACTTAGTTGCGAGGCTTTCTAATGTTTTAAGATCTAGCTATTCGCAAAGTGATCCTAAAAGTTATGCTACCGTTATACAACTCGTAACATTGAAGCACAAAAGTCTATAATCGAAGACATGTAAACAAGCAAGGTTGTCAATCATCTAATTTAACATGCAAGTTTTAGCTAATTAAGGTTATACCCTAAGTGAGCACAATTGAATCAAAGCAACATACGTTTAATCTTTATTCGTTCTACTCGGATTAGATGAAACCTAACATCTAGATTTACATGCTTGTCAAACATAACTAATGTTTTGGTTTTTAAGTCACACCCTTAGATTACTAACCGATTTAAAAACTAAACATTCTTCTATACCAACTGTCCTAATTATCTAAGTGTATGAAATTCTTACAAGTTTTAGATTACAAAATTAACATGCAAAGACTCAATCAATCCGAAACTTAAACCTAGACCTAAGCAACGAATCAAAGACGTTTTTAACATGCAATTTATAAAACCAAATTCCAATCCGAGTCATACATAGACATACAATCCAAAACCAAGAATACATGCAAGTTTCATAGACAAAACTAAACATAACTACATACAACAAATTTCTAAACAGAGAGTAGGGAGTGGATCACACTTTGTAGACACCTTTGGAGCTTCGACTTGGTGTTGATCCGATGATGATGGTGGCGGCACGGTTGGAGTTTTTGTGAAGGTGAGATGTGTTTCGGCTAGGTATTGTGTGTAGGATTCTTGGGGAACTTTGGTAGAGCTTACGACTTTGTGTTTTGGCTTAAGATGTGACAATTTGAGAAGAGGGTGTCTAATAAGTCTCCGCAGCACGAGTGTCAGGCTGTACGGTAGCGCGAGTGTCAGGCTGCGAGTCGTCGAGGCTGTCACTGCAGCCTATCAGCAGGGACTGTGCTGATTTTCCTGATTTCCTCGGCAGATTTGACCTTTGTATCTTCAATCGAGCACAACTTCCTCCACATAATAGCTATCGATGCGATTCCAAATTCTGTAGAAACTAGACTTAGAAATCTTTACATACATATATGGCACACCATCTAGTTCAGAATGAGCTATCTTAGGGAAGTCCTGGAAGTCGAGTGATGTGCTCAGGAAATTCCTAAAACTTACTGTGTCCGGATTTATGTAGCAATTTCCGGCAACGGCTTTGGCTCCAATTCTTCTAACTCTTTCCATTGCTCGATCATATATGTATGTAATACTCATAAGAGAAGAAAAACCCATCAAAAACACTTTGGAAGCTTTGCAGAATCAACGAAATATATAATGACTACGATTTTCAGCATTTTGTTAAATTTCTGTAAACTCCTATCTTCTTAAGCGTATTTTGTGATAACTCTACAAAATATTCATTACTCTAAATTATGACTCGATTTTGGGTAAATAAGGGTAAAAGAAAAGTATAAACGAGGGTAAAACACATTAAGAACGTCGCATTTTATGGTACTTGACGTTTGCTCAATTAGTACGTAACTTTGGTATTTGATACAAAAATATCATTTTGGTATATGAAGTTCATACATGGACTCAACATAGATAATTTTAAAAAATTAAGGTTTAGAGAAATATCTTGTTTAATCTGCGTAAAGCACTGAACTGATTGTAAATATTATAAGTAATTTGGATCAGCTGAACCAATACATCTTCCTCTGCTTTAATTAGTAAAGCACTGCACTAATAAATTAGCAAAAAAAAAAAAAAAACCTCCTCCTTCAATCAACGTAACAAAAAATAAACAGTCGATAATAACCACACCAATTTCAGCTGTATTATTATGACTATCCCAAAGAGACCTGATATTTTGATAATCTGTAATTGTCTTTGGATGATTATTCTAGGCGTTGGCAACACATTACTGACTACTATACATCGGCTCATTCAAATTTTCCACCAAAATAAACAAAAAAAGAGGTACTGATTTTTTTTTTGATTTGTTTCGAACTTGTTGTGTACTTGCCAACTGCCTATTTCTAACTGCTCAACAATAAGCTTATGTCTTTAAAATAAGCTTCAGTTATAGCCTCCTTTAAGAGCAAGTCCAACAAAAATTTAGGGTGACTCAACCTAATATCGCGCCTCTGCTAGGGTTCATCGTTTCTTCGATATCCCAGCTAGGTTTTTGTGACAAATTTTCCAAATAGCACCATGTATTTAGATCTATTGAGTTGGAATTGTAGAGGCATCTGTGGGAATAATACGACCAGAGCCATGAAGGATTTAATTTCCCAGAACAAGCCTCAGGTGGTGTTCCTGTGTGAAACGAAGATTAGCGCCGAACAAGACTTTCTTCGTCTTCAATGCGCGTTAGGCTTTTCTCGGGCAGAGATGGTGCTCAGTAGTGGTAGGTCTGGAGGTCTAGGGCTGTTCTGGTCGGACGAGGTGCGCATGCAGGCTCTGTCCAAATTGGCACACCATATTGACGTAGAGATTATCAAGACACCGGGAATGGCATCGTGGCGCTTGACAGGTTTTTATGGTTATGCAGCGACTGGGAATCGTGAAAAGTCTTGGCAGCTCCTCCGCGAGTTGGCCGATACAAGCGCTATGCCATGGCTAGTGATTGGTGATTTCAACGAGATCCTAAACAATAGTGAGAAGATCGATGGCGCAGTGAGGCCGAAGAGGCAGATGAGAGGCTTCCGGAACGCGCTCGGGTATGGCGATTTGCTCGACCTTGGTTATCATGGCGTCATGGCTACATGGGGCAATTCAGAGACTCTGTTGCGCCTGGATAGGGCAGTCTACACTATGTCATGGTTTGATATCTTCTTTCATGCAAAATTGTTCCATCTTCCCCCATCCGACAGTGATCATGTCCCGCTATTACTGAAAGTAAGCACGGCATCAATTCATGCTCGGCCAAAGGTTCACCGGTTCCAGTTCGAAGCCTTCTGGTTGCAGCATGATGATTGTGACACAGTTGTGAAAGAGGCATGGCAGGAGGAGGTACACGGGCTGCCTATGTATCGGGTGGTTACAAAACTTCAGAACGCATGCATCCGTTTGGATAAGTGGCAGCGGGAGACTTTCAGAGGTCGCCAAGTGAAGATGATGGCGATAAGAACTCGACTGGAGGAACTTATGGGCTGCTCAATTACTCCTGAAAGGCAGGGAGAGTAAACTGCATTGTTTGGGGATCTCCAGAACTTATTACACCAGGAGGAAATTTTTTGGAAGCAGCGGTCGAAGGTACGTTGGCTGAAGGAAGGCGATCTTAATACTAGCTATTTCCATCAACAAGCTAAGGTTACGAAATGGAGGAATTCATTGAAAGGCCTGTTTGATTCTGATGGGGTTTGGCACGAGGACGTGGAGGGAATGGAGAAAGTAGTTACGGACTATTTTGATAAAATGTTTGAAACCTCAGAGGTGGATACAGAGGCTCTGAATCAAACTTTGGAGGCTATCAATCCTTGTGTGTCAGATGAGATGAATGAACAGCTGTGTAATGCTTATACTGGTGAGGAAATTAAACAGGCGGTCTTTCAGATGTATTCGACTAAAGCACCATGTCCTGATGGTATGCCTCCTCTATTCTTTCAACATTATTGGGACTTAATTGGAGCTCAAGTAGTGCATGATGTACATAATTTTTTACAGACTGGTCAAATTCTTAAACAGAATAATTATACCCATATCTGCTTAATTCCCAAAGTTGCACAACCGAAGAATATGGCGGACCTGCATCCTATTGCTTTGTGTAATGTGATTTATAAGATTTCCTCGAAAGTGTTGGCAAATAGGCTGAAGGTAATTCTCTCTGTTATTATTTCTCCTTTCTAGAGTGCTTTTGTCCCTGGGCGTCTGATAACGGATAATATACTGGTGGCTAATAAGATTGCACATTTTGTGCATAACATGAAATCAGGTCGACGATTTATGGCTTTGAAACTTGATCTCAGTAAGGCTTATGATCGTATGGTATGGTCTTTCTTGGAGAGAGTGATGGGTCGTTTTGGGTTCAGGCCTTGGTGGATTAAGATTGTGATGCAGTGTGTTTCCACAGTTCGGTACTCTTTTTTAATTAGGGGAAAAGCCCGAGGCTATCTGACACCGGCTAGAGGATTGCGACAAGGAGACCCGTTGTCTCCCTAGTTATTTTTGCTTGGCGCAGAAGGATTCTCAGCTCTTCTAAGACAAAGGATGCAAACAGGTGAGTTACCTGGTATTCCTATTTGTGCTAGAGCTCCACCGGTAAATCATTTAATATTTGCTGATGATAGTATGCTTTATGTGGAGGCCTCATTAGTAATTGGGAGGATGATACAGGAGGTGCTTGATGTTTACAGTAGAGTTCTGGTCAAAAAGTAAATTTTGACAAGAGCTCAATGGTCTTTAGTGACAGTGTGTCTGAGGAGATGAGATTGGTTCTTGGGAATTTATTGCATGTTCAGGTTGTGGAGGCACATGAGAAATATTTGGGACTTCCAACTTATGTGGGCAGGAAAAAAATCGGCGACGTTCCAGTATATCAAGGATAGATTAGAGTCCAAGCTCTAGGGATGGCAAGGCAAATTACTCAGTGGTATTGGAAAAAATATTCTAATCAGTACGGTAGCTTAGACTCTTCCAAGTTATGCTATGAGTGTGTTCAGACTTACAAAGAATTTTTGTGATGATTTGGAGTAGCTCTGTGCAAGATTCTGGTGGGGTAGTACACTAGATAAGCAGAAAATACATTGGAAGAGGTGGAATGTTCTATGCAATCCGAGAGAATCTGGTGGTTTGGGTTTTCGTAGTCTATCGAATTTCAATTTGGCAATGCTTTCGAAACAAACGTGGCGGGTTATCTCTGGGAAGCCTACTTCTCCTTCTTATTCTTGGAGAGTATTTTTGGCGCTAGAGAGGTTCTCAGGGAGACTATTTATTGGCAGGTTGGAGATGGCATGCAGATACAAACTTTTGTGGATAATTGGATTCCGGGATCAGGAATGGGGAGACCAGCGTATGTGATACCTACAACATACTCAATTTCCAGAGTGAGTGATCTTTTATGTGGGATTAGAGAGTGGAATGCTGCTAAAGTGAAGCGATGTTTCTCGGAAACGGATGCTAATATGATTCTGAGCATTCCTCTTAGCACAAGGTCATGTCGGGATTGGCTGTGTTGGAAGCTAGCATCAGATGGCAAGTTCTCGGTAAAGATAGCTTATAGGTATGTTTTTGTTAACTCCTCTAGTTATCATCCTATCCTTCCAACTCTTGGTCAATCTTTCTGGAAAAAATTTTGGGGAACTAATATTCCGAATAAAGCAAAAGTACATGGCTGGAGGGTTTGCCTAGATATTCTTCCATCTCTGGGGAGTCTGATGTTAAAGAGGGTAATGGTGGAGGGGACTCATTGTGTGTTATGTGGTTCTTTAGGGGAATCAACTTTACATTTGTGTCGAGATTGTGTTTTCACTAAAGGTGTTATGCACTCTCATCGTATTCTTACAGATGTCGGTTATCGGTGGGGTAGTTTGCACACCTCCTCTGTGGAATGGCTTGGTCAGTGTGTTAGTGAGCTCAGTCTGCTACATTTTGGGGAACTCCTGTTCATTCTTTGGTCAATTTGGAAGGAAAGGAATGAGAGAGTCTGGAATCAAAAATCGATGGTGGCACTAGATGTTAGTTTACAGCTTGCTGCTAGTCTAAAGGAGTTTAGAGTTCATAATTTAGTGGCACCTAAACAAGCCCTGGGAAGGGGTTCTGACAAATGGAAAGCTCCATCTCTGGGCCTTTGTAAGATTAATGTGGATGGAGCTTATTCTCAACTTAGTCGGAAGGGTGGTTGGGGTTTTATTATTCGAGACCATTCTGGAAGGATGTTGGCTGGAGGTGCGGGTCCTGCCTCGGGTTTGGTGTCGGCAGAGCACGCCAAACTAGTTGCTTGTTGTAGAGCGGTTGGTTTTGCGGCAGACCAGGGCTTTACTCCAGCAATCTTGGAAACAGATGCTTCAGAAGTGAAGTGTCAACTGGAGGTGATAGCTGGTCCTAATACCTCGAGATTGGGTCGGATATATGATGATCTGAGAGTTCAGATTCAGAACCATGGTACTTGGATGGTGTCTCACACCCGCCGTCAGGGTAATAGGGCTGCGCATTGTCTGGCAGCGTATGCCTGCTCTTTGGATATGGATGAATTTTATTTTTCTATGCCTTCTTTTCTAGGTGCTGTTGTCACAGTGGAATATTGTAACGTTTGAACTCTTCTTTTTTTCTAATAAATTATTGTCAACTGATTCGGAAAAAAAGAGCAAGTCCAACAGATTCCCTATAATATGGATTTTACTTAAATTTGGGGATTTTGGGCTCTAAATCTCCTCTAACAGATTCTCCATCTCATTCTCTAATATGGGGATTTGGATGAGAGAGAATATATTCATCCCTATACTTGTAGAGAGAGGAAGAAAAATTTGCAGAATGAAAAATTAATGAACAAATCAATTTGACACAGAAAACTAAAGGTAATCATTAATGATAGAGAATATATTGATCCATATAACTTGAATTTTATTTAAAATAAATAAATTTATTATTATAGAATAAAACTTAAAAGTAATCATTAATTACAATTTATAATAAATGTTGGATATTTATTATTGTGTTATAAATGTCAGAATATGCAAAATAAGAAATCTGTTGAAGTTGGAGCAAAAAATTATAGAGAAAATGAGTTTTATTTCCCTATTTTAGAGAAATTTTTGGGGAAACTGTTGGACTTGCTCTAACATATCACATATAGCTAGTCTTTCAGCTTGCTAATATTGTTGCAAGCTCTTAACTCTTAACGAAACAGATACCACAAGGCTTCATGATTCCTTTTCAAATAATGAGTTTATCTATAGATGTATCATATTAGTGATATTACTATCATATGGTGGTGAGGGAAGAGAGGAATGTTTTTAAAAAAATGAACAAGGTGATAAGCTAAAGTAGCACTCAACTGTGTAAACACAATATATGTAACTTTTCTACTACTGTATGCACATGACCAGTAGAACAAATATATAGCCATAGTGGCACTGATAGGGGGCCTTAATGAGGCCTTCACTACCAGAAAAGGCATCATAGCCGACGATGCCATCTCGTCGGCCGTTTCTATTAATTTGTCGACTATAGTCATAGCCGACGAAGTATCGTCGGCTATTCTCTCGTCGGGAATGCTCCGTCGGCTATAGTATAGCCGACGACACCCAGGGTAAGTCGTCGGCTTATAAAACACGCGGTATAGCCGACGAATAAAGCGTCGTCGGCTATACTTCGAACATTGCCGACGACAGGATCGTCGGCTTCAACAATTACGTAATTACCCCTAACCCGGAAGTATAGCCGACGACACTATCGTCGGCTATACGTCCGGAATAGCCGACGACACTATCGTCGGCTATCCGTCCGGCATAGCCGACGAATTAATCGTCGGCCATACCAATCGCCGGTACCAGGAACGGCTTTTTTTTTGCCGGAAGCCGGGAGGGTATAGCCGACGAAATATGGTCCATTTCGTCGGCTATAACCACTAAATATTTAAAAAAATTAAAAAATTTAACTCGGGCCCAATTTCACTTCGTCTTCGGTTTAGCTGCAGAAAATCCACAAACAAACATCCAAATATCCAACAAATATCCACATCAATCCATCCCTAATATCCTACATACTGTACAAATTAACCCCCTAACTAGTCATCTACTCATCATCACCCCCTAAACGCGTAGCGTCGTCGACCGGATCGTTCGAGTTCCGGTGGCTCTGGCTATCCTGATCGCCTGGCGTACTCCGATGCGGGGGGGAGTGGGGACGACAAACTGGGGCATCTGTGGCGGAGGCGGGGGCTGGAGTCCAGCCTGCTGGGCCTCCCAAGATTGCTGCATCCATCTGTACATCTCCGCCACAGATGCGTCTCTGGCCTGCTGCGCCGAAGCCTCCGCGGCCCTCGCCAACTCCGCCTGCTGGAGCGCCTCCACCGCCCTCGCCAACTCCGCCTGAGTCCTCTGCAGCTGCGTCTGCAAGTCTCCTCTCGTCGAAGCCGCACGCTGCGTGCTGGGATTGGCCGGCGTGTACTTGAGAACCCCATCTCCCGCCGCGCCTAGGCCTCTCGGGTAGAAGTAGTTGTTGCCCGTCCCTACCGCCGCGTGCATGATCTGAGAGGCCAAGCGCGGCTCAAGGGTGTCGATCGTGGAGGCAAACTCCGCGATCAACTCGTCGGACGCCCCGTCTCCCAGGGTGTCTCGCGCGATCCCGAAGGTGATCGCGTCGGTCTCCGCATCTATTTCCGCCTAATTGACAAGAAAATATAATAAACGAATTAAAAAATATATATATAAATTAATTTAATGAAACAGTTTTATTGAAGATGGGCGAATACTTACCACTTGGTCGGGACGCCCCGGATACATCTGCGCATGAATCCACGACAACGGCCTCAGCGGTCGGTCCCTCCTCGCAATCTCTGCCCACTGCCTCCAGGAGCGGGCGCCGCCGTGGTGGGGGTGCTCGTTCCTCTTGCGGTTGTCGCTGTTCGTCTTCGAGATTTTCTGTATTATATGAACGAACATATAAACGCAAATATAAATTAGTAACTAAATTAAAATATTAGGAACTAACCAAAATAAAATTATTAACTAATTTAGTTACTAACTAATTTAATTTAATTAGTAACTACTTAACTAACTAATTTAATTTAGTAACTAACTAACTTACTAACTACCTAATTTAATTTAATTTAATTTAGTAACGAACTAACTAACTATGTAACTAACCAACTAACTTAATTTAATAACTAATAACTAACTAACTAATTAATTTAATTAAGTAACTACATAATTTAATTATTAAATAACATTAAAAAGTTATATACTAGCAGGCTAAATTTTCTTACCGAGACCCTGTCGCTCCCGAAGTAGGCTACCAACCATAGCCACTCATACTCCCTGTACCGGAACTCGTGGGGGGTTGCAGCTCGCCCCAAGCGCTGCTCCACATGGTACGTCCTGTAGTGCGTGGACAGCTCGTTCTTCCACTCGGAGTACCTATATTAGCAAAACACAACTGTTAGATATATTCGTACACTGCCAATAAATATATTTATACAAAAAAAAGTGAAACACATAACCTGTTCTTCAGCTGCTCGTCTCTCCACCAGTCCAAGGTAGGATGGACTCTAAACCATTGCTGCAATATTATAAATTAATTAGAAAATATTTTTATATAGTTATAAGGACTGAATTCATAAATGTTTATTTTCTATAATAAAAATACGATTTAACTCACCGACAGTGCATTGCACACTCGCGCCTTGATGTCATCGGGCACAGAGCCCCAGTCTGGCCACAACAGTGGGACCCTGTCCCGCACGAGCATGCCCGTCGCGTTGATATACTTGGTGGTGGTGTCTCTCCTCTCGATCGGGCGTCCATCCTCACCGGGACCGGGCAGGATCTCCCTGATCCCCCCGGCGAGCTCCCTCTCCAGGGTCGACATGTTCGCTGGCCCTCTGGTCTGTCTCGTCCCCGCGGGTTTATTTACGAGGACGCCTGTTTCATAATTAAAATGAATACATAGTTAAATAATTATTTAAACTAACTAATTAAATAATTAATTAAACAATCAAAATAATTAATTAAACTAACCAATTACCTGCGTCGTTGTACTGCTTGTCCTTCTCACGAACACACCACAGGCCGCGGCAGTCCTCTGAGTCGAAAGGCCTGTAGACGTAGGCCTCCTCCCAGGGAATCTCGTGGGGCCGGTCGTGCCTCCAAATCTGCCTCCCCCTGGCGTCGTACTCGGGGATGGCAGGGAGGAACTGGACCATGTACATCCCTGATGGCGGAGACATACGGGGCGTGGACCCTGAGGGGCCTGCTCCCTCTAACGGTGGGCCCCGTAGCTGTGGACGCTGTCGCTGTGGGGGGACAGGGAGCATCTCTGGAGGGTCCAGATCGGCGCGCGGTGGGGTCGGCTGCCGATCCGGAACAGTGCTGAAGTGCACTGGGGTCTGGTGGCTCTGCGTCCTCCTCCGACACTCGAGTCAGGGCCCGCTCCCGTCGACTCATACGAGGAGCCCCCACGTGGATCGCTCGGGATCAATCCCATCAAGGTCTCCTCTCGTCAACTCATAGGCCGGCCTAGGCTCCGACGACCGCTGGATCCGCTCCCCTCACGGCTGGGTCCTGCGTGAGCGTCGGGGTCGCTCTCGGTCGGTCTGCCAAGCCATCGGTCTACAGCGCGGCGGTTTCCTGCACAATTAGTATATAAATTCCATAAATTGCACAAAAATTCCACAAAAAAATTAAAAACTTCATTCAATGTATATATACCTAATTATATATATACCTAAATATATTTATACCTAATTATATATATATATATATATTCCGAAATATATATATATATATATATATATCCTCCTACAAATCGTTGTTAATTCCACAAAATTAAAAAAAAAATCCACAAAATTCCATAAATTTCACAACAAAATAAAAAACTTCATTAAATATATATATACCTAATTATATATATACATAAATATATTTATACCTAATTATATATATATATTCCGAAATATATATATATATATATATATATATATATATATATATATCCTCCTAAAAATTCCACAAAATATTTATACCTAATTATATATAAATTAGTATATAAATTAGTATACTAGTATATAAATTCCACAAAATTCCACAATTAGTATATAAAAACCCTAAATTTAACAAAAAATCCACAAAATTAGTATATAAATTCCACAAAATTAACAAAATTAACAAAAAATCCACACAATTCCATAAATTTCACAAAAACCCTAAATTCCACAAAAAATTCACAAAAACCCTAAAATTCACAAAATTCGACAAAATTAATAAAAACCCTAAATGAGGCTCGATCGGGACTACCTGACATGGTGGTGCAGTCTGGACGAGGACCGGTGGTGCGGTGCGGCGGCGACGGCGGCAGGGGCGGCTGCGGCTAGGGGCGGCTGCAGCAGGGGCGGCAGGGGCGGCTGCGGCAGGGGCGGCTGCGGTCGGGGAGGGGTCGGGCAGGACGGGGAGGGGGCGGGGAGGGGGAGGGTAGGGAGGGGGAGGGTCGGTCGGCGTCGGGGACGGTCGGTGGTGGTCGGTCGGCGTAGGGGAGGGGCGGGCGGCGAGGTAGGATGGGATTTAGGGTTTCAGGGTTACTGGAAAATGAGGGAGGCGCCCTCTGTTTCGGTTTAAATCGAAGGACTATAGCCGACGATGTAATTTTAATTCGTCGGCTATAGTCATAGCCGACGAAATTCGTCTGCTATACTCTGACGGGCCGGGCCAAAATCCGGACCGGGCCGAAGTTGGGCTTTGCGGGCCGGTTATAGCCGACGAAGTTAAGTATATCGTCGGCTATAATATGAATCTCGTCGGCTATACTTCAAGCTCTCAGCAGCCGTCAGATCTCGCTCATCCAACGGCGGACAATGAAACGGCGCGGATCGCAAGAGTTTAGCCGACGAAGTCAAGTATGTCGTCGGCTATTCTTTGGTCAAACTACAAAGTCAAACCTCTAAACGATTTAAAACGGTAATTGGCCCGTCTAAATGACGTTTTTTGGCCTGACCTTCAACAGAGAATAGTTTCAGATCGATGAGACGCAACTAATCGTATAAAAATTTTCCTCAAAATTTTTACCGACCGTCAGGCTACCCATAGGAAAACGGAAGTAAAAACAGTTAACCGCAACATTCGGCACACAGCTTTTGTCAGAATCTTCTCATTTTTCAACCGTACACGTATTTCATTATTTCGGTCGTATCTTATTTCACGACACTTTTGCATTTGAAGGGTCTACGTATAGTAACTATTTGAAACTATACATTCACTTAAACACTTAGTAAACAAGTTAAGGAACATTAGTGCATATGTTCCGATTTCGAATCTAAAAGTTTCGAAAATCTATTCCAACCGTCAGATATCACCGTTAAGATTAAATACATGTATGAAAAAAATTCCAACTACATCTGACAACGTTAAAGGCTCGATCGGGACGGTCAAACTGCAAAGTCAAACCTCTAAACGCTTTAAAACGGCAATTGGCCCGTCTAAATGACGTTTTTTTGCCTGACCTTCAACAGAGAATAGTTTCAGATCGATGAGACGCAACTAATCGTATAAAAATTTTCCTCAAAATTTTTACCGACCGTCAGGCTACCCATAGGAAAACTGAAGTAAAAACCAGCTAACCGCAACATTCGGCACACAGATTTTGTCGGAATCTTCCCATTTTTCAACCGTAGTCGTATTTCAATATTTCAGTCGTATCTTATTTCACGACACTTTTGCATTTGAAGGGTCTACATATAGTAACTATTTGAAACTATACATTCACTTAAACACTTAGTAAACAAGTTAAGGAACATTAGTGCATATGTTCCGATTTCGAATCTAAAAGTTTCGAAAATCTATTCCAACCGTCAGATATCACCGTTAAGATTAAATACATGTATGAAAAAAATTCCAACTACATTTGACAACGTTAAAGGCTCGATCGGGATGGTCAAACTGCAAAGTCAAACCTCTAAACGCTTTAAAACGGCAATTGGCCCGTCTAAATGACGTTTTTTGGCCTGACCTTCAACAGAGAATAGTTTCAAATCGATACGACGCAACTAACCGTATAAAAATTTTCCTCAAAATATTTACCGACCGTCAGGCTACCCATAGGAAAACGGAAGTAAAAAACAGCTAACCGCAACATTCGGCACACAGATTTTGTCGGAATCTTCCCATTTTTCAACCGTAGACGTATTTCAATATTTCGGTCCTATCTTATTTCACGACACATTTGCATTTGAAGGGTCTACGGATGGTTTCGGTCAATATACTTTAGCCGACGATTTTCAAGTCGTTGGCTACAGTATAGCCGACGAATTTCAAGTCGTCGGCTATACTTTACCGACGACCTTCGACGTTTTGCCGACGACTTGCATATTAAATTACCAGAATAGGCATTATAGCCGACGAAGTATGGTCCATTTCGTCGGCTATAATGCTGATCTTTCTGAAAATTTGTCATTTAGGGCCTGAAAATTGCCTATTTCACCTGATAAATTCCTGAACATCGCACAAACAATTCAATACAAATTCCCATAAACTCCGAAAACGGTAATTAAGGACAAAAAATGTTTTCATACATGCATGCACCATCGTACACAAATACATACATAAATAGTATACTAAGGATGATAATTAGAATCATCCTCATCACTTGAGTCAGACGTAGTATAGTAGTTAATATCTGGCAACCGGTGCTCGTACTCGTCGGCTGAGTCATCGTCTGCCTGATATAGACGATTCGGATTAACATCATACATGGGCACCTGACTCCTAGGAAGTCGAACCACTCTGCCCGGCGTCACATTATTATCGCGGATGATGGAGGATTCCGGAATGTCGCCGGCGTCCGGCTCTTGGTATGCGGTCGCTTCTTGACACTCTGTGCTCACACCAAGTGTGGTAGCACTGTATATGTCTCGCTGAGACACATGGTTAACTACCTTCCACGTGCCTTTGTTCAATGGATCGTCAAGATAAAAGACCTTTTTGGCCGCTGTGGCGAAAACAAAGGGGTCGTCTTCATAAACACTAGTGGCGGTATTCACCGAAAGTATGCCGTACTGATCGATCCGTATGCGGTGCGGCCTAGTATCAAACCATCGACACTTGAACAAGTGGACTTTCATGCGGTTCCCATAAATGAGTTCAACAACTGACTGTAGGACACCGTAAAAATCCACGCCCCCCTCTGCACCATCCACCATCACCCCACAATTCTGTGTTTTGCGTTCCCCGTCTCTAGCTTCACATATATACTTAACGCCGTTGACATCACACATTGGGAGGACTGTGGAAGATATCGGCTTCATCGACAACAGCCTCAATTCCTCTGAGTAATTTGTATGACCACCCCTCGCAACCACTTGCATCAGCTGAAAAATATAACTCAAATCAGTTGGTGTGTTTATGATTAAAGAATAGGGAACTGTAAAAGAAAGCCATCTAATATATATATTTATACACTTACCCATTGTGGAAAATAGTCTGCAAACGTCGTGTTGTGGTACTCGAGATCACCGCCAACTTCCTTGCACTTAAGATGGGTTCGTTTCCAATATTGTACCTCCGGACAGTTTATTAGAACCCACCAGTGGGCAATCCCTACCTCATGGTCAGGCAACTTGTCCACACCCTTCTTCTTGAAGCTTCCGTATGGTACAACATCGTTGGCGACGATAGATAGGTTGAACTCGGGGTCATCTCGACTTGGATGTTGTGGGGGGTCCTCCATCGCTCCCAAGTACAACTTGGCGTACGTTACGCACTCATGCGCAATGTAAGATTCAGCAATACACCCCTCAGGCGCAGATTTATTGTGCACATATTTCTTGTACTCTCCAAGTTGTCTGCAAGGTTAACAAGTGCATGTTAAGAGCATGCAACTTTTATTTAAAAACATGTATAAATCAAATTTAGGAATAACATGTACCTTTCGATGGGATACATCCAAGTGTAGTGTACGGGACTGGTAAGCAACAATTGTTGGGGAAGATGGATCATCAGGTGAGGCATGATGTCAAAGAAGTTTGGGGGAAATATCCTCTCGAACTTGCACAAGATAAAAACGATTTCCTCATGCATTCTCATGAGGTCTGATTTTCTAACTTCTCTAGCGCATAACTTCTGGAAGAATCTTGACAACGCCACCAACGGCTCAACCACTTCATCCTCCAAGTACGCTCGAATGAAAATAGGGAAGAGGCGTTGAAGCAGTACATGGCAGTCGTGACTCTTCAATCCGTACATCTTGTTGTCTCGGTAGTTAACACACTTGCTTATGTTACCCGCATAGCCATAAGGATACATGCATAGCCATTAACAACAATTAGATTTCATGCATATATAGTCGTCCAACAACAGATGGATTCTTTAGGGAATACATGCCTAATAAAAAGTTACCTGACATTACTCAGCCATCCAAAGATTTCATGTTTCTGGTCCCTGGTGACGGTGTAAGGAGCTTGGGGCATTTTGCTCCTGCCCTCTCTCAACCACAAATGGTCCCGCAGTCCCATATTTCTCAGATCAACGCGTGCCTTGGGGGTGTCTTTTGTTTTCTTCTCCCAATTCAAAACTGTGCCAACCACGGCTTCACCCACGTTCTTCTCTATATGCATGACATCCAGGTAGTATCTGGTAGCCAACCTGGCCCAATAAGAAAGTTCCCATTAGATGCTCTTGTGTGACCAGAACCTATACCGATCCGGCCTCTCTGGAATCGTGCGCAACACATCGGGATGATTGCTAAGTGGACCAAAGTCATACTCATTCAACACTGCCAATATTTCCTCCCCTGTCCATTGCTCCGGTGCCCAGCCCCTTTCTTCAGTCCCATCAAAAGCCTGTGCATCGTCCCTAAATGGATGGTCATGCGGAAGCCAACGACGGTGACGCATCTGGACAATCTTGCTGCAATGAGGACTGGAGCAATCAACAGTCATGCACTCTGAACAAGCCCTGTAACCCCTGGTGACGCTGCCCGACAACATACCCCTCCCAGGAAAGTCACTGATCGTGCCAACAAGCATGGCATGCATCCGGAACATCTCATTTTTGAACCGGTCGTAGACCAGGTGGCCGTTCAGACTCAAGTACCGAAGCTCCTCAATTACGGGTCTCAAATACACATCGAGACACTTTCCCGGATAACCTGGGCCTGGAATCAACAATGTGAGCATGTTATATTCCTTCTTCATGCACATCCACGGTGGAAAGTTGTACGGAATCAAAATAACTGGCCACACACTGTACTGAAGCTCTTTCTTGCCAAAAGGGTTGAAACCGTCGGATGATAGCCCTAGCCAAACATTTCGAACCTCTGATGCAAATTCAGGAAACTCCAACACATTCTTCTTCCAAGCCTCTCCGTCGGCGGGATGTCTAAGGGTGTCATCGTCAGGCACATTCCTCTCAGCCCACCATCTCATAGCTTCGGCCGTGAAAGCACACATGAACAACCGCTCAAGCCTATCAATCAGCGGGAAGTACCGAAGTATCTTCACAGCTTTCTTGTTCCCTTTAGGAGTGAACTTATACCGCTTTGTATTGCATACTGGGCAGTATTCAAGATCTGCAAGTCCTTCCCCGTAAAACAGAACGCAATCGTATCTGCATGCATGAATCTTGATGTAGGAAATGCCGAGATCTTTAAGGATATGTCGCACCTTATGATGACTGGTAGGAAGCCAATGTCCGGGGGGCATCGCCCCACCCCATAGCCGAAGCCAATCATCAACCGATTTGACAGTGCCTTTGTTCTCCGTTTTGATCTTCATCACTCCCATGACAGATTCAAGGACAGTCTTACTGCATCCGGGGTACAACGGAGTCTGTTGCAATGCGATCAGGTTGTTGTACTTTTCCATACCACTTGTGTTGACCGGAGATCGGGGTAATGGCTCGAGTGGCTCAATATCTGGGAAACACTCCATCTCCGGAGGAGGGAGTTGCACATCTGGTGCTTCATCAAAGACACC
The DNA here is from genome assembly GCA_963682095.1 of Potentilla sterilis. Classification (NCBI taxonomy): domain Eukaryota; kingdom Viridiplantae; phylum Streptophyta; class Magnoliopsida; order Rosales; family Rosaceae; genus Potentilla; species Potentilla sterilis. The sequence continues at coordinate 37,034,428 of OY821757.1, read as the reverse complement.
GCTCTCACGAGGAAACATATCGTTGATCCAGTTCGTTGTTGGATCATTGGAGGAACTCCCTCTCTCGGCAAATTGTCCATGATCATGAGGACCCGCAAACTCTGGTTCACCGTGATAAATCCAATTACTGTATAGGACCCAAAATCCATATCTAGCCAAGTGTTGCTCCACTGTCTCTATGGAAAACCGGTGTCGTGGGGTGGCACACTTGCACTTTTTACACGGACAATAATGAAGTGTAGTGTCTCCACAGTTAGCCATCACAAAATCCAGGAAACTCCTAACTCCATCATGATACGCCTGATCCCATCTTCCAAGGGTAATCCAACTCTTGTCCATCCTGTAAATTCAAGAAATAAATATAGCTATATATAGATATGTATATATGCACGTACTACGTACGTACGTACTAATTAAAAAATTCATCATTACACACACACATATATATATATATACACATGCATCCCTAAATTAATTAAAACATCGTCAATCTCCCTAATTAATTAAACACAATATATTTTTCATATATACCAACAATATATTTTTAATTACAATTAAATTAATTAATTAATATATATATATATATATACATTTTTTCATCAAATTCATCTAAAATCACCTCTAAATCAACAATCAATCACTGATCTTCAACAAAACTTCAATTCTATCTAACCAACATATCAACCCATTAATAATCTCATCTCAACACACACACACATATATATATATATATATATATATATATATATCAAATTAATCACACATTTATTCTAATTAAACTCTAAATTAACACACCTCTGCATATAACCAACTAAATCAACACACACAGCAATATACGTACCTTTCAAGCTTATGGCCGAGGTTTTGGACGATTTCAGAGCGTTTTGGACGATTTCATCGACGAATGAGCTCCCTGCTGCAGAAGAACGATCTGATATAAGAGTTATAGCCGACGAATACCCTCCTCGTCGGCTATAACCAAAAACTTTTCGTCGGCTATAGTTATAGCCGACGACTTGTCGGCAGTCGTCGGCTATAATATTATAGCCGACGATGTGGCCGACGAAATAGTAATTCGTCGGCTATGACCCCTTATAGCCGACGAAGTACTATTTCGTCGGCCGTTTTTTCCCATATCGTCGGCTATAACCCCTTTTCTGGTAGTGCTTGGATTGGTGGCCTCAATCCTATGTGACATGTCATGTCATCAGAACACATCACCAATTAAAAAAGTCATTCCAAATCATTCTTAAGTTAATAGACAATCATATCCCTCTCGATCCAACGGTTCTCCATCATTATATATTTTTCAATAAAAAAAAATCATTGAGATGAATTAGTTACCTTACATGAACTATATTAAATCTATTTAAGGGTTATATGTACGATATTTACAAAAAAAAAATCCGTTTTAGTTTATTAATGAGGAAGTTATAACTCTTGACTTTTAATACAATTAATTCCTTAATTCCGTCTCCATCAATACTTTAATGCGTTAGCTATGATGTATATACCATATATTCTGTAAATACACAGATAGACTGAAGCTTCAGTAAACAAGAATTTTAATGGAATACAGTAAATGGAATTAAATCACAGTGAAGATCTCTTTGAATTTCAATTAATCTTCAATGAAATACAAAGGATTGTTCTAGCTCTTCAACACAGCTAGTATTACACAACTCAGCAACTCTAAAAACACAGTTACTTAACTATCAAAACTAGTTCTTCAACACAACTAGATTTACAAGATAATTAACATACTCTAAACACAGTAGGGTTTTTAGGAGATTCTTCAACACAATCTCAACCTCTTTTAGAGACAAGGACTCTTTGTCACAGCCTTGATCTCTACACAGATTCACACACTCTTTGGACTGATCTCTCTTCTCACAGAAAGTCCTATGCAAGTATAACTTCTCTCAAGCAATACCAGATGCAGGAGGAGACGTTTTATGCAGACTGGAATTTTTTTTTTTTCTCTATGTGCAACCAATTCTACAACAATGAGCAAACGTGAATATATATAGGGTAGAGTTTAAAGAGAAGAATCTCTTTAGACTCCCCCACAATCCAAGTCTCCCCCATACTTCATAATACTTATCAATGCATATCAAATATACAAGATATCATTCCTAAACAGGTTAGATATCTAAGTATTTAGATCAGAGCTTAAGGGAAGGAATCCTGTTAAGAATCAATCAGCAGATATGGACAAAACAAGTTGTCTATTAAAATCAACATTTTAATATGATGGAGATATGATAACTCACAAAGATATTCCATGAAATATTGCTACGGTTCTATCTCAATTAGAAAGTCCTCGTCTGAATAGGAAAGCTAATACCTTCAATCTCCCCCATTAGCTCTCATATTCAATCATGAAGACATATATGCAAAATTTGTTAGAGAGAAATCACAATAAACACACCATAACTGAAGTAATTCAAAACACAGATAAATAAGGGATCAGTTTCCATCCTTTTCCAAATTCTCCAAATCATAAAAAGTTAAGCAATATAGAACATAAAGAGTTTGTGCTTATGCACTTACAAAACAAGAAATCCTAAAAATTAACATCCATAGCGAAGGCAAAAATATCATTCATTGTTCAGACAAAAACAAAAAGTTGCAAGTCTTCATCAATCTCCCCCATAGAATATGAACAGCTACTTGGGCTTTTTTAGAATGGCTGCTTGAAGGACAATGATTTGTTCTTGGAGATGGAGTTGAGTGCTAGTGAGAGCATCCAGGCGATCAAGAACGTCTTTAGCCCACCCTCAAATGTTGTGCTCCATTCCCACAAGAAACGTTCTGAACCCCTCCATTGTGTCACGTTCAATAGGAATAGGTGGACGCTAGGGCTCTCCCTCGTATTGGGCAGGAGGAATAGAGCCAGTGTAACCTTCTTTCGGAGGAGGAAGAGGGATACGAGGTGTAGTGGAAGGAAGAGGAAATCCAGGTGGAAGCTGGTTCAAGGTCTTCAGGGAGAAGGGTTGAGGGAGAATAGGATGATCATCAGAGGAGGAGGAGGAAGAGGAGGCTAGTCGAGGCTGCTTTGACTGGTTTGGTGATCCTCCGGTAGACATTCTAGCAGTCTTTAGCTTTCTCATGAGAAGTCCTGCAAATAGAAGAGAGAAGAACAACTAGATAGAATATGAGAGGTTAGGGAGAGTGGATTATCAAGGGTATTGAACCGGAAGAGAGATATATAAGAAATAAAGCAGCGATCTATAAAATCGAGATAGAAAGGAAACCGTCTCTTATTGGGAAGAGGAACAAGCTTGCACGTGATGTATGGGAGGATACGTAATCATGATGATGTATAGGAGAGCACGCAAGCAATCTTGAAGATACACAAAGGAAACCAAACACAAGGAAACCATCCATTTTGACAAAGACAGAAGAGAACATGCTTTACATATATATGGAAAAACCTCATATAACAACTATGTGCACCAATGAACCAAAACCATATACTTACTCTTGAGATAATCTCCACAAATCAAATTTAACCATCTTAAGAATCATGGAAAGATCAATAAAAGTAATGTAATGGGGCTTGACTTAAAGGGAATTCGAAATTTAGATAGAAAGAAGGCTCAAAACGACACTAAGGCTTTTAGCAAAGCTCGATTCTCCTTATGTCTTCTCGCCAAGGCTCGGATTTCTTCTTGTTGGAACCATACTTCATACTTTACTTCCCCAAAACATTGTGAATACGAACAAAGGTCAAAATATAACAATGTTAGACCTTCAAATAAATACAAAGCTCCAAATTCACAACAATTTTTCAAGACTAGACTTAGCAATTTTATCAAAACAAAACCGTGCCTCTTTCTTTTCTCTCGGACTTGATTTTTCTTTTCTTTTCTTTTTCTGTTCGAACACATATTTTTTTGTTTTTCTTGTCTTTGAGGCACGACATCATACAATTTGCATACAATTTTCAGCTAAGTCTACCCCACACTTGTTCTTTTTCATCACTTCACACGGAAACTCCTTCAAAAATCAAGCTTTGCCAAAACTTTGATCAAGATAAAGGCATAACTATACTAAGCTCATGGAAAGTGTTTAAGGGTGATGAAAGAAAAGGCTAATCGTTGGCTCAAGGGGGTTCACTAAGGTGTCCCACGACGGGCTCAAACAGGGCACATGCTTTATTTGGCTATGGTGGTGAACCTAAAAGATCTTTTTCAATCACATTCAAAATCAAGGTATTTTAAGATAAAAACGTTTTGAAAATCAACAAGAGTAAGTTCTAGCATTCTAGAGTTCATTAAAAAGCTTTGGTTCATAATCGTTGAATATGCAAAGAATGCTCAAAATTTTCAGAAATTTATCATTCATGAAGAAAGCAATTTGGCTCAAAAGCTCACATATGTTGTTATGGAAACAAACTAGCTAAAACATGCATGCTTTATTAATCAACAAGTGTTACATGCTTCTGCCAATGCACATTATCCATGAAACTCACAATTTTTAAAGTATGCACAACTATCATCTATATATGCAAAGAGGAGAAAAACATCATTGACAATTTAGGGGCGTCCTAAGACTCGAAACAATCAATTTAAACACTATATTTTTTATGGAACAATTTTCTGAATTTTCTTTTCTAAACTAAGCACACAAAAACATAAACGGAATACGTTATCCCACCCCACACTTAGAAAATTACATTATCCTCAATGTAAGCATAGAAATATAGCAAGTAATTTCCTAAGCTTGCAATAGTCTAACATATTCCAACATATCATCACAAACCAATGAAAAAGAGAAGGGTTAAGAAATTTCAAACTTTCGGTGATGGCTCCTTCATTTTTCTTGGTTGTATGGGGTTGCCTCCCCACTAGCGCTTAAATTTTATAGTCCGTAGCCTAGACTCTTCACCATGTGTGTTTGTGTGTATCATGGTCCAAAATATTGGAGCTCGGCAGCTAGAATGGCACAAAGGTGCCTTTGAAAAATTTCCTCCGTTTTGGCTGCATTGGCTTGCTATCAGCAGCATGAGTGCCAGCAAGGTGTGCGTGTGCGGCTGCCTCGGCAGAATGGGGCAGCAGCTCCTCTCGGCAGTAGGATGCTCCATGTGTGCAGTTGTTGCATTATGGTGCTCGGCAGAATGGGGCAGCAGCAACCTTTCTTAGGGGCAGCAGCAGCCTTTCTCGGCAGTAGGGTGTTCTCGGCAGCAGCATGAACAGGGGCAGCAGCATGGGCAGGGGCTGCAGCAGGTTCCTCCCAGCAGCAGCACAAGTAGATGTCTATTGGCAGATTCACGCTGTAGGCTGCCTGTTGGCAGCAGAGTAGGCAGGCTGCTCTAGGTAGATCACCTTGGCGGGACCTCAGCAGAACAAGTTGCTCTTGGCGGGGTCGTTCAGCAGGTTTACCGCAGGGACATTCGGCAGGTGCTCGGCAGTGCACAGGGCAGCAACAAGGTAGGCTGCAGGCTGCTCGGCAGAAGCTTTGGCAGATGGTACACTTCCAATTTAGGCTCGAATTTGGGTGTGTTCCACTATCCTAATGCAAAAGTGTTATAAAGCAATGTTGTAGTGGACACACAGAGCTTTCCATCGGTATAAAGTTTGCCTCAATCGGACCATAAGAAGTACTCTATGTTTTGCCTTTTATCGGACCTATCGATCTGCCCAGTTTTCTGTTTCGCCAGATTGACCTTGCTGCACTCAAATTGAAACTGGAAATGGTTCGAGCCTCCAAATTCACTTCTATAAAATCCTGCTGATAGTAGACTCAGAGACCTTTCTAATGGTGTATGGCAGCATTTCCCGGATTTTGTGAGCTGAAAACGGCGGCCATCCAAAGTTGACATACTGCACTGCCGAAATTCTGTTTGAGCAGAATTTTCGAATTTCCTGCACTTTTTCTTTCCATTTTGACCTGCACACACACAAGACACATCAAAACGAACAATACAAAGATAAATGCATGAATATACAAAGCTATACAAGCTACGGCTTTAACAAGTTTTTCAAGGTATTACACGAAATTTTCAGGAATTTTTCAAGCTATACATACGACATCAAAGTTTCAAGGTACGTGGAGCAGAGGAGCAAACTGTGCAATGGACTTGTGCAGCCCACGGTTAGGTCATGCTTTATCCGATATACCTCAAAAATTTTAAAAACATTTTTCACAAATTTACAAAGCTAACACTTTAAACAAATCAAGCTTTTATAATCTCTGGCAACGGTGCCAAAAATTGACGAGTCACCGAAGCGGCACTTCAATAATAACCCTACAATCGTTAGTAGTATAGAATAAGTAGGGATCGTTCTAGCCGGGGATTAAGGGTACCTAACATGTAAAAGGTTAGAAACACATATTCACAATTATACACAAACAATGAAACGAAATCATGGGGAATTTAGATGAGGTTCGGCAACAAGTTGCCTTAAATAACTAGACACGAAATTAAATCCTAATCTAATATTTACAAGTGATCAACATCTTTCATACAAAGCACTCACACAAAAGTTCACATAACATGTAATAAACAAAAGAAAGGAAACAAGGTAGCAAGTTTGAAAACATTCTAGACTCGACTTAGTTCCAACCTAATTAGAGCCCTTCGCGGTTCATCTAATCGTTATAAGACTTCTTACGTGTGTTTAGAATTAACTTCGCATATAACCCTAACCTTTACTAGTTGCTCTTAAAGACACTTCGCATAGAGATTAACCACAACAAGTAATTATATATGCACAAAAGTCTTGATCGAAAATATGATCTAGGTATGGTGTCACTCATCCTTTCAACATGTAAATTCTTTAAACTACTCTAGTCCTAGGAAATCGACACAAATCAAGACAATGTCACATTTGACTCGACCTATGCTTAATTTCGACATGTAAGATTTCCACCACAATACATTACACTTGTATAGAACGACAATCTTGGTTGCCTACGAATTTAAAGAATAAACCAAGTATGAGACAAGAATGAAATCGAAACATGCTTCCCTAAAACCTAACTTACAAAATACTACATATCATGTTTACAAGTCATCATACAAACCTAAGAAATTCGACACTTAGAATCAACAAAAAATTACCAAGACTCGAAATCAAAATAGTTTTCAAACTTATAAAACCAAAACTCAAATCGTATTATACATAGACATATAATTGAATACCATAAAAACATGCAAGCTTTATAGACAAAGTATTGTAAAACTATAAAATAAATACAAACCATAGAATGGAGGATGATTCGGCAATGGAGGTTTCAGCAAAGGAGTGGAGTTTTATGGAAGTGTTGGAGAGGTGTTTTCGCTTGCTATTCTATATAGGATTTATAGTAGAGTATTTGGTAGAGCTAAAGGCTTGTGTTTGTGTGTTGGATGTGATCTATTTTGACAGAGTTTTGGCTATGTGAAAGTGAGAGAGAAGAGATAATTTTCTGTCTAAAAAGAACCTATTTATAGAGGAATACTAGGATAACACCCGGCCACAATGGTGAATCCATATAGGATTAGGTTTTGATCATGTGCAATGCATGCTTGTCTTGGCCGGCAATCCTCCTCTTCTCTTGGATAAATCCTGAGCTCTTTTCTTTGATATAGCATCATGGACATGTCCAAAGTCTTTTAGTACATCATAGCAACTAGTCTAAATTGTAAAAAGTCCAAAGAAAAGCTTTCCTAATGCAATCGGGAAAGCTTCAGTTTCTCGGCAGATTTGAACTTGCTTCAATAAATCCGGCATAACTGCCTCCTCAGTGTTCCGATTGATGTGATTCCAAGTCCTGGAGAAACTAAACTCATAGGGCTTTCCATCCGTAAAAGGCATGTCCTCTAGTTCAAAGTGATGTGTCGTACAGAAGTCCTGGAAGTCAGGACACAGTCCCAGGAAAATCTTATTAGTCCCTGGATCGTTTTGCTCAAACTGCCAAGTTGCAGCCATTGTTTGGGTGACTTTCTGAACTGCAATTGATCTGATATTTTGACACAAAGACTTCAGCTTGCCAATTATATGCCTGCCAATTTTCATCAAATTTGGAAAAGAATAAGTCAGTTTAACACAAGCCTCAAAATTACGAAAAAGACATATTTTGCACTATTTCCTCATATTTTTATACTTGGTCGTTTTTCTGACAATTAAGCACATTTTTCTGAAACTCTAGTCTTACTCTAAAGAGACTTAACAAACCACAAATAAGGGATAATAAAACATTAATATCGTCGCACATTGTGCTCCTATTAATGTACTAGAAATTGTTTTTCAAACTGTGAGATTTTTTCATTAGTTAAATAAATCAGTTTAGACATATGCAATTTCAAGCTTGATAAGTCTTTTTCAACAGTTTCTAAATTTTTACTTTGAGAAGAGATGCTTACCTGATTTGAGAGTGGATCAATATCAACACGTACCTCTTCACAAGGTTCCTCCGGAATGATAGAGGATTCATCAGTTTCCGAAGAGGTGGAGGTTGATTCATCAACAGGAACATTCTCAACTACAGTTCTGGTAGCTGAACATTCATCATTATAGCCAAGTCCAAAAGTGTTCTTGGACTGTTTACCAATACACAGCATTTTGGCAGTTGCCATTGAGCTGATCTGGAATTGATTGAACTTCTCATTTGTCTTAACCACTTGTTCCTGCAGAAGAATTTTATCATGATTAAGATTATCAATTATATTTTTATGGGAGATAGCCTGTTGTAGGAACCGTTCTTCCAGCAATGTAGACCTTTCTATCATCCAGTCCTCTTTTAACATATTGCAAGTGAGATTTGCAACCTTTTTCTCCAGCTCACTTCTTTCCTTGACCCATGTTTCCTCACTTTTAGAGAGTTTCATCTCTAAGTCTGACACTTTAGCTTGAGAACCGGTCAATTGTTCAAGAAACTCATTCTTCTTAATAATTGAGTCAGCCAAAGAGCACAGCTTCTCATACTTTTGATTGATGGAGAAGTCATCATTTGGACAGCTTCCTTCTGCATCATTTTCACTGTCAGAATCAGAATCCGATGAATTGAAGTTTAATCTGGAAACAAGAGCAAGATTCTTCTTTGGATTTCTTCGAGACAGATAATCCTCATCACTTTCATCATCACTCCATGATGCCTTTAATGCTTTCTTGGACCCGCTTTGATTTTTTCTGTTACCACAGTCAGTAGAAATGTGGCCAAGACCACCACATTCATAGCATTTTGGTTTGAAATTAGGATTTCTCCTATTGTTACCAGGAAAACTTTTAACATCACTTTTATTTTCAGAAAACTTATTTTTCCTGAAGTCAGAATTATTCTTTTCTCCACTTGAATTTCCATTTCTGTACTTAAGAATTTTCTTAAATTCCTTGGTTAACAAACCAAGTTCAAAAATGTCATCACTAACCTCTTTTTTCTTTGAAGCTTTGAGGGCAAGGCTCTTTGAGCTCCTTGGATCATGTCTGTTGTCTTCATTCAGCTCAGCTTATATAAGCCTTTAGACTTCCAATAAGTTTAAATAAAGGATACTCCTCAAGATCTCTTGATTCAGAAATCGCATGCTTCTTTATGGCAATTTTTTTGGGAAGAGACCTCAATATTTTCATAACAATGTCCTTTTGTGAGATCTCTTTATTTTTATTAATATAACGTATGCCACTAGTGACAGCAATCACACGCTTGTAGGAGTGATCAATAGTTTCATCTTCCTTCATCTGTAAGATTTCAAACTCGTGAAGTAACAGTTGTAATTTATGACGTTTTACCTTTTTGTTACCTTCATAGGTTTGCTCTAAGGTCTCCCAAATCTCCTTTGAGTTTGTGCAGTGTTTGATAAGAGGTCGATCGTCCTCAGATAAGGCGATATATAAAGCATTTTTTGCCTTATTCTCAGCTTCACTATAAGCAAGGTCAATTTGATCCCATTTATCAAATTTTTTAAATTTTACCTCACTTGTTTCTTCAGCGGCCTTTGTATCAAGAGGAGGAGACCAGCCATGAATAACGCACTGCCAAGCTCTTGAGTCTTGAGCATAAATGAAACCCTACATCATCCTTTTTCAATCCTCATACCCTTCACCTTTTAAGAGAGGAGGCATATTGACTGAAGTTCGTTCCATCTTGTTTGTCCGAGATCAACACTATGTAGGTCTCGTGAACCGGCTCTGATGCCAATTGTAAATACACAGATAGACTGAAGCTTCAGTAAACAAGAATATTAAAACACAATTGCATTCACAGTGATTAAATCACATTGAAGATCTCTTTGAATTTCAATTAATCTTCGATGAAATACAAATGATTGTTCTAGCTCTTCAACACAGCTAGTATTACACAACTCAGCAACTCTAAAAACACAGTTGCTTGACTATCAAAACTAGTTCTTCAACAAAACTAGATTTACAAGATAATTAACCTACTCTAAACACAATAGGGTTTACTGGAGATTCTTCAACACACTCTCAACCTCTTTTAGAGACAAGGACTCTTTGTCACAGCCTTGATCTCTACACAGGTTCACACACTCTTTAGACTGATCTCTCTTCTCACAGAAAGTCCTATGTAAGTATAACTTCTCTCAAGCAATACCAGATGCAGGAGGAGACGTTTATGCATACTGGAATTTTTTCTTTTTCTCTATGTGCAACCAGTTTTGCAACAATGAGCAAACATGAATATATATAGGGTAGAGTTTAAAGAGAAGAATCTCTTTAGACTCCCCCACAATCCAAGAGTCCCCCATACTTCATAACACTTATCAATGCATATAATCAAATATACAAGATATCATTCCTAAACAAGTTAGTTATCTAAGTGATCGAATGTCAAGGGCATGCAAGCAATGATAACCCTACAAAATATCATTAGTAGTATGAGCAAGTAGGGATCGTTCTAAGCCGGGGATTAAGGGTACCTGAAATATGAGAATGTTAGACAAAAATATTCACAATTATACACATTGAAACGTCACAAAACTAGGGGAAATGGGAATGAGGTTCGGCAGCCCTAAACTAAGAACACGTAATAAAACCTAAATCTAATATGTACAAGTTATCATCATCTTTCACACAAAGCATTTAGCACACAAGACTCTCTAACATATAACAAAATCGTGAATGAAGGCAAGGTACAAGTATCGTTATGCATAAGACTCAAATTAGTTCCGACTACAACCTAGTTGTAAGACTTCTCAAGTTCATAAGATCAACCTTTTGAGTATGGATCCAAGAATATGTTAATCCTTTTGAGACTTAACAATTAATCACAATAGTCTAAATCGGAGACAAGCAAAACAAGTAAGGGAGTCAATCTTCTTATTTTATCATGCAAGTGTCTAAAGTATTAAACCCTAAATGAGCAATACAAATCAAAGCAACCTTTTGAGTATTAGCTAAGTTCGTCACTACTCTAGCCGATTAAACCTAGTACCTAGTTTCATTCAAGACGACACTAAATACCGATTTTCATGCCCAATCCTTAGACACTAACCAATTTAAATCCTAAACATGCATCGACACCTACTGTCCTAATTATCTACACACGAAAATATTACAAGTTAACATCACAAAACAATCACATAAACATCAAACCGAGTTCATACAATAGTTTTACAAAAACCAAGAATCGAAACAAGTTCTTACAAACTATGCAAACATGAATAAATACATAAACTATAGGGGGAGTGGATCACACTTTAGAAACCTTGAAGACTCCAAAAGATGTGGTGAAGCGGCGCACAGCAGTAGGTACGGTAGTGGGCAGAAGATGGCACGGTTTGTGGATGGTGGTGGAAGGTGTTTCGGCTAAGTATTTGGTGTTTGGTGTTTGTGAGACTTGGTAGAGCTTTTAGCTAGTACTTGTGCTTGAGATGAGATCGATTTTTTGTAAGAAAAGAGGGGCTATATATATGGGAAGGCCTAGGGTTTGCCGGCAGCCAAAGGAAAGACAATTCCTTGTCCTAGTTAGTTTAGTTTTCCTTGCCGGCAAAGTAATGCTTTTTTTGGACTTCTTCTTTTGATCTTGGACTTCAATCGGCTGTATTAGGTTAGCATGGATATGTCCAACAAGTCTTTAGGTCCATAATAGCCGATCCATGCTTCCAAAAATCCAAAGGAGAGCTTTCCTGATGCAACCGGGAAACTTAAGTTTTCTCGGCAGAATTGACCTTGCTCCAGTAAATCCGGCATAACTCCCTCCTCAGTGCTCCGATTGATGCGATTCCAAGTCCTGGAGAAACTAGACTCACAGGGCTTTCAATCCATATGAAACTAGGAACGTCCTCTGGTTCCAAGTGATACGTCATACAGTTATTCTGGAAGTCAGGACACAGTCCCAGGAAAATCCTGGTAGTCCCTGGATCGTTTTGCTCAAACTGTCAGGTTGCAGCCATTATTTGGGTGACTTCCCGAAGTCCAATTGATCTGAATTTTTGACACAACACACTTCAGCTTGCCAGTTATATTCATACCAAATTTCATTAAATTTGGAAAAGGATAAATCAGTTTAACACAAGCCTTAGAATTATGAAAAAGACATATTTTGCATTGTTTCCTCAGATTCCTATACTTAGTCATTTTTCTGACAATTAAGCACATTTTTTCAAAACTCTACCAAAACAACACTAAATTATATTATGACTCTATCTTACTGTAAATAGACTTAACAAAGCACAAATAAGGGGTAATAACAGATTAATATCGTCGCACATTGTACTCCTATCACTAAGTATTTAGATCAAAACTTAAAGGAAGGAATCCTGTTAAGAATCAATCAGCAGATATGTACAAAACAAGTTGTCTATTAGAATCAACATTTTAATATGATGGAGATATGATAACTCACAAAGATATTCCATGAAATATTGCTACGGTTCTATCTCAATTAGGAAGTCCTAGTCTGAATAGGAAAGCTAATGCCTTCATATTCTCTATCAAATTATTTTTTTTAACAAAAATTTAAAAATAAACAGGTACATAAATCTAAATCGAATTTATTTTGGACGAATTATATATGTATATATTTGATTTTATTAGACGAATTTATTTTTTCTTGGAACCAATTATATATATGTATATATTCAAATATACTTTCAGTTCATAAAAAATATATATACTTTCAAAAATATTCAATATTAAAATTATATTTTGAAGTTTAAATATAAGTATTATTGCAATAAAAAACAAAAGAGAAAAAAATATAAATATGATTTTTTTATTAAAAAATATATAATGATTGAAAACCGTTGGATCGAGAGGGATATGATTGTCTATTTACTTAAAAATTGTTTGACATGACTTTTCTAATTAGTGATGTGTACTGATGACATTGCATGCCACATAAAATTGAGGCCCCAAATCATTTTCCATAGCGATAATTGGTCAAGTTACTAAATTGCAGCACAATGATTTTGGAATGGGGTTTTCAGTCTTCGTACAATGAATTAATTTATGAAGAAATAGAGAAACTCAACAAATTAAAAGCAGACTAATTAGGATAATAATCTATGAAGCTCCAATACGTGTCAAAGGTGTCGTATTGCGTATCAGACACAGATACGCATACGATACGTCTAAATACAGTCAAATACGGTCGGACACGCGTATCCGAATTGGACACGTGCGTGTCTGGGCGGACACGAAAATAAGAAGGACACAAGGGGCATATTAGACATTACCACCGCCGTCCCGCCATCGCCGTCGCGCCATCGCATCGGGTGTCCTTCCTTGTGGTGATGCAGAGGCTGAGGCTGTTGGAAACTTTGGGGGAGCAGAAGGGAAAGAAAAAGGAGAAGAGAGGGGATGGGGAAAAGAAAGGGAAAAAGAGAAAAAGAGAGAGGTAGATAGAGAGGAGGGAGCAGACGGGAAAGAAAAAGGAGAAGAGGGGGAGAGAAGAAGAAAGAAAGGGGAGAGAGGGAGGGAGAAGAAGGAAGCAAGGGGACGGGGAAAAGAAAGGGAAGAGGGGGAGAGAAGAAGAAAGAAAGGGGAGAGAGGGAGGGAGAAGAATGAAGAAAAGAGGAGAAGGGAAAGAGACGAGAAGGAGAAAAAAGTAAAAAAAAAATAGAAGAGAGAGAGTACGGGAGTGAAAGGAGTGAAGGGAAAGAAAAATAAACAGAGGAGATTGATCTTTTTCTCAGTGGGTTTTGGATTCTTGAAGCTTAAATTGATTTTGGTTTTGGACTTCTATTTATTTTTTTATTTTTATTTATTTATATTGTAATTTGATTATGAAACTTTTTTGATTTAGATTTGGATTTACATTGATTAGGTTTTAATTTTATAAACTATTTTGTTTGCATTTCACATATTTTTGTTATGCATATATATAATACTTAAAATAAAATTTAGTGAACGTGTCCACCACGTATTCATATTCAAAAAAAAAAAATATGGCGTGTCCGCGTATCGTATTGTGTCGAATACGGACACACGTACTCGTATTTGTGCATCTTAGATAATAATGCATAGGGCGCCGGAAAAAATTAAGAGAGAAGAATCAATGGTTATGGCTTCTTCAGATTAAGAAAGAATCTATGACTTTACTAAAAATGTAATCGATGTATCAAATTACGTCTAGAAACACGCACAAAATGCACGTGGATCACCTTGCTTTTGTAACATGAACAAATGAATAGAAAATCTCCATTCCATATGCCTTTAATTGATAAAATGATATGTATGATGTCATAAACTTGCAATTTTAACTTGTGTGTTTTGTATGCATTGATAATTAGGGCAGTGGTGTTTTGCATGTTTAGACTATAAATTGGTTAGAACTAAGGTTAGGGCATTTAAACCAACACACTAGTTATGGTTAGCATGTAATTCTAAGTGCTAGGTTTCATGTGATAGAGTAACACGGATAAGTCATACGTTGGAGTAGTTTGTTTTGTGTTGCTCACCTAGGTCTAACAACCTTAGAACTTGCAAGTTAAATAAGAAGAATGACAACCTTACTTATTTGCTTGTCTTCGATTCAGACTCATATGCTTAAATGTTAAAACGTGTAAAACCGGATTAGCATCACCTTAGAAGTCATACGTTGGAGTAGTTTCTAAGAAATTAAGAAGTCTAACAATTGGAAAACGGTTGGAGGCTCTAGTTGTGTCGAAACTAATTTAGGTCTTGAACATGTTGAATACTTGTCTCTTACCTTCTTGCATGCAAATCTACTTGTTAAAGAGTCTTTTATGTGAACTGTTTTGTGTGAGAGATGATGATCACATGTATATATTAGTTTTAGGATTTAATTTCCTGCATTTTATTTTCGCATCTAGTTTAGGGCAGCCCTATGGCTGCCGAACTTCATCTTCATCCCCCCATGATAAATTTGTATATATGTATATAAATATGACAATTGTGTGCATATGTGTTTGTGAATATTTGTGTTAACATTCTCATATTTCAGGTACCCTTAATCCCCGGCTAGAACGATCCCTACTTATTCTATACTACTAACGATTGTAGGGTTATTATTGTGTGCGAGCTTAGGCTCACGTCAGAAATTCCCTATACAAGTGCAATGAAGCATGATTGTACTTAAACACAATACGTAAGACTCGACCTCTCATTCGATGAAAATTTGTAAAGCTATGTGTAGCTTTGTGCCCACGCAACACAAATGGTTCTTTCAAATACTTAAATATATGAAAGATTTGGGTTTATTCAATTTCTACATAGAATGTGACATGATAAATAAACTATCTACGTCATAGCTAACTATGCGTAAAGAAAAACGTATTAAAGGTGAAATAAGAAAATCTGTTGTTACAGATCAATTTCAAATTACTTAATGGTTCATCTATACTCTAGACGAAGTTATGACTGTTTTGTTATATGAAGGTCATACCACGAGTGAACCTGATGTTCAATATGAACCTATGTGTTTGGTTCATGAACAACCTTATCCTCAAGATCAAAGTAAATCAAGTTGGATTTGAAGACGATGTGGCAAGATTTAGTTACTAAATCATTGCTCAAAGTCATATTTGGAAAAACATGTGAAAATGTATAACTATGCTAATGTTACTGAAGCTCCCTTGATCAAATGAAAGAATCAGGGAGAATTCCATGATTGATGTAAAAATCAGGGGGAGGTGCAGACATCAGGGGGAGTCTAGCACATACATGTTGTTTTCAAATGTAATAGGTGCGTTGTGCTCTTTTTCTCTTTCGGCCAAAGTTTTATTTTCTCCCATTGGGTTTTTGTTACTTGGCAAGGTTTTTAATGAGGCAATAGCACATGCACCATTTTTTCTCTGACTCGACACAAGGGGGAGTGTTGAAGGAAAAACAAATTGTTTGCCTTCGTCAATGTAACTGACGAGAGATAATTATGTAGTCATTATTGTCATAAATGTATTTACTATTACCGTTATAATACTCAACCTATATAAAGGGAATTATCAATGAAATGAGTAGACCAATTCTCATTTTCCTACGTGTTCTTATAATATGTTGAATAAATGAGTTGTAATTTTAAAATAATATATTGTCTATTACTGTAATTTTACATTAGGGTACTATAGTCTTTCCACAAATCAATAGGTTTATATATATATATATATATAGATAAAACCTCATCACATCAACCACAACCCAACAATTTCAACATCACAACAAGAAAGACAAATCATAAATAAATAAATTATGAACAATAGGTTGAACAAAGTGGTTTGTTTGGGATTCAAATGCAATTTTCCGAATTTTAGGGTGTTGTCAACTCTAATCCCTTTTCTTTTGTAATTATTATATTTCACAACTGCTTATTGTCTTCTCTGTGAACCCCATCTAGGGTTTCGTGTGGGGGTGACGACCTTCTTCATTTGAGGAGGGGCGCTCGATCGGGCGTGGTGGCAGCAAGAGGAACGACAGAGACTTCGACTCCGGGCGGCAGCTCTAAGGCGGAGGTGGAGGTCCTCTTTGATCGCTTTGGTTCCTGTGAGGTTGGTTGGAAGTGATCGACGACACCAGCGAGGGCTTGGGCGTTGGATGTCGGCAACGACCAATTTGAGGGGTGGTTGATCTGATCAAAATCTTTTTTGATCGAAAAAAAAAAAAAAGAATGGATTACAAGTCTCTACCGCAATCACATCTATCGGCAACAAAACTAGGGCTTCCTAGTGGTGGTTGCGAATCCTCTACCAAGAAGAAGAAGACCACTCCTTTCTCTTGGCCAAATCCTGGTGTCGGCGACTTGGCTTGCTGGTACTCAAATCTTGTCGGCTTTGGCCTTCTTGTGTCGTCGATGGTGGAGATGATGCAAAATAACCCTGGAGGGGTGATGGGTTGGCGCCCTGGTTAGCAGGTCGGAAATCTTCGATACAGCATGACAGCGGTGGTCGACATAACGGCGGTGGTCGGCGAAGTGCTGATGGTGGTGGTTGACATGACGGCGGCGTTAGCACCGGCTGATGGTTTGGAAAAGTTTAGCTCACTAGGGTTGAACTTGGGTGGGCCTATGGGGCTACTGGACTGGTCCTCTCTCCTTGAACTTGGGCTTTACTGTATTTGGACCATCACTCAGGTGCAGGTTTGGATGGATTGGGTCTTTATGACCCATCACTGGATCTAAGTTTTTGAATCAATCATATACGCCCTTGTATGGTGGTTACCCTTTAATCTTGCTGCTATATGAAGTGGAATATGTGAAAATAAAAGTGCTATAACCGGTCTCTAGAAGGTGGACGTACGTTTGATTATTAGGTACCTAAGTGCCAGATAAGTCCTTAGTATTCATAGGAGTAATTCTTATTGTCAGCCCTCATGGGTGTTTTATTCCTTGTATTGTTTGCTGATTAATAAATTTCTGTCAACTGATTAAAAAAAAAAGTGGTTTGTTGGGTGGCAATAACCACACTTTACCGAGTTTTAATTTAATGTTCCAGGGAAAATTATTCTACACACTAAGGTGCAAGTGAACCGACGGTCAAATATGCAATCTCAACCACGTTTAATCCCTAGCTATTCACCGTGGCCAAAATATTCGACGAGTGGATGAAGATGAAGTTTTAAGATAATATAATTAAAGAGAAAAATAGCATAATAGAGAGGAGACATAATGTCAACATGATTATGAACATTACAGGTCACAAGAAAAAAATATCTAAGAAAAACGGTGTCCTCCAGACACTAATGGGGTAGAAGAACTGACAGCCTACATGACTTGCACGCTATTTTGGTGTAAGAGCACCTTGATGGGTGAAATCCGCTCCCAAATTTCAATTCCCTATTTTTCAACCTGTAAAATTCCAACATCATCTTTTCTTTTGCTATCCGTTAATAGGTGGAACCAAGGCTTAGGAAATCTTCAACATCATCTTCAACATCAAAGTAGCTTAGGAAATCTCGTCAATCTATCTGTTTATAGGTGGAAGTAAGACTTCCTTGGTAAAGCTCATATTGGTATTTACATTCATTTCAGCTATCACCAGCCATTTTCCAATAAAAAAAATATTTTTTTTTTATATAAGAACAAATAGACTAGCTCTATAAGTTATTGGTTAATTTTTTAATATGAAGCTTAGGCCAACTTATTGATTGCCTATAGTCATCTTCATACGAAATTTTTTTGGGTCCCTTTGAATAGATCACATATGAAAAATTTCAACTAAATTGACTATCATTTGGATATTCATAATTGCGATTTACTAATTACGAACATGAACGATTCATGTTGAATAGTTTCAGCCCGTCCATGAATTTGATTTTATTCGGTACCCAAATGATGATCAATTTGGCTGAAATTTTCAGAGGTGATCTACTCATTAGGACCCTAAAATTGAATGGTAAAGATGACTATGTGATCGATAAGTTGGCCTAAAACTTGGTTAGCTTCGTATTATAAAACTATCCAAGTAGTTCTACTTTGAGAACAAAACATTTGTTTATTCCACTTGCTGTAAAAGAATGAAACTTCATGTACAATTTTCTGGATCTCGACAACAGTACCTTATGGTACTTTCACTGCTTAGGAGTTTGGACCTAACCTAAAAAGAATTCTTTGCTTCTCATAGTTTATATATTGGGCACTGACCACCATTTCTCATAGACTGGATTCTATATTAGTTTAATAATAAAATAGGTGTCAATGATAGTATTTGACCGCTATTTCTACTGGTGCAAATACACTTCAGTACATTGAATACACTCGCTGCAACTTTGGGCGTCAAACATAAACCTTGAACAATATCCTAGCCAAACATTTTCATCACAGAAACAGGAAAAAAAATTATACAATTTTAAAAACGATAATCATGATCTAGATCTCTCACATATCTTGGCAAAAAAAAAAAATCTCACATCTACGAGCATTCTTACAGTAAATTGTAAACATTAACCACCTGGTGATGATCCTCGCAATAAATCTCACCCCTCTAAAGACCACCGGCTCCTGCGATTTAAGCCTCAAGTAGGAATAAACTTCCTACTTGATTACATATTATAACACACCAACGGTCTTGTGTAACATTAGTACTAGAGGTATAACCTTCCTCCTTAAGTGCATATTAGTACTTTGCTTATTGTTGTGACATCTGCACATAGTCGGTCTCTGATGACTTGCACATAAGTATCCTCGTTGTCCACGCCTTTAATCTATTATGCCTTCTCATTATTAATACATTAACTCTCACGCTCATAGTGTTTCATACAATCACTCTGTGTAGGTCTCTCTTTCCCTCTTGATAATTGGAGGTTATAACCTTCCATGTACATATCGTTGTATATAGAAAGTCCAGGCTAAACCGTTTTGGATAATTAGTTTTTTTGAGAAACCAATTAGGTAGGAGAATTACAAGGTTGGCTGGATTGATTGATTCAGGGTGTTTCAAAAGGATAAGGTGAAGCTATTTAAACCAAATGTAGAGCTTGGTTCAGTTTTACTAGTTAGTTGTTTGTTGTTCTGCTGTTCTTGAGTTTGTTCAGAATTTTCTGGGTTTTTCGGGATGGATTTTGTTTTTGGGGTTTTTTTGTATGGTCGTTTCTCATTGATTTTTGTATTGGGGTTGTCTCTCATGTTTGGATTTTATTTAATTTCATTCTTATGTGCATTCAAAGTGAAAGCAGGTGACTTGAGTAAAGAGTTTTGCTCAAAATACGATCCTGATGAAGTTTGTGCTTCAAAGGCCGTGTCTTGCAAATCTGAGCCACTGAAATCAGTAGAGAATCTACAGTCACCATATACATATGGTATTCTGTTAACCAAATTTGTGAGGGCAGAAGATGTAATTGAAGGGAAAGATGATACTGATGATGAGAATGTTTGTTGTAAGGAGGATCAAGTGTTTGATGTTCTGTCACTAAGGAAAATAGTAAAAATTGAGTGCCGGAGAGGAAATGAGGCACTTGCAGAACTCGAGAACGAAAGGATGGCTGCTGCATCTGCAGCTGAGGAAGCAATGGCCATGATCTTGCGTCTTCAAAACGAGAAAAGTTCTACCGAAATCCAAGCCAATCATTATCGTCAGATAGCAGAGCAGAAACAACAATATGATGAAGCTGTGATTCAGTCCTTGCAGTGGATTATAAAGAAACACGAATCTGAGAGGATTGTACTGGAGCAACAATTGATGCTGTGCAGGCAAAAGTGCATGCAATGGTTAGTTGAGCAAGGTGATCTAAGTACAAAGCTGTTTGAGTCCACCAACATGTTTATTTGAGTTCAGTAGAAGTGAGTAGTATAATCAGTTTATGATAGTTTGTATGACATATTATAGCTCTCATGTTTATGAGTTGGATAAAAAGAGCAGGAAATGCTACTATGCAATGCACTCATTTTTATGTTGATTTGAGATTCTGGTCTCATCTAGTTATAATCTTGTTCTACTTATTAATCAAGGTAAGAAGTTTGTGCATTCATTCTTATATGTTTTAGCTTTAGAAGTTATTATGGTCCTAAAGGATATCAGGACCACAGGTAGTACTTGGCCCAATGGTTACTTCATTTATCTGAGTAGTTTCTTGATTTTGTGTTTGATTAGGGAAAGCGGGGAACTTCATCATTATTCTGCTAGGGTTATTGAATGATTTGTTATTGTGATTTGTAAAGCATAAATTTCGAACTGCAAATATGAGTGGGATTATGAGTATGTTATTGAATTACCCACTTGCTTATATACATACACAAGTGAATGAATACTCTAGACTCTGAGGTACTTGCATAAACTTCAACAAAGTTGGTTCATACAAAAGTTTAGCAAAAACCAAGAATTGAAACAAGTTCTTACAAGACAACCAAACAAAACTAAATACAAAAGCCATAGGGTGAGTGGATCACACTTTTAGAACCTTTGAAGACTCTTCGAGAAGTGACAAGATGAGGCTCGACTGCTGCTCCTTGGTGCTCGGCAAGAACAGGAATCGGCAGAAACCAAGGTGAAGGGTACGGCAATTTGGTGGTGGTGATGGTGGGATTTGGCTAAGTAAATTTGGTATTGGTGCTTGAGAGACTTGGTAGAGCTTTAGGCTAGTATTCTATGCTTGAGATGAGATGATTTTCTGAATGACAAAGTGAGGCTTTATATAGAGGAGAGGAGGCTGCCGGCTGCCCTATTGCATAAGGGATTCAGAAAACCAAGTGGGATAAGGATTTGAAACCTTCCTTTCATAGTTCAATTAGGTTTTCTTTTTCTGAATTTTTCTTCAAGGCTTGGGCTTCACATCTTCATGGACTTCTTGTATGATCATTGGACTTCAATTGATAAGTCTTGATCCACAAAAAATGCTTCAATTTTCGGCAGCAACATTAAGGCACAGAATCTGCCTATTCCGGCAGCTTCTCCTAGTTTGACTAGGAGAACTTCTTTCTTCGTATTTTTCTTCAATGCCTTGGCTCGGTGTCATCCTCCTTCCTTCCTTAAGCTTGGACCATCTTCACATATGCATTTGTACACCATTTGGTCCATCAAAAACAGAAATCGCAAAAAGGAGGCAGTAGCATCCTGGAATCGGCAGACTTGATGTTGTTGCATTAACTCTGGCATATCTCCCTCCTCGGAGCTCCGATTGATGCGATTCCAAGTCTCAGATAAACTAGACACACATGGCCATCTCTCCATAAAATATCTCGATCAAATTCCTTGTGAGTCATCGGGAATGAATTTTCGAAGTTGGATCAAAGTCCCAGGAAAATCCTGGAAGCTCCTGGATTGATTTGCTCGGACTGCCGTTTTGCAGCCATCTTTTGGGTGGCTTCCCGAACTCCGATTGATCTGAAATTTTAACACAACATTTCTCAGTATATGAATATTATGCACACCAAATTTCATTAAATTCGGACAAGGATAGATCATATTTTTACTCAACTCAAAATCACGAAAAAGACACATTTTGTACTATTTTCCAGATTTCTCATACTTGGTCATTTTTCGGATTCTTAACCGTTTTTCGCCAAAACTCTACCAAATTAACACTAAACTATATTATGACTCTATCTTAGACAAATAAGGGTTAAACAAAGCAAAAATGAGGGCATAAGCATATAATATCGTCGCACATTGTGCTCCTATCAACTACCCCACACTTATCATTTGCTAGTCCCTTAGCAAACTAAATTAAACTAGACTCAAAACAAACTATTGCCCCTAACAATTTGTCTCAGGCTCGTATGTATACATAGCTTTCAAGTTAATGCATGAGAATGGTAAGCACGAAAATTCCAAGCTTCATGAACATGTGACATCAATATGAACATATAAGAGCAAAAGGTAAGCATGTAAACATGTAAAAGCTAATCCAAATCACCTCACTAGGCATACTCTCTTCTTTTCTCTCGAAGCATGGTAATTCACTCATAAGTATATGCAAGCGAAAGATAATGAATTACAAAGAGTGACTTGCATATATCAAAGAAAGGAAAAGCACTTTGTGAATTTTGATGGAAAAACCTCATATGACAACTATATGCACCAATGAACCAAAACCATATGCTTACTCTTGAGATAATCTCCACAATCAAATTTAACCATCTTAAGAATCATGAAAAAGATCAATCAAAATGGTTGTAATGGGGATAGTCTAAGAGGTATTCGATATTTGGATAAAGAGGCTTAAAAACGTCACCATAGCCTTTGGCAAAGCTTAAATCTCCTTATGTCTTCTCGCCGAAAGGGTCAAATTTCATCTTGTTGGACCCATACTTCATTGTTTTCTTCCCATAACATTACAACAATACTCAAGACAATAGCCATGCACAAAATTTTTTCATTTTTCAAGCCTAAAGCCTATGCCGTACCCTATTTCTCATATTTCCTTTCTTTCTCTCGGCATTTTTTCTTTCTTTTGGTCCGAGCATTCTTCTTTTCTCTTTTCTTTTTCTAAGGCACAGCATACATACATTTTTCATATAATTTTATGGCTAAGTCTACCCCACACTTGTTCTTCTTCATCACACACGCGAAAACGCTTTCAAAAATCAAGCTTTGCCAATACTTTGATCAAGGGTAAAGGCACATCTATACTAAGCTCATGGAAAGTGTTTAAGGGTGATGAAAGAAAAGGCTCAACATAGGCTCAAAGGGGTTTACTAAGGTGTCCCACGACGGGCACAAATAGGCACATACTTTATTTGGCAATGGTGGTAAACCTAAATGATCTTTATTCAATCATATTCAAAATCAAAGTATTTTATGACAAAAACGTTTCGAAAATCAACAAGAGTAAGTTCTAGCATACTAGAGTTCATTAAAAAGCTATGGCACATAGTCATCGAATATGCAAAAAATTATGAGGTTTCATGCTTCCTATGAATCTATCGAATTTTATCTTTTTATCGCTCAAGAAGAAAGCAAATTGGCTCTAAAGCTCACATAGGTTATAATCGAAATAAATTAGCTAAAACATGCATGCTTCATAATCAACAAGTCCTACATGCTCCTACCAATGCACATAATCCATGAAACTCACAATTTTAATTGTATGCACAACTATCATCTATGTATGCAAAGAGGAGAAAAACATCATTGACATATTAGGGGCATCCTAAGACTCGAAACACACAATTTAAAACACTATTTTTTGTGGAACAATTTTCTGAATTTTTCTTTTCTAAACTAAGCACACAAAAAGCAAAAACAAAAACGGAATATGCTATCCCACCCCACACTTAGAAAATTACATTGTCCTCAATGTAAGCACAAATCTATATCAACGAATTTCCTAAGCATGCAATAGAGTAACATAAACCAACCAATCATCACAAACCAAAGAAGAAGAGAAGGGTTAAGAAAATTCAAACTCGCGGTGATGGCTCCTTCACTTTTCTTTGATCGAATTGGGTTGCCTCCCAAGTAGCGCTTTGTGTTTATAGTCCATAGCCTAGACTTTTCACCGTTTGTTGCATGTGTTCATCTCGCTCCGAAGTAGCTCAATTCGGCATGAAGAAGGGCAACAAGAAGATCTTGGCATGTTGTATCCGATTGTGTCGCAATCTGCGTGTCCGATGTAAGCACAGTGTCCGGTACTGCTGCAAGCGTATCCGGCGTATCCTGTGACACTGCTGCATGGTGTCCGACTTCTTGTGTCATATCATCAATCCTGCCGGCGATGGCAGGTTCGGCAGGGGGTTCAGCTTCAGCAGTAGTGAGGTCCGGCCTCTCGGCTTCATGGTTCGTGTCCGGCAATCATGTACTTAAGCTGCCGGCAATGGCAGATCCGGCAGCATGGTACGGTGGTGGCTTGGAGGCAGTAGGTGGCCGTCCATAAATCTCGGCAGAGGATGCTTGTGAAGGCTGCAGCTCGGCAGCAGCTTGTGGGGTGTTTTCCAGAACAATTGTGTCCTCCAATGCATCAAAATGTGCATGATAATGCTTTAGTCGATGGCCATTAACCTTGAAAGTCTTGTAGGTTTGCAAATCTTGAATTTCCACGGCTCCATGAGGATATAGTTGGAGAACAATGAATGGTCCGATCCAACGAGAGCGCAACTTTCCCGGAAAGAGTTGAAGCCGTGTATTAAACAAGAGAACTTTTTGCCCAACTTCAAACTTCTTTCCCCGAATCATCTTGTCATGGTACGCTCTTGTCTTTTCCTTATAGATCCAAGCGGCCTCATATGCTTCATTGCGTATTTCTTCAAGTCATTGAGTTGAAGCTTCCTATGAAGGCCGGCCTCATTGATGTCCATGTTGAAATTTTTAACGGCCCACCATGCTTTATGTTCTAACTCAACCGGTAAGTGACATGTTTTACCATAAATCAACCGAAAAGGAGACATACCTATCGGCGTCTTGTATGCAGTCCTATAAGCCCACAAAGCGTCATCGAGACGATCACTCCAATCCTTCCTTGAAGGTCCAACGGTTTTCTCAAGTATTTGCTTGATCTCTCGATTACTTACCTCGGCCATGCCACTCGTTTGGGGATGATAAGGTGTAGAAACCTTATGCGTGACTCCATACTTCCTCAATAAGGCTTCAATGGTGCGGTTACAAAAATGGGATCCTCCATCGCTAATCAAGACTCTTGGAACTCCAAAACGTGAAAAGATGTTGGTCTTGAGAAACCCGGCTACTACCTTGGCATCGTTTGTGCGTGTAGCCCTTGCTTCGATCCACTTTGACACATAATCAACCGCAAGCAATATGTAGAGGAAGCCCTTACTTGAAGGAAATGGTCCCATAAAGTCAATCCCCCAAACATCAAAAATCTCAACCACAAGGATAGGCGTGAGCGGCATTTGGTCACGCCGGCTAATCTTTCCCACACGTTGGCACCTATCACATGCCTTGCAAAACATGAATGCATCTTTAAAAATTGAAGGCCAATAGAAACCACAACTAAGAACCTTTAATGCCATTTTCTTGGGTCCAAAATGCCCCCCACAAGCTTCATTATGACAAAAAGCAAGAATAGAACGATGCTCATTCTCCGGAACACATCTTCGAATAACTTGATCACCACATTGCCTCCATAAGTACGGATCATCCCAAAGATAATGACCTGACTCCTTCTTAAGTTTCTCACGTTGGTGGCGTGGCAAAGTACAAGGGATTGTCCGAGTGGCAAGAAAGTTGGCGATGTCGGCATACCAAGGCTCAAGAACTTCAAGTCGAAAAAGTTGCTCATCGGGAAAGGTCTCTAATAGGGGCAGCCGATCCTCTTCCTTGACAAGTCTACTCAAATGATCGGCTACAACATTCTCTACTCCTTTCTTGTCTTTAATCTCAATATCGAACTCTTGAAGCAAAATAATCCATCGAATGAGCCTCGGCTTAGCATCCTTCTTCATCATAAGATATCTCAAAGCGGCATGATCACTATAAACAATAACTTTGGAATTCAAAAGATATGATCGAAACTTTTCCAAAGCAAAAATTACCGCTAAGAGTTCCTTCTCCGTTGTTGTGTAGTTGAGTTGAGCATCGTTGAGAGTCCTTGAAGCATAGTAAATGGCGCATGGCTTCTTCTCAATTCGTTGTCCAAGTACCGCTCCAAGTGCATAGTCACTAGCATCACACATCAACTCAAATGGCTCATCCCAATTCGGTGAAACCAAAACCGGCGCCGAACACAAAAGTTCCTTCAATCGGCAAAAAGCTCTCTCACATGCATCCGTCCACTCAAACGTCACCTCTTTTTGTAACAAGTTGCTCAATGGCTTGGCAATTGAAGAGAAGTCTTTAATAAATCTTCGATAAAACCCCGCATGGCCAAGAAAACTTCTCACATCCTTCACACACCTAGGGCTCGGCAATGCTTGTATTAGCTCCACCTTGGCTTTGTCAACCTCTAAGCCTCTTGCCGAAATAATATGCCCTAGAACAATACCTTGCGTGACCATGAAGTGACACTTCTCCCAATTGAGCACAAGATTTGTCTCTACACACCTCTCAAGTATCTTCTCCAAGTTCCCCAAACATGCATCGAATGTGCCTCCATACACACTAAAATCATCCATAAACACTTCGATAATGTCTTCAATAAAATCCGAGAAGATAGCATACATACATCTTTGAAACGTGCCGGGTGCGTTGCATAGTCCGAATGGCATCCGCCGATAAGCAAACGTGCCAAATGGACAAGTAAAAGTGGTCTTCTCTTGATCATCCGGGTGTATCATGATTTGATTGTATCCACTATATCCATCAAGAAAGCAATAGAAAGAATGGTCGGCTAACCTCTCTAGCATTTGATCCATAAATGGCAAAGGCATGTGATCCTTCCTCGTTGTAGCGTTGAGCTTCCTATAGTCGATGCACATCCGATGACCGGTTACAAGTCTTTGTGGCACAAGCTCATTCTTCTCATTCTTGACAACCGTTACACCACTCTTCTTTGGCACTACTTGCACGGGAGATATCCACTTACTATCCGAAATTGGGTAAATTACCCCACAATCAAGCAACTTGATAATTTCTTCTTTCACAACTTTCATCATGGGAGGGTGAAGTCGACGTTGAGCTTCCTTTGTCGGCTTAGCTCCTTCTTCTAATAAGATGCATGCGATGAACACAAGTAGTATGGCTTATTCCCTTGATGTCCGCCAAGGTCCAACCTATAGCGGTCTTGTACTTCTTAAGCACTCTTACCAAATCAACCTCTTGCTTCTCACTAAGCATTGAAGACACAATAACCGGTAGTGTATCTCCTTCACCAAGATAAACATACTTCAAGTGACTAGGGAGCTCTTTAAGTTCTAACTTTGGGGCTTCTTCCACACTTGGTCGAAATTTTGTTGTGGCACTTGGAATTGACAAGAACGAGTTGAATGTATACCTTGGCGTTGCATTGAGTTCGGCAACAACTTTACCAATGGATGGCTCGGCAATGCTCCACCAAAGTGGTTCGGCAACACATAAATCCTCCTCAACCCGTGCTCCCTTCATGTCAACTCCAACCCCATGCTCGATCGCTAATTGCTATGCGTCGAGCGAGGTCGACATAACTTGCTCGACCTCCTCCAAAACATCAATGGCACAACCCTCCTTCAAATCAACATTGGGGAATTTCATGGCATCAAAAACATTGAACTTGATCTTCTCACCATCAAACTCCATAGTTAGGTTGCCCTCGGCCACATCTATCTTTGTGCGTGCCGTCCTCATAAATGGTCACCCTAGTAGCAATTGAGTGCTATTGACCGGCGAATCCTCCATCTCAACCACATAAAAATCGGCAGGGAATATCAATTGGTTGACTTGCACCAACACATCCTCCACATAACCCTCCGGATACTTACTTGAGCGATCCGCAAGTTGAATGATGACATTGTCCTTCTTGAGAGGCCCTATACTCAACGTTTGATACACATTGAGTGGCATGACATTGATCGATGCTCCCAAATCCAACATCACATCCTCAAAACGAGTGTTGCCTATGACACAAGGCACATTGAAGCTACCCGGATCCTTCATCTTTGGTGGCAACTTTCTTTGAATAACGGCTGACACCATCTCGCTCATAGTCACCACACGAGTCTCCCTCGTATGCCTTCTAGCCGTGCAAAGTTCCTTCAAAAACTTAGCATACTTCGGTACTTCCTTAATGCACTCCAACAAAGGGATGTTGACTTGCACTTTCCGGAAAATCTCCAACACCTCCTCATCGGACTTATCCTTCTTTGATTTAACAAAGCGAGAAGGGAATGGAATGCTTGATGTCGGCACCCCTCCCTTGCTTGCTTGGTTCGGCACTAACTCATTCTTCGATGTTGCGGGATCGTACTCAAGTTCATTGCGCAGCCCCTTGTTCCTCACATTGTTGTTGCCGGCATCACCCTTCGCGGCAGCATTGCCCTTCTCGGCAGCATTGCCCTTCACAGCAGCACTATGGCTCTCGGCTGCAGCATGGTTGGCTGCAGCCCCTTCGTTCCTATCTCCATGGCTGCTGGCAATTGTAGGTCCGGCAGCCCTCTCGGCTTCATCAACCAAATCGAATGTTACTCGCTTCTTCTTTGGACTTGTTGGAGGAAACAACTCTCTTCCACTACGAGTTTGAATCACTTTGGCTTGCTCGTTCCTCGGATTGGGAATCGTATTGCTTGGCAACTTCCCTTGCTCATTAAATCTTCCCATAAAGTCTACAACTTGGCCCATTTGAGTCTTGAGCTCACCAATGTCCTTTTGATGATTTTGTTGCCCCGCGAGCAATGCTTGAGTAGCACTTGACAAAAATTGAAGCAAAGCATCATAGTTAGGGTTGCTCGGTGTGGCTTGGCCTTGGATCGGCCCTCCTTGGTTGTGGTTTGGCAATGCAGCAAATGGCCCTTGGTTCGGCTGAAATGGTTGCCGAGGCACAAAAGGTGCCCTCGGTGCAAATGGTGCTCCTCCCTCTCTTGGTTGCATAGGTGCCCTAAGCACATTGTCATTATTCGCCCATCGAAAGTTAGGATGATCATTGAACCTCGGATTGAAATTTCCAAAACGTTGACCTCCTTGAAAGCCAATAGCATTGCACTCCTCTACTCCCTCATTAACTCCAAATTGAGGGCATTGTTCGGTCTCATGTCCCTCGGTGCAAATTCCACAAACCGTAGCACGCTTCTTCATCAAATTACTCACCAAGTCGGTAAGCTTGTCTACTTTCTCCTCTAACTTTGAGCTCGAAAACGTCTCATGCATTTTCTCATTCCTTTGCACATTGCTTCGTGCCATACCAAATTGTTGGTTGTTCAAGGCACGAACTTCCAACAAACTTCTTGCCGCACCAGCATTCAACTCCAAAAAGCTACCTCCCGCGGCCGAGTCAAGAAACTCTCTCTCCATGACACGCAATCCCTCATAGAAATATTGTAGCAAGAGTCCATCGCTAATGTCATGCGATGGACACAAAGAAACTAGAGACTTGAACCTCTTGTAGTAGTCAAGGAAAGTCTCATCTCCAGCTTGCTTCACACTAGTAATTTGCTTCCTCAAATCAGTGATACGTGAAGCAGGAAAGTACTTGAGCAAAAACTCATCCATCATAGAACTCCACGAAACAATGCGACCACTAGGCACCTCAAACAACCACTCATTCGCTTGATCTTCTAAAGAAAACGGAAATGCCTTCATTTTGAAGTGTTGCAAATCAGTCCCTCTTGGACACATAGACTCCGTGGTGAAGTTAAACCACTGTAGATGCTTATTAGGGTCCTCACTCGGCATCCCATTAAATTATTTCAGCTTATGGAGGAATCCACTCCTCAATTCAATCTCTCCCGTCTTGTCAGCTTCCAAGGGAGGATAAGTGATATTCGAAGGAGCAACTCCAGCTCCAGCAACATGACCATTCTGTGATCGGATTGAAGCCATTATCTCTTCTTCTTCTTCTGATTCGGCAAAGGCTACAAACTCTGGATTCTCAAGATCACACGATGACGAAACAAAAGATGGGGAGCTCGGCAAAGAATCAGAAACGGACGGCAATGATGGTGATGAAACTGATGAACTGGTTGGTGATGATGGCGGCAATGGCACAAAACGAGCAATAGCGAGTTCTTGATCTAAACGTTGCAAACGGCCTTGAAGATCTCTTGTCCAAATATTAGATTCGGACATGCATTATTTCTGAAATTTGCAACAGTTAAACAAGTTAGAACATCGTAAAGAAATAGAAAGCAAGAATATACATCATTACAAGCCACGGCATTGGCGATTACAAAACATATTTCAAACAATGACACACATATAACCATTCGGCAAAGCACAAAAAAAAAAAAATTTCGGCAAAGCACAAACACATTCGGCAATAAGGGCAGAAAAATTGGAACGTTCATGATCATGTAATCGCTAAGTCTAATTTCTTTTAAATTTGTTCTAACTCTCGTTCATGATCATGTAATCGCTAAGTACGTGGAGCAGAGGAGATAACGGTGCAATGGACTGATACAGCCCCCGGTAGTATCATGCTTAACCCGATATACCTCAAGAGTTTGAACCACACAACTTGTTTTATCTTTGAAGAAAATAGGCTACATATGTCAAGTTATGTTCTAGCGTCTAAAGTGAGGTGATGCTTCGGCACAAGCTGTCGACTAGTTCGTGCGGATTTTACGTTTCAAAGGTCCTTAAAATCACGGAGGGCGAACCCTCTACAGGAACCAGGCAGGACTTGTTGTTGGACACCACGGAGGGCGAACCCCCTATCGACTCACTCACCGAGAATGAACATCAGTCTGTGGGCCTTGAGATCCAGTTAAACAAACCTGAGAACTATATCTATGATAATAATTTCCCCATACTTTGTAAAACAAACACGGATCCCTAGCAGTCTACAAGTGTTGATTAAAACCGCCCTCAACCTCATAGAAATAATACTATTGCCGAAAAGACGCTTATATGCGTGGGGGGGAAGTATCCCGCGTTTCCCAATCTACATAGAAACGGTCTCCGACATAGCACCATTCACATGAAGGGTTTTGGTTATGATCAACAAAAGTGGCTTCACCTACATGTTACACTTTAGAAAATACAATAAACTCAAACATACACAACACTATCAACTCCCTAGAAATTAAACTAAGTGATTACCAAGATACATCAATACACATCATGCAACTTCCAAAATTTAAACTCTACATGCCGAAGCATATTTCTACTTTACAAAATCCCAAAATAAAATTAAAATTACAACTTTACAAATTCACAACAAAAATTTCCAGCAACATTATATACACAACAAAATCATAAAACAAGCTTTTATAATCCCCGGCAACGGCGCCAAAAATTGACGTGAGCCTAAGCTCGCACACAATAATAACCCTACAATCGTTAGTAGTATAGAATAAGTAGGGATCGTTCTAGCCGGGGATTAAGGGTACCTGAAATATGAGAATGTTAACACAAATATTCACAAACACATATGCACACAATTGTCATATTTATATACATATATACAAATTTATCATGGGGGGATGAAGATGAAGTTCGGCAGCCATAGGGCTGCCCTAAACTAGATGCGAAAATAAAATGCAGGAAATTAAATCCTAAAACTAATATATACATGTGATCATCATCTCTCACACAAAACAGTTCACATAAAAGACTCTTTAACAAGTAGATTTGCATGCAAGAAGGTAAGAGACAAGTATTCAACATGTTCAAGACCTAAATTAGTTTCGACACAACTAGAGCCTCCAACAGTTTTCCAATTGTTAGACTTCTTAATTTCTTAGAAACTACTCCAACGTATGACTTCTAAGGTGATGCTAATCCGGTTTTACACGTTTTAACATTTAAGCATATGAGTCTGAATCGAAGACAAGCAAATAAGTAAGGTTGTCATTCTTCTTATTTAACTTGCAAGTTCTAAGGTTGTTAGACCTAGGTGAGCAACACAAAACAAACTACTCCAACGTATGACTTTTCCGTGTTACTCTATCACATGAAACCTAGCACTTAGAATTACATGCTAACCATAACTAGTGTGTCGGTTTAAATGCCCTAACCTTAGTTCTAACCAATTTATAGTCTAAACATGCAAAACACCACTGCCCTAATTATCAATGCATACAAAACACACAAGTTAAAATTGCAAAAACAAATTACATAAACTTCAACAAAGTTGGTACATACAAAAGTTTAGCAAAAACCAAGAATTGAAACAAGTTCTTACAAGACAACCAAACAAAACTAAATACAAAAGCCATAGGGTGAGTGGATCACACTTTTAGAACCTTTGAAGACTCTTCGAGAAGTGACAAGATGAGGCTCGGCTGCTGCTCCTTGGTGCTCGGCAAGAACAGGAATCGGCAGAAACCAAGGTGAAGGGTACGGCAATTTGGTGGTGGTGATGGTGGGATTTGGCTAAGTATTTAGGTATTGGTGCTTGAGAGACTTGGTAGAGCTTTAGGCTAGTATTCTATGCTTGAGATGAGATGATTTTCTGAATGACAAAGTGAGGCTTTATATAGAGGAGAGGAGGCTGCCGGCTGCCCTATTGCATAAGGGATTCAGAAAACCAAGTGGGATAAGGATTTGAAACCTTCCTTTCATAGTTCAATTAGGTTTTCTTTTTCTGAATTTTTCTTCAAGGCTTGGGCTTCACATCTTCATGGACTTCTTGTATGATCATTGGACTTCAATTGATAAGTCTTGATCCACCAAAAATGCTTCAATTTTCGGCAGCAACATTAAGGCACATAATCTGCCTATTCCGGCAGCTTCTCCTAGTTTGACTAGGAGAACTTCTTTCTTCGTATTTTTCTTCAATGTCTGGGCTCGGTGTCATCCTCCTTCCTTCCTTAAGCTTGGACCATCTTCACATATGCATTTGTACACCATTTGGTCCATCAAAAACAGAAATCGCAAAAAGGAGGCAGTAGCATCCTGGAATCGGCAGACTTGATGTTGTTGTATTAACTCTGGCATATCTCCCTCCTCGGAGCTCCGATTGATGCGATTCCAAGTCTCAGATAAACTAGACACACATGGCCATCTCTCCATAAAATATATCAATCAAATTCCTTGTGAGTCGTCGGGAATGAATTTTTGAAGTTGGATCAAAGTCCCAGGAAAATCCTGGAAGCTCCTGGATTGATTTGCTCGGACTGCCGTTTTGCAGCCATCTTTTGGGTGGCTTCCCGAACTCCGATTGATCTGAAATTTTAACAAAACATTCCTCAGTATATGAATATTAGGCACACCAAATTTCATTAAATTCGGACAAGGATAGATCATATTTTTACTCAACTCAAAATCACGAAAAAGACACATTTTGCACTATTTTCCAGATTTCTCATACTTAGTCATTTTTCGGATTCTTAACCGTTTTTCGCCAAAACTCTACCAAATTAACACTAAACTATATTATGACTCTATCTTAGACAAATAAGGGTTAAACAAAGCATAAATAAGGGCATAAGCATATAATATCGTCGCACATTGTGCTCCTATCAATTTCATTTCCCAACACTTTTTCGTCATCTTCCTTTAGATGAAAAACGGATGTATTGTTAGAGTAAAGACTTCGACTGATTATGGGATTATATGTAGGCCTCACTTTATTCTTTAGAGTGCCTAAGCCGATTGATGGATGGTCACCATCATTACAGTCCTTGAGTTCCATTTCAAGACTGTGTATTCCTAAGATCTTTTTCATTCTTAACTTAGGATTTACAATACATAGAGCATCTCTTAGTTCATTGAGATTCCGTGTATATCAATAATGAAAACGCAAGGGCATAATTCACCAATCTCTTCCCAATCAAGTAGTCACTTTAGTGAACGTTTAAATTTCTTTTGCAAACACACTTATGTGATCTAAAGCCTCTTGATTTGGGTGGATGAAGTCCGTTTAGGATCCTCATGTATATCTCTTAATTTAGACCCCCATAGAGATATGTTGTGACCACTTTCGTAAGCTGCATGTTTAGTTTTTTAGAAACTACCAAACTGACAAGGTAGTGGAGTGCAATGACATCCATTACGAGAGATTGTCTCTTCGTAGTCCATTAGTAGATTCCAGTGCGTTTTTAAGAGACCTTACGCCATAAGGTGAGTCTACATACTCATATTCTCATTACGCATTCTAACAAAGATATATTTGATAGAGTTTGCATTTGCGGTGTCGGTGTCACCTGCCCAAATACATATCTCTTTGTTTATACTGGATCGCTTATTTCCATTTGGCCAGTTTACTACGTTGACATTTTTCAACGAAGTATGGTTCGATATTAGACTCATTATTCCACGTCTTCATGTACGCTAGTGTAATGTGTTTATAGAGATCTCTATACTTTCAAGGATTGGTTCTAACATTTTAAGCGTCCCCCAATGATAACCACAATCCAGAAATATTCTCATGAGACGGATTTGAGTATCACTGATCAATAGATTATGTTGTGCCAAAACTCACTTTCTTCCTTTGGGTGATTATTTATCGAACCTAAGGTGGTCTTTCCCTCTTCCTTGGAGGGTCATGACCTGTGACACCATTTATGCCACTTATGGTGCCACCATGCCACCATCCATGGTGGTAGGGCATTACCCAATTCATCTTGGGTGTCACCATGTCTTTTTGATAAAACACCAATCCTTGCAGGTATATTTGCCGCAGGGTTATGTGATCTCGTCACTTTAATGTATCATACATCTACGCACTTTACTTTGTGTGATTTTGGGGATCAAGATGAGACACAGTGGGGACAAACCACAACAATTCCTGTCGTTCCACTTGAACATGCTTGTTCTTATCTCCCCCTAACGATGGGAAGACTGTCTCATCAAAGTGACACACCGCAAATCTAGCGGTGAGGAGATCGTCTGTCAAGGTTTCGAGATAGCGGATTAGTTGGAAGTTCATATCCATCATAAATATTTATTCATCTCAAGTAACCCATCATTGTGCGCTGTGGCGGCGCAATTTTGGCACATAAAAACATTTAATCGAGCTCAAGGATTGTAGATCCGTGTCAATCGAAAAGAACTCAAGGATTACAAGTTCGTTTGAAATCCTTTAAAATCCTCACACATAGTCACTAGCTATGGTGTAAATTGGTTCAATGATGATAGCCGTAGATGAATAAGTAATGTTGCATGCAAAATTGCATAACCCAAAACAGAAGTATTGGTGTGCTTCACCAATATTAAGACTATTACTGTAATCGTTTTCCGTGAGACCAATTGAGTTTTTATATAGGAATATGATGTCCATTACAGATCCTATATAATAAGCTATAAAATCATTGCGCCTACGGAAATTAACCCGGCCTAGGTGCTTTAACTTTCTAGCATAAGCAGCATAAATTTTTATTGTTGATGGTGTCATGACACGTGACCAGCGTATCCACACAACAACCAACACCATAAAATATCTAAGGTGTCCACAAGTTAGTTGAATCAGTCCACTGAATCCTTTTTGGATTCAATATAAGAACATAATGAGAACACATGTTTCCTTTGCAGATGATGGTGTCAATCATAAGTTTACGAGTTGGCTTTGAATGATGTGATTTTATTCATAAAATCACGATGGATGTTAGAAGCATAATAGGGTATAAGTGCATATAGTTGTGCATCAAATATATTCAACCCTACGTGAATTGTGTCGAAACAATATTTGAGGATAACATGTTCTTTAGTCGTCCTCGGTTTCGTGTGGGAACCATTTTCTTCAGGTGTTTGCTTCTATTCATCCAAAATATGGGTGTCCATAGTATTTTCTTTAATGTACGGATCACCAAATTTTGAGTAGTTGCGTCAAAGCCAATCTATGTTAGAATTTCAAAAGATCATTTTCTTATGACTTTGGATTCAATTAGCGGTTACATATAACCCACTAAGTTGACATATAAATTTCTCTAATACTCATTTACATCCGTAGTCATTAGAGGTAATGCAAAGGAGCTCAAATGAATTCTCACTTGTGTCTTTTTCACATGAAAATCGTGGCATACATTTCTTTATAATGTGGAAAAAATTCAAATTTCTCTTGGCATAATTTGTCAATTTGACATATGCTCAATATATATACATCGAAACATAACTGAAGTTGTTTAGAGTAACTCGATGGAGATTGTAATAAAAGATATGGTAATCCCAGTTAGGCAGGTGCATTATGAATCCCAAAGGAACAGATATACCGATCCATATCACTTTCATTATATCTATTGATATAGTACCACTTTTCTTGAGTACTATTATGCTATTTTTGTGATATATTAGTATCATTGTCCTTCAGTACTATTATTGCAAGGATTATATGATGCGTTTCTTTGCACATAGTTCTTTATATCATGCCTATATTATGATATGTTGATTTACTTTATGCAATACTTTACAAAGTAGATGTAGAAAATTGAATCATGTATATCATAAAATTTGAATAATCTCAATTCATTAAGAGAAAATTCAAAAAATATTAACATGCCAACGATTACATTTAGTCTTGTCCAATTTAGAAATAGAAACTTTAAGACCAAAAAGTCTAATTTATTAAATATAAGGCGTGGTAGCCTTTACTAGGATATCTTAGAAATTTTAAAATGTAGGCTAATCAAAGTCTATCTTGGATTGAGCTAAATCCTTTTTGCTCATTTAAAAACTGCAATGATGAGATGTGTCATCGTCATCTTCTCCCATATGATAAGCCTTTAGTTGTAAATTCATTTTCAATGTTATTGTTGGATATTGAAGATACTTTTCCAAAATCCGCATACTCGTATTATTCTTTATACTTACTGTAAGTCGCAGCTAATTCTTTGCTAGATTGTAATGTACGTATTACTATTTCATTGATTTACAACAATTCCAGAGTGCTTCATTTCACATGACGTGTCCCCTAGGTCATCTTTCAAATGGTCAATTATTTCCACTTGGTTTTGGATGATTATAGGAATCTTTACGTCCATGGTAATTGCCCTTTGTTTTAGGGTTGTTACATTACTTTGCATAATTTGTTCCAATAAATTTCTTTTTCTCAGACCTTACATCGTCATTCAAGATATTTTAATTATTTCTTAGCTATTTATATAAAGCAGTTTGCATAAATATTCCATGCTCAAGCCTTAGTTGGCTCAATAGGGGAATTTGGTACTCAAGTTCTTCAGAGTCCAATGTGTCAAAGCCAAACTGTGATGGTTAAACCATCTGTAAAATAGAGGAAGAAGAAAATGTATTAATTTCACAGTCTAAATAGACAACTAAAATATACCAATATATATTATGGTAAAGTTAAAAGTTTGTGAAATTACATTATCACAATAAAAGTAAAATTTTCAATTTTATCACTTTTATTGCTTGTAAGCTCATGAAATTTCATTTTCATTTCATGTCAGCAACAGTTACAAAAAAAACGCTTGTGTAAATTGATTTCCAAGATATATAAATTGGATTCAAGACTAAAATTCGTAATGGTCACTTTTTCGATGCTTTGTGAAAATGCTTGATCACAATAGTAGGTTTGTCCATTTTTCATTGCATGTGAAGCTAATGAAATTTCATTATCGTTGCTTTTTACACAATCAAGAAGATATCCATGTTGAAAAATTTTCAAGAAATAAAAATTGGATTTCAAGACCGAGATTTGTAATGGTCATTTTTTTCATTCTTCGTGAAAATGCTTTTATCACAGTACTATGTTTGTCCATTTTTCTTTATATTACAATGCTCATGAAATTGCATTATCATGGCAATGCTCAAACTAAAGAACATGTTAAATAAAACAATTGTTTAACAATAATAAAATGAACATATAATGCTTCAAGTTTCACATTTATATAAAATACTAATGCGATCAAATTGAATATATAGAACATTATATCATATAATAACTGAAACAAAATATAATGAAAGCATAACTTCAATGTAAATATTACTTGTAAGTTTGCCAAATAAACTGCATATGAAGGGATTGCTCGATCTCCGACTACAAATTGTCGTCGCATATTGATCGCCGCATCGTAATTGATATGTCACATAAAATCAAATAATATTCATATGATTAGTCACCTTAATCATATATATTTTCACATTTACCATATAAATTAAACAATTTTATATTTACCATTAAATTCGTAAAACAGTAAATAATTACACAGTAAATATGAATCACTATGCAGATATTACCTTTAAATTTTACCAAAAGAGATAAAACCCCTTTTTCGTGGGTCGGGTCGGGTTAGTTGGACATGGGTCGGATCAGGCCAAAAGGAGCCGGGTCAAGATCTTCTAATCCGGGTTGAATTTTTTTTTTCAGATCGCAACGGAGGAGAAGCGGAGGGCGGCGTCAGCCGGCTTGGGTCGACGAAACCTCCTCCATGGCCGGCTTGGGATTCGCCAGTGCGGGCGGCGTCGAGGACGAAGCCAGATCGGTACCGCAGATCGGCGTCATCGATGCTGGGCTGGCAGGCGACGGCGACCCTTGTTCGTCGGCACGGGGGAGAGGACGGCTGGATCGGGGACGAAGCACTGCCGCGGTGTCTATCTGGAGTGGATCGAGGCCGGGTTCGGGGCTGCATCGAAGGTTGACCGGTGAGTGGCAGAAGGGGTCCTGAGGATCGGCTAGATCGTGCTCGATCAGAGGAGAAAATCAGATCGAGGGGTGGGGTGGATCGTCGGTGGCGTCAAGTTGGGCCGGCGCGCAGGATTGCTGGCGTGGCGCTGAAGATCGGCTCAAGGCCGCGGCGGCGGAGCTGAGATCGGAAGGGTGCGCAGAGAATATTTCTGGGTGCCATGAGATTTTTCGATGCTCTACCGGCAAGCCTGTCGTCGGCAGAATCGGAGTCTGAGTTTTATTTCTTTTCCGACGACAAATTGTCGCCAGAAACCATCTTTGGCCTTCGTGCCGACAAAGTGGTTGTCGGTAGAAGGGGATTTCTGGGGGGCCTTCTTTGTTGCCCGCGGTTAATTTTTTCAGGGCTTTGGTTTTTCTTTTTTTCAGGGACAAAACGTAGGGTTTTTTTTTCTTTGGTTAAAACAAAGTGCTGATAACGTGTTATAGGAAAATGAGAATTGGTCTACTCATTTCATTGATAATCTCCTTTATATAGAGTGAGTATTACAACGGTAATAATAAATACATTTATGACAATAACGACTACATAATTATCTCTCGTCAGTTACATTGACGAAGACACACAATGTGTTTTTCCTTAACACAATGTGTATTCAACAAATGTAATATTTTCATTCTTTTTTATAAAACCTCAATGTTTTCATTAAACCATGTTAAATTTGTATTCAGAATTCATCGTCTTCAATGTGATCAAACATTTCTTTTCAGTTGAAATTCTTACTTAATTAATTTATACTCATTGATATATTGCATTACCAGAATAAATACCTTAGGCGACGAAACATAAAAAAATTCATTGGCTAAGACAGAATCTTGCGACAAAATTGATTTCGTCCTTTAAGAAACCAATTTCGTCGCCTAAGTATTATCTTAGAGAAAAACCCTTACGACGAAAAATGTTGTCGTCATCTATGTTCCTTCTTAGACGGCGAAACTTTATTTTCTCGTCTAAGTAACACAACTTAGGCGACAAAATAAATTTTATCCGTCTCCTAAGTAAACTACTAAAGCGACGAATATCAATTTTTCGTCGTTTAAGTACTTTGGTCACTACTTTTGGACGACGACATTTAGATGATGACCTTTCGTTGCCTAAGTACTTAGACGAAAAAACCTTTAGTTGACGAAAATATTTCGTCTTCTAAGATATTCACAATGGTAGTGTTGTCCATAACCCCATTTTGTGTTTACAAATCATATTTACTTTTAGTGGTAATTATATGATCTTTTCTTAATAGAGATTATTAAAATAAATCTGAAATAAGTAGTGGTAAATAGGAGAACAAAGTTTTAAAATGAAAAATTTTATGTAGGGTGAACTGGTGAAGAAAATATTTTTGAAAAAAATGTTATTTTAGGTATTGTAATAGGGTGAACAAAGTAAATTTGAAATACAAAAAAGTTATAGGTAGGGTGTAAAGATAATGTGGGTTAAACAGAGTGGTTTAGATGCACCCAACTCGGTAACATGTTAAGGGGATTCAAAAGTTATAAATAGATCGTGGTCTTTTTTTCTCGACAGATCTGCAAATTGAAGTCGAGGAGGTGTTCTCCCTCCTTTTGGTCCCTTGGTGGATGACCGTATATCTCATTGGCGTCGTCTTCATCCATGGATATATAACTATTTTATTTTTGTCTTCTGGCGGTGGTGGGTTCAAATCTCACCAATCATGACTGAGGCTCTAACCTTAACGGCAGGCATCCTTGACAATTGGGGTTCATTGGAAGGTTATGAACCGTCGACTTGGAGCGTTGTCTTTTAGGTTGTGCCGAGTTTTAACTGTCACACCCCAAGAGGAGTTATTGTCACGGACTGACTTGGAGTGAGGGTCAGTGCATAACACAAGGCGATGCCCCTCGGAAGAATCCGGAAGGCTGCAGCATGTCGTGGACATCTCCGGGAGAATCTAGAAGCTTCCAGACATGTCTAGGCAGCTCCGGAGGGGCTTGCAGCACTGCGCAAGGCAGTGCAGGGACAGTCGGAGCTGCACGAGGCAGCGCAGCGCAAGGCAGGGCTGTGCGGGGCACTGTGCAGGGCCGTGCAGGGTGGTGCACGGCTGCTCAACATCGGGGAGGTTCTAGAGTTAACCTCGACGTATCTAGAACACTCTAGGATACGTATGTAGATAGTCTTAGACATCTCTAGATTTGTATAGAAGCATCTAGAGAACACTTGTATTTAGCTAGGTCTAGAAATTTCTGAGGGAAGGCATGCTGCCTATATAAAGGCTGTCGGGGTGACATTCGCCAGGCACGGGAAAAACATTATTTTCAGGAATTTTAAGATTTCTTGTAAAGTTTCCCAAAACTCAATACAACTTTATTTCTCTCATTCTCTAGCTTTTCTAACATCTTTGTGAGTGTTTTGGGTCAATTCCACTGCGTTAGAGGTGAAGGCTGACTTAGAGTACTCGAGGAGGTGAGAAAACTCTAAGGCCGCACGGTGGTTGAAGTGACGAAACACTCATCCCGTGACAGTTGGTATCAGAGCGGGTCCGATACCTGAAGGCATATTCGATACTGTGTCCGATACAGAACCACACACAAAGGAAGATGTCTGGAGAAGGAGTTGCTGCGGTGGAGCAGACCGGGTTGCTGGTGGAAAGAGGAGCGTCAAGGACCAGGTAGCTGCCCTAGATGCACGGCTGCAAAGGATGGAGACAGCCATGGTCGAGTTCGACACTCGACTTGAGGAGGACGTCGTGAAGCAAGGGGATCTCGAGTCCATGATGGAGGCATTGTGAGAGAGCATGCACGGCGCGCTCAACATGATGGCGGACACTTTGAGGAGGGAGGTCCAAGAACGCCTTAACCACATTACCGCCGGGCTCACAGCACTTCGAGAGGAAGTGAAGGAAGTTAAGGGAGACATGGCGCTTTGTAAGGAGGCAACTGCGAACAAGTCGCAAGGGCTGAAGGAGACGAAGGCATTGGACTCCTTTAAACCAACACCCTTTTGTGGGAAAAGGGAAGCTAAAGAACTTGATACTTTCCTGTGGAATATGGAAAGGTATTTCAAGTATCTTAAGGTGGAAGACGACGAGTCCAAAATCTCGATGGCAACCTTGTTCCTAGCCGAAAATTCCCTAATGTGGTGGCGTCGGAGGAGTATGGAGATTGAGGAAGGTACGTTCACCCTTGCTACTTGGAAGGAGTTCAAGGATGATATCATGCTACACTTCTATCCCCAAAACGCTACGTATGAAGCGAAGGAGAAGTTGAAGTGGCTCATGCAAACTAATAGCGTCAAAGACTATGTCAATACGTTTGTTAGTTTGTTATTCGAAGTGCCCAACATGCCGGAGGAAGACAAGCTCATGTATTTCATGAGTGGACTTCAAAGCTGAAGTTAAGAGTGCAGTTCATGAATCTTTTTGTATATTTTCAGGGTAGCAGTTTTGAGCTCGAATATAATTATGATTGGCGAGTTCATTTGACTTGAAATTTTGTGTAGTTATACTTCAATGTGTGTAGTTTTAATCTGGAGCTTTTGGTGTTCTTTGATAAGTTAAATGAATTGTGGTGATCTTCTGAAGTTAAGTACTCAGTATCGAAAATTTATCTGAATTCTGTGATGTAGCATACATTTTGTTGGAATGGAAGTCCAACAATGTGGCTATAAAATTGTATTGGTTTCTCGTTACTTGTAAAAGTTGGTTTTAGTTACTTTTGTAGTTCTTGTTAATACTCAACTCGGTAATTTTGATAATAATACCATTAAAGAATGAATGTGAACTGGTAGACTAGGAGATCTTTTAAAGGTAAAGTGTGACCAGACATTCATATATCTAATCATATTGTGGTTGCTGGGAGCCATAAAGGGACAGTCGTGGACTTTTGAGGTAAACTCGTATGACTCCTTCATTCACGTTGTTAATTTCTCTTTGCTTGGTACGTAACCTAACCTGGTCTTCAGATCAGTTGCATTAAATAAATTCTCATATTATTATGAGGTGCTATATGCAGGAACTTAAAATGAAAATTTATCTACATAATTTTGTTTGGTTGAAACTTTATTTTGGGTATTCCTATTTTAGTCTAAATGTTGGTGTTAATTGGAACATTGGTAATGTGTTGTAGTATGCATGGAATCAGTATTAGTTGGATCAATGGTGATAGTGTGTTGAGTATGAAATTATCCCAAATGTTTATAATTTTAGAATGAGTACCCATTGGAATAAGAAATTTGCGATCAAACAATTAGATGATAGTGTACTTTGTGTGATTTTCAACCTGATACTATTATACCGCTGCATATTTCGCTTAATTGTGACTAATTTATATCGGGGAAAGTGTGGTTTCAGATTTGGTTTGGCTTTGGTTTTTACACCATTTATTGGGTCGTCTGATGCTAGCTAGTCGTAGCGTGAGACGCTACTTAGAGCGTGAGAGGTTCCGACCCGAGCCTCGGAGGCTCCGATTTATTGGGTCGTCCTGTTGCCAGATAGCCGTAGCGTGGGACGCTACATAGAGCCTGAATGATTCCGACCCGAGCATAGGAGGCTCTGATTTATTGGGTCGTCGTGTTGTTGTGCTGTTAGCTAGCTGTAGCGTGGGACGCTACTTAGAAGCCTGAGAGGTTCCGACCCGAGCCTGGGAGGCTCTGATTTATGGTGTAGCCACTTCCACATCAGTTTATTTTATTTGAGTTATAAATTGGTTTGGTTTTAAATGTTTAATGATTCATTCAGTATACCAACCAAGGGGGTCGTCCTATTTTATAGAGCCACGGGATGGTTTCTACCCACGAGGTGGGTAGTCGCATATATTAGATGCGTGGGACGCTCATACAGCCACTGGGATGGTTCCGACTCTAGCTTGGGAGGTTGATTACTAGTTGGTGTATTGATTTCTCTTTTCCATGAAATATTGAACCAATGGGATTGGTGATAGGAGCACAAAGTGCTACGTTCTTAGTATATTTATGCCTACATTTATGCTTCGTTTAGCCCTTATTTGTCTAAGATCGAGTCATAACATAGAGTAATGATACGAGCACAATGTGCGACGTTATTATTTGTATTTGCCCTCGTTTATGCTTCGTTTTTCCCTTATTTATCTAAAATTGAGTCATAATTTAGTTTAGTGTCAATTTGGTAGAGTTTTTATCAAATGTGGTTTAGAATCCGAAAAATGACTAAGTTTGAGAAATCTGGAAAATAATGCAAGTTGTCTTTTTCGTGATTTTGAGATGAGTAAAAATGCGATCTATCCTTGTCCGAATTTAATGAAATTTGGCGTGCTTATTATTCATATACTGAGGAATGTGGTGTTAAAATGTCAGATCAATCGGAGTTCGGAAAGTCACCCAAAAGATGGCTGCAACTTGGCAGTCCGAGCAAATATCACCAGGGACTTCCAGGATTTTCCTGGGACTGTGTCCCAACTTCAAAACTTCATTCCTGACGTTTCACAAGGAATTTGATCAAGCCCTTTTATATGGAGGTAGCTATGTGTGTCTAGTTTATCTGAGACTTGGAATCGCAACAATCGGAGCTCCGAAGAGGGAGATATGCTGGAGTTACTACAGCAAGGTCTTTTCTGCCGATTACAGGATGCTACTGCCTCCTTTTCGCAATTTCTGTTTTCGATAGATCATATGGTGTACAAATGCATATGTGAAGATGGTTCAAGCTTAAGGAAGGAAAGAGGAAGACACCAAGCTAAAGCAATGAAGAAAAAGACGAAGAAAGAAGTTCTCCTAG
This sequence comes from Potentilla sterilis, assembly GCA_963682095.1. Taxonomy (NCBI): domain Eukaryota; kingdom Viridiplantae; phylum Streptophyta; class Magnoliopsida; order Rosales; family Rosaceae; genus Potentilla; species Potentilla sterilis. The sequence continues at coordinate 36,989,847 of OY821757.1, read as the reverse complement.
TCAAGTTAGGAAAAACTGCCAGAAAAGACAGATTTGTGCCAATTGTTTGATAGGCCGGCTGGGGCATTTATCCATGGATCAAAGTCACCAAATGAAGATGTCAAGATCACATATGAAGTCCATGAAGATGTGCAGCCCAAGCCTTGAAGAAAAATCAGAAAAAGAAAAACCTAGTTGAACTATGAAAGGAAGGTTTCAAAACCTTATTCTACTAGGTTTTGTGATTGCCTTGTGCAACAAGGGCTGCCGGCACCTATTCTCCTATATATAGGGACTGTTTTCCCACAGAAAAAAAATCATCTCATCTCAAGCACAAGTATTAGCCAAAAGCTCTTCCAAAGCCTCACCATAAATCCTATACAGAAAATAGTTTAGCCAAACCACCACCACCATGTAGATCCGTCCCACACCCTTGCCGAATTTCTTTGGAGGTTTCTGCAAGGCGTGCTCCATCTTCTCGTGACTTCTTTATTGTTCTGTAATTTTACAATACTTTGTCTATGAAGATTGTATGTTTTTATGGTTCTTGAATTTGGTTTTACTCTTTGTTTATGAACTTCGAATGCATGCGAATTTTGTATGACAAATTGTAATCTTTAACTTGTAGTATTTTTGTATGTTAGATAATTAGGACAGTAGGTATCTTGCATGTTTAGGTTTGAAATTGGTTAGTATCTAAGGATTGGGCATGAAAATCGGTACTTAGTGTTGTCTTGAACATTGATCTAGGTGCTAGGTTTAATCAGCTAGAGTAATTACGAACGTTGCCATACTCAAAAGGTCGCTCTGATTTGTGTTGCTCACTTAGGGTTTAATACTTTAGATACTTGCATGTTTAAAATAAGATGATTGACAACCTTACTTGTTTTGCATGTCTCCGATTTAGACTATTGCGATTAATTGTTAAGTCTCAAAAGGATTAACATATATTCTAGGGTCCATACTCAAAAGGTCAATCTTAAGAACTTGAGAAGTCTTACAACTAAGTTGTAGTCGGAACTAAAATTGAATGTAAACATGTTGATACTTGTTCCTTACTTTCTTGCATGCGAGTTTATATGTTAAAGAGTCTTTTGTGTGAACTATTTTGTGTGAGAGATGATGATCACTTGTATATAGTAAATTAGGACTTTAGTTTCATGTCTAGGAATTTAAAGGCAGCTTTGCTGCATAGCCTTTTATCCCCCATAATTTCGTGTGAATATGTATATATGTATATAAGTGTGACAATTGTGTGCATATGTATTTGTGAATATTTGTATTAACATTCTCATATTTCAGGTACCCTTAATCCCCGGCTTAGAACGATCCCTACTTGATCATACTACTAACGATTGTAGGGTTATTATTGTGTGTGAGCTTAGGCTTCCATCAAGTAATGCATATTTGGTAGAGCTATCATAAAAAGTGCTAATTATAAGGAAAAATACATAAATTCGACAAAGTGCTAAAAAGAGAATAAGAAACCTAGTCAAATAGGAGTCTTAAAATGTTTCGTTGATTCTGTAAAGCCTCCACCATGTCTTTTGTAAATTTAACTTCTCTGATTTTTAGTAGACACATTGAAGATTCAGCAATGGAAGGAGTTACAGCAATTGGACCAAGGAAAGATACCAAGAATTGCAAAGGAATCCGGACGCAGAATCAGCAAATTCCTGTGCACATCACCCAACGTCCATGAATTCTCCAGAACGAGTCACTTGGAACCAGGATGTGTACCATATATACAAAGAAAGCTCTGTGAGTTTAGTTTCTACAGAATTTGGAATCGTATCAATAGCTATTTTCTGGAGGAAGTTATGCCCGAATCAAGACACAAATGCCAAATCTGCCAAAGAGGAGGAAGCCTAGTCCAATTAGGGGAAGAAAAACCTATCCCATTTTGGATTGGGATACCACATTGAAAGAAGATTGCTATCCCATTTTGGTTTGGGAAAACTCTCCCAAAACGTGCAGCCTCTTTTCCTATAAATAGAGGCCGGCACCATAAAGAAAACTTGTCACATCCTAGCACAAAAACATAAGCCATAAACTCTACCAAAGTTCCCCAAAGATCCTATACAGAATAGTTAGCTGAAACACATCTCCACCACCACCAAAAACATCCTATCCGTACCTAAGCCATCATCATCGGATCAACATGACTTGAAGCATCAAAGGTGTTCGAAAAGTGTGATCTAGTCCCTACTTTCAGTTAACAATTTATTCTTTGTAGTTATGTTAGGTTTTGTCTATGAAACTTACATATATTTTTGGTTTCAAATTGTATGTCTATGTATATTTCGAATTGGAATTTGGTTTTATAAATTGCATGTTGAAAACGTATTTGATTCGTTGCTTAGGTCTAGGTTTAAGTTTCGGATTCAATGAAGTCTATGCATGTTAACTTTGTAATATAAACTTGTAGGAAAATCGTACACTTAGATAATTAGGACAGTTGGTATTTGATGCATGTTTAGGACTTAAAATCGGTTAGAACTAAGGTTAGGACGCAAAAACCAATCACTAGTTATGTCTTATAGAATGTAATCTGAGTGCTAGGTTTCATGTGATAGAGTTCGGTTGAGTCATGCTAGTAAGTAGATTTAAATCAACTCGCCTAGATCTAATAACCTTAGAAGTTGCAAGTCTAAATAAGATGATTGACAACCTTTCTTGTTTGCTTGTTTTCAATTTTGACTCTTGTGCTTAAATGTTAAAACGTTTAAAACCGGTTTAAAACGTTAGAGGGCTTACAATTAGTTAAATGGGCAAGTAGCATCTAATTGTAATCGAAACTGAATTAAGTCTAAGTTGTGTCATTACTTGTTCATTACTTTCATGTGTGTGAGTCTTACTTGTTAAAGAATTGTGTGCCAAATGCTTTTGTGTGAAAGATGTCGACCAAACATGTACATATTAGTTCTAGGATTTAATTTCGTGTTCCTTAGTTTTTAGGGTAGCTTGCTGCCAAACCTCATCTCAATCCCCCATGTTTCGTTTCATGCTTGTATATATGTGAATATGTTGTCTAACATTCTTATATTTCAGGTACCCTTAATCCCAGACTAGAACGATCCCTACTTACTATATACTACTAACGTTTCTTGTAGGGTTATTATTTGCGTGACGCTTAGGCGACTCGTCAATTGGCTTATTTTTCTATGAATATAGAGACGGACAAGCGCGGATTAAATTTTTTTTGCGTCGGTTTATGAGCGCAGGATATGAGTATATATTTATATTTGCATGAGAAACGAGATGAAATGACTATGAGGGAATGAAAGATGCATGGCATGAATTTAATTATGGGTTTAAATCAAATGAATACACTCTTAAATCTTACGTAGGATGATCTATGTTTTGATGAGTTGTGAAAATTTCGAGGACGAAATTTTATAGGGGGGGGGGGGGGGGGGAATTGTCACATCCCGAACCCGATTTTACTGAATTATTGAGTTTTATACTAGTTACCGACGAACGTAATTGTGAATGATAATTTAGTAAAGTAGTATTCACGGTAATTATCATAATTTTTCTCGTTATTCAGGAATTATTCTCTTTAGTTCCAATGTCGTATAGTTCGACGTTACGAGTTCGTCGGTAATTTCGAAATATTTTTCGGAGTCAGGACGTAAAAGTTGACGTAAAAACGATAGTTTCCATTTTAGTCGTGAGTATAAAAAGAGAAATAGAAAGGACAATTGGGTAACTCGGGGGGTGGGGGGTGGGAGTGGGGTGAAGGGGAAATGAGAAAATTCCTTTCCCTTCATACTTAAATCCTCTCCGTCAAAATCCAATGCAGCTACAATACACTGAGCATCACTTTCTACTTCAATATGGGTAAACCCAGCTTGAACACAGAAATGGAGTCCATTCACTAACACCATGACTTCACAGACTTGGGGGCTGATGAAATGAAATCAATAGCAGGAACTGCTAAGACCCCGACACAACTCCCCTTCTCATCCCGGCAAATGGCTTTAGTGTAAACCAAATACTGAATGTTCACAATACAATAGATCATATGCATAACTATAACCGTTAGACTTTTAGCTTTGAGTAAACTTATCATCATTATGAATCATAGCTCCTTCCATTGATATAAACCTGAAACACAAAAGTACTAGGCAAGGCCTTCTGTTAGTCACCACAATAAGCTTCTCAATGGACAGAACTTACGCTATGTCTCGTGGTGATAACAGGGACCAATACCATCTATTTATATAGAATCATTAACCCTAAAGAGTCCTCCCATTAAGGACATTCCTTGAGAGTTAAGTCTTCTAATTAGATTCCTGATACAATACTGATTAGTTGTCTTACTTCTAGACTATGAATAGGATTCCTTACAATAATGATCTAATACACGAAATCATTATTAACTGGATATAGTTCTGTATTTATTTCCATGTAGAAGTAGATATTGTCATTAAGCATAATTATCATTTAATATGTGACAAGTCCATATTGATCGAACAATCTCCCACTTGGACTATCACTTGCCATAAATGATAACTCGCACTTGAGAATGACAACATTTGTTCTACCTACTGTAGTGCACGCCGAAAAACAAATGAACCAAAAAATCCATTCACAACATGGTCAGATTACAGTCACTTATGCAGAGCAAGAACCAAATTACACTTTGACAAAAATGCAGAGGTTCTATTCCACAACATAAGCTTCTACAATCCACATATGTCTATCATGCAGTATTGAGATATATGTTAAAGTGTATTAACAAGTAAAAACATATATCAAGTCCAACTTTATGTTCTTAAAACCAGAACTCGAGCAAATTTCCTGAACACTAATAATCTCAACTTTGCTTGTACTGTAGTATCATGCTAAACATGAATGAGATTATCTGATAGCAAGTATATATATGACTAGAACCATAAAACAATAATTTTCAGAACAATCATAAAGCTGCAGCAACACAAATTTCTAAAATACCTCAACTTTCATTTAAAAACTGTCATTACAAAAATAAGTTGTGATTCTACTGATATCACAACTGAAAACACAAGAACTCAGAAAATAAAACATTTTTAAGTTTGCTCCTACTGGTCTTAACTCCCACTGAACCTAAGCATCTAATTTTGGAAGAATTCCAATACTTTCTGCATGCTTCTTGAATACCTTTACTGGTAGTGCTTTGGTGAAAGGGTCTGCAAGCTGTGAATCTGTATTTATGTCCAAAACAGTTACCTCACCATGCTTGACTCTTTCTCTAATACTATAATATTTCAAGTCTATGTGTTTTGAGTTGTTGGATCTTTTATTATTCTTGCTGAAGAACACAGCAGCCTCATTGTCACAGTATATAACAAGTGCATCAGCCACAATGTGACTCAATACTTTAGTCTGCTCTAGGAAGTTCCTAATCCAGAGCCCTTCACACGTTGTTTTATATACTGCAATATATTCAGCTTGCATGGTGGAAGTTGTGATCAAGGTTGCTTCATGGTTTTCCAAGCAACTGCTCCACCTGCCAGCATGAACACATAACCACATGTTGATTTTTAGTGAGTTTATCACCCTCAGACATAGGAACCTCTCCATTTGAGCACTTTTCCATACTAAATCTTTTAAGAACTTTAGTAATGTAATTCTGTTGAGATAATCCCAACAACTTTTGTGCTCTGTCACTTTTAATTTCTATCCCTAGTACATAGGATGCTTCACCTAAATCTTTCATGTCAAAATTCTTTGACAGAAAGCTCTTGGTATCTTTAAGCAGCTTGAGATTGCTGCTGGCCAAAAGTATATCATCTACATACAGTACTAAGAAAATAAATTGGTTCCCTACTGTTTTTAGATAAATGCACTCGTCCACTAGATTTTCAGTAAAGCCAAAGGAAGAAAATTACTGAATCGAATTTCTTGTACCTTTGCCTAGAAGCTTGTTTTAGACCATAGATAGATTTTCTTAATCTACAGACTAAGTTCTCATTTCCAGCTTCAACAAATCATTCAGGTTGCTTCATGTAAATCACCTCCTCAAGCTCTCCATTTAAAAATGTTGTTTTGACATCCATCTGATGCAACTCCATGTCATAATGTGCCACCAATGCCATGATAATCCTGAAGGAGTCTTTACATGAGACTGGAGAAAATGTCTCAGTGTAATCAATACCCTCCTTTTGTGAGAATCCTTTTGCCACTAACCTTGCTTTATGCCTCTCAATATTTCCAGTTGCATCTCTCTTGGTTTTATAAACCCATTTGCAACCTATTGGCTTCTGTTTAGGATCAGGTTTAACTAATTCCCAGACTCCATTCTTCTCCATGGACTCAATCTCAGCTTGCATGGCCTCCTGCCACTTGTCTGAAACTTGACTTGCTGCTGCTTCATCAAAATTTGTTGGATCATTGTCTTCTGCACAGTCTTCATTGATATCTGCTTCAGCTAAGTAGACAATGTAATCACTATCTCCCCCCCCCCCCCCCCTAAATTTTGATTTTCTAGCTCGTTTGGATCTTCTAAATTCAGGATTGAGATCATTTTGTGGCTCTATAATGTGAGGTTCTGCAGCATGTGGTTCTGCTGCAGCTGGTTGTTCATCAATTTGCATTTCTTGATCAATTTCTTGATCTTCTGCATTTTGATTTTCTAGAATGATGTCATCTGCTATTTCTTCAGTTTCAAAAGGCAAAACATTTTCCCAATCCTCATCAGTCACAATTTCTTCAAAATCTAAGGATAAATCCTCATATTCTGTATTGTGAACTTTATCATTTAAGAATTTGACTTGATGAGTTTCAAAAATTCTAGGCTTATGTTTAGCAGAATACAGCTTATAGTTCTTAGATTTTTCTGGATAACCTATGAAATAGCAGCTTATGGATTTAGGATCAAGCTTGCTCAAATTTGGATTATAAACTCTAGCTTCTGCATGACAGCCCCATACATGACAATGGTGAAGACTTGGTTTTCTACCACACCATAATTCAAATGAAGTTTTCTCAATGGCTTTACTAGGTGTTCTGTTGCAAATGTAATTTGCCGTTTTCAAACCATTTCCCCATAAGAATTTTGGTAAGGCAGTTGTACACATCATACATCTAACCATATTTAGAAGGGTTCTGTTCTTTCTCTCTGCAACACCATTTTGTTGTGGATTATAGGGTGTTGTATATTGAGCTTTAATTCCATGTTCTTGTAAAAACAAGGCAAATGGACCCTTCTGTTGACCTTTTTCTGTATATTTTTCATAAAATTCCCCACCTCTATCTGATCTAACTGTTTTGATTTTTCTCTCTAGTTGATTCTCTACCTCAGTCTTGAAGATTTTAAAGGCTTCAAGTGCTTGAGATTTTTCTGATAGTAAAGAAACATAACTGTATCTAGAGAAATCATCGATCAATGAATGTAATGAAATACACATTACCACAGATAGTTTGATGTTTAAATGGACCACATATATCAGTATGTATGAGTTCCAGTAAATTTTGGCTTCTTACTGCAGTCTTCTTTCTTTTATTTGTCATTTTTCCCTTAAAGCATTCCCCACAATCATTAAGATCAGAAAAATCCAATTCATTTAGGATATTGTTTTTAACCAGAATTTTCAGTCTCTCTTTTGAAACATGGCCGAGTCTTCTATGCCATAAATATGCAGACTTTTCATTTTGTTTGGTTCTTTTAACATCAATCAAGGCATTAGTACTGTTAGTGTCTTCTTTTTCAACAAGAGAAATCTCTTGTTGAGACATAAAACAATTAAGCTGTAAATAATCATTCAATATCACATCAGAACCAATCTGTTTTGAATTTCTAGAAATAATAATTCCATTATTATCCATCAAAAGTCTACAACCAGCTTTAATCAGCTGAGAAACTGAAACTAAATTCCTTCTAATGGAAGGTACATAATAAACATTATCCAAAAATAAAAAAATTCCATATCCTAGATCAAGCTTGAGGGTTCCTATGACTTTGACTCTCACTCGCATGTCATTGCCTACTCTCAGGTTCACCTCATCACTTCTTGGGACTCTCCTCTTTGTGAATCCCTGCAAGGAATTAGTGACGTGAATAGGAGAACCAGAATCTATCCACCAAGACTGGGGTTCAACATTTATAAGATTAATTTCTAAGGAAAATACTGTATTAGAAATTTTCTTACCCTTTTTAGCTAGCCAAGCCTTATAACCTATACAGTCCTTTTTCATGTGACCCTTTTGCAAAAGTAGCACTTGTATCTGAATGGCCTGTTCTCTTTTAGTCATGTGGCTGCAGATGCCTTGGTGATAGTTTTGGTAGGCTTGAGTTTGTTTTGAGTCTTTTTCTTCTTAGGCTTCTCAACTAGGTTGACTGTGAGGGACTGGGACTGGTTTTTCTTGATCCTAGATTCCTCATCAACACAAATTGAGATGAGTTCTTCTGGGGTCCAGTTTTTCTTTTGAGCATTGTAACTTGTTCTGAGATTGTCAAAACTGCTAGGGAGCTTGTTCAGTGCATGATGCACCAACAATTGATCTTTTACTCTCACTAACATCTCTCTCAGCCTGTTGTTGATGTTAATCAACTCTATTATATGCCCTCTTACACCCCCAGGTCATGTTCCAGAGTACTGTAGGGTATGATACTCTTTGCTCAGCCTAGCTATGTCAGCTTTTTCACTTTCTTTAAACTTAGCTGCCACAGCCTCAATGAAATCAGTAGTTAATTCTGGTTCCTCAACACAACCTCTCACTGATCTAGACATAGAACTTCTAATCACATTCTTGGCCATCATATTAGATCACATCCACTTCTTATGGTGAGCTTTGACTGAGGGTTTATCATCTTCTGTTGGGGTTTCAGGTTGTTCTTCATAAAAACATAAACCTATTGTCTCATGCATACAAATGTAGTTTTGTACAGAGTCTTTCCAGAGTCTAAAGTTTGAACCAGTGAGTACTATCACATTGCTGAAGGTCATGTAGGTGTTGCCTAAGGAGCAAAAGAAAAGATTTTTGTGAGTTCTCAATTTTGTAAGGCTTTTAGAGTTTTCAATGTTTTATGAATTAGTTTAAGTTAATCAAACCATAACAAAAACACTCATAAAACAAAATATTCAGAAAACTCAATACATATATATATATATATATATATATACTTGCATTCATATCAGTCCATATCCATAAAACAATACTAACTAACACTTTTGAACAGAAACTTAGCATACTGTAAATCTTTATCAATAAGCCACACTTGACAAAAACATGTTATTCAAGGAACCAAATCCACATCTTTAGACAGAAGATTAAATCCCAAGTATCTTGATTTATTTTTATCAAATATACTTACTGCTGTTTGCATTCTAAAATCATGCTTCGACACTTCTTTGGAAGATAAAAAGTAATATTTAAAATACAAAACACAACTTTAAGTCTGTTATACCATAGATCTCCTGGAAATATGAATGAAAAATGCTTTGTGCAATATATTCATTTATACCACCAGAAAATCACAAACTTGTTTGAGCTTGAAAACTTGATTTCTATCCAGGTTACCCTTTGTAAGAAAACTAACCTCTTGTGCCTGTAAAAACTTTTCAATGCATAAATTTTGGGAGACTTTAATGACTACATGCATCATTATCAATTACAGAACACATGCTTCAATTCAATTCCATAGAGCATAATCTGTATTGAAATATCATCCAGCCACAGAACAACACAATCACCAATTTATGTGCACGCTGGGAGTGCTCTAGGGTTCTTATGCAATATATATATATATATATATATATATATATATATATATATATAAAGATATACATGCTTGAATTGAAAACAAAATTTCCAGAAAAACCTGTTTTGCTTTTTCCCCAATTTACTACAGAACACAGCGGAAGCTATAAACTTGATGCAGCAACTATTTCTTGGCTTTCTTGATCCACAGCAATCGGGTTTTGAATCCCATAAGAGACGTAAAAGTCTCCAGCGCTTCCAATCCAGTCTCTAGTCCATCTTCTTTATCTGTTATGAATACATTCGCCGCCGTTGCGAACTTACTCGCCAGGTTATCTGTTATGAATGCATTCGCCACCGTTGCGAACTTACTCGCCAGAATTGTCCGTGGCGAACACAATAATTGTTTCTGGTTAAAACTATCTGATCTCTAGCGAGCGGGTGATCTCTGGCGAGCGGGTCGAGACTGGATCCGCGCTTGCATGTGGGTTGAGCTAAGAACTGGTTAACAGGCAAAGCCTGTTAACCCGTAAAGCAAATTTCTCCTTCTTTTTTTTTTTTGATAAAACCCTAAAACGATTTTGTTATGCAAAACTGAAATTTTTGTGAATCTTTAAGGCTCTGATACCAATTTGTAAACCAAATACTGAATGTTTACAATACAATAGATCATATGCATAACCATAACCGTTAGAATTTTAGTTTTGAGTAAACTTACCATCATTATGAATCATACCTCCTTCTATTGATATAAACCTGAAACACAAAAGTACTAGGTAAGGCCTTCTGTTAGTCACCACAATAGGCTTCTCAATGGACATAACTTATGCTATGTCTGGTGGTGATAACAGGGACCAATACCATCTATTTATATAGAATCATTAACCCTAAAGAGTCCTCCCATTAAGGACATTCCTTGAGAGTTAAGTCTTCTAATTAGATTCCTGATACAATACTGATTAGTTGTCTTACTTCTAGACTATGAATAAGATTCCTTACAATAATGATCTAATAGGGCTGGGCGCGGGCCGGGCCGAGCCCAAAAATCCCAAAGCCCGACCCAAAACCCGACCCCCTCGGTCCGAGCCGAGCCGGGCTTTTTCCCAGACGAGGACCGGCCCGAGACCGAGCCCGACGAGCCGAGCCGAGCCCTCGGGCTTTTTCGGGCCCAAACTCCAACCCCCACCCCAGCACCGCCCACCACCCTCTGCGACACCTCCAAGCCCTTGCGCCACCTCCTCTCCCTCACTCTCTCCAACTGCTCCGACGACGTCGCTCTCAACTCTCCAATCCCTCCACTTCCTCAACTGCCCCATCGCCCCCATTCTCCTCCCTTCCAATCTCGTCTCCTCCCTCCGCCTCCTCCGTCATCAATTACGGAGCCATGAAAAGGCAGAAACCCTAAAATAGAGAAATTATCAGAAAAGGCAGATTTGTCCCGCGCAGAGGGAGAAATCAGTAACAAAATCCCAAATTGATAGCACAATAAGCACATAGCATCAACCAAGCCTCGTGGTGGAGCACGATTGGGTATGAGGGAGAAACCTGGGTAGTGGTCGGTGGAGCACGAAGAAGAAGAACAAGTCGAAGAGGATGAGGCGCCGGGAGTAAATGAGGCGGCGTCGCAGGTCGATTGGGTCGCAGGTGGGCCGTGGACTGGTGGAGCACGATTGGCCGATTTGGTCGCCGGTCGCAGGTTGGGTAGAGGCGACTTGAGGAGGGAGGCGACTGGAGGAGGGAGGCGACACCGCGACAGGAGGTTCGAGGTCTTGCCGGTCTTGGAGGCGACTGGAGGAGGACAGATCGACAAGAGGTCTTGCCGATTTGCCGGTCTTGGAGGCGACTGGAAGACGGAGGAGGACCGAGCCACCGAGGAGTCGAGGGATGGAGGCGCAGAGGGGTTAGGTTAGAAATGAAGAAATGAAGAACTTTTTTTTTTTTTATGTACATATATTAAAAAGTCGGGCCGGGCCGGGCTTTCGGGCCCAAAAATGTTCAAGCCCGAGCTCGGACCGACAGGGACAATCTCGGGCCGGTCCTTCGTCGGGCCGGTCTTTAAATTTCCAGGGCTCGGCCCGCGTCGGGCTTTTTTGGCCGAGCCGGGCCGGGCTTTCGGTCCTTCGGGCCCAAACGCCCAGCCCTATGATCTAATATACGAAATCATTATTAACTGGATATAGTTCTGTATTTGTTTCCATGTAGAAGTAGATATTGTCATTAAGCATAATTATCATTTAATATGTGGCAAGTCCATATTGATCTAACATTTAGTACCAAAAACTCCATCATTTGGGCTCAAAGCTCCAACAACATTGAGTTTGATTAGCCCAGCAGTAGGTTTCCACCATGTCACAACACCCTCTCTCCTACTACCAACACTGCCCTGCCTTGTAGCTTCTCTTCCTACAGTCTCATCTCCTCCCATAATCTGCTAGAAGTTCCCACCAGTCCATCATTTTATTCAACATGCCCTCCACAGAAACACTAGGTTTACAATGGACTCGATTATTCCTTTCATGCCACAAGTTTCAAGCCACAACTGCAAACTACTACTACAAAAAACTCAATACACAACACAAATCAGACAACACTTTGAAAGTTACATGTTGTGTGAATGACTGAACTGTTTCACACAACCTAAAGTGAATAATTTGTGTTGTATGATGGTACATATTTTCCATATTCTGAAAAACATTTTTCCAGATTTTGTCACACAACTCTGACATACATTTTCTGTTGTATGATTAATGAAAATCTTGGCGGCAGAACTCCCTCCGACATTGAAACTCAAATTTGGGCAAGGTCTAGATGGATAGACAACAAAGTTATTGTTTTGTGTTGTGTGATAATGTCACATCCTGCATTAGGTGTCACCAAGTGCAAAGTGACAAATACTTGTACAACAGAATTTCGTAGTTTTGTTGTATGACTTGTTTTGCTTGCCATTCCCCACATTCATTTTGGCTCCAATGGCTTGGGGGTAGCATTTCTCAAAGCGGGAAATTTGCCTCCATCGTTTTTTGGTTTTGAAAACATACATGTGTTACAATTCTCACAACAACTGTTTTTAATTCTGTTGTGCAATTGTTTTTAAGCTTCTACAAGAACACACCTATGGAATACCTTGTGTAAAGAAAAAGAAATTGGTACAACAGTTTAAAAGTTTTTAGTTGTATGAAGGTTAAACCTAAGGTCATGTTAAACTTCCCAAATTTTTGGTTGGCGGCAGATTTCCCTCTTTTACCAAAACATTTGAGCCAAATGATACATTTTATTTTGGTTGGCCTCAGCTCTCCGTCTCTCCGTCTCTCCCCATCACCCTAAACTCTCTGAAACCGGCCCGCTCCTCCTCTCTCTCTCAGTCTCTCCCCACTCTCTCGCCGTCCGCTTTCTGATCCCCAAACCCGTCGAAGTGACCCCCCAAGCCTGGCAACTGCTTGCCATCTTCTTATCCACCATCGCCGGCCTCGTTCTCAGCCCGCTTCCCGTCGGCGCTTGGGCTTTTCTTGGCATCACAACCTCCGTAGTCTCCGGAACTCTGACCTTCCCTGCGGCCTTCAGTGCTTTCACAAGTGAAGTCATATGGTTGATTGTCATTTCCTTCTTCTTCGCTCGCGGCTTCGTCAAGACGGGTTTGGGTGATCGCGTTGCCACCTACTTTGTTAAGTGGCTTGGGAAGAGCACTCTCGGCTTGTCTTATGGCTTGACCATTAGCGAGGCCCTTATTGCTCCCACAATGCCCAGTACTACTGCTAGGGCCGGTGGTGTTTTCTTGCCCATTATCAAGTCCCTGTCACTCTCTGCATGGAGTAAACCTGGTGAAGCCTCCAAATCAAAACTTGGTAATCTTCATTTTTTCTAAGTACACTCGCAACTCCCGAATCATGGAGATTCAGTCCGAGCTTTCCGACCGCGCCCTCGAGCTTCTCGCTCTGCCCCAAGATGACGTCACCAGGTTGCTCCTTGACATCGGTTGTGGCTCTGGGCTTAGCGGTGAGACCTTGTCTGATAATGGGCATCACTGGATTGGTTTAGATATTTCCCAATCCATGCTTGGTATGTGATTTTTCTGTGAATTTCGATTATAATTGAGGCATTTGGTTTTTTTATTTTCATGGTTTTTGTTCTACAATTGTAGATGTGGCACTGGAAAATGAGGTTAAGGGTGACCTTTTGCTTGGGGACATGGGCCAGGTAAGCTTCATTGTCATTTTACATAGGCGAAACACCTAGAACATAATGTCATTTGGACTCTGGAGCCTGTTTGGCTGATGGTTTTGCTGCTTTTGGGTTAATTGTGTGTGAATTAGTAAAGAAAAGAGATGACATTGTGATGCAACCCGGAATTATGTTTTGAATAACAGCCCGGAGTTAATTTGTGTTTTGATTTTGTTTCAGGGGTTAGGACTTCGCTCGGGGGTTATTGATGGTGCCATAAGTATTTCAGCTGTTCAGGTTACTTTTGATCTCTGTTACCAGTTTTGATAATTATTAGGAGGGAATGTTTTAGCCAGGTTCTTCTATTGGATGATCTCTGTGTTAGCATGTGTGTGAATTTAGAGGATTTACTTTATCATTGTATTGATTATTGATAACTTCATGCAACTGGAATCAGAGCCTGATTTTAATAGATAATGTTTTGACAAATCCTCACATAATCCACGATTAAGATTGAAGTATGTTCTGTTGCTTTTGTTTTTTTTTGGTTTATCAACTGCTTATCATTTATAGGTGTCCTTGGAATGTAATTAATTACTTGCTGGGACCTACTTCTTCTTTTACTAAATTTAGCCCAGGCTGAACTTTTGAATTTTGGCTCTAAATTTTTGTAGGGCTTTCTTTGGGTCATTGTATAGATGTTTAGCTAGGGGAGCAAAAGCTGCATTTCAAATGTATCCAGAAAATCTCGACCAGCGGGAATTGATCGTGAGTTCTGCAATGCGTGCTGGATTTTCTGGTGGTATCGTTGTTGATTATCCCAACAGGTACGCAACAAATCAGTGAGAGCTTGGCTCCATAGACAAAAGTGGTATTAAATTGCTCTCATCACTTGGTTATTTGGTCATGCATGATCCCATTTATGAACAACAAAAGCTTTTTTACGGCTCCTTGATTATGAACAGTTTCTGCAATTGCTTTCACCCAGACGCTTCCGATACTTGAAAAGATCTAAACAACACAGTTACATATAAGCATGAACTTTAGACTTCTAAGCAGCATGGAAAGTTGGAAACTATACATCATTGACTATCTGTGTTTTTTTTCTTTTATGACATGTTCCTAAACAAGCACTTATGGAATGCTGTAATTGCATTTAGTTAAGTTTTCCTGTAAGAACGGTCCCTAGTTCTCATGATAGGACATGGAATTCGGAATTCTCAAAATAAGTGAAAATATGAAAAGTTATACTGGCTGGTGTTCATTTCTACATCAATCAATAATAATCACATGAGTGATCTTGAAATTGTATAAACCGAACATAAATTCTATGAATAGTCAGTCGAAATGTCATGGAACTTGTAACACCTGAAACTCATTCTAGAACCATTTCCTACTGAATCTATTTTGTACGCTGTTAATCTATCTATTTTGTTACAGTTCCAAGAAAAGAAAAGAATACCTAGTCCTCACATGTGGTTCGCCCCATCTGTCAACACATCGGTTCCTGAGGGTAAAAGTGAGGATGGAGATAGTTCCTTTGATGAAGATAGTAGTGAAGACGAAGAAAATCAGACAGTAAGTTTGTATTACTAGCTACCTTTTGATTTTCTGATTTAACACAAATTGTTCGACAGGGCTCACATAATTTCAAAGGCTGAACCACAATAATTCTTTTCTTCATAAATTCTTAATGTGATATTATTTTTTGTCGAGCAGGTCTCCATTTCAGACAGGCACAGGCTTTTGGTTTTTTATTTTCATGGTTTGTGCTCTACAATTGTAGATGTGGCACTGGAAAATGAGGTTAAGGTACTAATCTGCGAGTAAATGGTCTCAACGTACTAATCTGCACTCCTGGTCGGCTTCTTGAACTTGACAATGGTGTGAATATGTTGTTGTTGTTTTTTGTTGTTCTGATTTTTATAAGGGGTTTTGTGTGCAGTTACATTGTCCAAGATAAAAAGGAAGGGAAGAGAACACAAAGAAGCAGTGGTGAATACGATTAAACAGGCTGCCGAGGATTACAATTCAGTATATGTCTTCTCTTTTGAGAACATGCGTAATCTCAAGTTCAAGGAGTTCAGAGACCAGCTCAAATCATCTAGCAGGCAAGTTCCATTCTCATGTTGCCTCGTTTCAGTCATTTGCTTTACTGTCAACTTGGTACAAGTTAGGAATTCGGAGGGAAAAAGAAAACTTAGATGCTCTTGTTTCCTGCCGTGTCATCAGTTTGATACTGAAATTGAATCTGCACAGTTAGGTCAATTGAGTTTAGCATTTAGTATATTGTGGTTCAAAGTCACTAATATTCATGTGTCAACACCATTACACGTAATGGTATTTTGTTCTGATAGAGTGATAGCATGTCAATGTTTCTGTGTAATCAAATTGGATGTTCTATTTCCCGTAATTTTGAGTCCTCTGCTGTAAAGCAATTTTGCATTGGGGAAGTGTTATACTCATTCGCTGAAATTTCTTATTCATGGAGTCTTTTATATGAGCATGTGTCTCATGATTGATTTTCTGATTCTCAGATTTTTCCTTGGTTCCAACAAAGTCATGCAAATTGCTATTGGCCGATCTGAATCTGATGAGATCAAAAGTGGCCTTCACAGAGTTTCTGAGGTGAGTCTTTTATGTAGCTAATATCTATAGTTTCCTCTCTTGAATTGGTTGCAGTCCTTTTTTATACTGTTTGTTGATCTTCCTCAGGTTCTTCACGGAAATGCTGGACTTTGCTTCACCAATCTGCCAAAGGAAGAGGTTGAGAGGTAGGAATTTAAGCTTTGAGATTTTGTTAACAGTTTTTTTCTTTTTCATTTGAGTGCAGATTAGTACGTTGAGACCATTTACTGGAAAATGAGGTTAAGGTACTAATCTGCACATGGATGAGACACCAAATTTTGATTGTTCACAGCTACAGGTCCAACTTCTCTTCCTTTTTCTTATTTGATTTTTAGTTTGCATCGAAAAGTAAGGGTGCATAAAACCCCGGGTACTGTCCGTCATGTCATATGATTGACCTTATATCTTATGTTGCTCCTTGTTTAGTTTCAGTTTAGTTTTGGTTGTCAGGTCATATTTGATTTTAAATCATGTCATTCTCCTTGAGTCCTTGTCACAGTTAACTTGTCAAAATTTTCCATTTTACCTTTCTGGCTTATTTGTTATAGTAATGTATCTGTTGTTTGGTTGATGATTGGGTGAGAATAGGTTTTGGTCCTTGATGAGGCAGATCGTATCCTTGATGTGGGATTTGGGCCTGGTTGGTGATGATTTGGGCCTGCTGAGCTGTGAGGGATGGTTGGAGAGAGAGGACGCTGTTGCGTATTCTAGAAATTTTGACAAGGACCCTGTTTTGGTTTCTGGGGATGAGAAGGTATGTGGATTCTGTCAAACTAGTTTGAATTGTTATTGTTTCAGATTTTCTCTGTTTGATTATATGGTGTGGTTTATGATTGTGGTGTTTGCAAGTTCTTGTTTTTATATGATTGAAAGATGCATATGAAGTTTGAGTATTTGGTTTATCGACATTATGTTAGTTTTGCATAGTTCTTGTTTACTTAAGCTATTGATAATTGAGTAAAAGTGGGATCAGGAGAATGATATTGGTGTTTTGATTGCATTGTGTTAGTCTTGATGAGTTTTTATCTAGGTAGAGTTTGGTGTACCTAGCTAAGATGGGACCTAGAACATTTTAGTTCTTGGGGTTGAAGGCCATTTTCTAAACTTTATTAAGTAAAGAGCGAGAGAGATTTGGGTATGCGAGTGACTTGAGAAATGGGGAAGTTTGTGCAGTTGGCAGTAGTTGACAATTCTATTCTCCTTTTGAGTCACAAAGACCATCCTTTCAAACAGACCATGTGCGGTCTTTGAATTGGGCCTCTCTCTCTCTCTCTCTCTCTCTCTCTCTCTCGGTAGAATGAAGGCTACATTAGTTTTTTTCTTTAATGCTTTTTGCTCACTTCTGCACAGGACTGGAAATCTTGTTCTGTCGGATGCCAGTTTGGAAATCTTGAGTTGGATTACTTCATTGATTTTCGTTTTCTTTTCAGATTATGTGTGGTAGCTCTAATTTGAGTTGCAGTTTGAGTTTATACTTGGTTTTCCTTATATTGGTTAAACAATTAAAGATCTTAGTTGTAATCCATTGAAAGAGCAAAAGAAGATATATGTCACGATCTGTTGGTAGAAGATGACATGTAGTAGCGACTACAAAAGGGTGATTAATCTTTTTGCTTTATGATATGTGCATGTAGTTGACTCTATGAAGATGTGAAGATAACTCAATTGGCTGTCTTTTAGCTAAATATGTAACTTTACAATAGAGATTCGAGTGATATACGGAAGGGAAAAGTACATGCTTGAAGGATCGCAATATGCTAGCATGCATGGTGTGTATGTAGACATGGCTTGGTTTTTATAGTTTGTTGATGGACTTTTATTTGGCCTTTTAGTATTATATCTTATTCTCCTTAGCATTTCTGTACTTTAGTTAATTTATTTTCCTTTAAAAAAATTGCAGTGGACAAAGTTCAAACTCTGAAGCGCTATAAGTTCAGTCTGGCATTTGAGAATTCCAATGAGGAGGATTATGTTACTGAGAAGTACTTCCAATCTCTAGTTGCTGGTATGAAACTACTCTCTCTGTCATACTTATTTTGTAGTTGCTAACCTACAGTTGGGAAATCTTTAGGACACCAAATTAGTAGAGAACTCAGAGAAATGCCACTGTAATCTCATGGGAAAAGTCTTGGTGACATTCGTAAACAAACATGAGACTACAGTGGAGGAATTAGTACTAGCATGTGTTTTCTTCTTTGAGTTAGCAATGTTTTAGCCTCTACAATATATAAGATTTTATGGTTCCTTTTTTATAAATTACACAAGGACAAGTTACCACACAAGGGAAAAAAAGTATTACAAAGGCCTCAAGAATAGTTCTGATCTACATTGTTATGTTTGGCAAAAGATACTGATAGTGGATGTTGATACTCCCTCAGGAACTAGCCAATCTTGCTGTCACTATCATGCTTTTACTCTTTACACATTTAAGCACATATCATGCTTCGCAGCTGTCAATATTAAACTTATCTCTCTAATTCCATGGTGCGCAGATTTGATGCCAAGGGTTCAGCTCAATCATGTTTTGGATTGTGGAGAAGACGGGGGAGTGAAACTAGTTCAACCTGACGCCAAGTAGGGTTAGTCTCATTTTTATTGATCTAGGCAAACAACTTTCTAGGGTTTTAGAACAATTTTCAGCTTTTGATTGTAGCTACGAGTGTAGCCAGCTAGGTAGGAAAATTGCTAGCAGCTTTTGAATTTGTATATGTGGTAGAGGATGTGCAGCTTTTAATTATAGCTAGGAATGTAGCAGCTTAGGCTATTTACATGTATGTGGTACAATGATCACTTGAATGAAATGTATTGAAGCTTAATTTATATGCAATGGTTTCGATCAATTTTTTTTGCGGTAACGGTGCAGGTTTTGTACAACAGTGTACATGCTCTTGTGTTAAATATGTTGTATGTTTGAAGCTCAGACAACAAATTTTCATATGACCAAAAGCTTAAGTCTATTGTGTGATACAACATTACAACAAGCTAGCTAGATGATCAAATCAGTTGTGTGAATCATACAACTCAATAAATATGAAACGAAACCAGTTGTCTGAATCAAACAACTAAATAAGTGGGAGATGAAATCTGTTGTGCGAATGAGACAACAGAATAAAATTGCAATATTCTGTTGTATGTTTAAAACTTACACAACATAAAAGTATGTATATTCTGTTGTATGAACTAGACATGTCAGTGCAGCGAATGCCAAGCCAGCCATGGCATGGCATATAAGTTGTACAACAGAAATTAAAAGTGAGTTGTTGGACGTTTCATCACACAAGCTCGAGATATACAACGGTTTTTCCGAACTTACACAACGGGGATACACCGTTGTGTATTGAGTTTTTTGTAGTAGTGAACCATTCAAACTCATCGTTCTGTGTTACCATGGACACATGCTGAAATAACCCTAGCACATCCTTTTCTTACCAAATTTGCAAACCTCATTCAAAAAAGTCTGCTTCCATATCTTCATGGCTGAACTACAGTCCCATAATACATATAAGGCAATCTCATCTCCATTTCCACAGACTCCACAGTTCTATTAAGGAGAATTTGGTTGGATAGAAGTTATCAAATTTTTTTTTTAATTTGTTTATTATCACTATTTATTTATTTATCATGATATCTTTCTAATATTAAAAACTATTTTAACATAATATATGGTATAACCGTATAAGAGATTTCGTGTCGACCCTTTTAGCTAATAAAGCAGGTATCTGTTATAATACTATAGATGAGTGCAAACCATTCAATTAATATGATGGTGAAGATTAAAAGTCCTCAATAAATTGATCCACATTAGAAAGAGATCATGTAGACATATATACAGCTGAAAGAAATTCCTTCTCCCGATCCTACGTACGGGACGCGCGTTAGTATTTCTTTCTTTTCCCTTTGCTAATAACAAAGTGTGGTCAATGCATATAGGCGATCATTGACATTTGGAATAAGTGATTCAGTTAGATAAAAAAAAAAGAATTATAACATCCTTGTGATAAAAAAGGAAAAAAAAAGAATAATATCCTTTAATGTGCTGGAACTCATTCATTGGTGACTTACATGAACAAACCTCGTATATGGCTTTGATCACATGCGTACGTATGGACCAATCAAAAATCACATTGGAGGTTGGAAGCAATTTAGACAAAGTCGCTCATTTCCTTTCCCTTATCGAAACTTTGTTTTTATTTTATTATATGCAAAGATGAATTATTCATTCAAAAACTACATAAAAAAACTTACAATGACCTCATTAACCCAATGACAAATCAATAGAAATACTACTACATAATTGTATAACTTACGTGTTATCACTCCGGCTTTTTCGGAGTTTGAGAATTTCAAACCCTAGGGTTTTGGTACAGAACGGCGGCGAATCCGGTGGTTCTCCGACGGCATTGAAGACGATGTCTTCCAAATTTGGTATGTACGACGCGCTCCAGGGTGGCAGTACGGTTGTTGGTGATCCTTGCTCGGTGTTGGAGCGGTTGCGAAGCAGTCCTGGGTGTTTTCGGGGCTCTTTTCTTCTGGTTTTTGGTAGCTTTCAACGGAGTCATGAACGTGCTCATATGGAACTGTCAGGGGATCGTAAACAAGAGGACGAGATATGCGCTTCATTTGCTCGTTCAGAAGCATCGAATTAATATGGTTTTCCTCTCCTAAACTCATTGCAATTCGGATCATCATCGTTCACTCCCCGGGTCGATAGGATTGCAGAGAGAGTAGGGTTGGCCGGTGGAGTAGCTTTGTTATGGGATGATTCACTGATGATCAATGTACGTGCAGTCCAGTATTATTTTATTGATGTTGATGTTTCCGGTCCTGATATTGAGCTGCGGAGGTTTACCGGCTTCTATGGTAATCCCGAACATCGGTCAGCATGATGAGTCATGGGAATTACTTCGGTCCCTTCGGCGGGGTTCCTCCGAGAAGTGGTTGGTTGCAGGTGATTTCAACGAAATCCTGGAATTAAGGGAGAAATCGGGAGGTCGTCGTCACTCCTTGAATCAAATGCAAGTCTTCCGGCAAGCTTTAATGGACTGTTCCCTACAGGATATGGGAGCAGCAGGAGGATTGTTCACCTAGAGCGATTCTCACACTAAAGAACTTAACTCTCTGCTTCAATGTCCGACTGCCAAACAGACCTGGAAGAGAAAGCCAGGCTCTCAAAACGGCTGAATGAACTCTTATCGATGGATGAGTCGTACTGGAGACAACGTTCAAGAGCGATTTGGCTCAAGGATGGGGATCGTAATTCCACTTTTTTTCATAACCGAGATTCTAACCGCCGTCAACGGAACAAGATTAAAGACTTGTTTGGTAGTCGAGGTATATGGCAGGATGATAAGGCAGGCATTGAGAGAGTTGTGGGTGAGTATTTCAAAGACTTGTTTTGTAACTCCACTCCTAATTCGCCTGCTCAGGCAACAGTTCTTAGGGCGATCCAGCCCCGAGTTTCTAGTGAGATGAATCAAGTGCTGTTAGTTCCTTATACATCTGAAGAGGTTCGTGTTGCTTTGTTTCAGATGCATCATTCTAAAGCTCCAGGCCATGATGGTATGTCACCTTTTTTCTATCAAAAATATTGGGATATTGTTGGTGAGGATGTACGTAAGGTAGTTATATCCTTTCTCACTACAAAGGAAATGCCCCATGATTTGAATTATACTCATGTTGTGTTGATCCCTATGGTGAAAGAGGTGTTGAATATGTCTAAACTTCGACCTATAGCACTGTGTAATGTTTCTTATAAGATTGCCTCTAAGGTTCTGGCTAATCGGTTAAAGACTTTCCTATCGGATATTATCTCACAGTAGCAGAGTGCTTTTGTTCCGGATAGACTTATTTCGGATAATACTTTGGTGGCCACATAATTAGCTCATTATATGCATCAACTTTGACGAGGTAATGAATGGTTTATGGCCCTTAAATTGGATATTAGTAAAGCATATGACCGCTTGGAATGGGAGTTTTTGCAACAGGCAATACTACGGATGGGGTTTGATCCGTCTTGGGTTGCTCTAATTATGTGTTGTCTTTTCACAGTACGGTACTCTTTTTTGGTGAATGGTAATCCATATGGCTCCATTATTCCTCATCGTGGTCTCCGCCAAGGGGATCCTATTTCACCATATTTATTTCTTCTATGTGCCGAGGGCTTATCAGCACTGATCTCTTATTCTGTAAACAAGGGTGTCTGGAAGGGTCTACAGGTTTGTCAGGGGGCTCCCAATATTAGTCATCTTTTATTTGCTAATGATAGTATGCTGTATGCTAAAGCTTTGATTACAGATTGTCTGCTAGTGAAAGAAATCCTGAAGGTCTATGAACAAGCTTCTGGTCAACAGGTCAGTTTAGAAAAAAGTAATGTAGTGTTCAGTAGTAATGTCCTGCCTCATATCAGACAGTCTCTGGCTAGCTGTTTGGGGGTTCAGATGGCGGAGAAGAATGAAAAATCCCTGGGCATCCCTACTCTCGTGGGGAAATCTAGACAGGATACTTTTGCTTTCCTCAAGGATCGTCTCGGCAAAAAGCTTACAGGGTGGAGGTCCAAGTTACTCAGTGCTGCAGGGCGAGAAATTCTCATCAAAGTGGTTGCTCAGGCAATCCCACTTTATACCATGAATAATTATCTGCTGCCTCAAAATCTTATTCAGGAACTTCACCAGCTCTGTGCTAATTTCTGGTGGGGTGGAACGGAAGAGAAATGAGGTATGCATTGGAAGGCTTGGGACGATTTGTGTCGCCCTAAATCATAAGGGGGTATGGGCTTTCGCCACCTTTTTGCGTTTAACCTGGCTATGTTGGCTAAACAGGGATGGAGATTGATTCAGAACCCAGAATCCTTAACAGGTACATTGCTAAAAGCCATATATTTCCCGAACTGGTAACTTTTGGGAGGCTCAATTGGTGAAATGACCATCATACGCATGGAGGAGTATTTTAGATGGGAGGGATATTCTTCGGTGTGGTGTTCAGCGTCAGATTGGAGACGGTACCCGTACGAGTATTTGGGACGACCCTTGGTTGGATGGAGCCGGCCTTAGGGATTATTTTGATCCTAGTGTTCACTGGGTCTCAGACTTAATTGATAATTCAGGTGGTTGGAACTTTGCTTTGTTACGGGAACTGTTTCCGGCTCATATTGTTCAGCAAATAGGCGCCCTTCCAATGAGTCATCGCAGGCATGTTGATAGATGGAGATGGAGTGAGGATAAGAAGGGAGTCTTCTCAGTAAAGTCAGCTTATCACCTAGCCCGAAGAAGGGTCCTTCAGGAGGAAGGGGTGTGCCCTAATCCTAGTTCCCAGTTATGGTCGAAAATTTGGAGTTCCTCTGTTCCAGCTAAGGTTAAGGTATGTGTTTGGAAAACTGCCTCTAATGTTCTTCCCACAAGAAGCAAACTGAATCAACGTGGAATTGATATTGACACACAGTGTCTTTTTTGTGAGGAAGAGGTGGAGTCCCCTCTTCATGCCCTACGTGATTGTCCCCATGCTGCCTCTATTCTGCTTCTAGCCCGGTTACCAACTTCTAGCTCGGCATCAAATGTGGTTGATTGGCTGCTTCAGTCTTATGCACAATATCCAACCTCTTTTGAAGCCCTACTGATGTTTGTCTGGGCTATTTGGAGAAATAGGAATGCACAGGTATGGCGTAATGATGTCAAGCTGGCAGATGAGATTGTACCGGTTACCCTGGGCTGGTGGGAGGAGTATCGGTTAGCTCATCTGAAGGGGAGAGGAAGGAGTCCTAGGCACACGGATAGTTGGAAGAAACCCTCTCAGGGGTATATCAAGCTGAATGTGGATGCTGCTTTCAGGTCTCCTACAGGAGCCACAAGATTAGGAGGCATCTTTCGAGATGCGGAAGGTGTGTGCATGGGAACATTTCGACGTCATGTTTCGCGTTCTAGTTCGGCCCGACATGGGGAGCTTCTTGCTCTCTTGGAAGGGGTACAATTGGCTCAACAGCATGGCTACTCTCCTCTCATTATAGAATCAGACTATCAGGTTCTAGTGGATGCTTTGGGGAGTAGAGTTCTGGATTGGTCAGATCTGGGTTACCTCTTGGTTGATCTCCAAGAGATTCTACAGCAGATTCCATCAGTACGGGTTCAGTTTGTTCATCGGGAAGCTAATAGAGTTGCTCATAGTCTAACATCTGATGCTCTGAATTCAGGGTTTAGTGAGTTTAATCTAATTCCCGCTCCCTCTGTCATGGAGTTGATAAATGCTGATTGTAATGACGTTTAGTCATTGAGGTTATTCATCCCCTTAAAAAAAAAATACTACTACATAATTAATAAATCAGAACTTAAAAACTAGAATCCTCAACAAAGACTGGAAGTAGGTAGGATAAGGTAGACTTAGCACCACTTTTGCAACATTATCGATCAGCTGCCTTATTGCAACTTATAGGGACAAAGTTCATGCTGCAGTTTTCGTGTTGGCGATAGATGGATTCGTGATAAGGTTTTGCATTGAATTCAATTTTGGTGGATATATTTTTTTGAGTGAAGAAAAATCGTACTGGGGATTTTAGCTATACTGTAGGGGCAAACATGAGGAGAATCAAATTTGTTGAGAAGGCGAAAGACTGCTTTCACTTTCACTCTGTCTGGGAAGGAGCAAGAAAATTATATTTTTTTACATGGTAGGTGCATGTTTTGTAAGCTCTCCAGTAAATCAATCGACCGGATCAACACGATTTGAAGCATCAAAGGTGTTCGAAAAGTGTGATCTACTCCCTACTTTCGGTTAACAATTTATTCTTTGTAGTTATGTTAGGTTTTGTCTATGAAACTTACATGTATTTTTTGTTGCGAATTGTATGTCTATGTATGTTTCGGATTTGAATTTGGTTTGATAAATTGCATGTTAAAAACGTTTTTGATTCATTGATTAGGTCTAAGTTTAATTTTCGGATTGATTAAGTCTTTGCATGTTAACTTTGTAATATAAACTTGTAAGAAAATCGTACACTTAAATAATTAGGATAGTAGGTAATTGATGCATGCTTAAGACTTAAAATCGGTTAGAACTAAAGTTAGGGCATTTAAACCGACACACTAGTTATGATTAGCATGTAATTCTAAGTGCTAGGTTTCATATGATAGAGTTTGGTTGAGTCATGCTTGGAGTAGTCTTAAATCAACTCGCCTAGATCTAATAACCTTATAACTTACAAGATAAATAAGATGATTGACAACCTTACTTGTTTGCTTGTTTTCGATTTCGACTCTTGTGCTTAAGTGTTAAAACGTTTAAAACCGGATTAGCATAAACTTTAGGATCGATTGAGAATAGCCTGATCTTAAAACGTTAGAGGTCTTACAATTAGTTAAATGGGCGAATAACACCTAATTGTGGTCGAAACTGAATTAAGTTTAAGTTGTGTCATTACTTATTCCTTACTTTCATGTGTGCGAGTCTTACTTGTTAAAGAATTGTGTGCCGAATGTTTTTGTGTGAAAGATGTTGACCAAACATTTAAATATTAGTTTTAGGTTTAGATTCGTGTCATTAGGTTTTAGGGCAGCCTTGCTGTCGATTCATATCTCAATCCCCAACTTCGTGTCTTGTTTGTATAAATGTGTGAATATGCGTGTTTCTAATCTTTTACATTTCAGGTACCCTTAATCCCCGGCTAGAACGATCCCTACTTATTGCTATACTACTAACGTTTCTTGTAGGGTTATTATTTGCGTGCTGCTTAGGCGACTCGTCAATAATCACTTGCGTCACACATTAGCTCAAAGGGCAGCTCCCAATTTGGTAACACCAAGATAGGTGCCGAACATAGCAAGTTCTTCAACCGGCCGAATTCTTCTTCACACGCCTCACTCCATTCAAACGAGACATCTTTTTGGAATAGAGCACTCAATGGCTTGGCTATCAACGAGAAGTCTTTGATAAATTTTCGATAAAAACTGGCATGGCCAAGGAATGATCGCACGTCACGCACACACTTAGGGCTTGGCAAGTGTTGGATAAGATCCACCTTTGCTTTGTCGACTTCAATGCCCTTTTCCTAAATAATGTGGCTGAGCACTATGCCTTGGTTCACCATGAAGTGGCACTTCTCCCAATTAAGCACAAGGTTGGTCTCTACACACCTCTTCAATATCTTCTCCAAGTTCTCCAAGCAAGTGTCGAAGTCACGTCCATATACGCTAAAGTCATCCATGAAGACCTCGATCATACTTTCTATATAATCCGAGAAGACGTTGTACATATATCGTTGAAACGTGTCGGGTGCATTTCATAGGCCGAATGGCATCCTTTTATAAGCAAAGGTGTCGAATGGACAAGTGAAAGTAGTCTTCTCTTGATCGTCCGGGTGTATCGCGATTTGGTTGTAGCCACTATAGCCATCTAAGAAACAATAGTACTTGTGGCCGTTTCCAACATTTGATCCATGAAAAGGCAAAGGCATGTGATCCTTCCTTGTTGTTGCATTGAGCTTTCTATAATCGATGCACATGCGATGGCCGGTTACAAGTCTTTGCGGCACAAGCTCATTCTTCTCATTCTTCACAACTGTTACACCACTCTTCTTTAGCACTACTTATAAAGGTGAAGATCCAAAGACTATCCAAAATTGGATAAATGACTCCACAATCGAGTAGCTTGATTACCTCGTCTTTAACAACTTTCATCATTGGAGGGTGGATGCGTCGTTGGCCCTCTCTAGTAGGCTTAGCTCATTCTTCGAGCAATATCCGGTGAACACACACTGTAGGGCTTATTCCCTTGATATCCGCCAAGGTCCAACCTATAGCGGTTTTATATTTCTTAAGCACACACATCAATTCAATTTCTTGCTTCTCACTAAGCTTTGAAGACATAATAACTGGTAAAGTATCTTTTTCTCCAAGATAAACATACTTCAAGTGACTAGGAAGCTTTTTTAATTCTAATTTTGGGGCCTCTTCCACACTTGGACGAAATTTATTTGTGGCACTTGGGATTGAGAGTTGTATTTGTATGTAGTGGCTGCTTCAAGCTCGGAAACCACCTTCATGCTTAGCTCAGCTGCATATTCTTCTTCTACTTCAACTCGTACTCCCTCCTTATCAAACTCGACCCCGAGGTCTATGGCTAGTTGCTACGCGTCTAGAGAGGCCGGCTTGACTTGCTCGGCCTCCTCAATCACTTTCAAAACTCGGCATTCTTCTTGCTTGACAACCAGATATTTCATGGCGTCGAAAACGTTGAACTTAATCACCTCACCATCAAACTCCATCATCAAATTGCCTTCGGTAACATCTATCTTTGTGTGTGCCGTCCTCATAAATGGTCGGCCAAGTAGCAATTGAGTGTTATTGATCGATGACTCCTCCATCTCCAACACATAGAAATCGGCCGGAAAGATTAATTGGTTTACTTGCACGAGCACGTCCTCCACATAGCCTTCCGGATACTTGTTTGAGCGATCCGCGAGTTGTATGATCACATTGTCTTTCTTGAGAGGTCCAAGACTCAAAGTTTGATAAACATTATAAGACATAACATTTATCGACGCTCCTAAGTCCAACATCACGTCTTCGAACCTAGTGTTTCCGATCACACATGGGGACATTAAAGCTTCCCGGATCTTTCATCTTTGGTGGTAGCTTTGTTTGGATAGTGCCCGAAACCGTGGCATTCATCTTCACTACTTTTGTCTCCCTTATGTACCTTCTTGTCATGCAAACGGCGCCAAAAATTGACGAGTCACCTAAGCTCGCACACAATAATAAACCCTACAAAATATCGTTAGTAGTATAAGCAAGTAGGGATCGTTCTAGCCGGGGATTAAGGGTACCTGAAATATGAGAATGTTAACACAAATATTCACAAACATATATGCACACAATTGTCACACTTATATACATATATACGAATTTATCATGGGGGATGAAGATGAGGTTCGGCAGCAAGGGCTGCCCTAAAGCTAGGCAGAAATTTAAAGTCCTAAATTACTATTTACAAGTTTGGCCGACATTCTTCCACAAAGCACTAACACAAAAGCAATCAAAACATATAACAAGCAAGCAAACAGGACTCACAGCAAGATGTTAAAATGTTCTAGACTCAACTTAACTCCAACCCAATTAGCTCCTAACCGGCTACTAATTGATTAAGACTCCTCATGTATTTTAAGTGACTAACCGCCTAACCTTAAAATTATACTAGTCATCTTTGAATATTCTAACCGACGTAAACAAACATGACAAGTAATTAAGCACAAAGTCTTTTTCTTTAGTTGGAAACAAGTTAAATAAGCAAGGTTGTCAATCATCTTATTAACAAGCATGTTCATTTAAATTACTCTAGCCCTCGTGAAAACAACACAAATTAAAATAACCCTAAAGATTACTTAACCCATATTATTTTCGGCTAATGAGATTAATACTCCACATATTGCAATTATATAGACTACCAATCTTTAAGCACACGAATTTAAAGAACAAGTCAAGAAAACCCTAAAACCAAGTTAACATGCATTCTTGCCGATTATCCTATTAACTAATTCGTTACATATTTCCCTTACTTTTTAGCATGCAATTTGTATTCTTACATCCAAAAACCACTTAAAGATAAAGAAAACAAATTGAACATACAAATCATAAAACCAAATTTCAATCCAATTCATACATAGACATACAAATTGAAACCAAGAATTCATGCTAACTTCATAGACAAAGTTTAACATAACTACAACAAAAATTACAAAACCAAGAGAAGGGAGTGGATCACACATTAGAAACCTTGGAGACTTCGTCTTGTATGGATCCGGCGGTTGGTGGTGTCGGATGGAGGCTGCTGCTCGGCAGTGGTTATGTCGGCAGCAAGGTACCAAGGTTTCGGCAGAAACTTTGGGTGTGGTGGAGGTGGTTTTGGCTAGGGTTTTTGTGTAGGATTCTTGGGGAAATTTAGGTAGAGCTTTGGCTAGATTTTTGCTTTGGAATGTGACCCGTTTTTCTGTGCAAAAGTTGGCTATTTATAGGGAGAAACTAGGGTACTGCCGGCTGCCCATAGTGCATAAGGATTTCAGAAAACCTAATGGGATAAGGTTTGAAACCTTCCTTTCATAGTTCAACTAGGTTTTCTTTTTCTGAAATTTTCTTCAAGGCTTGGGCTTCAAATCTTCATGGACTTCTTGTATGATCATTGGACTTCAATTGATGTGTCTTGGTCCATCGAAAATGTCTCATTGCCGGCAGCAACACTTTGGCACGAATCTGCCCCAATCGGCAGCTTCTCCTAGCTTGACTAGGAGAACTTCTTTCCTCATGTTTTCCTTCAATGCCATGGCCTAGTGTCTTCCTCTTCCCTTCTTTAAGCTTGAACCATCTTCACATATGCGTTTGTGCACCATTTGGTCCATCAAAAACAGAAAATACAAAAAGGGGGCAGTAGGTTCCTGGAATCGGCAGATTTAACCTTGCTGCAGTAATTCCGGCATATCTCCACGCTCGGAACTCCGATTGATGCGATTCCAAGTCTCAGATAAACTAGACACATATGGACATCTCCCCATAAAACAGTTTGATCAAAATCCTCGTGAGTCGACGGGAATGATTTTTCGAAGTTGGGACACAGTCCCAGGAAAATCCTGGAAGTCCCTGGATTGGTTTGCTCGGACTGCCGTTTTGCAGCCATCTTTTGGGTGACTTCCCGAACTCCGATTGATCTGAAATTTTAACACAACATTCCTCAGAATATGAATATTAAGCACACCAAATTTCATAGAATTCGGACAAGGATAGATCATATTTGTACTCGTCACAAAATCGCGAAAAAGACATATTTAGCACTATTTTCCAGATTTCTCATACTTAGTCATTTTTCGGATAATTAAACACATTTCACCAAAACTCTACCAAAATTGACACTAACTATATTATGACTCTATCTTAGACAAATAAGGGTTAAACAAAGCATAAACGAGGGCATAAACATGTAATATCGTCGCACATTGTGCTCCTATCACTTAGCATACTTCGGAACTTGCTTGATGCACTCTAACAAAGGAATGTTCACTTCCACTTTCCGGAAAATATCCAACACTTCCTCGTCGGACTTGTCTTTCTTTGTCTTAGCAAACCTTGAAGGGAAAGGCATGCATGATACTTGGCTCGGCTTGACTATGCTCTCCCTCTTCGAAGTTGCGTGATCCTTTTCCATCTCATTCCGCATTGCCTCTCTCTCGGTAGCATGCTTCTCGGCTGCAGCCCTCTCGGCCGGCTGCAGCATGGCCTCGACAGGAGCTGTGGCAGGAATAGCGGCTGCAGTACTTGGCATCTCGGCAGGCTGCAGGCCAGCCTGCTCGGCAGTATCGGCAGAATGCTTGCCGATTGCTTCACTACCAGATACGGGGGAATAGCCGACGAAAATTTTTTCGTCGGCCATTCCATTTTTTCGTCGGCTATACCCTCTGCCGACGAAAATTTCGTCGGCCATAAGTCGTCGGTAATACGCCGTCGGTAATACCAATGGCCGACGAAAAAAAAAATTTCGTCGGCTATAGTTAAATATGGCCGACGAATCCAAAAATTCGTCGGGCAAACGTGGGAGAAATAGCCGACGAATTTCGTCGGGTATTTTT
Organism: Potentilla sterilis; assembly: GCA_963682095.1. NCBI lineage: Eukaryota > Viridiplantae > Streptophyta > Magnoliopsida > Rosales > Rosaceae > Potentilla > Potentilla sterilis. Next base: position 36,958,799 of record OY821757.1, on the reverse strand, counting down.
GAGTATGGCCGACGAAATTCGTCGGCCATTGTGTTTTAACTATAGCCGACGATTTAATAAAATTTCGTCGCCTATTTCCTCGAAATATATTAATATTTTAATAGGCATAATTAGTTATAGCCGACGAAATACTAGAATTTTCGTCGGCTATACAACTTATAGCCGACGAAAATTGGTAAAATTCGTCGGCTATTCTTAAATTTTAGGCAAAAAAAAAATTAAATTATGCTTTGGATGGAGGAGGGGAAGGAGGAGGGGAAGGAGGAGGGGAAGGAGGAGGAGGAGGCCGGAGGAGGAGGGGAAGGAGGAGGTCGGAGGAGGAGGAGAAGGAGGAGGGGAAGGAGGAGGAGGAGGAGGAGGAGGAGGGGAAGGAGGAGGAGGAGGAGGAGGAGGAGGAGGAGGGGAAGGAGGGGGAGGAGGAGGAGGAGGAGGGGAAGGAGGAAGAGGAGGCCGGAGGAGGGGGGGAAGGAGGAGAGAAAAAAGGCGGGAGGATTTAAAAGATTTAGAAGGAGTATAGCCGACGAAATAAAAGATTTCGTCGGCTATACTTTGGAAAATCAACAGCCGTCGGATCTGAGCCATCCAACGGCGGACAATAAAAAGGCGCGGATCAAGAGTTTAGCCGACGAAATATTTGAATTCGTCGGCTATACTTAGAGAATAGCCGACGAAATATTTTAATTTCGTCGGCTATTCTATGAAAACATACTAAAATGCCGTTTTGAGGCCCTAAACGAACTCGAAAGCCCGAAAAAGCCCACACGTCGTGGCAAAGCACGAGTTTTGTTCCTGGCGTCGTTCCCTTTCCGGAATGGTTTCACAATCATCATTCGGACGCCGGACGCCAAATCTACAGTAAACCGGGTTTTGACTGATTTCATTCTTTCGGCACGCGGATTTTATCGGAATCTTGTCATTTTTCAACCGTAGACGTATTTCATTATTTCGGTCATATCTTATTTGACGACATATTTGCATTTGAAGAGCCTACGTATAGTAACTATTTGAAACTATACATTCACTTAAACACTTAGTAAACAAGTTAAGGAACATTAGTGCATATGTTCCGATTTTGAATCTAAAAGTTTGGAAAATCTATTCCAACCGTCAGATATCACCGTTAAGATTAAATACATGTATGAAAAAAAATCCAACTACATCTGACAACGTTAAAGGCTCGATCGGGACGGTCAACCGGGTGAGTCAAACCTCTAAACGCTTTAAAACGGAAATTGGCCCGTCTAAATGACGTTTTTTGGCCTGATCTTCAATAGAGAATAGTTTCAGATTGATGAGACGCGACTAATCGTATAAAAATTTTCCTCAAAATATTTACCGACCGTCAGGCTACCCATAGGAAAACGGGAGTAAAAAACAGTTAACCGCAACATTCGGCACACAGATTTTGTCGGAATCTTCCCATTTTTCAACCGTAGCCGTATTTCAATATTTTGGTCATGTCTTATTTCACGACACATTTGCATTTGAAGGATGAAGCAATGGTTTGTCGATAGTGATAGAAAATGGAAACTGCTCTTTTTTTGTTTTTTTTTTTAATCATAGCCGACGAAATCAAACCTAGTATTCGTCGGCTATGCTATTCTTTTGTCGTTTTCTGTCAAAAATAATCGTATAATTATTTTTTTTAAAACTTATGGCCGACGAAATACTTAATTTTCGTCGGCCATTGTTCGTAAATAATTATTTTTAAAAAAAGTATGGCCGACGAAATAATTAATTTTCGTCGGCCATTGTTCGTAAAATAATTATTTTTAAATAATTTATGGCCGACGAAATAATTAATTTTCGTCGGCCATTATTCGTAAAATAATTATTTTTAAAAAAACTTATGGCCGACGAAATAAAAAAGTTTCGTCGGCCATTCTTCCAAAAGTTTATAGCCGACGAAAACTTTAAATCGTCGGCCATTATAGGAGTATAGCCGACGATTTTTCATTTTTACCGACGAAAAAAAAAATCGTCGGCCATTCTATGGGAATGGCCGACGAAATTTTTTTTTTGCCGACGACAAAAATTTTCGTCGGCCATTCTTGGGAATAGCCGACGAAAAAAGTGTTTCGTCGGCAAAGCCTTTTTTTCTTGTAGTGCTTCTTCTTCCTCTAAAATCATGCCGAGTGTATCTTTGTTCTTCTTCTTTAGAATTCTTGTTTATGGCTCGTCCAACACTCTTCCACTACGAGTTGTGACAGCCTTAGCATGCACATGGCCCGGATTTTTTATAACACCTCCCGGTAGCTTCCCTTGTTCGGTGAACTTTCCCATGAAGTCCACGACTTGCCCCATTTGAGTTTTTAACTTGGCTATGTCCTTTGAGTGTGTTTGTTGTCCTGCGAGCAAAGCTTGAGTTGCACTCGAGAGAGATTGAATTAAAGCATCGCAATTGGGATTGCTAGGCACGGCTTGAGCTTGGAAAGGGACACTCGGCTGTATTGCTTGGCTCGGCACACCTTGGTTCGGCTGAAAAACTACTTGTTGTCTGGCACAAAGGGTGCTCTCAGTTGGAATGGGGCTGCATTCGATGGACTTAAAACATTGTCATTGTTTGACCATCGAAAGTTGGGGTGATCACGAAATCCCGGATTGTAAGTGTTGGAGTAAGGATTGTACTTTTGTCCTCCTTGGAAGCCGATTGCATTGGCCTCCTCAAATCCCTCACTCAACACTTGTGGACATTGATCGGTTGCATGGTCTTCCGTGCACACTCCACACACTTGAGCTCTCTTCCCTCTCATGAGGCTAGCCAACATATCCGATAACTTATCCACCTTACTCTCCAATACCGAGTTCGTTGAAGTCTCATTCACGTTATGCTTCAAGGCATTGTCTCGCGACATGCCAAATTGTTGACTATTCAACGCTCGGACTTCTAGCAATGCCTTGGCCGGTGTGAGATCCATCTCAAGGAAAGAACCTTGAGCAGCCGAATCCAAGAACTCCCTCTCCATGAGGCGCAAGCCCTCATAGAAATATTGAAGCAAGAGTCCTTCCCGAATGCCATGAGACTGACGAGTCACCGAAGCGGCACTTTAATGACAAACCCTACAATCCTTAGTAGTATAGAAATAAGTAGGGTTCGTTCTAGCCGAGGATTAAGGGTACCTGACATGAAAAAGGTTAGAAAACATATATACAATTATATACAAACAAGTCACACGAAATGGGGTTTGAGATGTGGATCGGCAACAAGCTACCTTAAACTACTATGACACGAAAATAAAACATAAATCTACTATATACATGTGATCAACATCCTTTCACACAAAGCATAGCACATAAGCAATCAAAGTACATAACAAATAGACAAATACAGGACTCGGCAAAGACATTAAAGTGTTCTAGACTCGACTTAGTTCCAACCTAATTAGTTCCGGAAGAGGTTCACTAATCGATTTAAGACTTCGTAGATACTTAGGATTTTGACAAGCGCTAATCCCTAATCTTTATGCTAATTCGATTTTAATGACATGAAGAGTAGACACTAAAACAAATCAACACTTAAGCACATAAGTCTTTTTAGTTGGAGACACAATAGTACATATGGCGTCACCCATCATACTTCGACATGTAAATTCTTTAGACTACTCTATCCCTAATGAAACAACACAAGTTAAGACCGTGAAGAACCAAGAGTCAACCTATGTTTATTTCGGCATATGAGATCGACACCCTACACATTGCAATTGCATATCATCAACATTTATTGCACACGAGTTTAAAGAATAAACCAAGAACAAATCTATTACTAAGTTAACATGCTTGCTGGACCTAAACTTACTACTTACATATTTTCCTTATAATTTTAGCATGCAATTCGAAACTTAAATCTAGAAAATCTTATATACAAATCAAGCACGAATTGAACATGTAATTTATAAAACCAAATTCGAAATTGTTTCATACATAGACATACAAACAATAACCACAAACACACACAAGTTTCATAGATAAAACAATGCATAACTACATATAACTATTACAAACCGAAAAGAAAGAGATGAGATGAAGCGGATCACACTTTGTAGACACCTTAAGAATAGCTTCAAAACGTGACAATGGATGCTCGAAAGATGGCTTAAAAGGTGGTTCGGATACGGCAGGAATTTTGAGGTGGTGATGGTGTGTTTCGGTTTGCTAAATGTAGGGCTTGAGGCTGAATTTTGGTAGAGCTTAAAGCTAGATTTTTTCTTTGGGATGTGATGAGTTTTCTGTAGAGAGGATGCCTCTATTTATAGGAGTAAGGCTGCAAGGGATTCGACAAAATTCTTTGTACAATTCGGCAAGGAAATACCAATCCTAGTTGGTTTTGGTTTTGTTGCATTCTTTGTTCTTCTAGAAATTGTTCTTTACCGAATTTGATGATGATTCATTGTAGATTTCTGCCTTGTCTTCTTCTCCAACGATTCAGCATCACCTCTCCTCAATAAACTTGGAGAGTTCTCCTAATTGCAACCGGCAAAGTTCTCCTTTTCCTAGTTGGATTAGGTTTTCCTTTTCTTGTTAGGATTTAGGTAAATTCTTCTTTCCTATTTTGAAACTTTCTTCTTTTGCCAACTTTTGTATTCTTCATTGAGCTCAGAAACTCTCATTCGGTGCGTTTGGATGCCTCTTTGGTGAAAGAACCTCAGCTTCTTGTTCAGTATGCAGTAACTTCATCTTCTCGGTAGGGACTCTACTGATCTGACCTTCTGACGTTGCGATTGGCATAACTTTCCCCTGAGGAAAGATTTTGAAGCGATTTCAAGTTCTGTAGAAACTAGACTCAAAGAGTTTTCTATGCATATATGACTCGCACTCTGGTTCCTTGTGAATCGTCCTAGAGAATTTCTGGAAGTTGGGTGATGTGCCCAAGAAATTGCTGGAATTACTGGATTTGCACCGATTTGTGTTTTGTAATTCCTGGCATCTTTTCTTTGTCCGATTGTTGAAACTCCTTCCATTGTTCAATCATCATCATGTCTCCTGCATATAAGAGAAGGAAAATCCATCAAAAATATAATCGAGGTTTTAACAAATCCATCGAAACATTTCTACAACTCTAAATCGGCTACTTGACATTTTTTGTACATTTTTATCTATTCTTACCACGATTTCTTTGTAACTCTACCAAAAATCACATAACATGTAACAATTTTTCACAAGGTAACAAAGTAGAAATCGGCAAGCATTCAAGATTAGTTTTAGTTCCAATTTAATTAGAGCCTTCGTGGTTCTTCTAATTATTCAAAACTCCTCAATTATTTTGAACCAGCTTCGTGCATAATCCTAAACATAGTGCTAATCCGTTTAAAGACACTTCGTTTAGAAATTAAACCAAGAAACACATAAGCACAATGAGTCGAATTGGAGATATATTAGCAAGTATGGCTTCACATCATCTCACATCGATATGTAAATTTTCAGAATTACTCTAGCCCTTAGAACCAACACAAGGTAAACCAACTTTATGCATAATTCACCTCATGTTGTATTCGGCATGTGAAACCAATACACAAGGTACGGCCATGATCAAGACTGTTCTCATGCATCGATTTATATGCATATGAATTCAGAAAATAAACTAAAATAAAACCAAGAACACATGCGATTTTAACTATATCATAAACCCTGATTAATTTTGTTACACATCATGAACATAACCCGAAAATTAGATAACCAAGTAGCAAATTCGGAAATCTAAAATAGAATTAATAAAACCAAATAAATATCCACAAACACATACAATCTTCATAGACAAATATTGTAATTACAAAGAAAACTTAAAGCCATCAGAGAAGAGTGAATCACACTTTGTAGAAACCTTGAATGAATTCGGCAAAGGTGGATTCGGTGGAGATAGAATGGTGCGATTTAGGATGGTGGTGGTGTTATGGAATTCGGCTGTATTTTCTTTGGTATTGTAGTGGTAATTCGGCAGAGTTTAGGCTTGTGAAAGTGAGAGAGACGAGATGATATTTTCAAGGCAGCCGTGCGCTTTATATAGAAGAAAGGGATACTAGGGTTTCGGCACAAAGGTGTTGTTGCCGAACTATTCTTTCTTTTCTTGCACGACAAACCTTGCTTTTGTTCTCCAAATAATTGCCGAAAATCTTCTTGAAGAATTACTGAATAAATCTTCAAATAATTCTTCCATTTATTCATGATTTAATTCGGCGGAAATATCTTGAACTTTGTATGAAATTGAGTCCACATTCGGCATTGATTTCCTCTTGAAATTCAGATTGCATCTTCTCTTGAATTCCTTGCCATGCAAGACTCTTGGAAAATTCGGTACAAACTTCCTTTTCCTTCTCTTGCCGTGAGTTCCTTCCCCTAGAAGCTTTAGGACTCCTTAGTTCTCTCCTTGTAGGATTCGGCAACTACCATATATGTGCATTCCTTCCTTGTCTCGGCATTGGAATTCTCCTAATCCGATTCTTCCTCAATTTGTAGCTCATTATCTCCTTAATAATTCTTGAAAATAAGAGAAAGAAATAAATTAATAAGAGAAGATAAAATGCAGCACAATTATTCTATGAACAAGTCCTGATTCAATAAGTTAGGACTCCTCATTCAACTTAGTTTCCTAGTTGAATAAGGTTTTCTAATTCCAATCAAACGTACTCTTTGTAACTTCGTTGTTTTAGAAACGTTGAAACATTTTAGACTCCTTGTTCGATTAGGATTCCTATTTCAATTAGGATTCTTCAAGAATTCTTCTTTTTTCACGTTGTAAGCTCTTTTCACCAACAACTCTGTCAAAGACTCCTATCTAGACTCGATGACTCTATATTACAACAATAATGGTTAAGAATTGCATAAATGAGGGTAAAAACATATTAAGAACGTCGTCGCATATAATGCTCCTATCAGCCAACTTTGTGGCATAAGCCTTTTCTTGTACCTGTTTTTTTTTAGCAAAACAGGCTCTGATACCAACTCAGGCTGATCTAACCTCTGCTCAAAACGTCAAGTGGTTTTTGTTGCCAACGATATATTTGTTTAAGATCTGCAATCTGTGTCTCTAGAATATATATAGCTTTAGTAAATCTAAAAATCAAATCCTAATAATCTCACATATTTCTGTTAAGCCTTTCTCTAAGGATTATTACTTTTTTTCAATTTTTCTCGCTTTTCTTTTATTTCTTTTTCAGTTTCACCAATATTTAATAAATAACTTAATCGCTGAGAAGAAATAATAAATGATTAAATTAACTGTTTATCTTTGAGTATAGAGGATAGATTATATATTTGTAATATCCTAAATAAACAAATTCATGGGTCCATCACACTCCGTCGAAATGTAAAATAAGGAAAATTTGAAAGAAAATTTAAGAAAATATAAAATAAGGGTATTCTGGTCTTTTGACAGTATCAACAAAATATTCTAACGGAATATGCTTTATTTTTAATAGAACTAACGTCACCAGACACTAATTTTCTGTCTATATAAGAAATTGAGACACTGTTTTTATATTTTATAAAGTTGAGATATTAAAGGTTAAAATAGCTAAAATGTCAGACACCATTTGGTCGATTTTCCTTTTAATAAATGTAAAGGACATGTGTCAGTTTTTTATTAGATTTGATTAGTTGTGCCTGACCAGAAGAGACACATATGACAATATCCAATGAAAAATAGACACATGTCTATCAGAATTATTATACATATATGTCAAATACAAAAAAAAAACCTCTGCTATGTTCTCATATTACTAACAAACCTTCTGAATGGACACTTGTCCCTTTCCGATTGGTTGTTGTCAGGGCGAAGTTCATTCATAAGAATATAATCCCTAACTAGCAAAGAATTGCCAAAGCTTCGACGCCTTTATACCATATGTGTAAGTATATATGTCGATATTTTGTTCATTTCAGTGGTGACAAAAATAAGTGGGGTTATTAGTTATATTGATTTACACATAAAAGGAAGTGCATGCTCTTAGTTTAGTATTGATTAGTAAATAATTACTGTTGTTTCTACAATTTTGTTGGAGCATGGAACTATTGGTTGCGCAGAACATCCAACTAACTACAAGTGACTATATGATATTTGGAGCATAGTACAGAAGCTGGCCTTTTTGTGCTCGAGGAAAGTTGTGCCCAATCCTTAAATTGCTTATTTGGGAAACCTTACTATAAAACCGAGATATATACTAATTAGACCTTAACCTGGCCTACTACTTGCAAATTAAGTAGTACTCCTTGTCACGCACTTGTAGATCAATTAACTTGGAATTTGCTCATCAATCTCATATAAAACATGCCAGTTGGCCACTTGCTCACTTACTTCTGAATTCACCTTTGATATTATCCGTATCAAACTTGGTCTGCGAGCTACATATAGATCACTTACGTACTTTTGGAGTCTTTATTTGGTAAATCTACAATACAAAGATGACCAATGACTGAGCTCACTAAGTTAATAATGTAAAATATTCTCATATTAAGTTTTTTATTTCAACTTCTCCCAAGATCTTGATAATAAGGAAACAAAATATATTAAGAAATTAGAATTGAAACATTAATTTTAGTCATTTGGCTTTTTAAATTTTTAAATAAATAACGGATCGGATGAACTCTGTTGATGAAAATCATAACAACAGTACTAAGTCAAGAAGTCCGAAAACAACTTATTACATTCACTGCTCAACTATGTTAATAGCTAGGCTACCATCCAGAAAGCTCCTACCAGGAAAATTCAAAATATTCGGAAAAAAAAAAAACTATCTGAAAGGGAGTCCATAAAGCGGACATAACTACTAAATAATAATAAACATAACCCTAGTTCTCTGCATTTGCCTTGATCAATCGATTTGGGGCCTATAGGGTGGGTTTGGTGCAGCTGAGCTTTTAAGTAAAAGCTGACTTATACTTATAAGTATAAGGTGGGTGAGAGCAGCTTCTCCTTTTCTATTGAAAATGACCCTTACTTTTTCAAAAAGCTACTGACATGTTGTGTTACCAAACACAAAACTGACTTATACTTATAAGCAGAGGAGCTTATAAGCTCTCCCAAACGCACCCATAGACCCAAATCGATGTAACTTAATTGGCCTCCACCTGTCTCAATAAGCTAATGAAGTAAAATATTCTCATATTAAGTTTTTCTATCCAACTCCTCCCAAGATCTTTATAATAGGAAAATAAATTAAGAATTTTAGTCATCATTTTTTTTTTTTTTTTTTGAAATAATAGATGAACACCATGACGAAAATTGTAACGATAGTACTAGGCCAATTTAGAGAAGTATGATGATAACTCATTGCATTCACTGCTCAACTGACTATGTTAGGCTACCGTACGTCCAGAATGATGATGTAAAAAAGAACTCCTACAAGAAAATACGAAAAAATCACAGCTAGAGATTAACCAAAACTAGCTTCCTCCAACCTGAGCTTTGACTTGTACACAGGGGCGGACCCAGCCCAAATAGTTTTTGGGAGAGAAGAAAAAAATAATAATAATTTAGAAGAAGTCACAGAACCCCCCGCACCTGCCCCTCTCTTTCTTTTCTTCTCAATTCTCATTTCTGGGAATTCTGGCCTTCTGAGTGACTGTTTCTTCTCACTCCAACAACTCCAAGGCAGCAAATCCAGCAACTCCAAGGCAGCAAGTCCAGCACCCCTGCACCCTGGCACCCCTACAGCCATTCCCGGCTCTCGACCCCGGCGCCCCTGCAGCCCTTCCCGGCTCCCGATCCCGGCGCCCCTGCACCCTGCTCCTGCCGCTCCTGCTAGGCTGCCACAGTGCCACGGTGCCGCCCTTGCTACTCCTGCCGGGGTAAACAATTTTTTCCCTTCTTTGAGTTCCTTCCTTTCTTTCTTATTTGATAAATTAAACCCCCAAAAGTTAGGATTTTTGGAGATTCATATTTAGTAATCAAAAAGCATATTTAATAATTGTTAGAATTTGTGAGAATTTAGTTTTCTATGGTCTAGACCCTTTAAATTAATTGATAGTGAGAATAGCACTATATATATTGAGAGTGGTAAATTATACATATTGTCATCACGCAAATTTTAGAAGAAGAGAGTGAAGTTGAAACCAACATTAGTTTGGTTTGGTTGTTCTATATATTGAGAGTGGCAAATTAGTTGTTTGGTTGTTCTTTCTGTTTAGAAGAAGAGAGTGAAGTTGAAACCAGCATTAGTTTAGCTTATCTAAACATGTGCTTTCGTCTATAATTCATTATAGGTATATTGAATATCATGACAGATAACCGGAATCCCAAGCGTTATAAAAATTTGTTTTCATGGTTTAAGAGTGGCACTTCTTCGAGTGTTAGTGAGAATGATTATCATGAGATTGAAAGTGGAAATGGAGTGGAGATTACTGATTCCATTGGGGATTCCGTGAATGGTATTTTAAGCCATTCTCCATCGATTCCATCAATTGATGATCAAAATGAAGGAATTGGGATTGAAGGTGATCAAGATTATGATATTACATCACTTGAGCGAGACCCAGGAAAACGTCGTCCTATAGGTACATATCCTTTGAATGAACAAGACAATGTTCGAAGAGTTTATGTGATACATGGACCGTGTCAACCTCATTTAAACAATTTTCCCTCTACTTGGTATGGAGGTCAAGGACGAAGATTTTGTTACAAATGGTTTAAACAATGGCATTGGCTTGAGTATTCTCTTGAGAAGGATAAAGCATATTGCTTTCCTTGTTTCTTGTTTGATGATTATCCATCTCGACATCCATCCTTCACTGAAGTTGGGTTTAATGGTTGGAAGAATATAATGTCTAAGCAGTCGGGCATAGTACATCATGTGGGAGGCGTAATGTCCATACATAATGCTTCAATGCAAAAGTGGGAAAATTTGAGAAACCCTTCAAGGCATATAGAAATGGTGATTCACACATTATCCTCCCAAGAAGCAGCAAATAATAGGCTGAGGCTTGTTGCTACTATAGAGGCCGTGAGGTTGTTGGCACGGCAAGGATGTTCTTTTAGAGGTCATGATGAATCGGTTGACTCTCAATAGTGGTAACTTTGATGCGGTTTTAGAGTTTTTTAAAAGAATGCATGTTGAATTCAACAAAGTAGTAGACAATGCTCCGGGGAATGCCAAGTATACATCTCCAAAGATTCAAAAACAAATTGCAAATATTCTTGGCAACAAAGTAAGAGCCAAGATTCGTGATGAAGTGGGAGATTCTAAGTTTTACATCCTCGTTGATGAAGCTCTTGATGTATCAAATAAGGAGCAAATGACCATAATTCTTCGGTTTGTTGATTGTGAAGGGTTTATTAAAGAACGATTTTTTTAAGGTGATTAGTGTTGTTGACACTTGTTCTCAAACTTTGAAGGATGAGATATCTAAGGTCCTTACTCAATACGATATTCAAGTAGAAAATATACGTGGCCAAGGGTATGATGGTGCAAGCAACATACGTGGTCAATTTAATGGCTTGCAAGCTTTTTTTTTGAAAGAGTGTCCATACGCATATTATGTTCATTGTTTTGCTCATCGCTTACAATTGACTTTGAATGCTGCAGCTAAAGGAGTGCATGATTTGTGGCAATTCTTTTCTACTCTGACTATGATTGTGAATTTTGTTGATTCTAGTGCAAAAAGACATTCTATGTTAAAAGCTTTCAGAGAAGTAGAAATCCCAGATTTAGTGGCTGCTGGTACACTTGAGAGAGGTTCAGGTATGAATCAAGTTTGCACTTTGCAAAGAGCAGGAGCTACTCGTTGGGGTTCACATCTTCGTTCTATTTCAAGTCTGATTAAGTTGTTTGGAGCTACCCGAGCAACTATTAACGATTTGTATAAGAATAGAGTGGACAAAGTGCAAGGAGAAGCAAAAGCAATCTGTAAGGCCTTGAAAAAGTTTGATTTTGTGTATTGTTTGCTGATGATGCATGATATTATGAGGATTACCGACTTTTTGTGTCAAGCTTTGCAAAGAAAAGACATGGAGATATTGAATGCTTTGCATTTTCTTTCAATAACAAAAGAAAAGCTTCAAGATATGAGAGAAAATGGTTGGGATGATTTGATTATGAAGGTTAGAGCATTTTGTGCTGAGCATGCTATTTCTATGCCGGATATGACAGCTCCTTACAAGAAAGGGTTGAGGGATTGTGAAAAAAATATTTCAAATGAGCATTATTATCGTGTCAATCTACTTTATGCTGTGATAGACTTTCAGTTGGGAGAGCTTGAAAGTAAATTTTGATGGAGCTATTATCCAAGTACAAAGTACCTGCAAAATAACTCCATACACATAATACCCTTCTTGTGTCGATTGTAGTATTGACAAGTAGAGATCGTTCTATCCGGGGAAATCAAGGGCATTTAATCACATAAAGTATTGCAAATAAAGGGGGTGTTGATTTTTATAACTAATTTACCTACTGATTTTTACTAAATTTAAATCGTAAATTATTATATACAATTGATCAACATCTTCCACACAATCACAAAACACAAAACTCTCTAAACATGTAACAAAATAAAATAAAGGAATAGGGGCAGCAAGCTAAAATCGGATCCAAGATTCAATTAAGTTCCAATTTAATTAGAGTCTTCGCGGTATATCTAATTATTCAAAACATCACAAGTATTTAGAATCAACTTCGCGTGTAATCCTAAACATGGTACTAATCGGTTTAAAAACACTTCGCGTAGAAATTAAACACAAATAGCACATAAGCACAATATGTCGAATTGGAAACATGTTAGCAGGTATGGCGTCACTCATCCCACATCGACATGCAAATTTCCAGAATTATTCTAGCCCTTTAGATTAATACAAATTAAAACCAACTTCGCGTATGATTCAACATGTATTAAATCGGCATGTGAAACCAACACACAAAGGATAGTCATGGCCAAGACTACCTCCATGCATACGATTTTTATGCATACAAATTCAGGAAATCAACCTAATTAAATCAAGAAAACATACAAAAGCCTACTGCCCATAATACCATATTCGATTAAACTACATGCATAATTCGGAAATTAAACCAAAGATAACCAAATAATATAACAAGAATTCGGAAATCCCAAGAATAATTTACAAAACCAAAATTACAACCAAGAATCCATACCTATTTCATAGACAAAATAATGTATAAGTACAAAGAAACAAAAGCCATGGAAAATTACAATCCGAATTGAGAACCTTCGTTGAAGAATTCGGCAAAAGGATTGGTGATGGTGATTGGAATGATTTTTAAGAAAGGTGGTGGAGATTGTTCGGCTTTGCTCTATGTGAGGATTGTTATGGTGGAAATTCGGCAGAGTTTTGGTAAGTTCAAGTGAGGAAGAGAAGATGCTATTTTCTGTGTGAAAATCGTCCAATATATAGAGGCAAAAGGGTGGCTGCAACTAGGGTTCACAAAACTAGTTTTTCTCAAACTTATCCTGCTGGCAGATTTGACCTTCGAGTGAGGATTATGGAATATCTTTCTCTAGAAAATAGATATTGAGGTGATTCTAGTTGAGTTGGAAACTAGACTCCCGTAGCTTTCTATCCATATAAGGCTCGAATTCTGATTCATTGTGTACTGTCCGAGAGAGTCCGTGGAAGTTGAGAGACGTGCACAGGAATTTTCCCGAAATTAATCAGGATTCTTTTTCTTTCTCTTATTATCTGAATTCTTTTCTTCTAGACTCTTCTTGGCCTTATCTTGGACTTGAATCTTCTCATTAAGTTAGTATGGACATATCTTTAGGTCTATAATATCCGATCCATGCTTCAAAATCCAAAGGAAAGCTTTCCTTGTGCAACCGGGAAAGTTGTTGTTTTTCCGGCAGAATGACCTTACTCCAGTAAATCCGGCATAACTTCCTCCTCAGAGATCCGATTGATGCGAATCCAAGTCCCAGAGAAACTAGACACACATAGCTACCTCCACATAAAACAGTTTGATCAAATTCCTTATAAGTCGTCAGGAATGATGTTTTGAAGTTGGGACACAGTCCCAGGAAAATCCTGGAAGTCCCTGGATTGGTTTGCTCGGACTGCCAAGTTGCAGCCATCTTTTGGGTGACTTTCCGAACTCCGATTGATCTGAAATTTTAATACAACATTCCTCAGTATATGAATAATAAGCACACCAAATTGCATTAAATTCGGACAAGGATAGATCGCATTTTTACTCATCTCAGAATCACGAAAAAGACAACTTGCATTATTTTCCAGATTTCTCAAACTTAGTCATTTTTCGGATTCTTAACCAACTTTTAGCCAAACTCTACCAAATTAACACTAAACTATATTATGACTCTATCTTAGACAAATAAGGGTTAAACAAAGCATAAATGAGGGTAAAAACATATAATATCGTCGCACATTGTGCTCCTATCAAATTTACAGAAAGTTCCTTAGAGATTCTTCTTCTTAGTGATTCATTTGAACCACGTTATAATTTTCGAGAATTCAAACCTGAAGATGTGTGTAAAGTTGGTTTGAAGTTTTATCCTTCAGACTTTTCATCATATGATATGCTTGCTCTAGATTTGGAGTGTGAGTTCTTTATAGCAGATGTTCAGAAGGATCCAAGATTTGTAAAGACAACTTCTGTATCTGATTTGTGTCGACGGTTGGTTGAATTCAGTAAGTCATCACTTTACCCCATGATTTATCGATTGATTTGTCTTATTTTGACTCTTCCAGTTTCTACAGCAACATTAGAGAGGGCATTCTCATCTATGAACATTATCAAAAGTCAACTTAGAAATAAGATGAATGATGATTTTCTTGATGATTTAATGGTTCTTTATATTGAAAGGACATACACTACCAGATCGGATAGAATAGCCGACGAAAAAAATTTCGTCTACTATGCCAAATTTTCGTCGGTTATTCCTTCTACCGACGAAACTTTCGTAGGCTATAATTCGTCGGTAAAACGAATAGCCGACGAAAATAACGAAATCGTCGGCCATTCCAAAATTATCACCGACGAAAATTTATTTTGTCGACCAAACCTTGGGAAAATATCTGACGAAATTCGTCGGATATTTTCGAGTATGGCCGACGATATCGTAAACTCTAGCCGACGAATTTCGTCGGCTATTTGTTCTGAAATATAGCCGACGATTTCATCTATTTCGTCGGTTATTTCGTCGGAATATATTAATATTTTAATAGGCAGTAATTAGTTATAGCCGACGAAATAATGTTATTTTCGTCGGCTATAACGGTTATAGCCGACGAAATTTGGTAAAAATCGTCGGCTATAATACTTATAGCCGACGAAATAATGCCAATATCGTCAGCTATTCTTACATTTTGGGGAAAAAAAATTAAATTAATTTCTAAATTACTATTCCAAGCAACCTGCAATTCACAATGACAATCCATGCATTTACACCAACAAGAAACACGTCTAAATGACTTATTATTTAATTTGTTCCAATATACATAAAATATAACCCTAATCATCACCTAAAGCACTAAAGTCCACCACGTCATCCCCAGCATCCTGCTGTCCATCATGCTCGTCATCCTGCTTAATGAACTCGGGAGGTTGAGGCATTGGAGGTTCATCTCACGGCTCAAACGGGGGCGGGGGTTCAAGGCCTTGTTGTTGTGCCGCGAACATAGCATACCACCAGTTTTGTTGGTCGGCGTAGTTCTGTCGCCGAATTCTCTCGCATTCAGCATGCCAACTGGACATTTCCAAATGATACTGCTGTGTTCTGCGTTGTTGCTCCTGTGATCTCTGGAACTCGGCCGCCAATCTTGCATTTTCTTCTGTCAATCTCTGCATTTCCCCCCTCATCTGTTGGGTGTCCCCGCCTCCCTTCTTTTGAGCTCCCTTAGTGGTCTTCAGGACCCCTATTCCAGAACTTCCCAAACCCCGGCAGTAGTAGTCGTTTGACAGTTATGGGAAGACTGCGTCGAATATCTGCGCTGCAGTTTGGACATTCGATCAGTCGACCTGGCTCAGGGCTTCTTACAAATCTGCCTCTGAAATGTTCGGTTGTGTCTCCTGAACTACTTCCTGCAACACTTCTTCTTCGACCCGGTTCACCCTCTCCTAATTGAACGGGAAAAAAAATAATTAATATTCTAACAAATATATAATTAAGTAAAATTAATAATTAAAATTTTTAAATCGTAATCAACGACTTACAAGTTGTTCTGTCGCTAATGGATAAGCCTTCTTGAACGTCTCTACGTACGGGTTGCTATCAGGATGATCTCTAAGCGCCTCCTCCTGATATTGTGAAAATGGCCTAGAACCACCATAATGGGGGGTTGTGTTACGGCGGCGGTTCGCAGAGTTTATCCGAGACTAGGGCTGTGACTTCCGAACCGAAAACCGAAAAAAAACCGTATCGAATTCGAATCGTAATCGAAAAAAACCGAAACCGAATAAAAACCGAACCGAAAGGGAAAAAACCGAACCGAACCAGATACATTCGGTTCGGTTTCGGTTTGCTGGTCCGAACCGAACCGAAAAAACCGAACCGAGCCATATTTTCCAATACGAATGGCTTGAATATCGTTTATTTTTTTATTTGATTAGTTGGCTTTGTTATTATGTATTTTAATTGTTTCTCTGTCTTTTGTTGTTACTTTGTTACGTAGAAATCCGTAAGGAACTTTCTGAGGCTTCATCAAATATGGGACCTCCTACAAGTGTCAATCAAGCTTAATGTTGGTGCCTTGTTGGGTATGTTGTTGAGTATCTCTCTTTATTAGATACGAAAATATTTGCTTATTTAGTATGTAGTTATGTACTATAGTTTGATTCTTAACAATGTTTTTTGGTGTTGTAGGTTTATGAAAGTGAGAAGAGTGGACAACTTGAGAATGAAGTGTTTGTGATATTTGGATTGTAATTTTTTTTTTATCGAATGGACTGTAGACTTTTAACTTTGGTTTATAACTTTATATTTGAAACTTGCAAGTTGAAACTTTAAATTTGTGTTGTAAACTTTCGGACTTTAATTCGGTATGTATTTGACTATTTGTTATGGTTTAAAATTTTGAATATGTGATTTGTGATTATTAAGTATTGAGTAGTTATATTTGAAAAACAATTTGTAAAGGAAAAAAAATGTAGTTACGAATTTTCATCTTTTCGATCACTTTTAAAAGTGAAAACAGTTTTCAAAAGTTCAGATTATTTTTTTCCAAAAAAAAAAAAAAAACCGAAAAAAAACCGAAAAAAAAACCGAACCGAACCGAACCGGTTCAAATCGGTTTTCAAAAAAAAAAGTAAAGAAACCGAACCGAACCGAACCGTTTAAAAATTTCGGTTCGGTTTTCGGTTCGGGGTAAAAACCGAACCGTTTGAACCATTTAACAGCCCTATCCGAGACCGTTCCTTCAAACAAATAATAAAATATTAGAAAAATGTATCAAAAAATATTAGTGTAATAATTATAAAATAATTAAACTAATAATTAAAATATTAACAAAATAAATATTTATAGTTAAGTTTAGTATTTACCTGCATAAGTGGGTTATTGAAGTCTACTGTCTTCAACCAACGCCACTCGTACTCTCTGAACATGAACTCTCTTGGAGTACCCATACGACCATGTTTGTCGTATTCGGTAAAGTAGGTACGGAGCTCGTTCTTCCACTCTTTGAACCTACGGAAAAAACAAAAGTGAATTAGAAATATTATTAATATCATAAAATATTTTAAATTATAAGATGAGGAATTTCCAACGTACCTCGAGTTCTGCATCGCGTACGCTCAAGCCTGCTTGTGTTCGGCAATCTCGAAGTATGCCTAAAAGATAATATTTTATTAGTTTTACAATTATAACAATACCGAAAATTATTAAATATTACGATAAAGAAATTAAGTTTTTTAAATTACTCACCGACGCCGCGTTGTTGACCTCCCTCTTGATCTCTTCCGGCACATCAGCCCACCGTGTCCACAACATAGGGACTCTATCCCTAATTAGTGCCCCCACGCAACCCGCGTAATCGCGGCGTTTTTTCCCCTGAACATCCTGATTAGGGGGTTCGTTGATCTGGATCCTCCCCCTGCTCTCAACAGTTTTCCTGAGCGTATCAAAACATATGACACCTCTCGTATTCCTGCTTGAACTGCTAGCGGCTGTCCCTATCACATAAACGACGATTGGTTAATAAAATTAACTATTAGTGCGTTAATTTTAATAAAACATTTAATTAATAAAATCAAATGTTACCTGAACTCGATGACCCGTCTGTCGACTTTCCTTTTAATCTCGCCGAAATTAGGAGCTCAGGTCTCTCAAATGGCTCATGATGGTATGCCTCCGCAACACTCACGTACTGAGGCATATCAGGCCATATGGGCACACCACGCTCGTCGACCTCGGGTATGGCAGGAATGTTGTATGGTAGGTACAGCTGATTTGGGAGAGTAGGCCCCTCAGTCGAGTCAGCAGCAGACGGCGCCGGACTCGTCATCGGCTCCCGATGAACCTCAGGCATACAGACCTGATGAACGTCTGAAGCTATCTCGTCCTCAAATAACTGCCTACTCGACCTCGGAGCATCTGGCCGGAAGGGGGGACGTGAACTGCTCGACTGTCGCCCCGCCGATAAAAGGGTCTGGTGCCGAGAACTCACACTCCTCCGTGGCTGGGTTGAATCCATCCTCTGAGGCTGGCTGGTGGTCCTCTCAGGCTGGCTAAGGGTCCTCTCGGAGTCTCCAGAACCGGCAGAACTTCCAGAACCCCTAGATCTGGAAGAACGACGGCCTCCGAATAACTGTCTGAATGCATCGGCCATCTGGAGCTTGAGGCATTAATACATTAATTAATATTAAATTATATTACATTAAATAACAAATTCTAATTAATATAATAACTAATAATACTAACATATTTTAAAACATACTAACAAATTAATATTTAAATTTTAACTAATTTTAAATAATACTAACCAAGTAACCATTAACATAAATATAACCATTTATATACAAATATAACTATATTTCATCATTAACATATATATATATATATATATATATATATATATATATATATATATACAAATAACCATTTATATATTAACATAAACATAACCATTTATATAATTAGGCTACCAATATATATATATATATATATATATATATATATATAATTAATTTAACAATTTATATATAACAATTAAAATATACATTAACATATAACCAATATTAACAAATATATAACAATTTATATAATTAATCTACAAATTTATATATATAATTAATCTAACAATTTATACATATAACCAATATATATAACAATTTAACACACATTTAAATATCTAAATTATATACCTAAATTATACAATTAAAATAAATTAAAAAAAAAAAAAAAAACCTTACGGGATGATTTTTTTAGAGGAGGAGGAGGCCGGCCGGAGGAGGAGGGGAAGGAGGAGGAGGAGGAGGAGGAGAGCGGCGGTGCGCACTACCAGCTAGAATAGCCGACGAAATTTTTTTCGTCGGCTATTCCTTCTACCGACGAAAATTTCGTCGGCTATAATTCGTCGGTAAAAGCCCGTCGGTAATACCAATGGCCGACGAAAAAAACCAATTCGTCGGCCATTCCAACCTTGGCCGACGAATTATAGCCGACGAAAATGATTTCGTCGGACATATTTTCGAGTATGGGCGACGAAATTTGGTTTCGTCGGCTATTTGTTCTGAAGTATAGCCGACGATTTGGGCTATTTCGTCAGCCATTTCGTCGGAATATATTAATATTTTAAAGTTATAGCCGACGAAATAATGTCAATTTCGTCGGCTATAACTGCATTTTGGGCAAAAAAAAAATACCGGATCGGAGGAGGAGAAGGAGGAGGAGGAGGGGAAGGAGGAGGAGAAGGAGGAGGAGGAGGAGGAGGAGGGGAAGGAGGAGGAGGAGGAGGCCGGAGGAGGAGGAGGAGGAGGAGGAGGAGGTGGAGGCCGGAGGAGGGGAAGGAGGAGGAGGAGGAGGCCGGAGGAGGGGGGGGAGGAGGAGAGAAAAAAGGCGGGAGGAAGAGATTTAAAAGATTTAGAAGGAGAATAGCCGACGAAATTAATATATTTCGTCGGCTATACTTTGGAAAATCAACAGCCGTTGGATCTGACCCATCCAACGGCGAACAATAAAAAGGCGCGGATCGCAAGAGTTTAGCCGACGAATTCAAATATTTCGTCGGCTATGCTTTGGAAAATCAGCAGCCGTTGGATCTGAGTCATCCAACGGTGGACAATAAGCGGATCGAAGGAGTTTAGCTGACGAAATACAATGTTTCGTCGGCTATACTTAGAGAATAGCTGACGAAATACAATGTTTCGTCGGCTATACTTAGAGAATAGCCGACGAAATGCAATGTTTCGTCGGCTATACTTAGAGAATAGCCGACGAAATACAATGTTTCGTCGGCTATTCTATGAAAACATATTAAACTGCCGTTTTGAGGCCCTAAACGAACTCGAAAGCCCGAAAAAGCCCACACGTCGTGGCAAAGCGACGAGTTTGATTCCTGGCGTCGTTCCCTTTCCGGAATGGTATCACAATCATCATTCGGACGCCGGACGCCAAATCTGCAGTAAACCGGGTTTTGACTTATTTCATTATTTCAGCACACGGATTTTATCGGAATCTTGTCATTTTTCAACCGTAGATGTATTTCATTATTTCGGTCATATCTTATTTGACGACATATTTGCATTTGAAGAGTGTACGTATAGTAACTATTTGAAACTATACATTCACTTAAACACTTAGTAAACAAGTTAAGGAACATTAGTGCATATGTTCCGATTTTGAATCTAAAAGTTTGGAAAATCTATTCCAACCGTCAGATATCACCGCTAAGATTAAATACATGTATGGAAAAAAATCCAACTACATCTGACAACGTTAAAGGCTCGATCGGGACGGTCAACCGGGTGAGTCAACCCCTTAAACGCTTAGAAATGGTAATTGGCCTGTCTAAATGATGTTTTTTGGCCTGACCTTCAACAGATAATAGTTTCAAATCGATGAGACGCAACTAATCGTATAAAAATTTTCCTCAAAATATTTACCGACCGTCAGGCTACCTATAGGAAAACGGAAGTAAAAAACAGTTAACCGCAACATTCGGCACACAGATTTTTTCGGAATCTTGTCATTTTTCAACCGTAGACGTATTTCATTATTTCGGTCATATCTTATTTCACGACACATTTGCATTTGAAGGACGAAGCAATGGTTTGTCGATAGTGATAGAAAATGGAAGCTGTTTTTTTTTTTTTTTTTTTAATCATAGCCGACGAAATCAAACCTAGTACTCGTCGGCCATACTTCCAAAAATTTTCGTCGGCTAAAGTTTCAGAGAAAGGCCGACGAAAATTCAAATCGTCGGCCATTCTGGGGGAATAGCCGACGATTTTTTTTTTTAGCGACGAAAAAAAAAATCGTCGGCCATTCTAGGGGAATAGCCGACGAATTTTTTTTTTAGCGACGAAAAAAAATTTCGTCGGCCATTCCTGGGAATAGCCGACGAAAATTTTATTTCGTCGGCCGTTTTTTTTTATTTCGTCGGGAAATGCCTTTTTTCTGGTAGTGGCGGAGGTTTACAGCGGCCGATTTGAGGACGAAATGAGTGTTTTTGCGGAGGAGAAAGCATAAAAAAGCCGGAAAGGTCGCGACTTGTGGTTTTATAGTAGAAAGTATAGGCGACGAAATCGTCAATTTCGTCGGCTATTCTTTGAATGTCGTCGGCTATTCTTTGAATCTCGTCGGCTATACTGTGGAAGATCAACGGCCGTCGGATCTGAGCCATCTAACGGTGGACAATGAAAAGGCGCGGATAGCAAGAGTTTAACAGACGAAAATTATATTTCGTCGGCTAAACTATAGGTCAAACCACTAAGTCAAACCTCTAAACGCTTAAAAAGGGAAATTAGTCTAGTTAAACGACGGTTTCTGGCCTCACCTTCAACAGATAATAGTTTCAAATCAATGAGACGCAACTAATCATATAAAAATTTTACAAAATTGATTTAACGAACGTCAGGCTACCCATAGGAAAACGAAAGTAAAAAACAGTTAACCGCAACATTCGGCACAAAGATTTTATCGGAATCTTGTCATTTTTCAAGCGTAGACGTATTTCATTATTTCGGTCATATCTTATTCCACAACATTTTTTGCATTTGAAGAGTCTACGTATAGTAACTATTTGAAATTATACATTCACTTAAACACTTGGTAAACAAGTTAAGGAACATTAGTGCATATATTCTGATTTTAAATCTAAAAGTTTAGAAAATCTATTCCAACCGTCAGATATCACCGTTAAGATTAAATACATGTATGAAAAAAAAATCCAACTTCAGCTGACAACGTTAAATGCTCGATCGGAATGGTCAACCGGGTGAGTCAAATCTCTAAACGCTTAGAAATGGTAATTGGACTGTCTAAATGACGTTTTTTGGCCTGACCTTCAACAGATAATAGTTTCAAATCGATGAGATGCAACTAATCGTATAAAAAATTTTCCTTAAAATATTTACCGAAGGTAACGCTACCATTAGGGAAACGAAGGAATAAAACCTTTGACCGCATCTTTCGACACTCAGATTTTATCGGAATCTTGTCATTTTTCAACCGTAGATGTATTTCATTATTTCGGTCATATCTTATTTCACAACATTTTTGCATTTGAAGGATGAAGCAATGGTTTATCGTTAGTGATAGAAAATACAATATGGTCATTTTTTTTTTAAATCATAGCCGACGAGAGACTCGTACTCTTCGGCTATTCTTTTATCGTTTTCTGTCTAAAATAAAATATTTATTTTTCAATATAGTTATAGCTGACGAAATAATGAATTTTTCGTCGGCTATTATGAGTATAGTCGACGAAATAACAAATTTTTGTCGGCTATTATATGAAAAAAAAAAAAACAGTTGGGAAAGAAGTTCAAGCAAAAGTTCAGTTGGCAGTGCTGTTTATCTGCACCGAAAACTATACTATGTCTCGAAGGACTGGAAACCTTCTGACTCAAATGAAAAAATGGATGAGTTGGTCGAGACGATAGACTTGAATGAAGGAATGAAGGCAAAAGTTAACCGCAACATTCGACACACAGATTTTATCGGAATCTTGTCATTTTTCAACCCTTGAATGTATTTCATTATTTCGGTCATATCTTATTTCACAACATTTTTGCATTTGAAGGATGAAGCAATGGTTTATCGTTAGTGATAGAAAATGGAATATGGTCATTTTTTGTTTTTTTTTTTTGTTTTAAATCATAGCCGACGAGAGACTCATACTCGTCGGCTATTCTTTTGTCGTTTTCTGTCTAAAATAAAATATGTATTTTTCAATATAGTTATAGCCGACGAAATAATGAATTTTTCGTCGGCTATTATGAGTATAGCCGACGAAATAACAAATTTTCATTGGCTATTATATGAAGAAAAAAAAAACAGTTGGCAAGGAAGTTCAAGCAAAGTTCAGTTGGCAGTGCTGTTTATCTGCACCGAAAACTGTACTCTGTCTCGAAGGACTGGAAACCCTCTGACTCAAATGAAAAAATGGATGAGTTGGTCGAGACGATAGACTTGAATGAAGGAATCAAGGCAAAATTATTTATGAATATGCTTAGGTTATGTGAGTCATCTGGTGAGAAAGTATTGGTTTTCAGTCAGTACCTCTCACCTTTGAAATTTGTAGAGAGTAGGGAAAGTCGTCACAAAGCAGCTGTTATCTTTAACAGCTTGGTCGTAAACATATCTTGGTACATGCAGGTTTTTCTTAGTTTTTTTTTAAGAATCGGAGTTGTCTTTAGAAATTAGTGGATTACAAATGAAAGGATTAGATCATCTAATGTAAGAGAGGACGGATTTCAACAATACCCACAGATTTTTCACCCTTTCTCCCGTTTTTTTTCGTTTTTTTTTTAAATGAGCAGCTGCTGTCTAGATCTGAAAATATATAGACTTATAGCCGACGAAAATGACAATTTCGTCAGCCAAAATTTCAAAAGTTTTCGTCGGCTAATATTTCAGAGAAAGGCCGACGAAAATCCAAATCGTCGACTGAAATCTGAATATGGCCGACGATTTTTGTTTATACCAACGAAAAAAAAGGATCGTCGGCTATTCCCAAACTATGGCCGACGATTTTATTTTTCTACCGACGAAAAATAAAATCGTTGGCTATTCTATGGAATTACCGACGAAAATTTTTAGTCGTCGGCCGTTTTTTTTTATTACGTCGGGAAAATCCTTTTTTCTGGTAGTGATATGCGGATAATATTGATAATAATGATGTAATTGCTGAGTTCGAAATGAGCGGATCTCGTAGGGTAAAGTTTAGCTAGCTATGTTATTTATGTAATTTACAGGGTTTTGGTTTTATGTCCCCCTTGTATTATGTTTTGAATGGTAATATCAAAGGCGTGAGGATGAGCCTCACATTGAGTTCCAAACCTCAAAAAAAAAAATTTAATTTTTCTTCTTCTTAAATCTAGCCCAAAGTATAATTTAATCCTGGTTCCGCCCCTGCTTGCACGCCATCGTTGCTGCGATTAATTCGATTACTGCAAAATAATTAGAGCAATCTAAAACAAGTCCACAAGCTAAGTGCATCCAAGATCTCCCAACACCGAACATCGAGGAGGCACTGGCACCTTAATTTTCGGCCTCTATTTTAATCCAACTAGATGACACCAAGACGTTCTCGAGCAGTTGGAGATCTGGCCACTAGATTCGCCACTGCCGTGCTACTCAAGGCATGTTTACTAAATGGGAAAGAGAATGACTCCATAGGGAGTAACTCTCATTCCCCCCTTAAAATAGATGTTTACTAACCAATTGAGGAATAGATTCCGTGTGGGTCCCAGAACAGAAATGACTCCTCCATTTTCATTCCGGTGTTGATTATGGAGGTATCAACTTCTTATTTCAAAATTATCCTCATTATTTATTAATAATCCAAAAATACTCCTATAATTACACATAATTCTCATTCCGGATTCTGATTCCTACATGTTAGTAAACATCTGAACGTGAATGAATCCTACGATTGAACTTGATTCCAGATTGTAAGTAAACATATACATGTATAGGAATAACTCATTCTCTCTCTCATTCCTCCTCTCACCCATTCCTTCTCTCTCATAGTCCTTGTCAATCCTATTACGGTTTAGTAAACATGCCCTCAGTATTTTGCTCCTGAAAAGCGAAACCTTTTAATGTCTTTTGTTTAAACTTGGTTGACATATATCTAGTCATCGAGTTCTCTTAAAAGTTGTAAAGTTGTGTTTATGCTAAAAAAAATGAAGTAAATATTTCGGATGTGGTAATTTTCATAATCATTATTTGATTTGTTTTTTGCAATTTAACAATTTGATTGATTCTTTCTGTCATGAAGTTGGAGCTGATCAACAGCAGTTGTTTTGGAGCTCCATACTCCACATCTTTTCACATGCTTCACCTGATCATATAAATAAGCGTTTGGCTCGATGGGATAATCTTTTAAACACAAAAGTGGCTCCATCAAATTTGACACTCGTACGGATTCACATGCAAATTAATCCTTGCGTTCAAAGGTACTTAACTTTGGTACTTGGATTATTTAAGAGTTGAACAAACGATCGATCAAGTTTAGTTTCACACAAAATTAAAAGCTAGGAAGAGAGAGTCCACAATTCAATCAAGTTTAATATATATATACACACACATATATGAAAACCATATGTAATTGAGAAACTCAAAATATGGTTAATGGATGCCTGGATGGTATGAAATGAAATAGAAACAAATCTGAGAGGGCTTTGTGAAATTACGGTGTTGATGATCCATGACAAAATTTAATAGGTTTTAGTAAGATTGATCCATGAAATCCCATATATTTTATTACAATTTCAGCTCTTCTCCCCTTTTTATGAAACAAGTCAAATCCTAGAATTGCAACAAATTATTCCAGAAATTTAGTTAATTACTTAATTAACTAGCATATCAAATGAAAAGACTTGTCTGAATGGGCAAGAAGATTAATTTATCTTTCAAATTGTGTACTTAATTTATCTTTCAAATTGTGTACTTAAAAAGTATTTACTTCACAAGATAACATTTATCCGATTCACAAGGAACTAAAATTTTGTCAAAGTTGGGTGTCAAAGTGTGAACCTTAACCCATAAGATTCTCAGGTCCCACTTCCCCTCTTAGTACTCTTTCATTAAAAATGACTACCCTTCCTGTCTTATCTTTTTATTCAGTTTTATTTGAGAGAATTTGTAGGAGAAATAGTTTTTAATATTATATTTTTACTATTTCATCATCTATCCAAATAAATGTCTTTATATAAGCAATTTAATAAACTAAAGGCATTACTGACATTAGGGTTGGTAGTTTCATAAGGAGAATTTGTTTAATTAATAAAGATATGATCATCTAGACAGCCTTTATCTTCAAATATGTAATAGTTTTTATTAAGTTATATTAATCAATTTCGTTGGGAGTTCATCGTTCACAAGATAACAATCATCTGCAATCAGGCGCGCGCGTGCACTATTATCAGCAGATTAATATATTATAAACATATCAAAATATGATATACCAACGGCTCATATTAACTGAAACTGCCCTATACGACTACATAAATGATTATTATACACTCTATTATTTGGAAATATACCATACTACTAAATGAAAACATCTGGCGAGCCAGAAAACGATAAATAATACTAGATCTAGCATAAATTATACTTGTTAGCTTACCTAAATTATTTATAATATTCTTTGTAAGAAGAGACGTTGGAACAACTAACGAGCAAGAAAACGACTAATAATGCTGGAGTCTCGGTGTAAAAAGTATCGTTATATATACTCGGCTAGCCTATTCAAATATTGATTATTTTCTTTGTAGGAAGAGCCATTTGAACGTTACTTTGAATATCGTGATGCATATTACTTGAGCTATAACCTGATTGACTTACTAAATTTCCTCCTTACATAAACTTGAGCTATTACTTGTTTCTTTGTAAGAACTTGCAACAAGTATTGATAGCTAGCATTAGTTACTTGTCTTATAAGTGAATGTCAAAGATTAAGAGAAGTCAAGACATCCAATATATTGCATCATCAAAATCACTTGTTTCTCTCAACTCCGTTGGTGGACATCATGGAGAAAACTTCGTCTATGAAATTGAGGAATCGAAAATTAAGAGAGATTGAAAAAAATAAAAATAAAAATTATTATTGTGAAAGGCAAACCCTCCCTCCCGGCGCCCTCGGTTTTCCAAAGCAAACGTGTCAATCATCTATACGTTTAAAAACCCCCACGATTTCAGGGTCCGTTCTGAGATTCCTAGGATACTCTTTTCCTCCACTCCCTCCTTTCCATCAGTCCCCACTCGGTCTCTCCTTCTGACACCTGTCCACTTGGTTTGATTCACCTAAAGAAATAGTGGCTTCAGAGAGCGAGTAAAGGAAATACTCTACACTCTTACGCGTGGGTCGTGTACGTAGATCAAACCACTAAGTGGTTTTCAAAGGCAGGGCCCCTCAATGTTTCCTTAAATAATAGGGTTTAGTTTATTCGAGCTGGGGCTTTGCGTTATAGCTACATCTGAGGAAAGGGAAGAAATAGAAGAGCTTCTCAGTTAGTTTCCAAACAGGTAACTTCTTCTTTTTATATACCAATTCAGAAAATTAAAAACAAAACGAAAACTTCTTTTCTGGACTAATTGATTGTCTTCTTCTTTTTTGGGGTTAATCTTCCTTTTATCCGGTTTAGTTAATCTTCTCTTTAATTTGCTAGCTTCATATATATATGTTGTTCTTCTGTTTTCTGGGTTTCTCTTTTGGTAAAACTCGAAAGCTTGCTTGAAGTTTTATGTCTATATATGCACCGATCTAGCAGAGAAATAATCACAGAGAGCAGCTAGCGGTAAATTAAGATGGGGAGAGGCAAGATTGTGATCCGACGGATTGACAATTCGACGAGCAGGCAAGTGACGTTTTCCAAGCGAAGAAATGGGCTGCTGAAGAAGGCTAAGGAGCTTTCAATTCTTTGTGATGCTGAGGTTGGACTGATCATCTTCTCCAGCACTGGCAGGATCTATGATTATGCTAACACTAGGTCAGATCTCTCTCTCTCTCTCTCTCTCTCTCTCTCTCTATTTTATTTGTTTACATCATTTTGTTGATGTCAGTACTTAATATCTATCCTACATGCTTGTCTAAGAATCTCAATTTCATTAGTTGATAAATACAGGCCGGTTCAGTAGATGAATTATATTTTCTGATCTACATATTTGTATGTTCTATCTCATAGGATATTGAGGTCAGCTAGGGGACTTACTATTGCAGTAGTCAAGAACACAAAGAAAAAAGAAAAATAGCTATCACTTTGATTCGAATATGCAAACCTGAATAATTTCGACATGTGAGTTTAATTTTGGTTTGATAGACATACTTGAAGCTCTAACTAGATGATGGAAGCTAGGTTAATTTCATGCATTAATATAGATTGAGTATAAATTGAGAGGGGACTTATTTTCTAGTGAGCTATTTGGTTCGTTTTCATGTTTATGCATGAACGTTCTACTCGGCACGGGTTTAGAAATTAAGTTCTATCAGCTATGATAACTCAAGGAACTATCGATCTGTCATATATATATATATATATATATATATATATATATATATATATATATATACATACAGATGGAAAGTTCATGTACATATAGGGTATGCTTTTCAGTGTACACAATAGGCTTCAACTATCCATTACACAGGTGTTTGTTTGAAATGACGAAGTGGAAAATAATGATGTAGTAAGTCTAGCTAATGACGATCGAGGATTGATGCATGTAAGGTACTCTTATACTGTCGATTATAATAATCACATCCAACAGTACTATCACAGCATGGTGTCTGTGATTAAATATTAAAAAGGGAGGGAAGGTTGTGAAAGTAATAATTTTTACGTTCAAATATGCTGATCTTTTGTTTGGAACACTGAACCCGAATCATGTGATTTTTCGTGTAATATAAACAAGCTTAGTCTGCCATGTTTCAAATCGAGCTCTACAAAAGATCGAAATGAGGAGTTCTTTTTTTTTTTTTGGTCGAAGGAATGAGGATCGGAGTTGAAGAGGAGCGAAATTCACACTTGCCTGTTTAACTATCTACATTTGATGTATTATTTTATAGTGTTCTAAATTTATTTATTTTTATAAAAAATTCAAACATAAAAAAAGAAAAAGAAAAGGAGTGTTTTTTTTTTTGAAGAAAAGGAGTGTTTAATACATCAAGTATATTGAGTCCGAAATGTTGGGTTAATAATAATTTCGTCATCTGACACAATTAATATCATTAGCAAATACATGCATTAGCAACAAGTGACCAAAATCCTTCACCAGAAAAGTCATTGAAAAATATGGAAATTATGGTGAATAAAGGGAGAAAGAGATTATACCAAGTCAAAAGTCAATGCATGGTTACTGATCTTGTGGTCTTGCTGCCGCACGGGTATCAAAATAAAGTTGCAAGCTAGGTCTTGATGGGGGTTCTTCGCTCGAAGGTTCAGATAGTGCATGTCGGATTATTTGTTCCTTCGCTTCTTCCATGTCCGGCGTTGTTTTACTCTTCAGATCTGGCGGTGACTTGCGTTGGGATAGTTTGGTTTGCTGAGGTGGTGGTCGATTGTGGTGTTGCGGTGGTGGTTTAAATTTGATGCGGTGACTTTAACCGATGCAGTACGGTGGAATCAGGCAATCTACAAGGTCAGTCAACGTTGGTTTTGGTGATGTACGGCATGTCGTTGGGCAGTGGGGACAGGAACTGAGTCTGCCATATGGGCTTAGATGTTGAACTTCTTTGCTCTTGATCCTTCTAAATTCTAGTTTCAAGGAACCTCGCTCTCTTGGCTCTACTAAATAGTTTTTCTTAGTTTTATCAGTTTTGGCTAGTAGCTAGGTAGAAACTCCTGAGCACGTTTCTTGTGCACTAGTAGCTAGGTAGTTTTTTTATTTTTTATTTTTTATTTTTTTTATTTTTATTTTTTTATAACATGCCTATATTTCTATGTCAAAATTACATAGTGTATAGGCTCGCTTTTATCTAAGTGAGCGTTGCATATTGTCTTTTGAGATTACTGTATCATAGGCTAGTCATGTATTCCTACCTGTCCTTTGTGAGCAAGGCAGTGGAATGATTAGTTATTGTGATCTCGATCTTCATCATTCATTTTTTCATCTCTCAAAAAAAAAAAAAATAAGTCAAAAGTAAATGGGATGAGGTCGACTATGTTTTAGGAGACCCAATTACTGAAACGATTAAATTCTTCCTATGGTACCTCATGTATGGCCAATTAGATATACATTTTGGTACCTAAATTTTCAAAGAGGATAGTTTGGTACCTGAAGTTAGATTTTGTGTGACACTTTAGTTCTTATGTCGACTTTTTAGTTAAATAGAAGGGTAAAAATGACATTTAAGTATAATTTTATAAAAAATAAAATTAAAAACATGAGTTTTATGCGGGTGTTAGGAATGTCAAGCTACAGTTTTGCATTTCCATGCGGGTGTTAGGAAGACTATTGAAATCTTTATGTTTGGTAAGTTATCAAAATAGAAATCAATTATAATTTTCATTATATATCATTTACTAATTAAGGATATCAACTTATAAAGAAATAAAATACAATTTAAAAGGAAATACTGTTTTTTTTTTTTAAAGATGATCTAAGGACATTTCACACCAACCCTTTTGATACCTAAATTTTCAAAGAGGATAGTTTGGTACCTGAATTTAGGTTTTGTGTGACACTTTAATACTTATGTCGACTTTTTAGTTAAATGGAATGGTAAAAATGACATTTAAGTATAATTTTATAAAAAAATTAAATTAAAAAACATGAGTTTTATGCGGGTGTTAGGAATGTCAAGCTACGAAAATGGATTATTTTTCTTTCCGAACTAATTTGGAATGAAATAGCTAGGTTTTTGCATTTCTATGCGGGTGTTAGGAAGACTATTGAAATCTTTGTATTTGGTTAGTTATAAAAATAGAAATCAATTATAATTTTCATTATATATCATTTACTAATTAAGGATATCAACTTATAAACAAATAAAATACAATTTAAAAGGAAATATTGTTTTTTTTAAAAAAGAAGAAGATGATCTAAGGATGTTTCACACCAACCTCTTTGTCGTGACTCGAACCGAAGACCTAATAACCTATTTTCTAGATAATGGTGCTCTTTACCATGCCACTGGAGCTATCCCATTTCGTCAAATTTTGTTTAATTTGTCTTTGACGATGGGAATGGAAATGAAATACCACCTCTGAGTAGGTAATTCATTTCAGGCGTTAAGAGGGAGTCCATTTCCAGTTAAATCACATTTTTTGTTTTCTTTCCAATATCTAATTACAACCAAACAACACCTCTACTTGGAAAATAAAATGAAATCCTATTCCATACCATAATTTCTTGTCAACCAAACGGGGCCTAACCTCGTAAATATTTGTAGTTGAATTTAGGGGTTTTTAGCACTAACTGCATATTTGAACTAATAACCAATAGCAAAACTGTATTGCGTTTGGCCCATCCGCTGGGTTTAATTCCTTAAGGAGTGTCTCCATCCGTTAGTGAATCAATCATGTTAATGATAAAATCACAAAACTGTCCTTATAGGTTGAATAATGTATTTTAAGGCGTTGAAGGTTAGTAACATTATGAATAATTATCATTTGATACTTTTCTGTTTTAGTAGAAATTACTTATGAGCTTAATATAACTTTGGGACGAGTTTATCTCTACAAAAAAAAAAGCACCTTTTAAGCCTCAATTCAGAATCTACCGACCTACAGTAGGATACTCGTAGACTACTAACGTACCGTCAGCAAGTTACTCCTTCCAAACTCTCAATTCAGAATCTATTGAAATACGTTGTTATACAATAGTGACCCTTAGTATCCACTGACCCTCAGTAGAATTTCTAGAATACTGACTGTCAATAGATCACTAGTAGACTACTGACCTTTTGTAGGATACTCTTAGACTACACTACTAACCATCAGTAGGTTACTCCTTCCGAACCCATCTCTCTATTTCTCTTATACCCACGGAGCTCATATAGACCATATACCACCATCCTCTCAGATCTATCCATTTCAACCCCTCCTTGTTAATTCAATAACAAAACATCATGCTCAATACCAAATTCATAAAGCTTGAACTTAAACATGATATAAAACCAGTAAATACAGAACAAGAACATTAAACCAGAAACATGATCTGTATCCTACCATCAACTCTTTTAATCGGATCCATCTCTGATATAGAACCTGAAACAAGAAACAATGAGGCTATGCCTTCTGTTAGATCACCACCAAAAGCTTCTGATATGGACAGAACAATATGCTAAAGACGATGGGATCAACAGGGACTAAACCATCTATATATAAGGGATCTGTGATTCAAGAGTCCATCCATAAAGGACTACTTGAATCACAAGAAACCTAGTTAGACACTGAATGAATCACTGCAGTATTCCTCTCATAGAATCCGATAAGGTTTCCTTAGCTTTAGGAACAATACACAGTTTCCTAATGCAACTAGGAAAGCACAAATTATTATCCATGTTGAACTAGTATTCATACTTTGCTTATGATTCATGTATTCAGAATATTATTGTAACAAGTCCATTTATTTTCTAACAATCTCCCACTGGACTGTTACAACAAATCATGAAAATAAAGCTCCTGTAAGTATTAGACTAATCAACTTACTTAAGGGCGCGCCAGATAACAACCTGATACTTAAAACCTCATTCTCAGAACAGTCAAAATGCAGCTATACATGTAGAGCAAGAAACAACAAACATTTTAACAAACATTTTAACAAATCATGAAAATAAAGCTCCTGTAAGTATTAGACTAATCAACTTACTTAAGGGCGCGCCAGATAACAACCTGATACTTAAAACCTCATTCTCAGAACAGTCAAAATGCAGCTATACATGTTGAGCAAGAAACAACAAACATTTTAACAAAAATGCAGAGTTTCTGTACTACTAACATACACACCTGCAATTCACATGTTCAAAAACAGCAAAATTGATATATGCTTATGTGCATTTTATGAGTAAAAACATATATCAAAGTCCACCTTATGTTTCTTAAACTAGAAACTCAAGCAAAAAACTGTTCATCAATGGCTTCCTAATACTTGCACTACCAGAAAAGGCGTCATAGCCGACGACGCCATCTCGTCGGCCGTTTCCATTAATTCGTCGGCTATAGTCATAGCCGACGAAGTATCGTCGGCTATTCTCTCGTCGGGACTGCTCCGTCGGCTATAGTATAGCCGACGATACACCAGGTAAGTCGTCGGCTTATAAAACACTAGGTATAGCCGACGACAAAAGCGTCGTCGGTTATACTTCGAACATTGCCGACGACAAGATCGTCGGCTTCAACAATTACGTAATTGCCCCTAACCCGAAGTATAGCCGACGACGCTGTCGTCGGCTATCCGTCTGTTATAGCCGACGACACTATCGTCGGCCATACCAATCGCCGGTACCAGAACGGCTTTTTTTGCCGGAAGCCGGGAAGGTATAGCCGACGACATATGTCATCTTCGTCGGCTATAACAGTTATAGCCGACGAAATTTGGTAAAAATCGTCGGCTATAGCATTTATAGCCGACGAAATAATGCCAATATCGTCGGCTATAATCCCTAAATATTTAAAAAAAATTAAAAATTTAACTCGGGCCCAATTTCACTTCGTCTTCGGTTTAGCTGCAGAAAATGCACAACAAACATCCAAATATCCAACAAATATCCACATCAATCCATCCCTAATATCCTACATACTGTACAAATTAACCCCCTAACTACTCATCATCACCCCCTAAACGCGTAGCGTCGTCGACCGGATCGTTCGAGTTCCGGTGGCTATGGCTGTCCTGATCGGCTGGCGTACTCCGATGCGGGGGGGGAGTGGGGACGACGAACTGGGGCATCTGTGGCGGAGGCGGGGGCTGGAGTCCAGCCTGCTGGGCCTCCCAAGACTGCTGCATCCATCGGTACATCTCCGCCACAGATGCGTCTCTGGCCTGCTGCGCCGAAGCCTCCGCGGCCCTCGCCAACTCCGCCTGCTGGAGCGCCTCCACCGCCCTCGCCAACTCCGCCTGAGTCCTATGCAGCTGCGTCTGCAAGTCTCCTCTCGTCGAAGTCGCACGCTGCGTGCTGGGATTGGCCGGCGTGTACTTGAGAACCCCATCTCCCGCCGCGCCTAGGCCTCTCTGGTAGAAGTAGTTGTTCCCCGTCCCTACCGCCGCGTGCATGATCTGAGAGGCCAAGCGCGGCTCAAGGGTGTCGATCGTGGAGGCAAACTCCGCGATAGCCTCGTCGGACGCCCCGTCTCCCAGGGTGTCTCGCGCGATCCCGAAGGTGATCGCGTCGGTCTCCGCATCTATTTCGGCCTAATTGACAAGAAAATATATATAATAAACGAATTAAAAAAAATATATATAAATTAATTTAATGAAACACTTTTATTGAAGATGGGCGAATACTTACCACTTGGTCGGGACGCCCCGGATACATCTGCGCATGAATCCACGACAACGGCCTCAGCGGTCGGTCCCTCCTCGCCATCTCTGCCCACTGCCTCCAGGAGCGGGCGCCGCCGTGGTGGGGGTGCTCGTTCCTCCTGCGGTTGTCGCTGTTCGTCCGCGAGATTTTCTGTATTATAAGAACGAACATATAAACGCAAATATAAATTAGTAACTAAATTAAAATATTACGAACTAACCAAAATAAAATTATTAACTAATTTAGTTACTAACTAATTTAATTTAATTAGTAACTACTTAACTAACTAATTTAATTTAGTAACTAACTAACTTACTAACTACCTAATTTAATTTAATTTAATTTAATTTAGTAACAAACTAACTAACTACGTAACTAACCAACTAACTTAATTTAATAACTAATAACTAACTAACTAACTAATTAATTTAATTAAGTAACTACATAATTTAATTATTAACTAACATTAAAAAGTTATATACTAGCAGGCTAAATTTTCTTACCGAGACCCTGTCGCTCCCGAAGTAGGCTACCAGCCATAGCCACTCGTACTCCCTGTACCGGAACTCGTGGGGGGTTGCAGCTCGCCCCAAGCGCTGCTCCACATGGTACGTCCTGTAGTGCGTGGACAGCTCGTTCTTCCACTCGGAGTACCTATATTAACAAAACACAACTGTTAGATATATTCGTACACTGCCAATAAATATATTTATACAAAAAAAAGCAAAACACATAACCTGTTCTTCAGCTGCTCGTCTCTCCACCAGTCCAAGGTAGGATGGACTCTAAACCATTGCTGCAATATTATAAATTAATTAGAAAATATTTTTATATAGTTATAAGGACTGAATTCATAAATATTTATTTTCTATAATAAAAAACATATTTAACTCACCGACAGTGCATTGTACACTCGCGCCTTGATCTCATCGGGCACAGAGCCCCAGTCGGGCCACAACAGTGGGACCCTGTCCCGCACGAGCATGCCCGTCGCGTTGATGTACTTGGTGGTGGTGTCTCTCCGCTCAATCGGGCGTCCATCCTCACCGGGACCGGGCAGGATCTCTCTGATCCCACCGGCCAGCTCCCTCTCCAGGGTCGACATGTTCGCTGGCCCTCTGGTCCGTCTCGTCCCCGCGGGTTTATTGACGAGGACGCCTGTTAAAATGAACACATAGTTAAATAATTATTTAAACTAACTAATTAAATAATTAATTAAACAATCTAAATAATTAATTAAACTAACCAATTACCTGCGTCGTTGTACTGCTTGTCCTTCTCACGAACGGCCCACAGGCCGCGGCAGTCCTCTGAGTCGAAAGGACTGTAGAAGTAGGCCTCCTCCCAGGGAATCTCGTGGGGCCGGTCGTGCCTCCAAATCTGCCTCCCCCTGGCGTCGTACTCAGGGATGGCAGGGAGGAACTGGACCATGTACATCCCCGATGGCGGAGACATACGGGGCGTGGACCCTGAGGGGCCTGCTCCCCCTGACGGTGGGCCCCGTAGCTGTGGACGCTGTCGCTGTGGGGGGACAGGGAGCATCTCTGGAGGGTCCAGATCGGCGCGCGGTGGGGTCGGCTGCCGATCCTGGAACAGTGCTGAAGTGCACTGGGGTCTGGTGGCTCTGCGTCCTCCTCCGACACTCGAGTCAGGGCCCGCTCCCGTCGACTCATACGAGGAGCCCCCACGTGGATCGCTCGGGGTCAATCCCATCAAGGTCTCCTCTCGTCGACTCATAGGCCGGCCTAGGCCCCGACGACCGCTGGATCCGCTCCCCCCACGGCTGGATCCTGCCTGAGCGTCGGGGTCGCTCTCGGTCCGTCTGCCAAGCCATCGGTCTACAAAGCGACGGTTTCCTGCACAATTAGTATATAAATTCCATAAATTACACAAAAATTCCACAAAAAAATTAAAAACTTCATTCAATGTATATATACCTAATTATATATATACGTACCTAAATATATTTATACCTAATTATATATATATATTCCGAAATATAACACAAAATTCCTTAAATTTCACAAAAAAATATAATTTTTTTTTAAATATATATATACCTAATTATATATATACATAACTATATTTATACCTAAATATATATATATATATATATATATATATATATATTCCGAAAAAAAAAAATATATATATATATATATATCCTCCTAAAAATTACACAAAATATTTATACCTAATTATATATAAATTAGTATATAAATTAGTATACTAGTATATAAATTCAACAAAATTCCACAATTAGTATATAGAAACCGTAAATTTAACAAAAAATCCACAAAATTAGTATATAAATTCCACAAAATTAACAAATTTAACAAAAAATCCACACAATTCCATAAATTTCACACAAACCCTAAATTCCACAAAAAATTCACAAAAACCCTAAAATTCACAAAATTCGACAAAATTAATAAAAACCCTAAATGAGGCTCGATCGGGACTACCTGACATGGTGGTGCAGTCTGGACGAGGACCGGTGGTGCGGTGCGGCGGCGGCGGCGGCAGGGGGTTTCGGGTCGGCTAGGGGCGGCTGCGGCTGGGCGGCTGCAGCAGGGGCGGCAGAGGCGACGCAAGGCAGGGGCGGCTACGGCGGCAGGGGAAGCTACGGCGGCTCGGGGCGGCGGCGGCAGGGGGTTTCGGGTCGGGGAGGGGTCGGGCACGACGGGGAGGGGGCGGGGAGGGGGAGGGTAGGGAGGGGGAGGCTCGGTCGGCGTCGGTGGTGGTCGGTCGGCGTCGGGGAGGGACGGGCGGCTGCGGTAGTGGGGATTTAGGGTTTCTGGAAAATGAGGGAGGCGCCCTCTGTTTCGGTTTAAATCGAAGGACTATAGCCGACGATGTTATTTTAATTCGTCGGCTATACTCTGACGGGCCGGGCCGAAATCCGGGCCGGGCCGAAGTTGGGCTTTGCGGGCCGGTTATAGCCGACGAAGTTAAGAATATCGTCGGCTATAATATGCATATCGTCGGCTATAATATGAATCTCGTCGGCTATACTTTACGCTCTCAGCAGCCGTCAGATCTCGCCCATCCAACGGCGGACAATGAAACGGCGCGGATCGCAAGAGTTTAGCCGACGAAGTTAAGGATTTCGTCGGCTATTTCCTGGTCAACTGCTTGGTCAAACCTCTAAACGCTTTAAAACGGCAATTGACCCGTCTAGATGACGTTTTTTGGCCTGACCTTCAACAGAGAATAGTTTCAAATCGATGCGACGCAACTAACCGTATAAAAATTTTCCTCCAAATATTTACCGACCGTCAGGCTACCCATAGGAAAACGGAAGTAAAAAACACCTAACCGCAGCATTCGGCACACAGATTTTGTCGGAATCTTCCCATTTTTCAACCGTAGTCGTATTTCAATATTTCGGTCGTATCTTATTTCACGACACTTTTGCATTTGAACGGTCTACGTATGGTAACTATTTGAAACTATACATTCACTTAAACACTTAGTAAATAAGTTAAGGAACATTAGTGCATATGTTCCGATTTCGAATCTAAAAGTTTGGAAAATCTATTCCAACCGTCAGATATCACCGTTAAGATTAAATACATGTATGAAAAAAAATCCAACTACATCTGACAACGTTAAAGGCTCGATCGGGACGGTCAAACTGCTTGGTCAAACCTCTAAACGCTTTAAAACGGCAATTGGCCCGTCTAGATGACGTTTTTTGGCCTGACCTTCAACAGAGAATAGTTTCAAATCGATGCGACGCAACTAACCGTATAAAAATTTTCCTCCAAATATTTACCGACCGTCAGGCTACCCATAGGAAAACGGAAGTAAAAAACACCTAACCGCAGCATTCGGCACACAGATTTTGTCGGAATCTTCCCATTTTTCAACCGTAGTCGTATTTCAATATTTCGGTCGTATCTTATTTCACGACACTTTTGCATTTGAACGTTCTACGTATGGTTTCGGTCAATATACTTTAGCCGACGACTTGCAAGTCGTCGGCTACAGTATAGCCGACGAATTGGAAGTCGTCGGCTACAGTATGGGCATTATAGCCGACGAATTATGGTCCATTTCGTCGGCTATAACGCTGATCTTTCTGAAAATTTGCCATTTAGGGCCTGAAAATTGCCTATTTCACCTGATAAATTCCTGAATATCGCACAAACAAATCAATACAATTTCCCATAAATTCGGAAAACGGTAATTAAGGACAAAAAATATTTTCATACATGCATGCACCATCGTACACAAATACATACATAAATAGTATACTAAGGATGATAATCAGAATCATCCTCATCACTTGAGTCAGACGTAGTATAGTAGTTAATATCTGGCAACCGGTGCTCGTACTCGTCGTCTGAGTCATCGTCGGCCTGATATAGATGATTCGGATTAACATCATACATGGGCACCTGACCCCTAGGAAGTCGGACCACTCTGCCCGGCGTCACATTATTATCGCGGATGGTGGAGGATTCCGGAATGTCGCCGGCGTCCGGCTCTTGGTATGCGGTCGCTTCTTGACACTCTGTGCTCACACCAAGTGTGGTAGCACTGTATATGTCTCGCTGAGACACATGGTTAACTACCTTCCACGTGCCTTTGTTCAAAGGATCGTCAAGATAAAAGACCTTTTTGGCCGCTGTGGCGAAAACAAAGGGGTCGTCTTCATACACACTAGTGGCGGTATTCACCGAAAGTATGCCGTACTGATCGATCCGTATGCGGTGCGGCCTAGTATCAAACCATCGACACTTGAACAAGTGGACTTTCATGCGGTTCCCATAAATGAGTTCAACAACTGACTGTAGGACACCGTAAAAATCCACGCCCCCCTCTGCACCATCCACCATCACCCCACAATTCTGTGTTTTGCGTTCCCCGTCTCTAACTTCACATATATACTTAACGCCGTTGACATCACACATTGGGCGGACTGTGGAAGATATCGGCTTCATCGACAACAGCCTCAATTCCTCTGAGTAATTTGTATGACCACCACTCGCAGCCACTTGCATCAGCTGAAAAATATAACTCAAATCACTCGGTGTGTTTATGATTAAAGAATAGGGAACTGTAAAAGAAAGCCATCTAATATATATATTTATACACTTACCCATTGTGGAAAATAGTCTGCAAACGTCGTGTTGTGGTAGTCGACATCACCGCGAACTTCCTTGCAGTGAAGATGGTGACGTTTCCAATATTGTACCTCCGGACAGTTTATTAGAACCCACCAGTGGGCAATCCCTACCTCATGGTCAGGCAACTTGTCCACACCCTTTTTCTTGAAGCTTCCGTATGGTACAACAGAGTTGGCGACGATAGATAGGTTGAACTCGGGGTCATCTCGACTTGGATGTTGTGGGGGGTCCTCCATCGCTCCCAAGTACAACTTGGCGTACGTTACACACTCATGCGCAATGTAAGCTTCAGCAATACACCCCTCAGGCGCAGATTTATTGTGCGCATATTTCTTGTAGTCTCCAAGTTGTCTGCAAGGTTAACAAGTGCATGTTAAGAGCATGCAACTTTTATTTAAAAACATGTATAAATCAAATTTATGAATAACATGTACCTTTCGATGGGATACATCCAAGTGTAGTGTACGGGACCGGTAAGCAACAATTGTTGGGGAAGATGGATCATCAGGTGAGGCATGATGTCAAAGAAGTTTGGGGGAAATATCCTCTCGAACTTGCACAAGATAAAAACGATTTCCTCATGCATTCTCATGAGGTCTGATTTTCTAACTTCTCTAGCGCATAACTTCTGGAAGAATCTTGACAACGCCACCAACGGCTCAACCACTTCATCCTCCAAGTACGCTCGAATGAAAATAGGGAAGAGGCGTTGAAGCAGTACATGGCAGTCGTGACTCTTCAATCCGTACATCTTGTTGTCTCGGTAGTTAACACACTTGCTTATGTTACCCGCATAGCCATAAGGATACCTGCATAGCCATTAACAACAATTAGATTTCATGCATATATAGTCGTCCAACAACAGATGGCGGATTCTTTAGGGAATACATGCCTAATAAAAAGTTACCTGACATTACTCAGCCATCCAAAGATTTCATGTTTCTGGTCCCTGGTGACGGTGTAAGGAGCTTGGGGCATTTTGCTCCTGCCCTCTCTCAACCACAAATGGTCCCGCAGTCCCATATTTCTCAGATCAACGCGTGCCTTGGGGGTGTCTTTTGTTTTCTTCTCCCAATTCAAAACTGTGCCAACCACGGCTTCACCCACGTTCTTCTCTATATGCATGACATCCAGGTAGTATCTGGTAGCCAACCTGGCCCAATAAGGAAGTTCCCATAAGATGCTCTTGTGTGACCAGAACCTATACCGATCCGGCCTCTCTGGAATCGTGCGCAACACATCGGGATGATTGCTAAGCGGACCAAAGTCATACTCATTCAACACTGCCAATATTTCCTCCCCTGTCCATTGCTCCGGTGCCCAGCCCCTTTCTTCAGTCCCATCAAAAGCCTGTGCATCGTCCCTAAATGGATGGTCATGCGGAAGCCAACGACGGTGACGCATCTGGACAATCTTGCTGCAATGAGGACTGGAGCAATCAACAGTCATGCACTCTGAACAAGCCCTGTAACCCCTGGTGACGCTGCCCGACAACATACCCCTCCCAGGAAAGTCACTGATCGTGCCAACAAGCATGGCATGCATCCGGAACATCTCATTTTTGAACCGGTCGTAGACCAGGTGGCCGTTCAGACTCAAGTACCGAAGCTCCTCAATTACGGGTCTCAAATACACATCGAGACACTTTCCCGGATAACCTGGGCCTGGAATCAACAATGTGAGCATGTTATATTCCTTCTTCATGCACATCCACGGTGGAAAGTTGTACGGAATCAAAATAACTGGCCACACACTGTACTGAAGCTCTTTCTTGCCAAAAGGGTTGAAACCGTCGGATGATAGCCCTAGCCAAACATTTCGAACCTCTGATGCAAATTCGGGAAACTCCAACACGTTCTTCTTCCAAGCCTCTCCGTCGGCGGGATGTCTAAGGGTGTCATCGTCAGGCACATTCCTCTCAGCCCACCATCTCATAGCTTCGGCCGTGAAAGCACACATGAACAACCGCTCAAGCCTATCAATCAGCGGGAAGTACCGAAGTATCTTCACAGCTTTCTTGTTCCCTTTAGGAGTGAACTTATACCGCTCTGTATTGCATAATGGGCAGTATTCAAGATCTGCAAGTCCTTCCCCGTAAAACAGAACGCAATCGTATCTGCATGCATGAATCTTGATGTAGGAAAGGCCGAGATCTTTAAGGATATGTCGCACCTTATGATGACTGGTAGGAAGCCGATGTCCGGGGGGCATCGCCCCACCCCATAGCCGAAGCCAATCATCAACCGATTTGACAGTGCCTTTGTTCTCCGTTTTGATCTTCATCACTCCCATGACAGATTCAAGGACAGTCTTACTGCATCCGGGGTACAACGGAGTCTGTTGCAATGCGATCAGGTTGTTGTACTTTTCCATACCACTTGTGTTGACCGGAGATCGGGGTAATGGCTCGAGTGGCTCAATATCAGGGAAACACTCCATCTCCGGAGGTGGGAGTTGCACATCTGGTGCTTCCTCAAAGACACCGCTCTCACGAGGAAACATATCGTTGATCCAGTTCGTTGTCGGATCATTGGAGGAACTCCCTCTCTCGGCAAATTGTCCATGATCATGACGACCCGCAAACTCTGGTTCACCGTGATAAATCCAATTAGTGTATAGGACCCAAAATCCATATCTAGCCAGGTGTTGCTCCACTGTCTCTATGGAAAACCGGTGTCGTGGGGTGGCACACTTGCACTTTTTACACGGACAATAATGAAGTGTAGTGTCTCCACAGTTAGCCATCACAAAATCCAGGAAACTCCTAACTCCATCATGATACGCCTGATCCCATCTTCCAAGGGTAATCCAACTCTTGTCCATCCTGTAAATTCAAGAAATAAATATAGCTATATATAGATATGTATATATGCACGTACTACGTACGTACGCACGTACTAATTAATTAAAAAATTCATCATTACACACACACATATATATATATATATATATACACATGCATCCCTAAATTAATTAAAACATGGTCAATCTCCCTAATTAATTAAACACAATGTATTTTTTATATATACCAACAATATATTTTTAATTACAATTAAATTAATTAATATATATATACATTTTTTCATCAAATTCATCTAAAATCACCTATAAATCAACAATCAATCACTAATCTTCAACAAAACTTCAATTCTATCTAACCAATACAACATATATATCAACCCATTAATAATCTCATCTCAACACATATATATATATATATATATATATATATCAAATTAATCACACATTTATTCTAATTAAACTCTAAATTAACACACCTCTGCATATAACCAACTAAATCAACACACACAGCAATATACGTACCTTTCAAGCTTATGGCCGAGGTTTTGGACGATTTCAGAGCGTTTTGGACGATTTCATCGACGAATGAGCTCCCTGATGCAGAAGGTTGATCTGATATAAGAGTTATAGCCGACGAATACCCTCCTCGTCGGCTATAACCAAAAACTTTTCGTCGGCTATAACTCTTATAGCCGACGAATACCATTCTCGTCGGCTATAACCAAAAACGTTTCGTCGGCTATAGTTATAGCCGACGAGTTGTCGGCCGTCGTCGGCTATAATATTATAGCCGACGATGTGGCCGACGAAATAGTAATTCGTCGGCTATAAGGGGTTATAGCCGACGAGATACTATTTCGTCGGCCGTTTTTTCCCATATCGTCGGCTATAACCCCTTTTCTGGTAGTGTTGAACTGTATTTATCATAATTTGCCATGATAAAAGCCATCTGATAGCAAGTACAAAAATAAAATCAAAATAGTATGACAAAATTCAGATGATTAAAAACATAATGCTGCAGCAATCAATATTTTTCTGAAAATACCTCAAAATACTGAAAAAATCAACTGTCAATACAAAACATAATGTGAATAAATCACAGCAACTCTCAAAAAACTCAAAACTGAAAATTTCTAATTTTTGCTTCTAGTTTAAACTCCCACTGGACCTTAAAACTCTAGCCTCGATATAACTCCCATGTTCTTGATGTGCTCCTTGAAAACGCCAACTGCTAGAGCTTTGGTGAAGGGATTTGCAAGTTGTGAGTTGGTGTTAATACTTAATACACTGACTTCTCCACGTTTTACTCTCTGTCTAACATCATAGTACTTCAAATCAATGTGTTTTGAATTACTAGACCTTTTGTTATTTTTACAGAAGAACACAGCTGCTTCATTATCACAATAAATCACAAGTTTGTCTTCAACTATGTGACTTAAAACCTCAGTTTGAATCAGAAAATTTCTAATCCAAAGTCCCTCACACATGGTCTCATAAACAGCAATATACTCATCCTGTATTGTAGAAGTGGTCACCAAAGTTTGCTTCATGGTCTTCCAGGCTATAGCTCCTCCAGCCATCATGAAAACATATCCACAGGTTGACTTATTAGATGTAGGAAAATTCTCGGCAAAGTCAGAATCTGAATATCCTGTGAGATTTAGATCTTCCACATGTCTATATACCAGCATACTACTTTTAGTACCCTGCAGATATCTCAAAACTTTCTTTCCTGCAACCCAATGCTCATGACTAGGATTTGATTGAAACCTAGACAT
The DNA here is from genome assembly GCA_963682095.1 of Potentilla sterilis. Taxonomy (NCBI): domain Eukaryota; kingdom Viridiplantae; phylum Streptophyta; class Magnoliopsida; order Rosales; family Rosaceae; genus Potentilla; species Potentilla sterilis. The sequence continues at coordinate 36,914,553 of OY821757.1, read as the reverse complement.
GATTCCAACTGGAAAGGCCAAATCTGGTCTGATGTAGACTTGAGCATACATTAAACTACCAACAAGTCTAGCATATGGTTTAGAATCCATAGCAGCTTTTGCATCCTGAGACTTGTTTTTAGTTAGCTTGTCTCCTTTGGACATAGGTACTTCACCAGTTGAGCACTTTTCCATATTGAATCTTTTCAGAACTTTAGAAATATAATTCTTCTGAGATAGGCCTAAAAACTTGCGAGTTCTATCTCTTTTAATCTCTATTCCAAGTACATATGAAGCCTCACCTAAGTCTTTCATGTCAAAATTCTTTGACAGAAAGCTCTTGGTATCCTTTAGCATTTTTACATTAGTGCTGGCCAAGAGTATATCATCAACATATAATACAAGAAATATGAAATTATTTCCAGAGACCTTCAGATAAACACATTCATCAACTATATTTTCAGTGAATCCAAAAGAAGAGATCACTGAATCAAATTTCTTATACCATTGTCTAGAAGCCTGCTTTAATCTATAAATGAATTTCTTTAACCTGCAGACTAAATGCTTACTGCCAGCATTGACAAAACCTTCTGGTTGTTTCATATAGATCACTTCATCCAAATCACCATTCAAGAAAGCTGTTTTAACATCCATTTGATGGAGTTCCATATCAAAATGTGCCACTAAGGCCATGATAATTCTGAAAGAATCTTTTGTTGAAACTGGTGAAAAGGTTTCTGTGAAATCAATTCCTTCTTTTTGTGTGAAACCTTTAGCTACAAGTCGTGCTTTATGTCTTTCAACATTTCCAAATGCATCTCTTTTGGTTTTAAACACCCATTTGCAGCCTATAGGTTTCTGGTTTGGATTTGGTTCAACTAGCTCCCACACTGCATTACTATCCATTGACTTTATTTCTTCTTGCATTGCAATCTGCCACTGCATAGACTCTGAACTTTCTACTGCTTGAGCAAAACTAGTGGGATCATTGTCATTTGAGCAGTCTAGCTATTTCTACTTCCCCTTCATTAAAATAGACATGATAATCACTATTTTCCCCATATTTTGGTTTCTTGGCTCTGGTGGACCTTCTAAGCTGAGGAGGTGGATTTTGTTGGTTTACAGGAAGGTTATGTTGCTCTATGTTTTATTCTGGTTGGTTCACTTGAGGCTCATGCTGAACTGCAGGTTCAGCTTGATCCTCATCCATTTGCATTTCTTGATCAAAATTTTGATCTTCTGCATTGGTTTCTGTTAAACTTTCAGAGGCTAGATTATTGGTTTTGAAAGGTAAAGCTATTTCCATATCTTCATCTAGCATAATTTCTTCAAAGTCTGCAGATAAATCTTCAAGCTTTGTATTATGCACTTTTTCACTCAGAAACTTTACTTGATGTGTTTCAAAAATCCTAGGTGAATGTTTAGAAGAATAAAGCTTGTACCCTTTGGACTTATCTGGATAACCAATAAAATAGCAGCTAATTGTTTTAGGATCAAACTTATTAATGTTCGAGTTGTAAACTCTTGCTTCTGCATGGCATCCCCAAACATGACAATGATGAAGACTTGGTTTTCTTCCAGACCACAATTCGAATGAGGTTTTGTTTATAGCTTTACTTGGAGTTCTGTTGCAAATATAATTTGCTGTTTTTAAAGCTTCACCCCATAGAAATTTAGGTAGGCCAGTGGTGCACATCATGCATTTGACCATATTTAAAAGTGTCCTATTCTTTCTCTCAGCATCACCATTCTGTTGAGGGTTGAATGGTGTTGTATATTGAGCTTTTATGCCTTGTTTCTCAAGAAACAAAGCAAAAGGACTCTTAGATTGGCCTTTCTCTGTGTATTTTCCATAAAACTCTCCCCCTCTATCTGATCTTACTGTTTTGATCTTCCTTTCCAGTTGGTTTTCTACCTCAGTTTTAAAAACTTGAAAAGCTTTTAAAGCTTGAGATTTCGCAGAGAGTAGAAAAACATAGCAGAATCTGGAGTAATCATCTATAAATGTGATAAAATACACATTGCCACAGATAGTCTTATGCTGAAAAGGGCCACAGATATCAGTATGGATTAACTCAAGTAGATTTTGGCTTCTATATGCAGTCTTTTTCCTCAAGTTTGTGAGTTTTCCCTTATAGCATTCAACACATTCATTTAAGTCTGAAAAATCTAGTTCTGGTAAGATATTGTTTTTTATCAGAAGTTTCAGTCTTTCTGCAGAAATATGGCCAAGTCTTCTATGCCACAAAAAGGCAGACTTTTCATTGATTTTAGTTCTTTTAACACCTGTTAAAGTGTTAGGACTTTGAGTGCATTCTGGTTGTTGTGTTCTTTCTGTTTCAACAAAAGAAATTTCTTGTTGAGGTGTAGAACAATTGAGCTGTAAATAACCATTCATGATTGCACCAGAACCAATATTCATAGAATTCCTTGAAATAATTATTCAATTATCATCAATCAAAAGTCTACAACCAGCATTGACCAAAAGACTAACCGAAACTAAATTCCTTCTAATGGAAGGTACATAAAAAATATTATCTAAAACTAAAAATCTTTCAGAACCAAAACTGAGCCTCAATGTGCCTATTGCCTTGACTGCTACTCGCATGCCATTTGCCACTCTTAGGTTGATTTCATCATTTTTTGGGGTTCTCTTTTTTGTGAATCCCTGCAAAGAATTAGTTATATGCACTGGAGAACCAGAATCTAACCACCAGCTAGTAGGTTCAACATTTAAAAGGTTAATTTCTAAAGCAAAAATCTAAGAAAATTGCTTACCCTTCTTAACCAACCAATTCTTGTAGCCAGTACAATCCTTCTTCATGTGTCCTATCTTTTTGCAAAAATAGCACTTGAACCGGAAAGGTTTTGTTTCTCCTGAGTTTGAAGCTTTAGTGATGGTTTTGACAGGTTTAAGCTTGTTCTGAGGCTTTTTCTTCTTAGGCTTTTCAACAAGGTTTACTGTAGTGCTAAGCTCTCCTTGTTCTTTCTTGATCCTTGCCTCTTCATCACACCATATAGAGATCAACTCATCTATGGACCGGTTTTCCTTTTGAGCATTATAGCTAGTTCTTAAGTGGCTATAACTGCTAGGGAGTGTATCAAGTACATGATGTACTATCAACTCATCTTTAACTCCCTGCCACATTTCCCTTAGTCTAGCATTGATGTTTACTAGCTTTAGAATATGCTCTCTAACTGATCCAGACTGAGAAAATTCTATACTATGATATTCCTTATTAAGCCTAGCAATCTCAGACTTTTCACTTTCTTTAAATTTGGCTGCAATAGCATCCATGAATTCTGTTGCTAAGTCTGGTTCTGCAATGCTGCCCCTTATGGTGTTTGACATAGAGGTTTTGATAAGATTTTTAGCCATCCTGTTTGACCTCATCCACTTCCTATAATGGTCTCTAACTTCCTTAGAATCATCTCCAGCTGGTACTTCTGGCCTGTCTTCATAGAAACAGTAATCCATGTTGTCTTGCACACTCATGTAGTTTTCTATCGATTCTTTCCAGGCCCTATAGTTTGTTCCAGTGAGTACCAAAACAGAACTAAGGTTCACATAATGTTTTCCTAGAAGCAAAAGAAGAAAAGAAACTTAGTGAGTTCTTGGTTTTGTAAGGCTTTAAAGAGTTTTCAGTGTTTTATGAAGTTGTTAGCTTATTAAAAAACAAGCAATTCAAAAGCAAAATCAAAACCAACAGAGAAAACACATGATTTTATATATACTTGCATCTTTCAGTCCATAAACCATAAAACAATATTAAAGCAACACTTTTGAGCAGAAACTAAATATTCTGTATTATTCTGTAAGTCTTGATCAATAAGCCATGTCAAACCAAACTATGTTATACAGAGAAAATAATCCACATCTTTGGACAGAAGAAAATTTCTATGTATCCAGAGATAATTCAGTTTGATATGCATATTGCTGTTTTGAGTTCTAAAATCATAATCTGTCACTTCTTTGGAAGATACAATGATATGATTTTAGAACTCAAAACACAATTATCAATCTTGTTTTTATAATCATATGTATTCTCCTGATATCAATGAGGAATGCTTTGTGCAATATACTCATTGATATCAGCAGAATACTACAAAATTGATGATTTCCATCTTTATGCTTTCTAACCAGAATTCGTCTTTGTAAGAAAACTTTTAAGGAAATCCATGCATCTGTAATTCTATTAGCATATATAAAACTTAGGGAGATCATAATATGTATAATAGAGTCACAGACTTATCTTCATTGATTCAATCCAATTTCATAGAGCATAACCTGTATTGAAAATTTCATCCAGCCACAGAACAACACAATTCCCAACTTATGTGCACGCTGGGAGTGCTCTAGGGTTCTTATGCATATATATACATATAATTATTATAGTATAACATGCTTGAATTGAAATTGTTTACGAAAAACCTGATTTTGCTTTTTCCCAAATTTTGCTGCATAAAGGTTTTTAAAGCAGAAGAATCTCTGATTGCAGCATTCGCCTTGATCTTGGCTTCTTAATCCATGGCTGTGTTGGAGTTGAATTCCATACAAGACGCAGAGCATCTCTGGCTTCTCTGGTTCATCCCCTTCCCTTATCTGCTTTTTGCAGAAATCGACCGTTAAGAGCCAACGGCTATTTCTGCAGTTTAAAAACTTTTGCTTCGGGTCTGGTATGAACCGGGTCAGCCTTTTTGCACATGGGTTGCCAAGAACACGACCCGAAAACAAAACCAGAAAATTTCCTTGTTCTTTAAAATTGGTTTTTCAAAAAATACTTTGATCAAGCAACCGATTTTATGAGCACAGATGTGCTCTGATACCATTTGTTAATTCAATAACAAAACATCATGCTCAATACCAAATTCATAAAGCTTGAACTTAAACATGATATAAAACCAGTAAATACAGAACAAGAACATTAAACCAGAAACATGATCTGTATCATACCATCAGCTCCTTTAATCGGATCCATCTCTGATATAGAACCTGAAACAAGAAACAATAAGGCTATGCCTTCTGTTAGATCACCACCAAAAGCTTCTGATATGGACAAAACAATATGCTAAAGACGATGGGATCAACAGGGACTAAACCATCTATATATAAGGGATCTGTGATTCAAGAGTCCATCCATAAAGGACTACTTGAATCACAAGAAACCTAGTTAGACACTGAATGAATCACTGCAGTATTCCTCTCTTAGAATCCGATAAGGTTTCCTTAGCTTTAGGGACAATACACAGTTTCCTAATGCAACTAGGAAATCACAAATTATTATCCATGTTGAACTAGTATTCATACTTTGCTTATGATTCATGTATTCAGAATATTATTGTAACAAGTCCATTTATTTTCTAACACTCCTCTCTCCCATATTATTCTTCTACCTAAAACGACGTTGTATCTCTGCCTCTACTCAAATCTGACCTCCCGGTTCTACCTCGAACTGGAACACCACCGCATCGACACTTTGATCGCCTCCCTGACTCTTGGAACTCCTCCTACTCGTCTTCAATAAGATCGATGACGGTTGAGGCCTTCACTGCGTCAATTCTACTTTCTCGTCTCGCAAGTCGAATACGTCGTCGTCATGGTCGATTGCATCATCTCAGACGATGATTCGTCATCCTTTGGGTTTGCTGATCATCCTCCTCGGTGTTGTCGCTAGCTATTGAGAGAGAGAGAGAGAGAGAGAGAGAGAGAGAGAGAGAGAGAGAGAGAGAGCACTGAGTGGCAAGTTTTGTGTTTAATTTGACGTTGTTGGGTCATTTTGGTAAAATTACAGTAACGGGTTCTAATAAAAAACGGAAGAATTTAACAGATTTGTTGCGCACGGGAAATATTGAAATGCGGCTCCTTACTGGTAATAATGGACTCAAATATGTAGTTATTGGTTAATTTGTATTGAATTTAACCTTAGCTAGCTGAAGTTTGGGAGGGTGACTTGTAGCTTCTTAATCTACACCTTTACTAACAGTAACGTACATTGTTATCTGAGAGATGTTAGGCAGCCATAAAAACGATCCGCTTGTCCAAGCGCTTCTCAATCCCTTCCTTGATCTTTCATCTCTTTCTACCTCTTCCATTTCCAATGTCTTCAACTCATAATACCTCCCACCGAGCTATATTAATATTTAATACCTCTCCATACTACCCTAATCAGCTTTGACTTCTCACTATCAACATCCTTATTCTACCTCTACCCACTTCTTCATCTTTTATCCTCAGAATCAAATTTCTCCATGATTCAATCTAAAAATAGTTTACCCTCTAATCTATCCCAGGTTAATTTCAAAAAAAAAAAAAAAATATTTATGCATTTTGGTAATAAATATGTATGGTTCTTTTCGACTTACATGCAGCTATACCTCCTCCTTCAATTCACAAGCCTGGTGCAAAATTCCTTGGCTACTCACTTGCTTTGCTTACTTGAGGTCTCCCAGCTTTGTTAAGCCATGCTGTGAAAAGAAACTGCAAGGAGCGAGAGAGTAGAATAATATGATTGTAATGTATTCTGAAATTATTATTATGTTTCTCCTTAAGGGGAGATATATATAGTGATACAACCCTAACTCTACAAGGTAAGTATACCTAAAGATTAAATAGAGCAATTCACCTATATACACAAGGAAAATAATAATCTCTATAATATTCTACACTCTCCCTCAAGTTGGTGCATATATGTCAATCATGCCAAACTTGTCAATTGAATCATCAAAAACTTTCCTTGACACTAACATCCGCCAATTGGTCCTCTGTATAGACAAAAGGAAAACTAATGACCTTCTTGTCTAAATTCTCCTTAATAAAGAATCGATCTACCTCCACATGTTTCGTTCGATCATGTTGAACTAGATTATGGGCAATTTCAATTGCTGAGGTGTTATCACAATGTAGATCCATTGGCTTTTCAAGTTTGATACCTAAACTCTTTAACACGTTTCGGATCCATAACAATTCACATACGCCATGTGCCATACCTCGAAATTCTGCTTCTGCACTTGATCTAGCAACCACTTTTTGTTTCTTACTACGCCAAGTCACTAGATTTCTCCCAACAAATGTAAAGTATCCAGAAGTAGATCTCCTATCAGTCTTATCACCAGCCCAATCAGCATCTGTATATCCCAAGACTTCAAATTCTTTTTTCTTTTCAAACAACAAACCCTTGCCAGGTGCCTTCTTAAGATATTTCAAAATACGATATACTGCATCCATATGCTCTTCACTAGGACAATGCATAAACTGACTCACCACACTTACAACGTAAGCAATATCAGGTCTAGTATGAGAAAGATAAATAAGTCTCCCTACTAGACGTTGATATCGTCCCTTGTCTGTCAGAACTTGATCTGGATAAATAGCTAGGTTGTGATTCATCTCAATTGGTGTCTCAGCTGGTTTGCAGTCAAGCATCCCTGTTTCAGCTAACAAATCAAGTACATACTTGCGTTGGGATAAGGAAATTCCCTTTTTAGACCTTGCCACTTCAATCCCAAGAAAATATTTAATTGTCCAAGATCTTTCATTTCAAACTCTTTTGAAAGATATCTTTGTAGAGCTTCCATCTCTTTTGGGTCATCGCCTGTGACAATCATATCATCAACATATACTATCAGAGCAGTAATCTTACCCTGACGACGCTTAATGAACAAGGTGTGATCTGAGTTGCTCTGTTTGTAACCAAACGCCTTCATTGATTTGGAAAACCTCCCAAACCAAGCTCTCGGAGACTGTTTTAAGCCATATATATAGAGACTTCTTCAACCTACAGACCTTACCAGCATCACAAGGCTTATTACTGACACCTGGTGGTAAGTCCATGAACACTTCTTCATCTAGATCTCCATTGAGAAAAACATTCTTCACGTCAAATTGCTGAAGAGGCCAATCTTTATTTGCTGCAAGTGAAATTAGGACTCTAACAGTGTTAATCTTTGCGACAGGTGCGAAAGTCTCCTGATAATCAATTCCATAGCGCTGAGTGTATCCCTTGGCAACTAGCCTTGCTTTATATCTATCAATGCTCCCATCAGCTTTAAGTTTTACGGTAAAGACCCACCGGCACCCAACGGTCTTCTTAATTACCAGTTGGCATAGTGACAATATCCCAGGTTGAATTCTTTTGTAAGGCTTCAAGTTCTTCATTCATTGCTTGTTTCCACTTGGGATCTGCCAAGGCGTCAGGAACATTGCTAGGAATAGATACATTGGATAATTGATTAACAATAAGAGCATGTGATCCAGACAACTTATGGTTTGACATGTAATTAGCTACAGGGTATTTGACTTTTGCTTTAATATATGGTTCATAATGTTTTTGAGGAATACCCTTAGTAGCTCTATGTGACTTTCTAGGTTCATTAGAGAGAGATGATACCTGTGGGACATTTGCAGCGGATTCTTCAGTTATTGATGTAGATTGGGGAAGAGAAACTGTACTTGGTGTGGAGGATATTCTTCTTGTATTGCTTTGAGAATTCGATGACCCAGTGCTGATGAGATCACAATACTTAGACATGTCAACATCAAAACATGTGGGCTGGTTTCTTTGACTTTCATGGTGAATATGGCTCGGCTCGGCATCATTGATAATTGCCTTAGCAAGCTCTGACACCGTGTCAGCATCTATGGCCTGGCTTGGTACGGCTCGGCTCGATGTGGCCCGGCTCTGGGGAAGCAAGGCAGGGATAAGCATGCCGGTTGACTCCTCCATACTGGTTCACTTCTCCGTGTGGGGAGCGGACTGTTCTTGGTCAGTCGCTCCCTCTCTGCTCTCTTCCTCTTGTCTTCTCTGTTCTGTCTTCACATGGCCATTTGTTGGCTGACATGATTTGCATTCAGTAGAAACCACTTGTTGGGTTTCACGTGGTCCGCTGTCTTCTATTACCTCTGTGTTAGTACCATATTTCTCCTCTAGTGCTTCTATATCCACAAATTCTTCTAGCTCACAAACATGTCCAGAATTCCCTTCATACGATTTCTCCCCCTGAAGGGAAGACACAGGTGTAGAAGGAAAAAATGGTTCGGCTTCACGGAAGGAGACATCAAGAGAGACGTGAACCGTATCTGTGATGGGATCATAACAGCGATATCCCTTTTGAAATTCAGCATATCCAATAAACATACACTTCCGATCACGGGGATCAAGTTTGTTACACTGAGGTTTGTGAATATGAACATAGACAACACAACCAAAGATACGAGGCTCCAAATTTGGTAAGGGCGGAACTGAGAGGAGAGTCTGAAGTTTCTGATGAGGGTTTTGGAATTGAATTACGCGAGATGGGGTGCGGTTAATGAGGTATGCAGCAGATTTCACAGCTTCGCTCCAATACTTGCGAGGAACATGCATGCCGAATAAAGAGGCCCGAACAATTTCAAGCAGCTGTCGATTCTTCCGTTCTGCTAATCCATTTTGTTGTGGAGTATATGTATTGGAAGTTTGATGGCGAATGCCATGAGTGCTCATAAACTCTTGCATATGACCATTAACATATGCTCCACCGTTGTCAGACTGAAAAACACGAATAACCTGTTGATATTGGGTTGACACCATCTTGTGAAATTCCTTGAACATAACACAAACTTCACTTTTATTCTTTAGCAAGGAGACCCATGTCATCCGTGTACAATCATCAATAAAGGTCACATAGTAACGAGCTCCAGAAAGAGAAGGGATCTTGGCAGGGCCCCAAACATCTGAATGAACTTTCATAAAAAGAAGAGGACTTTTATTCAAACTAGGAGAATAGGGAATACGGTGGCTCTTGGCCAGTTCACATACATCACAATGAAAGTCTGACTCGCTCACAAGGGAAAAAAGATGCGGTTGTAGCTTTTTAAGATAAACAAAAGAAAGGTGTCCTAATCTGCGATGCCATAACCAAACTGTGTCCTTTGCATGCTCCACATTATTGACTTGATTGACTTGTCAAAAAAAACGTTGTTCACCACTCTCTGTCAGGTCCAAGTAGTACAGTTTCCCCCTTCTAACACCATAACCAAGAATCCGGAGTTAGAATGTCCTGAAAGACACAGAAATATGGATAAAAAGTAACAAGACATGTGAGTGCCAAAATAATTTGACCAACAGAGAGAAGATTATGGGCTAGAGAAGGAACAACCAACACAGAATCCAAGGTTAAGGTATCAGACAAGTCAATAGATCCTTCTCCGATAACTGGAGTTGGAGTACCATCAGCAGTAGAGACATTATTTTGGGAAGAGAGATGTAAATTTTTTATGAGACTAGGATCATTTGTCATGTGGTCAGTTGCTCCCGTATCAATTATCCAAGATCTATTCGAGAAAACCTTACCAGGTGTACCTGATTGTTCTACATTAGCGGAGGCAAGAGTAGACTGCTCATCCTCTGTAGTAGCCACAACATCTTTTGCTTGATTCTTGCGAGGCTTCCTAGTGAAATCCCACCAGTCAGGATATCCAATGACTTCATAGCATCGATTCTTGCTATGTCCAACTTTGCTACAAAGAGGACATTTAGTGTTAGCATAAGGATTAGGCTTAGCTGGGAATCTACGAGCTGGTGGTCCAGCTGGTGGCTTAGCTGGGAAGCCAGGTGAAGGTCCTTGTCGACGTTGAACTATCATAGCAGAGGACTCTGCGTATCCCATTGCCTGCCGCTCCGAATGCACCTTTCGGACATATGCATAGCTCTGCTCCAATGTGAATTTGGGATCTTTGTGAAGGATCTCTCCACGAACTTGATCATACTCTGAATCCAGTCTACTGAGGAAGATGTGAACTCGCTGTCGTGCAATGACATTTGTTTCTTGAACAACAGCACCTACTGTGTGATTTTGAGAAGCAGTGCGCTGATCAATCTCCTGAAACATTCCTACCAATTCATTGTAGTAGATGGCAAGAGTACGACCATTTTGTTTGGCTGTAAAACACTTCCTATTCAATTCAAAGATGCGAGTCTCATCAGAATCATCATAAAAAGTTTGTTGAACGGCGTCCCAAACATCTTTTGCAGTAGGAAGTCGGATATAGCGATTCACCAGAGACGGCTCCATGGAGTCAATGAGCCAGCTTTTAACTTTTTGATTTTCAGTAACCCAAGTGTCAAATTCAGGGGTACCCGCAACCGGTGCTGTTATAGCACTAGTAAGATAGCCAGCTTTCCCTCGGCCTCCAATTGTCATCTCCATAAGTGGGGCCCACATAAAATAATTATTTTCTGTCAAGACAATATTGGTAGAAAAAACGGAGTTATCTGTAGTGGTATGATAATGATTCACGATTTGATTTGGCATTGTGGTGGGAGAGGTAGAGTCGGTGAAACCTAATTTGGGAATTTCTCCAGCCATTAGAGATCTGAAGAGCCAAGAGACAGGAGACAAGATGTGCAGGGGACAAGATGTGCAGGAGCAGCAGAAGCAGCAGAGAAAAGAAGGACTGCAGAGCAGATGCAGGAGGTGGCTGGGATCCACGGGTTGCAGGAGCAGCAGGAAGAGGCAGCGGCTCGGCTCAGGTTGGCTAGGCTTGGCTTGGGTTGGCTGGGCCCGACTACTTTTTGCTTTTCAGTGAAAAATTGTTTTTGTTTGTGTGTTTGGGGTGTATGTTTGGGAGTGTGTTTGTGATTTGGGATTTTTAGGGTTTGTGTTTTGCAAGATGTGCAGCGGAAATCGTTGATTTGTGTTGGCTCTGATACCAAGTAGAATAATATGATTGTAATGTATTCTGAAATTATTATTATGTTTCTCCTTAAGGGGAGATATATATAGTGATACAACCTTAACTCTACAAGGTAAGTATACCTAAAGATTACATAGAGCAATTCACCTATATACACAAGGAAAGTAATAATCCCTATAATATTCTACATAGAGCAACAACAATGAAAACAAACTCAACTAAGAGTATACACATATATGTCCATCTTAGCAGTTATAACACTATTATTAGGAGATGAAGTCTTCAGGCCAAAAGAATAAGGCTTAATGCTGGGGTCTTTTTACGCCTCTTGTATTTTGGTAGATCCTTTGAGATGTGTAATACAGTGATTACAGTCTTAACATTTGAACTTTCACACAGAAAAAAAGTTGCCCATGCTACAGTGATTACTACAAGCTGACACGTCACTATATAATCACAAGTAGTACAATATGACCAAAATACAAGTAGCATATATAAAATATTATTGGGTATGAAGTAATGTTTGTGTTTGTTTTGGTTTACATTTAACTAACCAGGCTCTTCTATCAGCATGAAATCAGTTATTGATCGCTATAACAAGCTCAAAGAGGAACATCATCAACTATTGAATCCTGCTTCTGAGGTCAAGGTAATATTTCACAAATGAAAATTTAACTCCCTTCTTATGTCATTTTCCTACATCGATAAAGTTTTATATCTGTGATATTGTCAAAAAATGGCTTTGAAAAGGCATATTCATACTTTCATACTAGCTAAGCGCAGTCGATTACTTTCATTATAAATCTTTATTTCATGCTGAAGTTATAGTCTAGTTTGTGAAGAAAACACGGTATTTCATTACTTACATACTTTATATGTATGTATAGGGCTGTTAATGGGTCGTGTCGGGTTGGGTTCGTGTCGCGTGTCATAAAATATAAACTCAAACTCAACCCATTTAATAATCGTGTCAAAAATTTAAACTCAAACCCAACCTATTTACAAAACGGGTTACCCGTTTCCAACCCGTTTAACCCATTTAATAAATAAATTGTGAGGCGTTAGACAAAATGACCCATTTAAACAAGATTAAAACAAAAAAATTCATAGCATTACCCCTATCAAAAATTGAATTCAAATAAAATGATAAAAGACTTACTAAGTTCTTGTTAAATTTATTTTAATAGGTTGTAAGAGTATTATATAAAAATTTAGTCCGACAATTTTATTAAACGTGTCACGCGGGTTTATTTCGTGTTGGCGGGTTGACCCATGGCTGACCCGTTTATTAAATGGGTCATGGGGGGTTAACCCGATACTGACCCGCTTTTTAATCATGCGAGTTCAACCCGCTTTATTTCGTACGGGTTTCGATTTGTGTTATCGGGTCGTGTCGGAATTGACAGCCCTATGTATGTATAGCAAATGACACAAGAATGGCTAGAGATTACTCTCCTTCTGACAGTACTCTTCGTTTCTGAAATGAGATCGATGAGTTCCACAGCTGACATTCCCAACTAGGCATAATCATTTGTATCCGAACATGCAGATTTTTTTTTTTTTTTTTTTTTGAATAAAACTTACAGTGCATTATTAGTTACTGCACCATATCTCGATCGATCTTTAGTGTGAACAGCATTTTGCCGAATTTTTAATAGGGAATAGCAGATGAGTAAATAAACAAACCTTGAGGTGGCCATAATAACCAACCAATTCTCTAAGGACTGAAAAATATAAAATTGAAAGCTTGAAGAACATTTTAACCCCAAAAGTTAAAAGATGGAACAAATTAAGCCAATAGACATATGCATGCTCCGGTACTAACAATCGACCACATGAATTCAAGGAATCAAAAGGAACAAGAAGAGATTTACCTAATTAATCTTGTCCTCTTTACAGACCCAATTGTAGCTAACTGTTAAATGCACTGAACATGGTAGTCCCTGCTTATGTCTTGGGTGAGGTACTTCGCGGAATCCTTCAGCATCTCAGCCATGAGGACAAGCTAGAACCTGTAAATACTGAACAATAGTTCAAGCATATATTCACACTTATGTTTGGTATACTGTATTTAGCTACTAATTAAAGGAGGCCAAAAACAGGCCGGAAAAATGAAAAATATGATCTAACATCCGAGAAAGTACTGACTGAACTCGAATAACAAAGCTTATTTTCACCCTCACTAAATTAAGCATTCAATACGAAAGACAAATACTCATATATTCAGTTGGAATATATTAAGGGAAAATGAATACCACCACCTTAAATGAACAAAAACTAGTGTATTATATATGAACAAGCAGCATGCATACTGATGGATGGAAATGGGAACTGAAGAAGTACAAAGGGATCTTGGTTTCAAATTTTAAACCAGATGGCATTTCATAAAAAATAAAACCTCATAGCTCTTTCTCCACTCTGCATCTTTATATCATATCACTACCGTTTAGATCCCACATTGAATTTGTTTTTGTATTATCTCTTTTTAGAATGCAGAACCTATTTCTAATGAAGATGGTCACTGTCCAATTTATTAGAAAGCTATACAGTGAGAAAACATAGACAAAAATAATTCAAAAGGCTTCTTGTCAGAAGAGTCCAGAGAGAGAATTTCGACCTATGTTGATGCAAGAAGTAAACTGCTTTGGTTGGAGTAAAATGCCAACATAAATTTACGAATTAGGTTGAAATGTAAAAACAAATTTCCTTAATTAGAACTTGGAATACGCCGGTACTTCTTTCACACAGATTGTCTTCTGTATATTATGGCAAGAATTCCCTTTCTGGGACTCTACTTGAGAAAATGCGTTAGCAATCAAGCCTGGAATTGTTTTCTGAGAAACAAACGTACTGTCCTACTTTATCTCGGGTATCTTCAAAATTAAGAATGTAGCTAGATATGCTAGGCTTCAAGCTTCATCTAAAACCATCACCGAACTATCTGCTCTAGGTCAAACATACAGGAGCATGATATCATATTGGAGTTAATTAGAAATAGGAGCACTTGGAGTTAATGATGAAACCTGAGGAGTACACAGGGAGAAAATCCAGATGCTGCAGTAAGATCAGGAAGTGTAAACTTTAAAAAGGTATAACTAACAACCAGCTGAAATGAGGCTGCCCCTCAAGCTAATGCATATTTGTTAGCATTTGCAGAAGACAAGAACAAAAGTACAAAACTACAATAGAAAGTATGAAGGCGCAGAACCTTTGGATAGCAGCATAAGTTGAAGGTTGGATTCTTTCTCAAAAAGAATTCCATTGAATAATAGTTTGTTTCTTTTGGCCAAGCAGAAGGAAGCAGTGCTAAATTATCAACACTTGATTATGACATAACTGGTTCATGAATGTAGGTCGGAAAACCTTATAACTTCAGCATTTCACTTAAACTGGGTTACAAAAGGGCTATTTTAGAACTTATAGAAAATAAAGCTCATAATGATGCCCTGAAACGGACTCCATCCCCACAAAATATCCAGCTCCTCCCCTCTCACATTAAAAAAAAACTATTTTCTTCCTCTCCAACTAGATGAACCAAAACACAGCCATTATACTACATATCGCCTCAACCAGCCCCTTATCCTGCCTCCAAAACAACTTTAAGGTTAAATAATCAGCTGGCCAGAATATGACAGCTCACATTGGATAACACAAACAACCTTCTCCACAGAGGTAAGCAACTGGACAGTGAAAAAAAGATGGTTCACATACTGAGCTCCCTATTTGCACATAATCCACCACTGAGGGGAAAGAGAAAAAACTACTCCCAGTGAATATCTAAGAGGTGCCAAATTGAAATCCTTTCCATGTGCAAGGGTTCGAGATACAAATGCTAAGCAACTGGACATTGCAAACACAGATGGTTCACATACTCAACTCCCTATTTGCAAATAACTGAGGAAAGACAAGCAACTACTCCCAATGCTTATCCAAATGGTGCGAATTGAAATCCTTGCTACATGCCTTCGTATGGATACAAATGCTTAAATCGACTGCAATCCTAAAGAGCTAAAAGAAATATAAGTACTGTTACTACATGATGCTCTATTCAACTGCTATTGTGTTACCTGTCACTCAAGTCAGCTGTTCTGTACTAAAAACGATTGTCTAGCATGTTACTTGCCGCAACTTCATCATACAAGTTGTATGCAGGCTCCTGAGTAACATGAATCTTTGAATGAAGCCTTCTGGATTTCCCTGCAAAACAATTTGACAATCCAAACTCAGCTAATTTATCTGACAATGTAGTCATAAACCAAATTTTCCTTGAAGTAGTATCCAATACCCATGTTGAACTCACAAGACTACTCTTCATGCCATTCTGCAGGTTCTCCACGTCCACAGACACTTAAAATGAAATCCAAGTTCATTTAGATTAAAAAAATGGTGAGTAGTTGTCCACAGTTTATATTTCTCTAATTGTATAATCCAACAATTCCTGTTAGAATCCAAAACCCAGGCCACCATGTCAGAACTAAATATAGCGAGCATTTTATTCTCTCTACTCTTGCTCATTAAATATCAGCTTTCTAAAATAAGACTTGAATTTGAGAAGGTGTCACATATCAAAATATCTGTGAACATGTCATTTAGTACTCCGACTATTATCATTTTCTCTTGCAATGCTGATATGTTGTTGACTGGATTAGTCTGTCAGAACCAATAGGTGCTTTCAGATTAAAGTTGTGTCATAAGTCATAACCATATTAACAAGGTTTCTCAGTGGTTGCTAGTCCCCCTTGTAGCATAGTGGTTGGTTGTAAGAAGCAACAAATACTAGTTCACGGGTTCGACTAGTAACAAAGGTTTCTCAGGGGTTCCAACACTGGCATAAATCAATCGAAATTATTCAGGGGTTCCAATTCTATCATAGGTGTTAGTTTAGTTACGACTCAAGTTCATGGACTTGTTCAACCATATTAGATGTCAAATATCACAATGCTATTGAAAGGAAAAGGCTTCAGAAGATGAGAATGAAGCTCATCTTGGGTCCTTTATTGAGATTTGGCATCTTATTTGGTAAAAAATGCTAGTCATGTCTTGAAGAATATCCATGGACTATCATTTCACCATTATGGTAGAACATCATTGCAACCAATAAGTTACAACTACTACATATTTATGTAAGGGAAAGGTAAACCCTTTAAATCAATCAGCACTTGGCCACTAAATTGTTTTCCAGTTCAGTGATAAGATTAGAAATGCAGCAGTTGAGTTATCAGCACATGGTTTCAAGAGTTTCTAGTATTTGAAGAAGAGATTAACTGCAAGAGCCAGAAAACCTACACTTTCATGCCCTCAACTATGAAAAAATTCTTAATTTATTACTGTTTCCAAAACATTAAGCTATTAGGATGTAATCCTTACAGAAAAGCTCTCAACACCACAAAAGGGTCTAAATAATGGAACTATACTTAATCTTGGCGGTTGAGACTAAATTTGAGAAGGTCATACTAAACGTCAAATTTTACTAGTGATCCAAGGAAAGACGCATACAATGACATTTTCCTTGTAGTCTTACTTCCACAATGACATAATTTGTGGCAAAAAGAAAGTTCTCCTTCTACACACATTCTTACATTTTAGCTTCAATTGATCAGTAGGTTTATTTACCTTACCACGAGGAGGTGTTTGGAACATTGGATTGGCTTAAACTTACCTATCGATATCATCTGTGAGTAGAAGCTTTTCGATAGTGGGTCAAGCAAGAAAGACAGTAACTTCATGAAACATGCAACCTTAGCACTAAAGTGGACTGTTTGGTTGGAATGTAAAGTCAAATTAATTTTTTTTTTTTTTTTCTGACGAGTTGAAACTGGAAGCATTTTATTATAAGATAATATATTCAGCTTCTGTTTGATTTCCTGTGCTTTTTAGCATAAATTTCTTGATTATTACTAGCTTCATTTGAGTTTAATGAGTAATTTAACTGATTTTTGCTTGAGGATTCAACTTGGAAATGATGGCTTCTCATTGAACTAATACTTTTTCTTTTGATAAGCATAACTATGGTACATAAACAATGAAGAAAAAAGGACTATACAAACACGACTAAGTAATTTTTATCAATATCTCAATCTCGGTATTGTTTTTGGCTTAATGTTTGGATTTCTTTTTCATGAACTCATCTAGAATATATACCCAAAAGTACAGTGCTCAAGTGATCGCATAAGTGTTCATGTTTCTGTATCTTAAATTAAATTGCATGAGAGTAATTGTTGTTTTTTGTACTATGTATATATGCTAGTTTTGGCAAAGGGAGGCAGCGAGCTTGAGGCAACAATTGCAGTACTTGAAACAATCCCACAGGTACAGCCATCCCCTCTTTTGCAATCAGTTTTGCTACAGCACCTGCTGCTCTAGCTGAGTACTATAATTTCCAACCTGGTTCCTTATTGACGTTTTCATAACGTGATTGAAATTCACATTCCTTAATTTGCAATTCAGTCCTTTTCTTTTGGATATTGAATTCTTATAGACTGACAATCTTAAAGTTACTAAAAGCCAACATTAGAGTTACTAAAAGATGAAAAATAGACTGTATTGCAAAATGGGGAGTGTGAAAGAATCTTGTATATGCTTATCGGTTGCAGTAGATTAGAAAATCTTAAGTGAAGTTCCTTATTGGATCCACTTGTTATCCTGACTATATTGCTATATTATCTAAGAGAAGTAAACAATTTAGGAAACCTTCCGAGGAACAAGCTGCAAGATCTAAATTCCCATAGAACCCTAGATCTGGTTGTGAAAAGAGAATGTAAGTTGGGGTAGGAGAAGTGGTATGTTGCTCTACAGAGGGTTTGCATAATTCCATGGCATGGCTTTGTGGAAAAACTGGAGGAGTATTTAAGGAATCTATGGAACTGGTAGTCTGAGTTGGGAAATGAGTATCACTTTGAAGGTAAAATGCTTAAGTCTTCAGTGCTTCAGGATATTACTATATACCAGATGGTTGTAAAGGTTATTTGTTGTGGGAATTTTTAATATGGAGACATCTTGAGGCTTTAGTGATATTTTTTGGGAAGGGACGGAAAGGTGTCTGATTTTTGGCATTCAAACTTCAAATATCCTAGAACAATTTATGAGCAAACTAACATTATAGAGCCTGCGCATCACAAGATGGAACAGTCCCATACAGAAAGCATTAATCCAAACCCTCAAATTTTGACAAAGAAGAGAATCCATAAACATTCAGTTTTTGTAGATCACTTAAATACTTCTAACTGCTGCCTTGAAACTGAAGATGATGGTTTAGACAACAAAGGTATAATGACAATCAATTAATGTATGAGAACCTCAGAGCATACCTGTACATGTTTCTGTAATATTTAGGCAACTAATGGGTGAAGAACTATCTGGGTTGAGCGCCAAAGATCTACAGAACCTGGAAAGCAAACTGTACATGAGTTTGAAAGGTGTCAGGTTGAAAAAGGTACCAGAGCCTATATCTAATTACACAATTAATAGTTTCAGTTTAAACTTTCATGATCCCCTATATGTTTAGCACATGTATGACAATCATTTACAACTTGATTTTTTCTACAGGACCAGATATTAAATGAAGAAATAAAAGACCTGAACCAGAAGGTTGACCAATAAAATTTACTCAATTATCCCATTTGCTCAATGAACAGTTAATGGCGTCTAATCCATGCTCATATTCTAATACTTGTGAGTTTTTTTTTTTCATTTTCAGGGAAATCGCATACATCAAGAGAACGTAGAACTGTATAAGAAGCTAGACTTCATCGGAAAAGAGAATGCGGAACTCCAAAGAAAGGTATTGTCTAAAACACATTTCATTTTTCTTCCTCTTTCCATAATGCTACTATCAAGTATTAACATGATGAATATTACCAAAAAGAGTATTAAAATCATGAAGAAAAGCAGGCTAAACAGTTTTCAATCTGTAGGCCTATGGAACAAGAGATGTGCATGAAGAAAACAAAGCCTCCGAACCTCCTTTTACCATTATTAATGGCTTTCAGTTGCATGCACCCATCCATCTCCAGCTAAGCCAGCCACATAATCATACTGAGCCTCAGAACAATGTGCCAGAAAATGCAATCAAATTAG
The DNA here is from genome assembly GCA_963682095.1 of Potentilla sterilis. Taxonomy (NCBI): domain Eukaryota; kingdom Viridiplantae; phylum Streptophyta; class Magnoliopsida; order Rosales; family Rosaceae; genus Potentilla; species Potentilla sterilis. The sequence goes on along the minus strand of OY821757.1, from coordinate 36,894,827 downwards.
GGTACGTATCTCTTAATTACTCACTATTTTGAGTTTGATCTAATCCCCACTAAAAAGAACAGTATTGCAGAGAGAGAGAGAGAGAGAGAGAGAGAGAGAGAGAGAGCTCAGTGTTTGATTCAATGATTAATATATGATATTGCCTCAATTTTTTCAACAGATTGCAACTGCATTAGCAGGATTGTTTCAAAGCTGTGGATTGGAATGATGGATTCTACAGCACTAAAGTGAAAATCTATCTTCTAGGACAGAGATGGCATACTCACAGTAAAATGCACTTTCATATGAAATGTTCATGAAACAAACCTTTGAATTTCTGTACAAGAACTAGACAAAACCAGGTAGAGTGTAAATTTGTGCAATAATTGGAAGAAATAATGCGTGTTGTTTTTCTCTGTATTAAGGTTGTGTTATGGTCAGACAGAGGGACAGCAGTCAAATGTTGTCTCTCTTTTCCTGAATAATAATAAACATGTGGTAACTCTGAAACTATTCACAACTTTTTATTTTATTGTAGAAACATAATATTTTTAGTTGTATTATTAACTACTTGTGGAGCAAATTTTTCATAGAAAAAAACAGACAAACTTATTCAACCTCATACAAAGATCTAACTAGAGGGAGACCGTTTAAAACCATAATCCCCGGATGCATTTTAGAATCTGCTTCTTTATAAGACTGGATGTATGGCCCTGATTGAAATATCAGTACATGCATGCAGCTAAGTGTAAGAATCAGAAGCATATTTATATGAGCAAACAAAACCATTTCCTAAGATAGAAATACACATTTTTACCCAATTCTGGTTGATTTGTGTGGACGTCTCTTGTGATTCAAGGCTGCGCACAAATGCTGCTTACTGATCGACAGTGGGACTGGCTGCATGCTTGGTAAGTGATTCTGAAAAAACAATAAAATAAATAATAATATTTTGCTGGATCAAGCAAATATACCTGCAAATATTTTTACCCAATCTCACTGCAAATAATGGAAGTAAAACTGTATCACCCAAATATACCTGCTCTCTTTTCTTCAGTTTCTTGTGCATCTCCGCAGCGTTTTGGAAAAGATCGAACAAATTTTTGTGCGACTTGTACCGGGAGTGTGAAGGTGACTCTTTAACTCTATAACGCCTTCTTCAACCAAAGAGTTAAAACGGCCCCAATGACTATAATTACACCATTTTCATCTTCAATCCAATTAGTTATAAATGCAAACCCATCAGTCTTAAAATAGCGGTCCAATTCCTTTTCAAAAAAGAGAAAAAAAAAATAGGGGATCCAATGATGGAATATATTGAACAAAATTTTGAACGAACGAGCTTCATCTTGGGGATTTTATGAACAACAGCAGAAATACCACCCTTTGCACTTCCGTTTGTAAGTGCTTCAGGTGAGTAACATCACAAGTAACTATTAGAGGCTCGCTGACTAAAATTCATTAGCCAAACACAATTAACTGCATATTTCCTCCCTTTAGCCAGAAATGGTAGATATGTGGAGTTATAGTTGCAACTAGTGCAGCTCAATGTTGCTACTACATGTATAAGACTATAAGAGCACAATTCCCTCATGCCCTTTTGTTTTTGAATATAGTACAACATTGAACGCATGCAAAATTCCCATGGATACCAATATTAGGTTATTCGCCAGATATGTAACACATCACATAACTATGGCGATATATACAAGACGTACATGTATAAATAGGGAGAAATGGAAGATTTCTGCACAACTATGGATGATGGTATAGTGTCATGCCATAGAGATTACTAATTAGGAACCTGAGGGGTAGTTCTTGGAATTTCTTGAACTGTGATAAAGAACTCATGATCAGTAGTTGCAGCAGATACTCGTGGAGGCGCTAAATCAGTTGAGCCTGCTTCTTGCTCTCCAAAACCAGAAGATACAGAATTTGAATGTCCCTGGTTCGAATTCTGGTGAGCGAGACTTTCTGGGGAGTAATTAGATAAGGCAGTCATTTCATCTTCCTTTTCATGGATATTAAACGTATGACAGCTCTGGTCTTTATTATTGAAAAGAATTAACATCTTCTGAATCTTACTCCATATAGAGTCTTCTGAAGTCCAAATAACCTTGTGCCTGTAAACAAATGAAACTACAAATATTATCAGAGCTAGTATTGAAGCCCCCGCCACAATGAGAAATAAGACCAAAAAGCTATCAAGACCAAGACCACTGCTATTAATGTTTGGGGTTGTCAAGTCTTGACAGTTGCTTTCTTTCTTGAACCATTTATTTTCAATCTTCATGATCTTCTCTCCCCCAGTCACATTTAGGACAGCTTGTGAAACATCCCGTAGTAGAGGGGATCCTTTTGGAAACGCCTGCAAAGCCAGAAGATCCAGATTATTTAAAGAAACATACAAATTTAACAGTCAAATGGTTAAACGATATTCCATTTGGCTGATGTTTTTCAACAAATACGGTTCAGGTCATAGCATCATATATATGAATTGTGTTAACTTTAAAAGGAGACAAAAGGAAAACACACACATGTCCAGCAAGAAAGAACAAATCTTACAAAGGCAAAGCCATCAGTTCTAAAGAAGGGTCCAACCATGGTATACTTGTTGCAGTACTTTGCAAGAAAAAGCTTCAGGTTGGGACTTTCATCAAAAACACCAGCCACTTCACCATTTGAAAGGGCTTCATCAATATCTTCCACGTTTGTAAAACGCACAAGCTTAGAATCATCAAAACCTATATTCTTCAACATGTCACGAACATAGTTCCTTACATGGCCAACATTCTCTCCTTTCTTTAATAGATCCTTTATATCAGTAACGGTTGGCTGGAGCTTCCGGACGGTGTATAGTGAAGTTAGACTGGCCGTGTAATTTATTGTGAGTACCAGTAGAACAAATATCCAGATAATCATCACAACTCTCGCCCAGTTGCTAATAACTTTTGCAGCTGTGAATGCAGAAAGAAAGTTATTAGACCTCTAATGTTTTTAAGACCGAACTTCCGTTATGGATCCTAAAATTTATGCTACTGTTTTCCAACAAATAACATTGAAGCACAAGAGTCTGAAATTGAAAACAAGTAAACAAGTAAGGTTGTCAATCTTCTTACTCAACAAGCAAGTTCTAAGGTACTATCACTACCAGAAAAAAGAGCATTACCGACGAAAAAAAAAAACGGCCGACGACATACTTTTTTCGTCGGCTATTCCCAAGAATGGCCGACGATTTTTTATTTCGTCGCTAAAAATAAAAAATCGTCGGCTATTCCACAAGAATGGCCGACGATTTTATCTTTCGTCCCTAAAAAATATTTTTCGTCGGCTATACCCCTAGAATGACCGACTATTTGGATTTTCGTCGGCCTTTCTCTAAAACGTTAGCCGACGAAAACTTTTGAAAGTTTGGCCGACGAAATTGGAATTTTCGTCGGCTATAAGTCTTTATATTTTCAGATATGGACAGAAGCTGCTCATTTAAAAAAAAAAAGGAAAAAAAACGGGAGAAAGAGTGAAAAATCTGTGGGTATTGTTGAAATCCGTCATCTCTTACATTGTGGAGCTATATATAGGTACGTATATGTGTATATATGTTGATTTTGAGTTTTAGTTGAGTTGATTTTGAGTTTTAGTGATTTTGATATAGTAAGTGATTTTTTGTTTTGTTGTTGTTTTAGTGTTAGAATGTATGTATATATGTTGATTTTGAGTTGTAGTTGAGTTGATTTTCAGTTAGAGTTTAATTATGTGTTTTAATTTAATGTTATTTTAATTAGTGTTAATATATATATATATATATATATAAATATGTTAATTAATGGTTGTTGATAGTGTAATGAACTTAAATAATGGTTGTTAATTAATGATATATATATATATATATGAGTTGATGTTGATAATAATATATATTGTAATATATATGTGTTAATTAATTTATTATTAATTAAAGTTATACATATATATTATTATCAGGCTATATATGGATCGAGATAAGAGTTGGATTTCGCTTCCAAGGCATGACCGACGATACACTATAGGAGTTGTGGATTTTTTGCAGTTCGTCAAGGAAAATGCAAACGGGACTGAATACCATTATTTCCCGTGCAAGAAATGTAAGTGTCGCAGTGATATGTGTCGATTTCCGATTAGGACAGTATGAGAGCACCTAAAGAGTAATGGGTTTTGGCCGAAGTACAAACGTTGGATATATCACGGTGAGCCATCATTAGATGGATCGCATGATCATGGGCAGTTTTTTTAGGCGGGCAGTAGTAGTACATCCAACGATCCAACAATGGCATTCGTCAACGACGTGTTTCCTTTTGAAAGCGGTGTACGTGGGGAACAATATATGCATGACCCGGTGCAGCCGTTCCCACAAGTTGTCAACACTGCTGCCTTTGACAAGTACAACAAACTGATTGCATTGCAACAGACCCCTGTGTCTTCAAGTTCTGAGAAGACAGTTCTTCAAAGTGTGATGGAGGTAATGAGGATTAAAGTCGAGACAAAATCGAGCATCAGGCAAGTGGATGAATATCTACAGTACACTTCTTCGTTGTTGGAGGAGGGTCATCGTAATCCTACCAATCACCGTAAGGTCCGAAGTATCCTCAAAGATCTAGGACTTTCCTACATTAAGATCCATGCATGCGCATTTGACTGCGTTCTCTTCTGGGGTAAAGATGCAGAAGGGAATGACCTTGCTAGCCTTGACGCATGTCCGATATGTCAGTCTGACCGATATAAGTTGACGGGAGCAGTCAATAGGAAACCTGTGAAAGTGCTTCGGTATTTTCCGTTGAGAGATAGGCTTGAGCGGTTGTACATGTCAGAAACCACCGCAAAAGCTATGAGATGGCACGGTGAGCGGGACGCGGGAGACGCAGATATCATGACACACATCTCTGACGGAGCGGCTTGGAAGCATATAAACAATGAGTTTCCTCATTTTGCGTCAGATGTCAGAAACGTCAGGCTCGGGCTCTCAACCGATGGGTTCAACCCTTTCCGCACCATGAGTCTTTCATACAGTATATGGCCGGTGGTTTTGGTACCTTACAACCTTCCTCCGTGGATGTGCATGAAGAAGGAATATAATATGTTGACGTTGTTGATTCCGGGGCCTGGTTACCCAGGGAAATGTCTCGATGTGTATATGAGACCATTGATTGAAGAGCTTAAGGTATTGTGGGACGTTGGTCATCCCACTTTTGACAAGTACAAGCAGGAGACGTTCCAGATGCATGCCATGGTTATTGGTACCATCAGTGATTTTCCTGCTTATGGGATGTTGTCGGGCAGCGTTGTTAGGGGATACAAGGCTTGTCCAGAGTGCCTCAGCGATTATGGGAGCACCCCTCATTGCAACAAGATATGCCGAATGGGTCATCGTGTGTTCCTTCCGACGGATCACCACTGGCGTTACGAGTCTGCCGCATTTGATGGAACCGAAGAACAAGGTGGTCCTCCCAGAAGATGGACGGGAAGAGAAATTTTAGCAGTGCTTCATGAGTACGATTTTGGGCCCCTCAGCAATCATCCCGATATTGTAGCGGAAATACCTGAAAGACCTGAGGAGTACAAATTCTGGACACATAAGAGCATATTGTGGGAACTCCCGTACTGGTGTGAGTTGCTGATCCGTCACTTCCTAGACGTTATGCACATAGAAAAAAAATGTTTCTGAAAGTGTGGTGGGCACAACGCTGAACTTGGAGGGGAAGATGAAAGACGGTCCTAAGGCTCGCACTGATCTGCAAAACATGAATATCAGAAAACAATTATGGTTGAAACAAGGGAAGAGAAAAATGCCTCAAGCTCCTTACACCGTCAAGCCTGAGCATAAACCAGAAATTTTCCATTGGATAAGTCGGGCCAAGTATCCTTCAGGCTTTGCTGGAAATATAGTCAAGTGTGTGAACAGACAAATCAACAATCTTTACGGGTTGAAAAGTCATGACAATCATATCCTGCTACAACGTCTCTTCCCTGTTTTCATTCGACCGTTCCTTCCCCGTCACGTTGTGGAGCCGTTAGTAGCGTTGGCAAGATTTTTCCAGAAGGTATGCGCACGGGAAGTGAGAAAATCTGACCTCCGGAAAATGCAACAAGGCATCGTTCATATCATGTGTAAATTTGAGATGATATTTCCTCCAAATTTTTTCGACATCATGCCTCACCTCATGATCCATCTTCCTCGGCAGTTGTTGCTTACCGGTCCTGTGCACTTCACTTGGATGTATCCGATGGAAAGGTGCGTATTTTACACCTTATGTTAATTTCCTCATCAATATATGTGATATAGTCTTAATGTATTATCATAACACTTTAAAAACTTTATTTATAGGCAACTTGGACAATACGGTGATTTTGTCCAAAACAGATCCGCACCTGAAGGATGTATAGCTGAAGCATATATTGCGCACGAGTGCATCACCTACATGAAGCTGTATTTAGGAGCGTTACAGGAAAGCATACCGGAAGATGTACCTTCACAGTTCAATCTTTCCATACTCTCCGACGATGTTGTACTCGGTGGAAACATGCCAGTTTCCTACAAGTTGAAAGATTATGAGGTAGCCATTGCACATTGGTGGGTACTAATCAACTGTCCAGAAGTTCAGTTTTGGAAGAACATGCATCTAAACTGTGAACAAGTAGGAGGTGATCTCGATTACCACAACCGGACATTCGCAGAGTATTTCGGCCGCTGGGTACGTAACTTTAACACTATTCTATACGTGTTTATATATTATTGTGTATAATTATTCATATTTATAATTGATTCTGATGGTTGCAGATGGACCTTATTAAAATGATAATCACACTACCAGATCTGAGTGAATAGCCGACGAAAAAAATTTCGTCGGCTATGACAATTTTTCGTCGGCTATACCATCTACTGACGAAATTTTCGTCGGCTATCATTCGTCGGAAAAACCCCGTCGGCTATACCAATGGCCGACGAAAAAAACCAATTCGTCGGCTATATTAGAGTATGCCCGACGAACTTACCGACGAAAATATTTTTTGTCGGCCAAACCTGGGAGAAATTGCTGACGAATTTCGTCGGGTATTTTCGAGTATGGCCGACGAAATTCATTAACTATAGCCGACAAAATTCGTCGGCTACTGGGTTTTAACAATAGCCGACGATTTTATAAATTTTCGTCGGCTATTTCCTCGAAATATATTAATATTTAATAAGCATTAATTAGTTATAGCCGACGAAATAATGTAATTTTCGTCGGCTATACAACTTATAGCCGACGAAAATTGGTAAAATTCGTCGGCTATAGTTATTATAGCCGACGAAATAATGCCAAAATCGTCGGCTTTTCTTACATTTGGGGAAAAAACATTAAATTATTTTCTAAATTACCATTCCAAGCAACCTGCAAATCACAAAAACAGTCCATGCATTTGCACCAACAAGAAACACGTCTAAATACCCTTTTTATTAAATTCGTTCTAATATACATAAAATATAACCCTAATCATCACCTAAACCACTAAAGTCCACCAGGTCATCCCCAGCATCCTGCTCTCCATCAGGCTCGTCATCCTGCTGACCGAACTCGGGAGGTTGAGGCATTGGAGGTTCCGCTAACGGCTGAAACGGGGGCGGTGGTGGAAGGTTTTGTTGTTGTGCCGCGAACATCTCATACCACCACTTTTGTTGGCCGTCGTAGTTCTGTCGCCGAATTCTGTCGCATTCAGCATGCCAACTGGCCATATCAAAATGATACTGCTGTATTCTACGGCGCAGCTCATGTACTGTCTGGGTCGAGGTCTCCAATTCTGCGGCCAATCGCTGCACTTCCCCCCTCATCTGTTGGCTCTCCCCGCCTCCCTTCTTTTGACCTCCCTTAGTGGTCTTCAGAAGCCCTAGTCCAGAACTTCCCAAACCCCGACAGTAGTTGTTGTTTGACCGGTTTGGGAAGGCTGCGTCGAACATCCTCGCTGCCGTTTGGACATTGGACCGGTCGACCTGACGCAGGGCTTCTTCCAGATCTGCCTCTGAAATGTTCGGGTGTGTCTCCCGAACTACTTGCTGGAACACCTCTTCTTCAGCCCGGTTGACCCTCTCCTAATTGGACGGGAAAAAAAAATTAATATTATAACAAATATATAATTAAGTAAAATTAATAATTAAAATTTTAAAATTGTAATGAACGACTTACGAGCTGTTCTGTCGCTTGTGGATAAGCGATCATGAACGTCTCCACGTACGGGTTGCTATCAGGATGATCTCTAAGCGCTTCCTCCTGATATTGTGCAAACGGCCTAGAACCAGCATGATGGGGGGTTGTGTTCCGGCGGCGGTTCTCAGAGTTTATCCGAGAACGTTGTTTTAAACAAATAATAAAATGTTAGAAAAATGCATCAAAAAATATTAGTGTAATAATTATAAAATAATTAAACTAATAATTAAAATTTTAACAAAATAAACATTTGTACTGAAGTTTAGTAATTACCTGCATAACTGGGTTGTTGAAGTCTACTGTCTTCAACCAACGCCACTCGTACTCCCTGAACTTGAACTCTCTGGGAGTACCCATACGACCACGGTTGTCGTATTCGTTAAAGTGGGTACGCAGCTCGTTCTTCCACTCTTTGAACCTACGAAAAAAACAAAAGTGCATTAGAAATATTATTAATATCATAAAATATTTCAAATTATAAGATGAGGAATTCCCAACGTACCTCTAGTTCTGCACGGAGTCCGCCCAATCCCTTTTGTGTTCGGCAATCTCGAAGAATGTCTGAAAAATAATATTTTATTAGTTTTACAATTGTAATAATACCAAAAATTATTAAATATTACGATAAATAAATTAAATTTTTTAAATTACTCACCGACGCGGTGTGGTTCACCTCCCTCTTTATCTCTTCGGGCACATCAGCCCACCGGGTCCACAACATTCTCTGTCCCTAATCAGTGCCCCCACGCAACCCGAGTAGTCGCGTTTTTTCTTCCCCTGAACCTCCTGATTAGGAGGTTCGTTGATCTGAATCCTCCCGCTGCGCTCAACAGTTCTCCTGAGCGTGTCAAAACATATGACACCTCTCGTATTCCTCCGTGAACTGCTAGCGGCTGTCCCTATCACAAAAACGACGATTGGTTAATAAAATTAAATATTAGTGCGTTAATTTTAATAAAACATTTAATTAATAAAATCAAATGTTACCTGAACTGGATGACTCGTCTATCGACTTTCCTTTTCTCCTCGCCGAAATAAGGTGGTCAGGGTTCTCAAATGGCTGCTGCTGGTATGCCTCCGCAGTACTCACGTACTGAGGCATTTCAGGCCATATGGGCACACCACGATAGTCGACCTCCGGTATCGCCGGAATGTTGTATGGGAGGTAGAGCTGGTTTGGGAGAGTAGGAGCCTCAGTCGAGTCGGCAGCAGACGTCGTCGGACTCCTCATCGGCTCCCGATGAACGTCAGGCATACGAACCTGAGGAACGTCTGCAGCTATCTCGTCCTGAAATAGCTGCCGACTAAACCTCGGAGCATCTGGCCCGACAGGCGGAAGTGAACTGCTCGACGGCCGCCCCGCCTGGAGAAGGGTCTGGTGCCGAGAACTCACACTCCTCCGCGGCTGGGATGAATCCACAGTCCTCCACGGCTGGGAGGAATCCACACTCCTCCGCGGCTGGCTGGTGGTCCTCTCAGGCTGGCTAAGGGTCCTGTCGGAGTCTGCAGAACTGGCGGAACTTCCAGAACCTCTCGATCTGGAACGACGGCCTCCGAAAAACTGTCTGAATGCATCGGCCATCTGCAGCCGCGGCCATTTTAAATAATACTAACCATTAACCTAAATATAACTATTTATATACAAATATAACTATATTTCTTTATTAATATATATATATATATATATAATTAGACTACTAATTTATATATATAATTAATTTAACAATTTATATAACAATTTATATAATTAAAATTAAATATATAACAATTTATATACCTAAATTATAACAAATATATAACAATTAAATTTATTAACAAATATATAACAAATATATAACAATTTATATAATTAAAATTAAATATATAATAAATTATTAACCTAAATTATAACAAATATAATTAATTTATTAACAAATATATAACAATTTATATAATTAAAATTAAATATAATTAAGCTATATATAAAATTAAGCTAAATTATACAATTAAGTTACCAATTTATATAATTAAACAACTAATTTATACGTATAAATTATACAATTACACCTAAATTATACAATTAAAATAAATTTAAAAAAAATCCTAAATTAACATAAATACCTAAAAATTACCTAAATTAACATAAATGCCTAAATTATACCTAAATTAACATAAATACCTAAATTATACCTAAATTAACATAAATACCTAAATTAACAATTACATCTAAATTAACATAAATACATACATAAATTATAATATCTAAATTTACATAAATAATTAAATAAATTATATCTAAATTAACATAAATAAATTAACCTAAATTAACATATTTAAATTAAAATAATTAAAAAAAAATTAAATGGTTACCGGATCGGATGGAGGAGGAGGAGAGTGGTCGGATCGGATGGAGGAGGAGGAGAGTGGCCGGAGGAGGAGGAGGACAGTGGCTGGATCGGATGGAGGAGGAGGAGGAGGAGAGTGGCCGGCCGGATCGGATGGAGAGGAGGAGGAGGAGTGGCCGGATCGGATGGAGGAGGAGGAGCAGCAGAGCGGCGGTGCGACGCAATCTGAATTGCTACGGAGGTGTACGAAGGAGGAGAAATATGAAAAATGCAGAAAATGGAGGCTAGGGTTCAGCAGTTTCAGACTTATACCCGATAGAATAGCCGACGATTAAAAAAGATTTCGTCGGCTATTCTTTACTATAGCCGACGGAATCTTTAAAATCGTCGGCTATACTTTGAATGTTGTCGGCTATTCTTTGAATGTCGTCGGCTATACTTTAGGCGCTCAGCAGCTGTCCGATCTCCCCCATCCAACGGCGGACAATGAAAAGGCGCGGATCGCAAGAGTTTAGCCGACGAAATTAAATATTTCGTCGGCTATACTTTGGAAAATCACAGCCGTTGGATCTGAGCCATCCAACGGCGGACAATAAGCGGATCGCAAGAGTTTAGCCGACGAAATAGACTTTTCGTCGGCTAAACCTTTGGTCAAACAGCGAAGTCAAACCTCTAAACGCTTTAAAACTGAAATTGGCCTGTCTAAATGACGTTTTTTGGCCTGATCTTCAACAGAGAATAGTTTCAAATCGATGAGACGCGACTAATCGTATAAAAATTTTCCTCAAAATATTTACCGACCGTCAGGCTACCCATAGGAAAACGGAAGTAAAAAACAGTTAACCGCAACATTCGGCACAAAGATTTTGTCGGAATCTTCTCATTTTTCAACCGTAGACGTATTTCAATATTTCGGTCATATCTTATTTCACGACACATTTGCATTTGAAGAGTGTACGTATAGTAACTATTTGAAACTATACATTCACTTAAACACTTAGTAAACAAGTTAAGGAACATTAGTGCATATGTTCCGATTTTGAATCTAAAAGTTTGGAAAATCTATTCCAACCGTCAGATATCACCGTTTAGATTAAATACATGTATGAAAAAAAATCCAACTACATCTGACAACGGTAAAGGCTATTCTTTTGTCGTTTTCTGTCAAAAACAATATTTATTTTTCAATAAATTTATGGCCGACGAAATAATGAATTTTTCGTCGGCTATTGTGATAATGGCCGACGAAATAATGAATGTTTCGTCGGCTATTCTGTGAATAGCCGATGAAATAATGCATTTTTCGTCGGCTATTCTGTGAAAAAAAATAAAAAAAATCTGTGGTGTTACACCTCCCGTATGCCTATGTCCTGTTCATATATAACCAAAATTGAACATAAAAAAACAGAAACCCAACAGTCAACATAATTCAAAAATTTTTTTAAGGGGTTTGGAACCCAGCCTAGCTGGGAGGCTCATCCCCACGCCCGTTCATTAGAAATGATCGAGTGGATTACAAATGAAAGGATTACATCATCTAAATTACTTAATCCGTCGGATTGTAATCGGAATCATCAGATGAGTCTTCTTCGGTTTCTAAATTGCTCGATGGGTAATCTATGTCGTTCCTCACCACTAGAGTCCTCGTTAGTTTCTTCATTTGGATCAACATCAACAAGCAGTGGCTCTTCACGTCGAATTCGCACTGGCGTGTCTAGGCGAATAAAAGAGGAGTCAGGAATACCGTTTCAGTTGGGCTCTTGATACGCGGTGCCCCCTTCCTCGTCGTTCTCTTCAGCCACTCCAAGTGTAGACGCCCGGTAAATGTTGCGATGGTGGATAGTGTTGACTACTTTCCACGGGTCACCCTTGGCGAGATCATCAAGATAAAATACTTGTTTCACCCATGTGGCTAAAACGAACGGGTCGTCCTCATACCATGATGTACTAGTGTTCACAGAAGTTATGCCGTATTGATCGGTTTTCATGCTCTGCGGCCGTGTGTCAAACCATCTACACTTGAAAAGGTACACTTTCATGCCTTCCCTATAATGTAGTTCCACAACTGAATGGAGAACACCGTAATAGTCAACTCCATCATCCCCACCATGTGCCATAACCCCTGAATTTTGTGTTTTCAATCTGAGGTCTCTCTCTTCACATCGAAATAACACACCATTCACCTTGCACGTCACATAAACTTTTGAATAGACCGGCCTCATTGCTAAAAGTCTGAGTTCGTGCGACCAATTTGGGTGATTATCATTTTTAATAAGGTCCATCTGCAACCATCAGAATCAACTATAAATATGAATAAATATACACAATAATATATAAACACGTATAGAATAGTGTTAAAGTTACGTACCCAGCGGCCGAAATACTCTGCGAATGTCCGGTTGTGGTAATCGACATCACCTCCTACTTGTTCACAGTGTAGATGTATGTTCTTCCAAAACTGAACTTCGGGACAGTTGATTAGTACCCACCAATGTGCAATGGTTACCTCATAATCTTTCAACTTGTAGGAAACTGGCATGTTTCCACCGAGTACAACATCGTCGGAGAGTATGGAAAGATTGAACTGTGAAGGTACATCTTCCGGTATGCTTTCCTGTAACGCTCCTAAATACAGCTTCATGTAGGTGACGCACTCGTGCGCAATATATGCTTCAGCTATACATCCTTCAGGTGCGGATCTGTTTTGGACAAAACCACCGTATTGTCCAAGTTGCCTATAAATCAAGTTTTTAAAGTGTTATGATAATACATTAAGACTATATCACATATATTGATGAGGAAATTAACATAAGGTGTAAAATACGCACCTTTCCATCGGATACATCCAAGTGAAGTGCACAGGACCGGTAAGCAACAACTGCCGAGGAAGATGGATCATGAGGTGAGGCATGATGTCGAAAAAATTTGGAGGAAATATCATCTCAAATTTACACATGATATGAACGATGCCTTGTTGCATTTTCCGGAGGTCAGATTTTCTCACTTCCCGTGCGCATACCTTCTGGAAAAATCTTGCCAACGCTACTAACGGCTCCACAACGTGACGGGGAAGGAACGGTCGAATGAAAACAGGGAAGAGACGTTGTAGCAGGATATGATTGTCATGACTTTTAAACCCGTACAGATTGTTGAATTGTCTATTCACACACTTGGCTATATTTCCAGCAAAGCCTGAAGGATACTTGGCCCGACTTATCCAATGGAAAATTTCTGGTTTATGCTCAGGCTTGACGGTGTAAGGAGCTTGAGGCATTTTTCTCTTCCCTTGTTTCAACCATAGTTGTTTTCTGATATTCATGTTTTGCAGATCAGTGCGAGCCTTAGAACCGTCTTTCGTCTTCCCCTCCAAGTTCAGCGTTGTGCCCACCACACTTTCAGAAACATTTTTTTCTATGTGCATAACGTCTAGGAAGTGACGGATCAGCAACTCACACCAGTACGGGAGTTCCCACAATATGCTCTTATGTGTCCAGAATTTGTACTCCTCAGGTCTTTCAGGTATTTCCGCTACAATATCGGGATGATTGCTGAGGGGCCCAAAATCGTACTTGACGTGTCGCCTAAGCGAGCATCAAGCAATAATAACCCTGCAATCGTTAGTAGTATAGAATAAGTAGGGATCGTTCTAGCCGGGGATTAAGGGTACCTGAAATATGAGAATGTTAACACAAATTTTCACAAATACATATATGCACACAATTGTCACACTTATAAACATATATACGAATTTATCATGGGGGATGAAGATGAGGTTCGGCAGCAAGGGCTGCCCTTTAACACTAGACACGAAATAACTTGCTGAAAATAAATCCTAAGTCTAATATTTACAAGTTTGGTCGACATTCTTCCACAAAGCACTAACACACAAGCAATCAAAACACATAACAAACAAGCAAACAAGACTCACAGCAAAATGTTAAAATGTTCTAGACTCAACTTAACTCCAACCCAATTAGCTCCTAACCGGCTACTAATTGATTAAGACTCCTCATGTATTTCAAGTGACTAACCGCCTAACCTTAAAATTATACTAGTCATCTTTGAATATTCTAACCGACGTAAACAAACATGACAAGTAATTAAGCACAAAGTCTTTTTCTTTAGTTGGAAACAAGTTAGATAAGCAAGGTTGTCAATCATCTTATTAACAAGCATGTTCATTTAAATTACTCTAGCCCTTGTGAAAACAACACAAATTAAAACAACCCTAAAGATTGCTTAACCTATCTTACTTTCGGCTAATGAGATTAACAATCTACATATTGCAATTACATAGACTACTAATCTTTTAAGCACACGAATTTAAAGAACAAGTCAAGAAAACCCTAAAACCAAGTTAACATGCATTCTTGCCGATTATCTTATTAACTAATTCATTACATATTTCCCTTACTTTTTAACATGCAATCCATATTCTTACATCTAAAACATCACTTAAAGATAAAGAAAATAAATTGACATGCAAATCATAAAACCAAATTTCAATCCAATTCATACATAGACATAAAAATTGAAACCAAGAATTCATGCTAACTTCATAGACAAAGTTTAACATAACTACACAAAAATTTACAAAGCCAAGAGTAGGGAGTGGATCACACATTAGAAACCTTGAAGACTTCGTCGTGTATAGATCGGGTGATTGATGGTGTTCGGATGGACTGCTGCTCGGTAGTGATGTATCGGCAGCAAAGAAACAAAGGTTCGGCAGGAAACTTTGGTGTGGTGGAGGTGGTTTTGGCTAGGGTTTTTGTATAGGATTCTTGGGAAATTTAGGTAGAGCTTTGGCTAGATTTTTGCTTTGGAATGTGACAAGTTTTTCTGTGTAAAAGTTGGCTATTTATAGAGGCAAATTCGGCAGAAAACCTAGGTAGAAAACCTAGTCCGAATCGACAAAGGCAATCCTTGTGCAACAAGGTTTTGGTTCCTTCCTTTCTTGGTTCTTCTAGGAAACTTCTTTTTCTGATTTTTTTCTTCAATGCCTTGGATTGGTGTCATCCTCTAACCTTCCTTAAGCTTGGACCATCTTCACATATGCTTTTGTACACCATTTGGTCCATCAAAAACAGAAAACACAAAAAGGGGGCAGTAGGTTCCTGGCATATCTCCACGCTCGGAACTCCGATTGATGCGATTCCAAGTCTCAGATAAACTAGACACATATGGCCATCTCCCCATAAAACAGTTTGATCAAAATCCGTGTGAGTCGACGGGAATGATTTTTCGAAGTTGGGACAAAGTCCCAGGAAAATCCTGGAAGTCCCTGGATTGGTTTGCTCGGACTGCCGTTTTGCAGCCATCTTTTGGGTGAATTCCCGAACTCCGATTGATCTGAAATTTTAACAAAACATTCCTCAGTATATGAATAATAAGCACACCAAATTTCATTAAATTCTGACAAGGATAGATCGCAGTTTTACTCATCTCAAAATCACAAAAAAGACATATTTTGCATTATTTTCCAGATTTCTCAAACTTAGTCATTTTTCGGATCCTTAACCATTTTTCGCCAAACTCTACCAAATTAACACTAAACTATATTATGACTCAATCTTAGACAAATAAGGGTTAAACAAAGCATAAACGAGGGCATAAGCATATAATATCGTAGCACATTATGCTCCTATCAACTACCCCACACTTATCCTTTGCTAGAGCCTTAGCAAACTAAACTAAACTAGACTCTAAACAAACTATTGCCCCTAACAATTTGTCTCAGGCTTGTATGTACACATAGCTTTCAAGTTAATGCATGAGAATGCTAGGCACGAAAATTCCAAGTTTTATGAACATGTAACATCAATAAGAACATATAAGAGCAAAAGGTAAGCATGTAGACATGTTAAGCTAATTCAATCCTCCTCATTAGGCATACTCTCTTCTTTTCTCTCGAAGCATGGTAATTCACTCATAAGTATATGCAAGCGAAAGATAATGAATTACAAAGAGTGACTTGCATATATCAAAGAAACGAAAGCACTTTGTGAATTTTGATGGAAAAACCTCATATGATAACTATATGCACCAATGAACCAAAACCATATGTTTAGTCTTGAGATAATCTCCACAATCAAATTTAACCATCTTAAGAATCATGAAAAAGATCAAGCAAAAGGTTGTAATGGGGCTAGGCTAAGAGGTATTCGATATTTGCATAAGGAGGCTTAAAAACCTCACCATGGCCTTTGGCAAAGCTCACATCTCCTTATGTCTTCTCGCCGAAAGGGTCAAATTTCATCTTGTTGGACCCATACTTCATTCTTTTACTTCCCAAAACATAGTGAATATGAACAAATGTCAAAATATAACAATAGTAGACCTTCACATATAAACAAAACTCCAAATTCACAACACTTTTCAAGACTAGACTTAGCAATTTTCTTTTGAAACCGTGCCTACACTTTTTCTTTTATTTCGGACTTGAGTTTTCTCTTTTCTTTTTTTCTGTCCGAGCAAAAATGTTTCAAAAATTTTTCATTCTTTCTTTTTCTAAGGCACGGCATACATATACACTTTTCATAAATTCATAGCTAAGTCTACCCCACACTTGTTCTTCTTCATCACTTCACGCAAAAACTCCTTCAAAAATCAAGCTTTGCCGACACACAATGGTCAAGACATCACTATACTAAGTTCATGGAAAGTGTTTAAGGGTGATGAAAGAAAAAGCTAATCGTAGGCTCAAAGGGGGTTTACTAAGGTGTCCCACGACGGGCTCCAATCGGGCTCATGCTTTATTTGGCAATGGTGGTAAACCTAAATGATCTTTATTCAATCATATTCAAAATCAAGGTATTTTATGATATAAACGTTTCGAAAATCAACAACAGTAAGTTCTAGCATACTAGAGTTCATTAAAAAGCTATGGCACATAGTCATCGAATAATCAAAGAATTATGAGGTTTCATGCTTCCTACGAATCTATTGAATTTTATCTTTTTATCGCTCAAGAAGAAAGCAAATTGGCTCTAAAGCTCACATAGGTTATTATGGAAACAAACTAGCTAAAACATGCATGCTTCGTTAATCAACAAATCCTACATGCTCCTACCAATGCACAAAATCCATGAAACTCACAATTTTAATTGTATGCACAACTATCATCTATGTATGCAAAGAGGAGAAAAACATCATTGACATATTAGGGGCATCCTAAGACTCGAAACAACAATTTAAACACTCTATTTTTGTAGTACATTTTCTGAAATTTTCTTTCCTAAATTAAGCACACGAAAACATAAACGGAATATGTTATCCCACCCCACACTTAGAAAATTACATTGTCCTCAATGTAAGCACAAATCTATATCAACAAATTTCCTAAGCATGCAATAGTCTAACATATACCAACATATCATCACAAATCAAAGAAAAAGAGAAGGGTTAAGAAATTGCAAACTCTCGGTGATGGCTCCTTCACTTTTCTTTGGTTGACTTGGGTTGCCTCCCAAGTAGCGCTTTGTGTTTATAGTCCATTGCTTAGACTTTTCACCATGTGTGTTGTGTGTTCATCATGCCATGTGCAGCTCCGCAGTTGCTGCCCCTCTCGGCAGTAGGATTTTCTTGGCAGGCAAGCTTCTCTCGGCAGACGTGTCTGCTTCTCTTGATGCCTGATTTTGGGTGCGTTCCAATATCCGAATGCAAAACTGTTATAAAGAAATTTTGTAGCAGACACATAGAGCTTTCCAACGGTATAAAATTTGCCTCAATCGGACCAGCGGAAGTATGCTTTGTTTAGCCTTTTATCGGACCGATTGATCTGCCCAGTTCTCTGGTCCGTCAGATTGACCTTGCTGCACTCAAATTGAAACTGGGAACGGCTCGAGACTCCAAATCAACTTCTGTAAAATCCTACAGAAAGTAGACTCAGAGACCTTTCCAACGGTGTATCGCTCACTTTCCCATGTTTTGTGAGCTGAAAACGGCAGCCTTCCAAAGTCGGCTGACTGCACTGCCCGATTTCTGTTTGGGCAGACCTTTCCTCTTTTCTGCACTTTTTCTTTCCTTTCCATCCTGCACACACACAAAACACATAAAAACGAACAAAAACAAAAACTACAATGCAAGAATACACAAATCTATTACTTAAACAAATTTTTCAAGGTATTACAAGAATTTTTCAAGCTATACACAACATCAAAGATTCAAGGTACGTGGAGCAGAGGAGCAAACTGTGCAATGGACTTGTGCAGCCCACGGTAAGGTCATGCTTTATCCGATATGCCTCAAAACTTTTAAAGACTCAAAACAATTTTCAGAAATATACAAAGCTAACATTCAAACAAATCAAGATTTTATAATCCCCGGCAACGGCGCCAAAAATTGATGTGTCGCCTAAGCGAGCATCAAGCAATAATAACCCTACAATCGTTAGTAGTATAGAATAAGTAGGGATCGTTCTAAGCCGGGGATTAAGGGTACCTGAAATATGGAATGTTAACATAAATATATACATATATATACACAAAATCGTCACATATGGGGGTGAAAAGGTTCGGCAGCTAAGCTGCCCTAGAACTAGGTGGAACGAAATTAAATTCTGAAAATAAATCCTAAGTCTAATATTTACAAGTTTGGTCGACATTCTTTCACAAAGCACTAACACAAAAGCAATCAAAACACATGGCAAACAAGCAAGTAAGACTCACGGCAAAGTATTAAAGCGTTCTAGACTCAACTTAACTCCAACCCAACTAGAGCCGCAGCGGCCATCTAATTGTTAGACTTCTCTTGTACTTAGAATTAACTCAGCGTATAATCCTAATCTTGTTACTAACCGGTTTACATGACACGCAGCGTCGACACATGAACTAGCTAGTAAATACGCACAAAGTCCTTTTTAATTGGAAACAAGTCAATAGAGTAAGGTTGTCAATCATCTCTTCAACAAGCATGTTCATTTAAACTACTCTAACCCTCATGAAAAACAACACAAACTAAGTAACTCGTTGATTACTTAATCTATATTAATTTTTCGGCTAATGAGATTAATAATCTAAGTATTGCAATTACACAGGCTACTAATCTTTAAGCGCACGAATTTAAAGAACAAGTCAAGAAAACCCTAAAATCAATTTAACACATGTTTTTGCCGAAAATCCTAATTACTAGTTCATCATGTATTTTCCTTACTCTTCAGCATGCAATCCATATTCTTACATCTAAAACATCACTTAAAGATAAAGAAAATAAATTGACATGCAAATCATAAAACCAAATTTCAATCCAATTCATACATAGACATAAAAATTGAAACCAAGAATTCATGCTAACTTCATAGACAAAGTTTAACATAACTACAACAAAAATTACAAAGCCAAGAGTA
Organism: Potentilla sterilis; assembly: GCA_963682095.1. Lineage (NCBI taxonomy): Eukaryota > Viridiplantae > Streptophyta > Magnoliopsida > Rosales > Rosaceae > Potentilla > Potentilla sterilis. Next base: position 36,874,965 of record OY821757.1, on the reverse strand, counting down.
GGGAGTGGATCACACATTAGAAACCTTGAAGACTTCGACTTGTATGGATCCGGTGGTTGATGGTGTTCGGATGGACTGCTGCTCGGTAGTGATGTATCGGCAGCAAGGAAATAAAGGTTCGGCAGGAAACTTTGGTGTGGTGGAGGTGGTTTTGGCTAGGGTTTTTGTGTAGGATTCTTGGGAAATTTAGGTAGAGCTTTGGCTAGATTTTTGCTTTGGAATGTGACAATTTTTTCTGTGTAAAAGTTGGCTATTTATAGAGGCAAATTCGGCAGAAAACCTAGGTAGAAAACCTAGTCCGAATCGACAAAGGCAATCCTTGTGCAACAAGGTTTTGGTTCCTTCCTTTCTTGGTTCTTCTAGGAAACTTCTTTTTCTGATTTTTTTCTTCAATGCCTTGGATTGGTGTCATCCTCTAACCTTCCTTAAGCTTGGACCATCTTCACATATGCTTTTGTACACCATTTGGTCCATCAAAAACAGAAAACACAAAAAGGGGGCAGTAGGTTCCTGGCATATCTCCACGCTCGGAACTCCGATTGATGCGATTCCAAGTCTCAGATAAACTAGACACATATGGCCATCTCCCCATAAAACAGTTTGATCAAAATCCGTGTGAGTCGACGGGAATGATTTTTCGAAGTTGGGACAAAGTCCCAGGAAAATCCTGGAAGTCCCTGGATTGGTTTGCTCGGACTGCCGTTTTGCAGCCATCTTTTGGGTGAATTCCCGAACTCCGATTGATCTGAAATTTTAACAAAACATTCCTCAGTATATGAATAATAAGCACACCAAATTTCATTAAATTCGGACAATGATAGATCACAGTTTTACTCATCTCAAAATCACAAAAAAGACATATTTTGCATTATTTTCCAGATTTCTCAAACTTAGTCATTTTTCGGATCCTTAACCATTTTTCGCCAAACTCTACCAAATTAACACTAAACTATATTATGACTCAATCTTAGACAAATAAGGGTTAAACAAAGCATAAACGAGGGCATAAGCATATAATATCGTAGCACATTATGCTCCTATCAGTACTCATTAAGCACTGCTAAAATTTCTCTTCCCGTCCATCTTCTGGGAGGACCACCGTGTTCTTCGGTTCCATCAAATGCGGCGGACTCGTAACGCCAGTGGTGATCCGCCGGAAGGAACACACGATGACCCATTCGGCATATCTTGTTGCAATGAGGGGTGCTCCCATAATCGCTGAGGCACTCTGGACAAGCCTTGTATCCCGTAACAACGCTGCCCGACAACATCCCATAAGCAAGAAAATCACTAATGGTACCAATAACCATGGCATGGATCTGGAACGTCTCCTGCTTGTACTTGTCAAAAGTGGGATGACCAACGTCCCACAATACCTTAAGCTCTTCAATCAATGGTCTCATATACACATCGAGACATTTCCCTCGGTAACCAGGCCCCGGAATCAACAACGTCAACATATTATATTCCTTCTTCATGCACATCCATGGAGGAAGGTTGTAAGGTACCAAAACCACCGGCCATATACTGTATGAAAGACTCATGGTGCCGAAAGGGTTGAACCCGTCGGTTGAGAGCCCGAGCCTGACGTTTCTGACATCTGACGCAAAATGAGGAAACTCGTTGTTTATATGCTTCCAAGCCGCTCTGTCAGAGATGTGTGTCATGATATCTGCGTCTCCCGTGTCCCGCTCACCGTGCCATCTCATAGCTTTTGCAGTGGTTTCTGACATGTACAACCGCTCAAGCCTATCTCTCAACGGAAAATACCGAAGCACTTTCACAGGTTTCCTATTGCCTGCTCCCGTCAACTTATATCGGTCAGACTGACATATCGGACATGCGTCAAGGCTAGCAAGGTCATTCCCTTCTGCATCTTTACCCCAGAAGAGAACGCAGTCAAATGCGCATGCATGGATCTTAATGTAGGAAAGCCCTAGATCTTTGAGGATACTTCGGACCTTACGGTGATTGGTAGGATTACGATGACCCTCCTCCAACAACGAAGAAGTGTACTGTAGATATTCATCCACTTGCCTGATGCTCGATTTTGTCTCGACTTTAATCCTCATTACCTCCATCACACTTTCAAGAACTGTCTTCTCAGAATTTGAAGACACAGGGGTCTGTTGCAATGCAATCAGTTTGTTGTACTTGTCAAAGGCAGCAGTGTTGACAACTTGTGGGAACAGCTGCACCGGGTCATGCATATATTGTTCCCCACGTACACCGCTTTCAAAAGGAAACACGTCATTGAGGAATGCCATTATTGGATCGTTGGATGTACTACTACTGCCCGCCTAAAAAAACTGCCCTTGATCATGCGATCCATCTAATGATGGCTCACCGTGATATATCCAACGTTTGTACTTCGGCCAAAACCCATTACTCTTTAGGTGCTCCCATACTGTCATAATCGGAAATCGACACATATCACTGCGACACTTACATTTCTTGCACGGGCAATAATGGTATTCCTTCCCGTTTGCATTTTCCTCGACGAACTGCAAAAAATCCACAACTCCTGTAGTATATCGTCGGTCAAGCCTTGGAAGCGAAATCCAACTCTTATCTCGATCCATATATAGCCTGATAATAATATATATGTATAACTTTAATTAATAATAAATTAATTAACACATATATATTACAATATATATTATTATCAACATCAACTCATATATATATATACCATTAATTAACAACCATTATTTAAGTTCATTACACTATCAACAACCATTAATTAACATATTTATATATATTTTAACACTAATTAAAATAACATTAAATTAAAATACATAATTATATTCTCACTGAAAATCAACTCGACTACAACTCAAAATCAACATATATACATACATTCTAACACTAAAACAACAACAAAACAAAAAATCACTTACTATATCAAAATCACTAACACTCAAAATTAACTCAACTAAAACTCAAAATCAACATATATACACATATACGTACCTATATATAGCTCCACAATGTAAGAGAGGACGGATTTCAACAATACCCACATATTTTTCACTCTTTCTCCCGTTTTTTTTCGTTTTTTTTAAATGAGCAGCTTCTGTCCAGATCTGAAAATATAAAGACTTATAGCCGACGAAAATTCCAATTTCGTTGGCCAAACTTTCAAAAGTTTTCGTCGGCTATACTTTAAGAGAATAGCCGACGAAAATTTTAACTCGTCGGTCATTCTAAGGTATAGCCGACGAAAAATATTTTTTATCGATGAAAGAAAAAATCGTCGGCCATTCTTGTGGAATAGCCGACGATTTTTTATTTTTACCGACGAAAGAAAAAATCGTCGGCCATTCTTGGGAATAGCTGATGAAAATAGTATGTCGTTGGCCGTTTTTTTTTTCGTCGGCTATACTGTTTTTTCTGGTAGTGTCACCCTAATTGGTCGCACGAACTCAGACTTCTAGCGATGAGTCTGAAAAATAATATTTTATTAGTTTTACAATTATAACAATACCGAAAATTATTATATATTACGATAAAGAAATTATGTTTTTTAAATTACTCACCGACGCCGCGTTGTTGACCTCCCTCTTAATCTCTTCCGGCACATCAGCCTACCATCTCCACAACATAGAGATTTTATCCCTAATTAGTGCCCTCACGCAACCCGCGTAATTGCGGCGTTTTTTTCCCTAAACCTCCTGATTAGAGGGTTCGGCAATCTCGAAGTATGCCTGAAAGATAATATTTTATTAGTTTTACAATTATAACAATACCGAAAATTATTAAATATTACGATAAAGAAATTAAGTTTTTTAAATTACTCACTGACGCCGCGTTGTTGACCTCCCTCTTAATCTCTTCTGGCACATCAGCCTACCGTCTCCACAACATAGGGACTCTATCCCTAATTAGTGCCCACACGCAACCCGCGTAATTGCTTCGTTTTTTCCCCTGAACCTCCTGATTAGAGGGTTCGTTGATCTGGATCCTCCCCCTGCTCTCAACAGTTCTCCTGAGCGTGTCAAAACATATGACACCTCTCGTATTCCTGCTTGAACTGCTAGCGGCTGCCCCTATCACATAAACGACGATTGGTTAATAAAATTAAATATTAGTGCGTTAATTTTAATAAAACATTTAATTAATAAAATCAAATGTTACCTGAACTCGATGACCCGTCTGTCGACTTTCCTTTTCTCCTCGCCGAAATCAGGAGCTCAGGTCTTTCAAATGGCTCATGTTGGTATGCCTCCGCAACACTCACGTACTAAGGCATATCAGGCCATATGGGCACACCACGCTCGTCGACCTCAGGTATCGCAGGAATGTTGTATGGGAGGTAGAGTTGATTTGGGAGAGTAGGCCCCTCAGTCGAGTCAGCAGCAGACGGCGCCGGACTAGTCATCGGCTCCCGATGAACCTCAGGCATACGGACCTGATGAACGTCTGGAGCTATCTCGTCCTCAAATAGCTGCCTACTCGACCTCGGAGCATCTGGCCCGAGAGGGGGACGTGAACTGCTCGATGGCCGCCCCGCCGCTAAAAGGGTGTGGTGCCGAGAACTCACACTCCTCCGCGGCTGGGATGAATCTACACTCCTCCGCGGCTGGCTGGTGGTCCCCTCTACGCGAAGTGTCTTTAAGAGCAACTAGTCAAGGTTAGGGTTATATGCGAAGTTAATTCTAAACACACGTAAGAAGTCTTATAACGATTAGATGAACCGCGAAGGGCTCTAATTAGGTTGGAACTAAGTCGAGTCTAGAATGTTTTCAAACTTGCTACCTTGTTTCCTTTCTTTTGTTTATTACATGTTATGTGAACTTTTGTGTGAGTGCTTTGTGTGAAAGATGTTGATCACTTGTAAATATTAGATTAGGATTTAATTTCGTGTCTAGTTATTTAGGGCAACTTGTTGCCGAACCTCATCTAAATTCCCCATGATTTCGTTTCATTGTTTGTGTATAATTTATTGTGAATATGTGTTTCTAACCTTTTACATGTCAGGTACCCTTAATCCCCGGCTTGAACGATCCCTACTTATTTCTATACTACTAACGATTGTAGGGTTATTATTGAAGTGCCGCTTCGGCGACTCGTCAGCACTTCAAGATTTTCTATTAAAGCCTAATCCTAAAGATTTATACTAGACATATTTGAGAACACAAACGTCCAAAACAGACATGAAAAGTAATTAAGCACGAAAGTCTTTTTAGTCGGGAACGTATTAACATGTATAGCGTCACTCATCATGCATAGACACGCAAGTTTCAATGAAATACTCTACTCCTAATGCAACAACAAAGATCAAGACAATGACACATTTGACTTAACCTATGTTACTACGAGAGATGAAACCTCAACCTAGAAAACAACCATGGCCATACGGCTGCCCCTAGACATCAATTTCTAGTGCACACGAAATCAAGAAACTAACCAAGTTAAGAAAAGAATTAAATTGAGAACATGCTTCCCTAAAGACTACCTACGATTTCTTCATATTACGTTTGCATGTTTTATCTTATTTGAACAAATAAATTTCGACATTTAGAGTTAACAAATAAAACCAAATTACGAAATTTAACAACTATTTTAAACATGCAAAACCAAATAAACAAATTGTTCATACATAGACATACAAACAAATACCAAAAGAACAAATATTTTACATAGACATAAAAGAATAAAACCATAAGTTTACAAGCCGAAGGGAGTGGATCACACATTTAAACACCTTTGGAGACGAAGAACTGTGTTGATCGAATGGAGGATAATGGAATTCGGAATGGATTTTTATGATGGTTGATAGGAGCATAAAATGCTACATTCTTAATATGTTTTACCCTTCATTTATACTTTGTTTAACCTTTATTGTTATAGAATTGAATCATAATATAGTCATGAGATTTTGGTAGAGTTACAAAGAAATTGTGGTAAGTATAGTAAGAATGCACAAATTTGTCAAATAGCTGATTTAAGAGTACTTGTGATGTTTCGTTGGATCTATAAAGCCTCGACTTTATATTTAATGAATTTTTCTTCTCTCATATGCATAGATATGTTGATGATTGATCAATGAAAGGAGTTATAGAAATCAGAGCAAAAGAAGATGCTAGGAATTGCAAAGGGAAAATTATGCCGAAATCCAATAACTTCAGTAATTTCCTTGGCACATCACCCAACTTTCGGAATTTCTGCAGGACGATTCACACAGAACCAGAGTACGAGCTATATATGCATAGAAACCTCTATGAGTCTAGTTTCTACAGAACTTAGAATCGCATCAAAAGCGTCTCTATGGAGAAAGTTATGCCATCGCAAGGACGGAAGGTCACTACCTGCCGAGAAGAACAACCTACTGCCCGTTTTCACTCTTTTGTGTTTTTAATTGTCTAAATGACATTTGATTGCACCAATGAAGATTGTCCAAGCTTAATAAAGGCTAGAGGAGTTAGCCAAGCTAAAAAGAAGTTGAAAATATGAAGAGAAGAGTTCTCCTAGCTCAGCTAGGAAAACTGCTGGTTCCGGGAAGCAGTCTGCCGATTGAGTTGAGTGAGGCTAGAGCTACGTGACTATGGATCAAAATCCACCATAAAGTATTGCTGAGTCCACAAGAGGAGTCCAAGAAGTCCATTGCAGCCATAGTCCAAGAAGAAATCGGCAACAAGAGGATTCCTAGAAGATCAAAAGAAGAGAGAAAACAAAATTCGGCAAGGAAAAGGTTTTCCTTGCCGATTTGCATAAGGGATTCTGCCGTGCCTTTCCCCTATATATAGAGGACGAATTTCATACAAAAAAGTGTCACATCTTACACACATACACAAGCCTAAAGCTCTACCAAAGTTCTCACTATAATACTATGAAGAAAATAGCATAGCCGAACCACTTTCCCCTTGTAAATCCGTACCTTCATCTTTCTCATAGCTATGTATTTTTCTATAGTTTTGCATGACTTTGTGTTTGTAATGTTTTATAGTTTTAGACTTTGGTTTTAAACTTGTAATTTTCGTATGCTTTGATAATTAGGACAGTTGGTATATGATGCATGTTTTAGACTTAAAATCGGTTAGAACTAAGGCTAGGGCAAATAAACCGAGACATTAGTTATGATTAGCATGTAATTCTAGATGCTAGGTTTCATATGATAGAGTAATATGATTAAGTCATACTCGTAGTTTTCTTAGATTATATTGCTCGCCTAGATCTAATGGCCTTAGAACTTACAAGTCTAAATAAGATGATTGACAACCTTGCTTGTTTGCTTGTTTCGATTTTTGATTCATGTGCTTAAATGTTAAACGTGTAAAACCGGTTAGCATAACCTTAGGATTATACTCATAGTTAATTCTAAGAACTTAAGTAATCTAATGACTAGATGACCTCGTAGGCTCTAGTTGGGTCGAAACTGATTTAAATTTAAGTTGTGTCATTATTTGTTCCTTACCTTCTTGTGTTTGAATCTTACTTGTTAAAGAGTTGTGTGCTAAATATTGTTGTGTGAAAGATGTCGACCAAACATGTACATTGTAGTTTAGAATATACTTTCGTCCATTTAGGTTTTAGGGCAGCCTTGCTGCCGATCCCAATTCTCCCCGTTTAAACTCGTGTTAATATGTTTATAAATGTGAATATTTGTCTTACATTCTTATATTTCAGGTACCCTTAATCCCCGGCTAGAACGATCCCTACTTATTCTATCCCTACTTATTCTATACTACTAACGATTGTAGGGTTTATCATTGAAGTGCCGCTTCGGCGACTCGTCAATAGTGGTGGAAAGGATTTTCGGCTTATTTTCTTATGTAGGACTAAGGGTAGAATATTAGGTAAAGCTTGTGACTTGTGTTTTGGCTAAAAGATGTGACAAATTTCTCAAGGGACTGCCGGCCTCTATTGATAGGGAAAAAGGCTGTGAGAATTTGGCAAAGAAATCCTATTGTGAATTGGCAAAGGAAAAGACATTTCCTTGCCGATTGTGGTTTGGATTTCCTCTTCTTGTTCTTCTAGGACTTCTTTTCCGATTTGCTCTTGATACATTGCTGAACTTGTCTTCCATTTTCCTCCAAGGATTCGGCAAGACTTTCTGCTTGTTGAACTCAGGAAGCTTTCCTTTTTGTAGCCGACATTGCTTCTTTTCCTAGCTGAGTTAGGATTTCCCTTTCTTCCTAGGATTTGCTTCTCTTTGTGGCTGCATGACTTGGACTTAGTCTTCACACACTTTCTTCCCTTCCTAGCAGCTCTAGGACATGTTTAGGGCGTTTGCAGCCACTTGGAAGGTCTCTCGGCAGCTTCTCGGCAGAATGCAGGGGTATCGGCAGCTTCCTAGTAAGTATCGGACACTAGCAGGGCACATGCAGGGGCATGTGCATGGAACGGTGCATGGTTGTCGACAAGCTGGTGCAGGGTTGCCGCGCTGAAGGTTGCTTGGCATGTGTAGGATGGATGCTGCGCAGCTGCGCAACAGCTCCCCGGCAGCGGTAATCACTACCAGATCGGACAGAATAGCCGACGAAAAAAATTGGACAACTATGCCAAATTTTCGTCGGCCATTCCTTTTGCCGACGAAATTTTCGTCGGCTATCAGTCGTCGGAAAAACGGCGTCGGTAAAACCAATAGCCGACGAAAATAACGAAATTGTCGGCTATATTCGAGTATGGCCGACGATTTTACCAACGAGAATTCATTTTGTCGACCAAACCTGGGCAAAATATCCGACGAAATTCGTTGGCTATTTTCGAGTATGGCCGACGATATCGTAAACTATAGCCGACGAATTTCGTCGGCTATTTGTTCTGAAATATAGCCGACGATTTCATCTATTTCGGCGGTTATTTTGTCGGAATATATTAATATTTTCATAGGCATTAATTAGTTATAGCCGACGAAATAATGCCAATATCGTCGGCTATTCTTACATTTTGGGGAAAAAAAATTAAATTAATTTCTAAATTACCATTCCAAGCAACCTGCAATTCACAATGACAATCCATGCATTTACACCAACAAGAAACACGTCTAAATGACTTATTATTTAATTTATTCCAATATACATAAAATATAACCCTAATCATCACCTAAACCACTAAAGTCCACCACGTCATCCCAAGCATCCTGCTCTCCATCATGCTCGTCATCCTGCTGAACGAACTCGGGAGGTTGAGGCATTGGAGGTTCAACTAACGGCTGAAATGGGGGCGGGGGTTCAAGGCTTTGTTGTTGTGCCGCAAACATATCATACCACCAGTTTTGTTGGCCGGCATAGTTGTGTCGCCGAATTCTCTCGCATTCAGCATACCAACTCGACAGATCCAAATGACACTATTGTGTTCTGCGGTGTTGCTCCTGTGATCTCTGAGACTCGGTCGCCAATCTTGCGGCCAATCTCTGCACTTCCCCCCTCATCTGTTAGCTGTCCCCGCCTCCCTTCTTTTGACCTCCCTTAGTGGTCTTCAGAAGCCTATTCCAGAACTTCCCAAACCCCAGTAGTAGTATTGGTTTGACCGGTCTGGGAAGGCTGCGTCGAACATCCTCGCTGCTGTTTAGACATCCGATCGGTCGACCTGGCGCAGGGCTTCTTGCAGATCTGCCTCTGAAATGTTCGGTTGTGTCTCCCGAACTACTTGCTCATACACTTCTTCTTCGGCCCGGTTCACCCTCTCCTAATTGAACGGGAAAAAAAAAATTAATATTCTAACAAATATATAATTAAGTAAAATTAATAATTAACATTTTAAAATCGTAATCAACGACTTACGAGCTGTTCTGTCGCTTGTGGATAAGCCTTCTTGAACGTCTCCACGTACGGGTTGCTATCAGGATGATCTCTAAGCGCCTCCTCCTGATATTGTGCAAATGGCTTAGAACCACCATGATGGTGGGTTGTGTTACGGCGGCGGTTCGCAGAGTTTATCCGAGACCGTTCCTTCATACAAATAATAAAATATTAGAAAAATGCATAAAAAAATATTAGTTTAATAATTATAAAATAATTAAACTAATAATTAAAATTTTAAGAAAATAAACATTTATAGTTAAGTTTAGTATTTACCAGCATAAGTGGGTTGTTGAAGTCTACTGTCTTCAACCAACGCCACTCGTACTCCCTGAACATGAACTCTCTTGGAGTACCCATACGACCATGTCTGTCGTATTCGGCAAAGTGGGTACGGAGCTCGGTCTTCCACTCTTTGAACCTACTGAAAAAACAAAAGTGCATTAGAAATATTATTAATATCATAAAATATTTCAAATTATAAGATGAGGAATTCTCAACGTACCTCGAGTTTTGGATCGCGTCCGCCCAATCCTGCTTGTGTTTGGCAACCTCGAAGTATGTCAGAAAAATAATATTTTATTAGTTTTACAATTATAACAATACCGAAAATTATTAAATATTACGATAAAGAAATTAAATTTTTTAAATTACTCACCGACGCCACGTTGTTGACCTCCCTCTTAATTTCTTCCGGCACATCAGCCACCCGGTCCAACACATAGGGACTCTATCCCTAATTATTGCCCCCACGCAACCCGCGTAATCGCCGCGTTTTTTCCCCTGAACCTCCTGATTAGGGGGTTCGTTGATCTGGATCCTCCCCCTGCTGTTAACAGTTCTCCTGAGCGTGTCAAAACATATGACACCTCTCGTATTCGGCCTTGAACTGCTAGCGGCTGTCCCTATCACATAAACAACGATTGGTTAATAAAATTAAATATTAGTGCGTTAATTTTAATAAAACATTTAATTAATAAAATCAAATGTTACATGAACTTGATGACTCGTCTGTCGACTTTCCTTTTCTCCTCGCCGAAATCAGGAGGTCAGGTCTCTCAAATGGCTGTTGATGGTATGCCTCCGCAACACTCACGTACTGAGGCATAGCAGGCCATATGGGCACACCACGAAAGTCGACCTAGGGTATCGCATGAATGTTGTACGGGAGGTAGAGCTGATTTGGGAGAGTAGGCCCCTCAGTCGAGTCAGCAGCAGACGTCGCCGGACTCGTCATCGGCTCCCGATGAACCTCAGGTATACAGACCTGAGGAACGTCTGGAGCTATCTCGTCCTGAAATAGCTGCCTACTGAACCTCGGAGCATCTGGCCCGAGAGGGGGACATGAACTGCTCGACGGCCGCCCCGCCTAGAGAAGGGTCTGGTGCCGAGAACTCACACTCCTCCGCGGCTGGGATGAATCCACACTCCTCCACGGCTGGCTGGTGGTCCTCTCAGGCTGGCTAATGGTCATGTCGGAGTCTGCGGAACCGGCAGAACTTCCAGAACCCCTAGATCTGGAAGAACGACGGCCTCCGAATAACTGTCTGAGTGCATCGGTCATCTGTAGCTTGAGGCATTAATACATTAATTAATATTAAATTATATTACATTAAATAACAAATTCTAATTTATATAATAACCAATAATACTTACATATTTCAAAACATACTAACAAATTAATATTTAAATTTTAACTAATTTTAAATAATACTAACCATTAACCTAAATATAACTATTTATATACAAATATAACTATATTTCAATATTAACATATATATAAATACAAATAACCATTTATATATTAACAAAAATATAACCATTTATATAATTAGACTACCAATTTATATATATATAATTAATTTAACAATTTATATATAACAAATTATATAACAATTTATATAATTAAAATTAAATATATAACAAATATATAACAATTTATATAATTAAAATTAAATATATAACAATTTCTATACCTAAATTATAACAACAAAATTTATTAACAAATATATAACAAATATATAAAAATTTCTATAATTAAAATTAAATATATAACAAATATATAACAATTTATTATATAAGAATTTATATAATTAAAATTAAATATATAACTAATATATAACAATTTGTTAAAATTAAATTTATTAAAATATATAACAATTTATATAATTAAAATAAAATATATAACAATTTATATACCTAAATTATAAAATTAAACTAAATTGAAAAAAAAAAATAACCGAATCGGAGGAGGAGGAGGCCAGAGGAGGAGGGGAAGGAGGAGGAGGAGGAGGCCGGCTGGCCGATTTGAGGAAGGAGGAGGATCGGAGGAGGAGGAGGCCGGAGGAGGAGGGACGATGGCGCCGCCGATTTGAAGAGGAGGAGGAGCAGAGCGGCGGTCTGGAGCAGGAGAGCGGCAGATTGGAGCAGCAGGAGGAGGAGGAGGAGGAGGAGAGCAAAAAGTCGGCTAGGGTTCGCGAGTTTCTGATTTATAGCAGAAAGAATTGCCGACGATTAAAAAAGATTTCGTCGGCTATTTAAAGAATAGCCGGCGAAATCTTTTTTAATCGTCGGCTATTCTTTGAATGTCGTCGGCTATGCTTTAAATATCGTAGGCTATACTTTGGAAGATCAGCAGCCGTCTGATCTGAGTCATCCAACGGCGGACAATAAAAAGGCGCGGATCGCAAGAGTTTAGCCGACGAAAATTATATTTCGTCGGCTAAACTTTGGAAAATCAGCAGCCGTTGGATCTGAGCCATCCAACGGCGGACAATAAGCGGATCACAAGAGTTTAGCCGACGACATATAATTTTCATCGGCTAAACTGTTGGTCAAACCACTAAGTCAAACCTCTAAACGCTTTAAAACGGAAATTAGTCTAGTTAAACGACGGTTTCTGGCCTCACCTTCAACATATAATAGTTTCAAATCAATGAGACGCAACTAATCGTATAAAAATTTTACAAAATTGATTTAACGAACGTCAGTCTACCCATAGGAAAACGGAAGTAAAAAACAGTTAACCGCAACATTCGGCACACAGATTTTGTCGGAATCTTGTCATTTTTCAACCGTAGACGTATTTCATTATTTCAGTCATATCTTATTTGACGACATATTTGCATTTGAAGAGTGTACGTATAGTAACTATTTGAAACTATACATTCACTTAAACACTTAGTAAACAAGTTGAGGAACATTAGTGCATATGTTCTGATTTTGAATCTAAAAGTTTAGAAAATCTATTCCAACCGTTAGATATCACCGTTCACCTTAAATACATGTATGAAAAAAAATCCAACTACATCTGACAACATTAAAGGCTCGATCGGGACGGTCAACCGGGTGAGTCAACCCTTTAAACGCTTAGAAATGGTAATTGGCCTGTCTAAATGACGTTTTTTTGGCCTGACCTTCAACTGATAATAGTTTCAAATCGAAGAGACGTAACTAATCGTATAAAAAATTTTCTCAAAATATTTACCGAACGTCAGGCTACCCATAGGAAAACGGAAGTAAAAAACAGTTAACCGCAACATTCGGCACACAGAATTTGTCCAAATCTTATCATTTTTCAACCGTAGACGTATTTCATTATTTCGGTCGTATCTTATTTGACGACATATTTGCATTTGAAGGATGAAGCAATGGTTTGTCGATAGTGATAGAAAATGGAAGCTATTCTTTTTTTGTTTTTTTTTTATCATAGCCGACGAAATCAAACCTAGTACTCGTCGGCTATTATTTTTTCGTTTTCTGTCTAACATAAAATATGTATTTTTCAATATATGAATGACCGACGAAATCACGCATTTTTCGTCGGCTATTATGAGTATAGCCGACAAAATAATGCATATTTCGCCGTCTATTCTATGAAAAAAAATAAAAAAAATCAGTGGTTTTACACCTCTCGTATTCCTATGTCCTGTTCATATATAACCAAAATTGAACATCAAAAAAACAGAAACCCAACAGTCAACATATTTCAATTTTTTTTTAAGGGGTTTGGAACCCAGCCTAGCTGAGAGGCTCATCCCCACGCCCATTCATTAGAAATGAGTGGATTACAAATGAAAGGATTACATCATTTAAATTACTTAATCCGTCGGATTGTAATCGGAATCATCGGATGAGTCTTCTTCGGTTTCTAAATTACTCGATAGGGGTAATCTATGTCTTTCCTCACCACTAGAGTCCTCGTTAGTTTCTTCATTTCGATCAACATCAACAAGCAGTGGCACTTCACGTCAAATTCACACCGGCGTGTCTAGGCGAATAAAAGAGGAGTCAGGAATACCGTTTGAGCTGGGCTCTTGATACGCGGTGCCACCTTCCTCGTTCTCTTCAGCCACTCCAAGTGTAGACGCTCGGTAAATGTTGCGATGGTGGATAGTGTTAACTACTTTCCACGGGTCTCCCTTCGCGAGATCATCAAGATAAAACACTTGTTTCACCCATGTGGCTAAAACGAACGGGTCATCCTCATACCATGATGTACTAGTGTTCACAGAAGTCATGCCGTATTGATCGGTTTTCATGCTCTACGGCCGTGTGTCAAACCATCTACACTTGAAAAGGTGCACTTTCATGCCTTCCCCATAATGCAGTTCCACAACTGAATGGAGAACACCGTAATAGTCAACTCCATCATCCCCACCATGTGCCATAACCCCTGAATTTTGTGTTTTCAGTCTGACGTCTCTCTCTTCACATCGAAATAACATACCATTCACCTTGCACGTCACATAAACTTTTGAATAGACCGGCTTCATCGGTAGCAGTCTGAGTTCGTGCGACCAATTTGGGTGATTATCATTTTTAATGAGGTCCATCTGCAACCATCAGAATCAACTATAAATATGAATAATTATACACAATAATATATAAATACGTATAGAATAATGTTAAAGTTACGTACCCAGCGGCCGAAATACTCTGCGAATGTCCGGTTGTGGTAATCGAGATCACCTCCTACTTCACAGTTTAGATGAATGTTCTTCCAAAACTGAACTTCTAAACAGTTAATTAGTACCCACCAATGTGCAATGGCTACCTCATAATCTTTCAACTTGTAGGAAAATGGCATGTTTCCACCGAGTACAACATCGTCGGAGAGTATGGAAAGATTGAACTGTGAATGTACATCTTCCGGTATACTTTCCTGTAACGCTCCTAAATACAGCTTCATGTAGGTGACGCACTCGTGCGCAATATATGCTTCAGCTATACATCCTTCAGGTGCGGATCTGTTTTGGACAAAATCACCGTATTGTCTAAGTTGCCTATAAATAAATTTTTTAAAGTGTTATGATAATACATTAATACTAAATCACATATATTGATGAGGAAATTAACATAAGGTGTAAAATACGTACCTTTCCATTGGATACATCCAAGTGAAGTGCACAGGACCGGTAAGTAACAATTGCCGAGGAAGATGGATCATGAGGTGAGGCATGATGTCGAAAAAATTTGGAGGAAATATCATCTCAAATTTACACATGATATGAACGATGTCTTGTTGTATTTCCCGGAGGTCAGATTTTCTCACTTCCCGTGTGCACACCTTCTGGAAAAATCTTGCCAACGCTACTAACGGCTCCACAACGTGACGGGGAAGGAACGGTCGAATGAAAACAGGGAAGAGATGTTGTAGCAGGATATGATTGTCATGACTTTTCAACCCGTAAAGATTGTTGAATTGTCTGTTCACACACTTGGCTATATTTCCAGCAAAGCCTGAAGGATACTTGGCCCGACTTATCCAATGGAAAATTTCTGATTGATGCTCAGGCTTGACGATGTAAGGAGCTTGAGGCATTTTTCTCTTCCCTTGTTTCAACCACAGTTGTTTTCTGATATTCATGTTTTGCAGATCAGTGCGAGCCTTAGAACCGTCTTTCATCTTCCCCTCCAAGTTCAGCGTTGTGCCCACCACACTTTCAGAAACATTTTTTTCTATGTGCATAACGTCTAGGAAGTGACGGATCAGCAACTCACACCAGTACGGGAGTTCCCACAATATGCTCTTATGTGTCTAGAATTTGTACTCCTCAGGTCTTTCAGGTATTTCCGCTACAATATCGGGATGATTGCTGAGGGGCCTAAAATCGTACTCATTAAGCACTGCTAAAATTTCTCTTCCCGTCCATCTTCTGGGAGGACCACCGTGTTCTTCGGTTCCATCAAATGCGGCGGACTCGTAACGCCAGTGGTGATCCGCCGGAAGGAACACACGATGACCCATTCGGCATATCTTGTTGCAATGGGGGGTGCTCCCATAATCGCTGAGGCACTCTGGATAAGCCTTGTATCCCCTAACAACGCTGCCCGACAACATCCCATAAGCAGGAAAATCACTGATGGTACCAATAACCATGGCATGCATCTGGAACGTCTCCTGCTTGTACTTGTCAAAAGTGGGATGACCAACGTCCCACAATACCTTAAGCTCTTCAATCAATGGTCTCATATACACATCGAGACATTTCCCTGGGTAACCAGGCCCCGGAATCAACAACGTCAACATATTATATTCCTTCTTCATGCACATCCACGGAGGAAGGTTGTAAGGTACCAAAACCACCGGCCATATACTGTATGAAAGACTCATGGTGCCGAAAGGGTTGAAACCGTCGGTTGAGATCCCGAGCCTGACGTTTCTGACATCTGACGCAAAATGAGGAAACTCATTGTTTATATGCTGATGGGAGCCGAAACTCACATAATTAATTACCCTGCAAAATGTCATCGTTAGTATGGATAAGTAGGGATCGTTCAGTCCGGGGAAATTTAGGGTGTTCAATCACATGAAATATTACAAATCATATGGGGGTTCAAAGATGGAATTAATACTAATTTACGAAACTAAAAACAAAAAATAAAACCTAAACTAAATATATACACATGATCATCTTCTTTCACACATATCACATAACACAATTCTCACAAAACATGCAACAACAATCGGCAAGGAAACATGGCAACAGATTTCAACACTCAACAAGATTTATTTAGTTCCAATCTAATTAGAGCCTCTGCGGTTATTCTAATCGTTAATAGACTTCTCAAGTATTTAGAATTAACTCTGCGTATAATCTTAAATTATGCTAATCGGTTTAAAGACACTCTGCGTAGAAATTAAACACGAAGAACACATAAGCACAAGAGTCAAATATTGGAGACATATTAGCAAGTATGGCGTCACCTCATCTCACATCGACATGTAAATTTTCAGAATTACTCTAGCCCTAAGAACAAACACAAATCAAACCAACTCTGTGTATGATTCAACTCATATTCAATTCGGAAAGTGAAACTAAAACACAAGGTACAACCATGATCATTGGCAGCCCTCATGCATCAATTTATATACATACCAATTCAGAAAATAAACCAAATAAAACCAATTATTAAAATCGAAACCTACTGCCCTAAATCCTAACTAAAACTCATCACATGCATTGATACACAATTCAACAATTAGATAATCAAACAAGATATCCGAAAATCCAAAATAGAATTACATAAACCAAATAAACATCCACAGATTCTTACAACCTAGACAAAGTTTTGTAATTACACAGAAAAATACTAGCCATGAGTTAAGAGTGAATCACACTTTGAAGAACCTTGAGAAGCTTCAACAAAGGTGTGGATTCGGTCGAAGGTGACAAGATACGTTCTTGATGAAGGTGAAGGTGAAGGTGGAATCGGCAAGTATTCTCCTATGGAAGTTGTGGTGCTATTTGGACAGAGTTTTGGCTAGGTAAAAGTGAGAGAGAAGAGATATTATTTCTGTCCAAGAGAGAGCTATATATATAGGACCAAGAATAAGGAGTTCGGCAATAAGGAGAAACCAAAACCGAATTGGTTTAGGTTTTCCTTGATTTTCTGAATTCGGCAGAATGACCTCCGTGCATTGATTAAATCATAACTATCTCTAGAAAATAGCTATTGAGGTGATTCCATATGATTTGGAAACTAGACTCCCGTAGCTTTCTATCCATATAAGGTTCGAAATCTGATTCATTGTGAGCTGTCCGGGAGAGTCTGTGGAAGTTGGATGACATGCACAGGAATTTTCCCGAAATTAATCAGGATTTGTTGTGATTTTCTTCCTCTATTTTCTGCCGAAAATTCCCAAGATAATGTCTGAATAATTGAGCAATATCTCTTTTGGTTTTCCATGAATTAATTCAGCCAAAAATCTTGCACAAAGGAAGGAATTCAGTCCACATTCATAAACCAAATCCATGTTGAACTTGGCTTGCTTCTTCTTTTCCATTCCGAAATTAATCTTTTCTTTTCTTCTTTAATTCAGCCGAATTCTTCATAGATCAATGCTTGATGGACTGAATAATGGACTAGGCTAATAATTCATTTGGACAATTTATCCATGAGCTAGCCGTAGCTTTCCCTAGTTGAGCCAGGAAAGCATCCTTTGTGTCTTCTTTTCCTGCTTGCATCAGGGAAACTTCTTTTCTTTTGTTCTTCGACTTCTTCCTTGAAAGGATGACTCTCTAATGCTCCAATATGTTCAGTAGCTCACCACTTACAACCTTGGACACGAAATTGTTGTAGAAAAATAGAAATCCTTCAAAACGGGCAGCAGGTTCTTCCTCTCGGCAGCTCTGACCTTCTTTCATTCAAACCAGCATAACTCTCTGATCAGGAGAGGTTTTTCTGCGATTCCAGTTGCATATGAAACTAGACACACAGGGCTTTCATCCATATAAATTTCACCTTCAAATTCCTTGTCAATCGTCGGGAATAAATTCAGGAAGTTGGATGTCGAACACTGAAATCTTCTGGAATTCTTGGATTTGCATCCGATAAGAACTTGAAGTTCTTGGCATTTTGTTCCACTCCGATTTCAATGATTCTTTCCTTTGTTCAATCCTTAGTATGTCAACTGAAAATGAGAAGAGAAAAATCTATTAAAAGCAAAGTTTATGTTTTACAGATTCAATAAAACATCTCAGACACTTTGTGAATAGGCTTTTGACAATTTCTGCATTTTTATTCTATTTTCCACATGTTTTCTCTTTAATTCCACCAAAACTCTTGACTCTATAACATGACTCTATATTACAACAATAAGGGTTAAGCATTAGATAAATAAGGGTAAAATTACATTAAGAACGTAGCATTTTATGCTCCTATCATATGCTTCCAAGCCGCTCCGTCAGAGATGTGTGTCATGATATCTGCGTCTCCCGCGTCCCGCTCACCATGCCATCTCATAGCTTTTGCGGTGGTTTCTGACATGTACAACCGCTCAAGCCTATCTCTCAACGGAAAATACCGAAGCACTTTCACAGGTTTCCTATTGCCAGCTCCCGTAAACTTATATCGGTCAGACTGACATATCGGACATGCGTCAAGGCTAGCAAGGTCATTCCCTTCTGCATCTTTACCCCAGAAGAGAACGCAGTCAAATGCGCATGCATGGATCTTAATGTAGGAAAGCCCTAGATCTTTGAGGATACTTCGGACCTTACGGTGATTGGTAGGATTATGATGACCCTCCTCCAACAATGAAGAAGTGTACTGTAGATATTCATCCACTTGCCTGATAGTCGATTTTGTCTCGACTTTAATCCTCATTACCTCCATTACACTTTGAAGAACTGTCTTCTCAGAACTTGAAGACACAGGGATCTGTTGCAATGCAATCAGTTTGTTGTACTTGTCAAAGGCAGCAGTGTTGACAACTTGTGGGAAGGGCAGCACCGGGTCATGCATATATTGTTTCCCACGTACACCGCTTTCAAAAAGAAACACGTCGTTGACGAATGCCATTGTTGGATCGTTGGATGTACTACTACTGCCCGCCTAAAAAAACTGCCCATGATCATGCTATCCATCTAATGATGGCTCACCGTGATATATCCAACGTTTGTACTTCGGCCAAAACCCATTACTCTTTAGGTGCTCCCATACTGTCCTAATCGGAAATCGACACATATCACTGCGACACTTACATTTCTTGCACGGGCAATAATGGTAATCATTCCCGTTTGCATGTTCCTCGACGAACTGCAAAAAATTCACAACTCCTGTAGTGTATCGTCGGTCATGCCTTAGAAGCGAAATCCAACTCTTATCTAGATCCATATATAGCCTGATAATAATATATATGTATAACTTTAATTAATAAGAAATTAATTAACACATACATATATATATATATATAAATCCTTAATAACTAATTACATTACAATGTATATTATTATCAACATCAACTCATATATATATACCATTAACAACCATTATTTAAGTTACACTATATATCAACCATTATTTAAGTTAATTACACTATCAACAACTATTAATTAACATATATATATATATATATAGAGATTTTTCAGGTGCGGATGCGGCGTTTCCGGCCACCGGCGAAGCGGCGACGCCGTCTCCGGCCGGTGGGCTTTGCTCCCCACACGCCGGCGACCCCGTCTTTGCCGGCCCGAGCTCCATCGCCGGCCGGCAGCCGGCTGGAATCTGCATTTTTGAAGAAAAATGAACATTACTGTTCATTTTTCTGCATTTTTGCAGATTCTGGCCGGCTGCTGGCCGGCGATGGAGCTCGGGCCGGCACAGACGGGGTCGCCAGCGTGTGGCGAGCAAAGCCCACCGGCCGGATACGCCGTCGCCGCCTCGCCGGTGGCCGGAAACGCCGCATCCGCACCATGAACAGTGCGTGCGGACGTCCGCACCATAAAAGAACTGATATATATATATATATATATATATATATATATATATATATATTAACACTAATTAAAATAACATCAAATTAAAACACATAATTAAACTAAAACTCAAAATCAACTCAACTAAAACTCAAAATCAACATATATACATACATTCTAACACTAAAACAACAACAAATTAAACAAAAAATCACTTAATAAATCAAAATCACTAAAACTGAAAATCAACTCAACTAAAACTCAAAATCAACATATATACATACATTCTAACACTAAAACAACAACAAAACAAAAAATCACTTACTAAATCAAAATCACTAAAACTCAAAATCAACTCAACTAAAACTCAAAATCAACATATATACACATATACGTACCTATATATAGCTCCACAATGTAAGAGAGGACGGATTTCAACAATACCCACAGATTTTTCACTCTTTCTCCCGTTTTTCCCCTTTTTTTTTAAATGAGTAGCTGCTGCCCAGATCTGAAAATATATAGACTTATAGCCGACGAAAATGTCAACTTCGTCGGCCATACTTCCAAAAATTTTCGTCGACTAATGTTTCGGAGAAAGGCCGACGAAAATACAAATCGTCGGCTGAAATATGAATATTGCCGACGATTTTTTGAAAATACCAACGAAAAAAAGGTTTCGTCGGCTATGGTTAAACTATGGCCGACGATTTTTTTTTTTTGCAGACGAAAAATAAAATCGTCGGCTATTCCTTACAATTACCGACGAAAATTTTAATTCGTCGGCCGTTTTTTTTTTCTTCGGGAAAACCCTTTTTTCTCGTAGTGAATGTCAGCATCGGCATCTCTCGACAGCGTATCGGATGACGTATCAGATACTGACATGACCTCGACAGACGTCGACACGGATACGTGGATACGTCTTGGATACATCTGGGATACGATCTACTTTGTGTCGGATACGGCATGTCATAATCGAACACGGCTCAGCAGCGCGAGTTTCTGCGCGCGCGCGTCTCGTACTCTGTTTTCTTCCTCGACAGATTTGACCGTTGCGTCTTTATTCGAGCATAACTTCCTCAAGAAAATAGCTATTGATGCGATTCTAAATTCTATGAAAACTAGAGTCAAAGATCTTTCTGTGCATATATGGTACGCATCCTGATTCCCCCAATGACCTGTTTTGGAGAAATTATGGAAGTTGGCTAATGTGCACAGGAATTTGCTGATTCCGCGTCCGGATTCCTTTGCAATTCTTGGCATCTTTCCATGGTCCAATTGTTGTAACTCCTTCCATTGCCGAATTTTCAATGCATCTACATAAAATCAGAGAAGTTAAACTCATAAAAAACACGGTCGAGGTTTTACAGAATCGATGATACATTTAAAGACTCTTATTCGACTAAGTCTCTTATTCACTTTTAACAGTTTGTTGAATTTCAGTATTTTTCCCTATAATTAGCACAATTCTATGATAACTCTACCAAAGTACTCTATCCTTGTATTATGACTCGATCTTAGACAAATAAGGTTTAAGCAAAGTATAAATGTAGGCATAAACATACTAAGAACGTAGCACTTTGTGCTCTTATCAACTACCCCACACTTATCTTTTGCTAGTCCCTTAGCAAAACTAAATTAAACTAAGACTCTAAACAAAATATTGCCCCTAATGATTTGTCTTAGGCTCGTATGAAAACATAGCTTTCAAATTAATGCATGAGAATGCTAAGCACGGAAATTACAAGTTTCATGAACATGCAACATCAATATGAACATATAAGAGCAACATTTAAGCATGTAAACATGTATAGCTAATCTGATTCTCCTCACCAGGCATACTCTCTTCTTTTCACTCAAGACATAGCAATTCACACACAAGTTTATGCAAGAGAGGGATATATGACACGAAAATAACTCACAAAATTTCAAGATTCGAAAAGTACTTTGTGAATTTTATGGAAAACCTCATTTAACAATTATGTGCACCAATGAACTAAAACCATATGCTTACTCTTGAGAAAAACTCCACAAATCAAAGTTTAACCTATCTTAAGAACCATGAAAAGATCTTTAAAAAGTGATGTAATGGGACTAGGCTAAGATGTAACGACCCGTCCTAGAAATTCTCTCGGAAAATCCGAAACAGGTCTGAGAATAACCCAAAAACCAACTAAAAATCTCTTAATTTGCTGTCATACCGCAACCATCCACCCACTGGGAACAAAGAACGAAAAGTTCATTTGTTGCTTAAATTTGACGTAAAACCTTCTCTTAACCAGTTTTTACTTTTTTTACGGAAAGTCAAGAGTAATAGTCAAAGTCATAATTACTAGTTACTATTCACTTTACTATTTACTCTTACTACTTACCATTTACCATTTACTTTTACTGTTTTACCATTTACTATTTACCTTTTACCGTTTTATTTTTTCACCTTTTACTTTTCTTCTACCTCTCGCCGCCGGCAGCACCGCCACAGAGGCTAAAAACACCTCTACTGAACTCCAAAACCAGCCCAACACCATTGCCACCACCTCAGGGACTCATTCCCATCGTCTTCCGCCGCCAAAACCAACAATGCCGCCCCTATGGCGGCCGACACGGCGGCAGTAACTCCATAGTCCAAAATTTCTCCAAAATTCAACCAACCGAACCCCAAATTACACTCAACCTACTCCAAACAATGTTCTGAACGCGATTATAACCACCAATTGCATTAAAAACATCAATTTCACCACCTCCCCAGATTTCACTAAAAACCCTAGAATTTCAAATCTTAAATTCTCCTTACCTGAGCCGAATCGAGTCAATTCCTTCAATGGCATTGACGTACAGGTCGAGGTCTCCCTTTCCCCCCTTGGAATCGGGCTGATCGGTGGCCGGAGGAGGAAGTTCTGGCTCGACACAGTCGATCCCTCTCCCCTATAACCCGGCAGAACGGCGGCGATTTGAGCCACCCCGCCGCCACAGAAGAGAAGAGGAGGCCGAGCCGGTCCGAATGTGACCGGTGTGGCGGTCCAGCTCGGCCGGACGGCGGAGATGGGTGGAGGGGAGGAGGCTCGGGTCGGCCGATCGGGGAGAGAGAAAGAGAGAGAGGTGAGAGAAAGAGGGAAAAAGAAAAAGAAAGAGGGAAAAAGAAAAAGAAAGAAAAAAAAAAGAAAAGAATATTCCAAAATGGAATATTCCCTCTTTATTTCTAGAATATTCCCCCCTGTTTTCTAGAAATTTCCGCCCCGGTTATTTGTACTCGACCAAAACCAGAAATTACCTATTTTACGTCATAACTTTTTCATACGAATTCCAAATTAAACCTGCTACGTGTCCATGAACTCGTTTTAACATCCTCTATCTCATCAAGAAATAAACTTATCGGTCAGATCAACTTATAAAAAGTCAACCTTTGAAGCCTCCGACTCGTAAAACAAATTTCCGAAACGACAAAAATAAAATTAAAACTTTTAGGGGATATTTTAAGGTTTGGGTCGTTACAATCTCCCCTCCTAATAAAAATTTCATCCTCGAAATTTGCGTAACCACCAAGAATAAAAACGGGGGTACAAGTGTCTCATTGGCCCACGCTTATAAATTTCATAGAATACAACTTGCAAGAATTTAGAATTAAAAGAATCGATAATCCCAAACCATACCGGCGCAAACAACCAATATTTAATAATTTGTTCAATTAACATTTTTCTCGTCATCTAAGATTATCCGTGATTAACCAATTCACCACGTAGTAATTTCATTTGGAAAATTACTATGGACACCCAAATCCATTTCTAGCGATAAAGGAATGAGAAACAAATCAAGTTCCTGATCAATTATGGCCTCACTTAACCATCTCTCTACCTTTAAATACTTGAAATATAACTTATAGCTTAGTGAATCTTATCCCAAACTACTTGATCAATTCACTTTCCGTAGGCTAGGAAGGACAAATTAAGTTCCAAACAACAATTTTCAACCTTAGCACATTCAAGTTATCCAAGAATCATAACCAATTCCTTAACAAGATTCCTAGTCACCAACTTGAACATAGACTCCCGTCAACCCTGCGGGCTCTACCTTAAGGAAAAATTATACCTGAAAATTTTGGCATAACCTCCCTTAAAAATGGACAACCCTACCTGCAGAAATTTCAACATAACACTACTCATAATAATCCGTCCATACCTGGAGCCATCTGCTCCCCAAAACACAACCACCGTCATAAATATACACAAAATCGGTTCTAACTAAATCACCATAGGCCCACTCCCGAATATTTTCATAATAAAATATACAGCCTCACTGATTTGGGAATTTATTAAATAATTGAAATTCTCACTAACGAAAAATATTCCCGAAATCAAGTAACAAAATATCAAAATCCATCTCATCAGCTATATCATTATATCATATACATCAGGGGAAGGTCAGCATCATCATGTAACAGTAAGCCTCCCAGACTCGGGTTGGAACCTCCCAGGGCTACTAAACCAGCGTGGACAAATAAGACGACCTAAGCCTCTCCCAGGCTAAAGGTTGGAACCTCCCAGGGCTGCGAAAACAATGTCCCACGCTACCGCTAGCTAGCAACAAGACGACCCAGCCCTCCAGGCTAAGGGTCGGAACCATCCCAGTGGCTATTAAACCAGCGTGGACAATAAGATGACCTAAGCCTCTCTCAGGCTAAATGTCGGAACCTCCCAGGACTGCTAAAACAATGTCCCGGCCTCTCATAATATCAATCCCAGGCTTACTAAGGGTCGAAACCATCCCAGTGGCTACTAAGTAGCGTCTCACGCTACTACTAGCTAGCTCAAGACGACTCAGCCCCTCAGGCTAAGCGTCGGAACCTCCCAGGGCTGCTAGTAGTGTCTTGCGCTACTGCTAGCTAGCATAAAGACGACCCAGATATGGTGAATAAAAATCTGAGCTCACGCTTCCCCCAATATGTCCATATAATAAACAATTATCATATTTGTATATGAATTATCTATTAGAACATCAGCCATCACATATTAGCTATAGAACATATTAACAATTCACTGGTTAATCGAAAAGGAGACTTACTTGAATGTATACCTGCATTATGAAGATTAACACATTCTTCCTTGATGGATTCTTGCTGTCATGATTCGTCTCTAGCTTCGTTGACTGATGCACTTATACTTACAAGTTCTTGTACAAATGAACACCTTCAAAACAATTTCAGGGTACTAGCCCACCAGCAATTTCTGCACAACTTTTCAAAGTATTAGTGCAAATTCTAGAAATTAAACGTATAGCATACTTACCATGAAAAAAAAAAATACAGTTCTACTCGACTTGTTAATCAGAGTAATTCAGGAACCACATTGTTTAATAACAACGTAATATCAGTAAAACTAAATTCTCAACCAGTTAACAAGCCCAACAGATTCCCATTTTGTATCAGTACAAGGTTGAATCCACCAACACCATTGACAAAAGGGAACTCAGATTTTGTACCACACAAACACAAACACAAACACACACTTGCAATAGTCAAAATCTCAGCCTAAGTCCCCAACAAGAACACTATTGATAAATTATCCAAATTGACATGATCCTAATCTTCCCCTTCCAGTTCCCCTTTCATTACTACAATAATCAACTGGTAAAATTCGACATCAAGTATAGTTGATCACAACTCATATAATCACTGACTAATATAATTCCAAAACTCTTAATTAATACCAACTTTGATCCCAACTCCGATCAACCAAATTTTCAAGTAAACAATGATCTAGGCAATAGTTTCAAATTAAAAGTAACACTAATATCAATTTACGGAAAGCAGGAATCAAAAATTCAAAACATTCAAGATTCAAGACTAAATGTAGGGAACTCACCTTAAAAAGTAGTAGTACACAACTCAGAGCTATGAATCGCTCAAGTAAGAAAACAAAGGATAATTCTTACCTCACAGCGACCCCATATCAAATCACAAGAATATATCTCTACAATATAGAATTATTTAAGGAGATATAAACCAAAGAACTCCAAGTGCATTCTTGGAAATTTAGAAACAGAATGCTCTGTTATTTAAAATTATGGAAAGAAAACAAAAGTCATTTAGATAACCTTTCAGCTTTACCTAATGCAATCTATGCTTTTGCAGTGATAAAAGGATTTATTCATTATTACTCATCATATCAAATAAAATCGAAGAAAACCGAGAGCAAGCTAAACTAATCCCAAAACACAATAGAATTATCTACTTAATTAACAGAGGAAAAAGCAAATGAAAAGAATTAAATAAATCCTCACATGTGTCACATCTGACTTGTCAAAGCAACAAAAGAACCAGAACATGTACTCTGAATCCAAATGTTCAGTACTAATTTTATCAATCCAAATAAGATTTTACAAGATTCACATATTAGCAGCGGAAACTGGAAACGTGATAAATAATAAAAGAATAAGGAAGTCACCCAACAAAATTTCCTTACCACAGAGATCATATCCCCACTCTGATACCATTGCAACGACCCGTCCCAGAAATTCCCTCTGAAAATCCGAAACAGGTCTGATAATAACCCAAAAACCAACTAAAAATTTCTTTGCTCCCATACCGCAACCACCCACCCACTGGGAACAAAGACCGAAAAGTTCATTTGTTGCTTAAATTTGACGTAAAACCTTCTTTTAACCAGTTTTTACTTTTTTTACGGAAAGTCAACAGTAAAAGTCAAAGTCAAAATTACTAATTACTATTCACTTTACTATTTACTCTTACTATTTACCATATACTTTTACTGTTTTACCGTTTACTATTTACCTTTTACCATTTTACTTTTTCATCTTTTACCTTTCTTTCCAAGATTTTGTGAGCTGCAAACGGCAACCTTCCAAAGTTGACAGACTGCACTGCCCGAGTTCTGTTTTGGGCAGACGTTTGAAATTTCCTGCACTTTTCTTTTAAGTTCTGTACACACACAAAACACATCAAAACGAACAAAAACAATAAACTAAAATGCAAGAATATACAAATTCTATACTTAAACAAATTTTTCAAGGCATTACACGAAATTTTCAAGATTTTTTCAAGCTATACACGACATCAAAGATTCAAGGTACGTGGAGCAGAGGAGCAAACTGTGCAGCTCTGATAGGAGCACAATGTGCGACGATATTATATGCTTATGCCCTCGTTTATGCTTTGTTTAACCCTTATTTGTCTAAGATAGAGTCATAATGTAGTTAGTGTCATTTTGGTTGAGTTTTGGTGAAATATGGTTAAGAATCCGAAAAATGACTAAGTATGAGAAATCTGGAAAATAGTGCAAAATATGTCTTTTTCGCGATTTTGAGACGAGTAAAAATATGATCTATCCTTGTCCGAATTCTATGAAATTTGGTGTGCTTAATATTCATATACTGAGGAATGTTGTGTTAAAATTTCAGATCAATCGGAGTTCGTGAAGTCACCCAAAAGATGGCTGCAAAACAGCAGTTCGAGCAAACCAATCCAGGGACTTCCAGGATTTTCCTGGGACTGTGTCCCAACTTCGAAAAATCATTCCCGACGACTCACAAGGAATTTGATCGAGCCCTTTTATGGAGAGATGGATATATGTGTCTAGTTTATCTGAGACTTGGAATCGCATCAATTGGAGCTCTAAGGAGGGAGATATGCTGGATTTACTGGAGCAAGGTCATTCCAGCCGTGTTGCTGCCGGTCTTGTGTTCTTGCGAGTTTGGGGCATTTTTCCATGGACCAAGCTCACCAAATGGAGTTGTCAAGCCTACACAAGAAGTTCATGAAGATATGCAGCCCAATCCAAGGAAGAAAATCAGAAAAAGAAATTTCCTAGAAGAACCAAGAAAGGAAGGAACCAAAACCTTGTTGCACAAGGATTGCCTTTGCCGATTCGGACTAGGTTTTCTACCTAGGTTTTCTGCCGAATTTTCCTCTATAAATAGCCAACTTTTACACAGAAAAACTTGTCACATCTCAAGCCAAAACACAAGTCTAAGCTCTACCAAAAATTCTACCTTAAGTCCTACATAAAACCTAGCCAAAATACATCCTTCACCACTACCAGAAAGTTTCTGCCGAACCAACCTTCTGCCGAAACTTGAACTTCCTGCTGCCGTGCAGCATCCAACCATCCTCCATCACAGATCAACACGAGCTGCTGCCTCCCAAGGTGTCTAAATGTGTGATCTACTCCCTTTGGCTTGTAATTTTATGGATTTATGCTTTTATGTCTATGTAAAACATATGTTCTTTTGGTATTTGTTTTTATGTCTATGTAAAGACAATTTGTTTGTTTGGTTTTGCATGTTTAAAGATGTTTATGATTTCGATTCTTGGAGCCTAATTAACTGTAAGGTATTGATTTCATGGTTTTATGAAAGATAAACATGTAAACACACTTTGTAAATATGTAACCGGTTAGGTCTTAGGGATGCATGCTTGACTTGATTCTCGATTTCTTCTTGATTAGTTGTTTGAATTCGTGTGCAACCGAAGGAGATGTTTAGGTACAATCGTAGGCCATGGTTGTTGTCTAGATATTGAATTCACTTGCCGTAGTAACATAGGTCAAGTTAGAACGCTAAGTCGATTTGGTTTATGTTGTTACCTAGGGTTAGAGTAATTCCTACAACTTGCTTGTCTAATATGAAGAGTGACGCCTTGCATGTTCACTTGTTTCCGACTAAAAGATTTCGTGCCTTATATGCTAATTGGTTAATTTCTACACTAAGTGTCTTTAATCGGTCAGCTAAAGATTAGAGTTACGCGCTAAGCTAATTCTAAGTATTTTTGTGAAATCTAAAATCGATTAGTAAACCGCTAAGGAGCTAGTTAGGTTGGAATTAAGTTGAGTCTTGAATGTTTCTATGCATGTTTCCATGAGTCCTTACTTGTTACTTGTTTCGATTTGTGATAGTTTTTGATGAGTGCTTTGCGTGAGAGATGTCGACCAAACTTGTACATAGTAGTTAGAATTTAAATTCCAGAAATTTATTTTTCGTGCCATAGTTTAGGGCAGCCCTATGGCTGCCGAACTTCATCTTCATCCCCCCATGATAAATTTGTATATATGTATATAAATGTGACAATTGTGTGCATATGTATTGGTGAATATTTTTATTAACATTCTCATGTTTCAGGTACCCTTAATCCCCGGCTAGAACGATCCCTACTTATTCTATACTACTAACGATTGTAGGGTTATTATTGCTTGATGCTCGCTTAGGCGACTCGTCAAGCTCACGGTAAGGTCATGCTTTATCCGATATACCTCAAAACTTTAAAGACTCAAAACGATTTTTCAGAAATTTACAAGCTAACATTCAAACAAATCAAGATTTTATAATCCCCGGCAACGGCGTCAAAAATTGATGTGATGCCAAGGGCTCACACAAATAATAAACCCTACAAAAGATTGTTAGTAGTATAAGCAACACTACCAGAAAAGGCCTTATAGCCGACGAGGCCATCTCGTCGGCCGTTACCATTAATTCGTCGGCTATAGTCATAGCCGACGAAGTATCGTCGGCTATAGTCTCGTCGGGACTGCTCCGTCGGCTATACTATAGCCGACGACACGAGGCGTAAGTCGTCGGCTTATAAACCGCGGGGTATAGCTGACGAATAAAGCGTCGTCGGCTATACTTCGAACATTGCCGACGACAAGATCGTCGGCTTCAACAATTACGTAATTGCCCCTAAACCGAAGTATAGCCGACGACACTATCGTCGGCTATACGTCCAATATAGCCGACGACACTATCGTCGGCCATAACAATCGCCGGTACCAGGAACGGCTTTTTTTTTGCCTGAAGCCGGGAGGGTATAGCCGACGACATATGGTAAACATCGTCGGCTATAGCCATTATAGCCGACGAAATAATGACAACATCGTCGGCTATAGCCATTATAGCCGACGAAATAATGACAATATCGTCGGCTATAACCCCTAAATATTTAAAAAAAATTAAAAATTTAACTCGGGCCCAATTTCACTTCGTCTTCGGTTTGGCTGCAGAAAATGCACAAACAAACATCCAAATATCCAACAAATATCCACATCAATCCATCCCTAATATCCTACATACTGTACAAATTAACCCACTATCTACTCATCATCACCCCCTAAACGCGTAGCGTCGTCGACCGGATCGTTCGAGTTCCGGTGGCTATGGCTGTCCTGATCGGCTGGCGTACTCCGATGCGGGGGGGAGTGGGGACGACGAACTGGGGCATCTGTGGCGGAGGCGGGGACTGGAGTCCAGCCTGCTGGGCCTCCCAAGACTGCTGCATCCATCGGTACATCTCCGCCACAGATGCGTCTCTGGCCTGCTGCGCCGAAGCCTCCACGGCCCTCGCCAACTCCGCCTGCTGGAGCGCCTCCACCGCCCTCGCCAACTCTGCCTGAGTCCTCTGCAGCTGCGTCTGCAAGTCTCCTCTCGTCGAAGCCGCACGCTGCGTGCTGGGATTGGCCGGCGTGTACTTGAGAACCCCATCTCCCGCCGCGCCTAGGCCTCTCTGGTAGAAGTAGTTGTTCCCCGTCCCTACCGCCGCGTGCATGATCTGAGAGGCCAAGCGCGGCTCAAGGGTGTCGATCGTGGAGGCAAACTCCGCGATCGCTTCGTCGGACGCCCCGTCTCCCAGGGTGTCTCGCGCGATCCCGAAGGTGATCGCGTCGGTCTCCGCATCGATTTCCGCCTAATTGACAAGAAAATATAATAAACGAATTAAAAAAAATATATATAAATTAATTTAATGAAACACTTTTATTGAAGATGGGCGAATACTTACCACTTGGTCGGGACGCCCCGGATACATCTGCGCATGAATCCACGACAACGGCCTCAGCGGTCGGTCCCTCCTCGCCATCTCTGCCCACTGCCTCCAGGAGCGGGCGCCGCCGTGGTGGGGGTGCTCGTTCCTCCTGCGGTTGTCGCTGTTCGTCCGCGAGATTTTCTGTATTATAAGAACGAACATATAAACGCAAATATAAATTAGTAACTAAATTAAAATATTACGAACTAACCAAAATAAAATTATTAACTAATTTAGTTACTAACTAATTTAATTTAATTAGTAACTACTTAACTAACTAATTTAATTTAGTAACTAACTAACTTACTAACTACCTAATTTAATTTAATTTAATTTAATTTAGTAACGAACTAACTAACTACGTAACTAACCAACTAACTTAATTTAATAACTAATAACTAACTAACTAATTAATTAATTTAATTAAGTAACTACGTAATTTAATTATTAAATAACATTAAAAAGTTATATACTAGCAGGCTAAATTTTCTTACCGAGACCCTGTCGCTCCCGAAGTAGGCTACCAGCCATAGCCACTCGTACTCCCTGTACCGCAACTCGTGGGGGGTTGCACCTCGCCCCAAGCGCTGCTCCACATGGTACGTCCTGTAGTGCGTGGACAGCTCGTTCTTCCACTCGGAGTACCTATATTAACAAAACACAACTGTTAGATATATTCGTACACTGCCAATACATATATTTATACAAAAAAAAGCAAAACACATAACCTGTTCTTCAGCTGCTCGTCTCTCCACCAGTCCAAGGTAGGATGGACTCTAAACCATTGCTGCAATATTATAAATTAATTAGAAAATATTTTTATATAGTTATAAGGACTGAATTCATAAATATTTATTTTCTATAATAAAAATCATATTTAACTCACCGACAGTGCATTGTACACTCGCGCCTTGATCTCATCGGGCACAGAGCCCCAGTCGGGCCACAACAGTGGGACCCTGTCCCGCACGAGCATGCCCGTCGCGTTGATGTACTTGGTGGTGGTGTCTCTCCGCTCAATCGGGCGTCCATCCTCACCGGGACCGGGCAGGATCTCTCTGATCCCACCGGCCAGCTCCCTCTCCAGGGTCGACATGTTCGCTGGCCCTCTAGTCCGTCTCGTCCCCGCGGATTTATTGACGAGGACGCCTGTTTCATAATTAAAATGAATACATAGTTAAATAATTATTTAAACTAACTAATTAAATAATTAATTAAACAATCTAAATAGTTAATTAAACTAACCAATTACCTGCGTCGTTGTACTGCTTGTCCTTCTCACGAACGGCCCACAGGCCGCGGTAGTCCTCTGAGTCGAAAGGACTGAAGAAGTAGGCCTCCTCCCAGGGAATCTCGTGGGGCCGGTCGTGCCTCCAAATCTGCCTCCCCCTGGCGTCGTACTCAGGGATGGCAGGGAGGAACTGGACCATGTACATCCCCGATGGCGGAGACATACGGGGCGTGGACCCTGAGGGGCCTGCTCCCCCTGACGGTGGGCCCCGTAGCTGTGGACGCTGTCGCTGTGGGGGGACAGGGAGCATCTCTGGAGGGTCCAGATCGGCGCGCGGTGGGGTCGGCTGCCGATCCTGGAACAGTGCTGAAGTGCACTGGGGTCTGGTGGCTCTGCGTCCTCCTCCGACACTCGAGTCAGGGCCCGCTCCCGTCGACTCATACGAGGAGCCCCCACGTGGATCGCTCGGAGTCAATCCCATCAACGTCTCCTCTCGTCGACTCATAGGCCGGCCTAGGCCCCGACGACCGCTGGATCCGCTCCCCCCACGGCTGGATCCTGCCTGAGCGTCGGGGTCGCTCTCGGTCCGTCTGCCAAGCCATCGGTCTACAAAGCGCCGGTTTCCTGCACAATTAGTATATAAATTCCATAAATTGCACAAAAATTCCACAAAAAAATTAAAAACTTCATTCAATGTATATATACCTAATTATATATATACGTACCTAAATATATTTATACCTAATTATATATATATACACCTAATTATATATATACATAACTATATTTATACCTAATTATATATATATATATATATATTCCGAAAAATATATATATATATATATATATATATATCGTCCTAAAAATTACACAAAATATTTATACCTAATTATATATAAATTAGTATATAAATTAGTATACTAATATATAAATTCAACAAAATTCCACAATTAGTATATAAAAACCGTAAATTTAGCAAAAAATCCACAAAATTAGTATATAAATTCCACAAAATTAACAAATTTAACAAAAAATCCACACAATTCCATAAATTTCACAAAAACCCTAAATTCCCCAAAAAATTCAGAAAAACCCTAAAATTCACAAAATTCGACAAAATTAATAAAAACCCTAAATGAGGCTCGATCGGGACTACCTGACATGGTGGTGCAGTCTGAACGAGGACCGGTGGTGCGGTGCGGCGGCGACGGCGGCGCACGGCGGCAGGGACGGCGGCGGCAGGGAGTTTCGGGTCGGCTAGGGGCGGCTGCAGCAGGGGCGGAAGAGGCGGCTGCGGCAGGGGCGGCTGCGGCGGCTCGGGGCGGCGGCGGCAGGGGGTTTCGGGTCGGGGAGGGCTCGGGCAGGACGGGGAGGGGGCGGGGAGGGGGAGGGTAGGGAGGGGGAGGGTCGGTCGGCGTCGGTGGTGGTCGGTCGGCGTCGGGGAGGGACGGGCGGCTGCGGCAGGTGGGGATTTAGGGATTATAGGGTTTCTGGAAAATGAGGGAGGCGCCCTCTGTTTCGGTTTAAATCGAAGGACTATAGCCGACGATGTAATTTTAATTCGTCGGCTATAGTCATAGCCGACGAAATTCGTCGGCTAAACTCTGACGGGCCGGGCCGAAATCCGGGCCGGGCCGAAGTTGGGCTTTGCGGGCCGATTATAGCCGACGAATTTAAGTATATCGTCGGCTATAATATGAATGTCGTCGGCTATAATATGAATCTCGTCGGCTATACTTCACGCTCTCAGCAGCCGTCAGATCTCACCCATCCAACGGCGGACAATGAAACGGCGCGGATCGCTAGAGTTTAGCCGACGAAGTTAAGTATTTCGTCGGCTATTCCTTGGTCAACTTTTGGTCAAACCTCTAAACGCTTTAAAACGGCAATTGCCCCGTCTAAATGACGTTTTTTGGCCTCACCTTCAACAGAGAATAGTTTCAGATCGATGAGACGCAACTAATCCTATAAAAATTTTCCTCAAAATATTTACCGACCGTCAGGCTACCCATAGGAAATCGGAAGTAAAAAACACCTAACAGCAACATTCGGCACACAGATTTTGTCGGAATCTTCCCATTTTTCAACCGTAAACGTATTTCAATATTTCGGTCGTATCTTATTTCACGACACTTTTGCATTTGAAGGGTCTACGTATAGTAACTATTTGAAACTATACATTCACTTAAACACTTAGTAAACAAGTTAAGGAACATTAGTGCATATGTTCCGATTTCGAATCTAAATGTTTGGAAAATCTATTCCAACCGTCAGATATCACCGTTAAGATTAAATACATGTATGAAAAAAAATCCAACTACATCTGACAACGTTGAAGGCTCGATCGGGACGGTCAAACCGCAAAGTCAAACCTCTAAACGCTTTAAAACGGAAATTGGCCCGTCTAAATGACGTTTTTTGGCCTAACCTTCAACAGAGAATAGTTTCAGATCGATGCGACGCATCTAATCGTATAAAAATTTCCCCCAAAATATTTACCGACCGTCAGGCTACCCATAGGAATACGGGAGTAAAAAACAGCAACCCGCAACATTCGGCACACAGATTTTGTCGGAATCTTCCCATTTTTCAACCGTAGTCGTATTTCAATATTTCGGTCGTATCTTATTTCACGACACTTTTGCATTTGAAGGGTCTACGTATAGTAACTATTTGAAACTATACATTCACTTAAACACTTAGTAAACAAGTTAAGGAACATTAGTGCATATGTTCCGATTTCGAATCTAAATGTTTGGAAAATCTATTCCAACCGTCAGATATTACCGTTAAGATTAAATACATGTATGAAAAAAAATCCAACTACATCTGACAACGTTGAAGGCTCGATCGGGACGGTCAAACCGCAAAGTCAAACCTCTAAACGCTTTAAAACGGAAATTGGCCCGTCTAAATGACGGTTTTTGGCCTAACCTTCAACAGAGAATAGTTTCAGATCGATGCGACGCATCTAATCGTATAAAAATTTCCCCCAAAATATTTACCGACCGTCAGGCTACCCATAGGAAAACGGGAGTAAAAAACAGCAACCCGCAACATTCGGCACACAGATTTTGTCGGAATCTTCCCATTTTTCAACCGTAGTCGTATTTCAATATTTCGGTCGTATCTTATTTCACGACACTTTTGCATTTGAACGGTCTACGTATGGTTTCGGTCAATATACTTTAGCCGACGACTTGCAAGTCGTCGGCTACAGTATAGCCGACGAATTGTAAGTCGTCGGCTACAGTATGGGCATTATAGCCGACGAATTATGGTCCATTTCGTCGGCTATAATGCTGATGTTTCTGAAAATTTGCCATTTAGGGCCAGAAAATTGCCTATTTCACCTGATAAATTCCTGAATATCGCACAAACAATTCAATACAATTTCCCAAAAATTCGGAAAATGGTAATTAAGGACAAAATTTTTTTTCATACATGCATGCACCTTTGTACACAAATACATACATAAATAGTATACTAAGGATGATAATCAGAATCATCCTCATCACTTGAGTCAGACGTAGTATAGTAGTTAATATCTGGCAACCGGTGCTCGTACTCGTCGTCTGAGTCATCGTCTGCCTGATATAGACGATTCGGATTAACATCATACATGGGCACCTGACCCCTAGGAAGTCGAACCACTCTGCCCGGCGTCACATTATTATCGCGGATGGTGGAGGATTCTGGAATGTCGCCGGCGTCCGGCTCTTGGTATGCGGTCGCTTCTTGACACTCTGTGCTCACACCAAGTGTGGTAGCACTGTATATGTCTCGCTGAGACACATGGTTAACTACCTTCCACGTGCCTTTGTTCAAAGGATCGTCAAGATAAAAGACCTTTTTGGCCGCTGTGGCGAAAACAAAGGGGTCGTCTTCATACACACTAGTGGCGGTATTCACCGAAAGTATGCCGTACTGATCGATCCGTATGCGGTGCGGCCTAGTATCAAACCATCGACACTTGAACAAGTGGACTTTCATGCGGTTCCCATAAATGAGTTCAACAACTGACTGTAGGACACCGTAAAAATCCACGCCCCCCTCTGCACCATCCACCATCACCCCACAATTCTGTGTTTTGCGTTCCCCGTCTCTAGCTTCACATATATACTTAACGCCGTTGACATCACACATTGGGCGGACTGTGGAAGATATCGGCTTCATCGACAACAGCCTCAATTCCTCAGAGTAATTTGTATGACCACCACTCGCAGCCACTTGCATCAGCTGAAAAATATAACTCAAATCACCCGGTGTGTTTATGATTAAAGAATAGGGAACTGTAAAAGAAAGCCATCTAATATATATATTTATACACTTACCCATTGTGGAAAATAGTCTGCAAACGTCGTGTTGTGGTAGTCGACATCACCGCGAACTTCCTTGCAGTGAAGATGGTGACGTTTCCAATATTGTACCTCCGGACAGTTTATTAGAACCCACCAGTGGGCAATCCCTACCTCATGGTCAGGCAACTTGTCCACACCCTTTTTCTTGAAGCTTCCGTATGGTACAACAGAGTTGGCGACGATAGATAGGTTGAACTCGGGGTCATCTCGACTTGGATGTTGTGGGGGGTCCTCCATCGCTCCCAAGTACAACTTGGCGTACGTTACACACTCATGCGCAATGTAAGCTTCAGCAATACACCCCTCAGGCGCAGATTTATTGTGCACATATTTCTTGTAGTCTCCAAGTTGTCTGCAAGGTTAACAAGTGCATGTTAAGAGCATGCAACTTTTATTTAAAAACATGTATAAATCAAATTTATGAATAACATGTACCTTTCGATGGGATACATCCAAGTGTAGTGTACGGGACCGGTAAGCAACAATTGTTGGGGAAGATGGATCATCAGGTGAGGCATGATGTCAAAGAAGTTTGGGGGAAATATCCTCTCGAACTTGCACAAGATAAAAACGATTTCCTCATGCATTCTCATGAGGTCTGATTTTCTAACTTCTCTAGCGCATAACTTCTGGAAGAATCTTGACAACGCCACCAACGGCTCAACCACTTCATCCTCCAAGTACGCTCGAATGAAAATAGGGAAGAGGCGTTGAAGCAGTACATGGCAGTCGTGACTCTTCAATCCGTACATCTTGTTGTCTCGGTAGTTAACACACTTGCTTATGTTACCCGCATAGCCATAAGGATACCTGCATAGCCATTAACAACAATTAGATTTCATGCATATATAGTCGTCCAACAACAGATGGCGGATTCTTTAGGGAATACATGCCTAATAAAAAGTTACCTGACATTACTCAGCCATCCAAAGATTTCATGTTTCTGGTCCCTGGTGACGGTGTAAGGAGCTTGGGGCATTTTGCTCCTGCCCTCTCTCAACCACAAATGGTCCCGCAGTCCCATATTTCTCAGATCAACGCGTGCCTTGGGGGTGTCTTTTGTTTTCTTCTCCCAATTCAAAACTGTGCCAACCACGGCTTCACCCACGTTCTTCTCTATATGCATGACATCCAGGTAGTATCTGGTAGCCAACCTGGCCCAATAAGGAAGTTCCCATAAGATGCTCTTGTGTGACCAGAACCTATACCGATCCGGCCTCTCTGGAATCGTGCGCAACACATCGGGATGATTGCTAAGCGGACCAAAGTCATACTCATTCAACACTGCCAATATTTCCTCCCCTGTCCATTGCTCGGGTGCCCAGCCCCTTTCTTCAGTCCCATCAAAAGCCTGTGCATCGTCCCTAAATGGATGGTCATGCGGAAGCCAACGACGGTGACGCATCTAGACAATCTTGCTGCAATGAGGACTGGAGCAATCAACAGTCATGCACTCTGAACAAGCCCTGTAACCCCTGGTGACGCTGCCCGACAACATACCCCTCCCAGGAAAGTCACTGATCGTGCCAACAAGCATGGCATGCATCCGGAACATCTCATTTTTGAACCGGTCGTAGACCAGGTGGCCGTTCAGACTCAAGTACCGAAGCTCCTCAATTACGGGTCTCAAATACACATCGAGACACTTTCCCGGATAACCTGGGCCTGGAATCAACAATGTGAGCATGTTATATTCCTTCTTCATGCACATCCACGGTGGAAAGTTATACGGAATCAAAATAACTGGCCACACACTGTACTGAAGCTCTTTCTTGCCAAAAGGGTTGAAACCGTCGGATGATAGCCCTAGCCAAACATTTCGAACCTCTGATGCAAATTCAGGAAACTCCAACACGTTCTTCTTCCAAGCCTCTCCGTCGGCGGGATGTCTAAGGGTGTCATCGTCAGGCACATTCCTCTCAGCCCACCATCTCATAGCTTCGGCCGTGAAAGCACACATGAACAACCGCTCAAGCCTATCAATCAGCGGGAAGTACCGAAGTATCTTCACAGCTTTCTTGTTCCCTTTAGGAGTGAACTTATACCGCTCTGTATTGCATAATGGGCAGTATTCAAGATCTGCAAGTCCTTCCCCGTAAAACAGAACGCAATCGTATCTGCATGCATGAATCTTGATGTAGGAAAGGCCGAGATCTTTAAGGATATGTCGCACCTTATGATGACTGGTAGGAAGCCGATGTCCGGGGGGCATCGCCCCACCCCATAGCCGAAGCCAATCATCAACCGATTTGACAGTGCCTTTGTTCTCCGTTTTGATCTTCATCACTCCCATGACAGATTCAAGGACAGTCTTACTGCATCCGGGGTACAACGGAGTCTGTTGCAATGCGATCAGGTTGTTGTACTTTTCCATACCACTTGTGTTGACCGGAGATCGGGGTAATGGCTCGAGTGGCTCAATATCAGGGAAACACTCCATCTCCAGAGGTGGGAGTTGCACATCTGGTGCTTCCTCAAAGACACCGCTCTCACGAGGAAACATATCGTTGATCCAGTTCATTGTCGGATCATTGGAGGAACTCCCTCTCTCGGCAAATTGTCCATGATCATGACGACCCGCAAACTCTGGTTCACCGTGATAAATCCAATTAGTGTATAGGACCCAAAATCCATATCTAGCCAGGTGTTGCTCCACTGTCTCTATGGAAAACCGGTGTCGTGGGGTGGCACACTTGCACTTTTTACACGGACAATAATGAAGTGTAGTGTCTCCACAGTTAGCCATCACAAAATCCAGGAAACTCCTAACTCCATCATGATACGCCTGATCCCATCTTCCAAGGGTAATCCAACTCTTGTCCATCCTGTAAATTCAAGAAATAAATATAGCTATATATAGATATGTATATATGCACGTACTACGTACGTACGCACGTACTAATTAATTAAAAAATTCATCATTACACACACACACATATATATATATATACACATGCATCCCTAAATTAATTAAAACATCGTCAATCTCCCTAATTAATTAAACACAATGTATTTTTTATATATACCAACAATATATTTTTAATTACAATTAAATTAATTAATATATATATACATTTTTTCATCAAATTCATCTAAAATCACCTATAAATCAACAATCAATCACTAATCTTCAACAAAACTTCAATTCTATCTAACCAATACAACATATATATCAACCCATTAATAATCTCATCTCAACACATATATATATATATATATATCAAATTAATCACACATTTATTCTAATTAAACTCTAAATTAACACACCTCTGCATATAACCAACTAAATCAACACACACAGCAATATACGTACCTTTCAAGCTTATGGCCGAGGTTTTGGACGATTTCAGAGCGTTTTGGACGATTTCATCGACGAATGAGCTCCCTGATGCAGAAGGTCGATCTGATATAAGAGTTATAGCCGACGAATACCCTCCTCGTCGGCTATAACCAAAAACTTTTCGTCGGCTATAACTCTTATAGCCGACGAATACCATCCTCGTCGGCTATAACCAAAAACGTTTCGTCGGCTATAGTTATAGCCGACGAGTTGTCGGCAGTCGTCGGCTATAATATTATAGCCGACGATGTGGCCGACGAAATAGTAATTCGTCGGCTATAAGGGGTTATAGCCGACGAGATACTATTTCGTCGGCCGTTTTTTCCCATATCGTCGGCTATAACCCCTTTTCTGGTAGTGCAAGTAGGGATCATTCTAGCCGGGGATTAAGAGTACCTGAAACATGAGAATGTTAAAATAAATATTCACAAACACATATGCACACAATTGTCACACTTATATACATATATACGATTTTATCATAGGGGATGAAGATGAGGTTTGGCAGCCCTAGGGCTGCCCCTAAACTAGTGTACGAAAAATAAAAGACATGAAATTAAATTGCAGGAATTTAAACTCTAAACTACTATATATAAGTTTGGTCGACACTCTTCTACAAATTACTAGCACAAAAGCAATCAAAACACATAACCAAGTAACAAATAAGAATCACAGCAAACAATGAAAAAGTGATCTACACTCGACTTAGTTCCAATTCTAATTAGAGCCGCAGCGGTCATCTAATCGTACTAGACTTCTTATATACTTAGAATCAACGCAGCGTATAAGCCTAATCTTGTTACTAACCGGTTTACATGACACGCAACGTCGACATGTTCACTAGCTAGCAAATAATCACAGAGTCTTTTTAATTGGAAATAAGTTAACACGTAAGACGTCACTCTTCATATTTGTTTCTGCCTAAACCCGGGGGCCTGGTAGATACAGATGAATCCAACTTGATCTCCTGCAATCCTGCTCACTAAGGGGAATACCGGGCGGGCCGGTCTTCTCCTCTCCGATGCCTAAGTTAGTATAGTTGGAATATATATAACCAAGGCACGTATGTAAGCGGGGAGAGAGATAAGTTACCTATTAAAGAGGGTAGTTGGGGCCCTTATATAGGTGGTTGGGGGTGAGGGCTGGCATCACCCTTCGATGTGGGACTGGTTCCCTTCTGTTTGTAGATTCTGGTGCCCTCTTTGGTAGGCAGGCGCCCCCGGCCCCAGGGTCCCTGGAGGCAGGATAGAGCGCTGGACCCCGAGGCCGGGTGCTGGTGATCCGGTCCCGGGCCTTGGGCCGGGCCCTGGTGCGCTTTCTGCGGGTCTGTGGGCCTGCTGTAGCCTCTCTGCGGCTACTGTCAACAAGTCCCCCAAGTTCCCGGTCAAGTGCAATTTTGAATGGGGACTTAAGTCTGTCTTGCTCTTGTCCCGCAGACCCACAAGGTTACCAACCTAACGGTGCCCAGTCCCCCAAGTCCGCGTTGAAGATTGGGCGTGACCGAGGTGAATACCTGTTACCGATGGTAAGTAATAGTTTATAAGTATGTTTGTAATATAAGTAGTACTGTGCTTAAGTGTTGTGGTGCTATGAGCATGGTGGGGTTCATGGGAGCTCGACCGGGCGTCCTGCCATATCGAGACGAGTCCCGGATGAACTTGCAGACTGGACCTCGACCGGGCGTTCTGCCATATCGGTGCGAGGCGGAGTTCACGGGAGCTCGACCGGGCGTCCTGCCATATCGAGACGAGTCCCGGATGAACTTGCAGACTAGACCTCGACCGGGCGTTCTGCCATATCGGTGCGAGGCGGAGTTCACGGGAGCTCGACCGGGCGTCCTGCCATATCGAGACGAGTCCCGGATGAACTTGCAGACTAGACCTCGACCGGGTGTTCTGTCATATTGGTGCGAGGCGGAGTTCACGGGAGCTCGACCGGGCGTCCTGCCATATCGAGACGAGTCCCGGATGAACTTGCAGACTGGACCTCGACCGGGCGTTCTGCCATATCGGTGCGAGGCGGAGTTCACGGGAGCACGACCGGGCGTCCTGCCATATCGAGACGAGTCCCGGATGAACTTGCAGACTGGACCTCGACCGGGCGTTCTGCCATATCGGTGCGAGGCGGAGTTCACGGGAGCTCGACCGGGCGTCCTGCCATATCGAGACGAGTCCGGGAGATGCTAGCCTGCGGGAGGGCCTGTTGGTGCGTGGACTAAGCCAACAGGTACCCCGGAGAGTGTTACGGCCGTACTGAGGCATCGGTTAACACTTGCTAGTTCTTCTCAGCTTTTGTTGGTTAAGCGTTGAGGTAATGTGCAGGTTTGTTAGCCTGCGGGGAGACTTGTTCTGTGTTAGAGAGACAATCTGCCCAGTGGAGTGGCGTTGAGATAACGAGTCTCGCCTTGTATCCCCAAATGTATCACAGTTCAGTGTGATGCAGGGTTTTTATCCTGCTGGACAAGAGTACATGAGTTAGATGTAAGCTCGCTCGGGTTTATAAAGCCCATGCGTTTAGAAGCCTTGAGTTGTTGTTGGCTCGTTCCTGCTCGTAGGCGAAGGAAGGTGGCAACCGGTAGAATGCCTTGGAGTGGGTTAACTGTCACAAGGCCGGTGGAATGCCATAGTGCTGGGCGGATCTCGACCGGGCGTTCTGCCATATCGAGACGAGTCCCCAAGTGAAATGCAATGAAGATGCCACGCAGCCGGTTGAATGATCGTAACCGCGAACTGCCATGGTGCCAGATTGATTCGGAGTTGACTTTCTGGGGAAGCGAGGGGAGTGGACGCCTCGTTGTTCGCTCCTATCTCCCTAACTGCCACTTGTAAGTGGGACAGGTGGCGGACATGCGATGAAGGAGACAGCCCATCAGTCCCATCAGTTATGATGGATGGGCTCCCTTATCCATGGTGGGACACATGTCGGCAGGGAGCGGTCTGAGATGGAGGGAATCCACGGTTGGGGTTGCCTCACTTTTCTTGTTGCCCTATGTATTGTCCCCTTTGCTCTCCTCCTGCCGCACTTTGCCTACCCTTTGCCCTCTGCTCTCTTCCTCCACCTTGCTGCAGATCTGAATTATTTTGTGTTAGGGTTATGGCGT
Organism: Potentilla sterilis; assembly: GCA_963682095.1. NCBI lineage: Eukaryota > Viridiplantae > Streptophyta > Magnoliopsida > Rosales > Rosaceae > Potentilla > Potentilla sterilis. The sequence continues at coordinate 36,831,683 of OY821757.1, read as the reverse complement.
CTGGGAGATCTGCGTATTATGGCGGCGCAAGCCGCGGGCCCAGAAGGCATGAGCTGCTGGATGGTGATAGGGTGATTTTGTGTGATGAGCCAACCAGAAGCATGGATGAAAGAGAGATTAGGGAGTTTCGGGCGAAGTGGGACATCGACTCTTCTGTTAAACTTCGAGGCCTGCGGCCCGGGGAACTGGCCTGTAACCCGGAACCGGGCTGGGTTGCCGTTTTCGACGATCAGTTCCGACACGGACTATCGCTGCCGCTGCCGGGATTTTTTCAGTACATGCTGAGCTCACTAAATATTTCCCCGGCCCAGCTTCCGAGCAACAAGTGGAGGCAGTTGCTTGGGCTTGGGTGCCTGTTCAGTCTGAGCTTCATGGACTGACCCATGATAGGAGCACAATGTGCGACGATATTATATGTTTACGCCCTCATTTATGCTTCGTTTAACCCTTATTTATCTAAGATTGAGTCATAATTTATTTTAGTGTCATTTTGGTAGAGTTTTTATCAAATGTGCTTTAGAATCCGAAAAATGACCAAGTATGAGAAATCTGGAAAATAGTGCAAAATATGTCTTTTTCGTGATTTTGAGATGAGTAAAAATGCGATCTATGCTTGTCCGAATTTAATGAAATTTGGTGTGCCTAATATTCATATACTGAGGAATGTTGTGTTAAAATTTTAGATCAATCGGAGTTCGGGAAGCCACCCAAAAGATGGCTGAAAAACAGCAGTTCGAGCAAACCAATCCAGGGGCTTCCAGGATTTTCCTGGGACTGTGTCCCAACTTCGAAAAATCATTCATGTCGACTCACAAGGATTTTGATCGAACTGTTTTATATGGAGGTAGCCATGTGTGTCTAGTTTATCTGAGACTTGGAATCGCATCAATCGGAGCTCCGAGGAGGGAGATAAGCCGGATTTACTACAACAACGTCTGTTCTGCCGATTCCAGGAACCTACTGCCTCCTTTCTTTGCGATTTCTGTTTTTGATGGACCAAATGGTGTACAAATGCATATGTGATGATGGTCCAAGCTTAAGGAAGGAAGGAGGATGACACCAAGCCCAAGCTTTGAAGAAAAATCAGCAAAAGAAGTGTCCTAGAAGAACCAAGAAAGGAAGGAACCAAAACCTTGTTGCACAAGGATTACCTTTGCCGATTTGGACTAGGTTTTCTACCTAGGGTTTCTGCCGAATTTGCCTCTATATAAAGCCATGTTTTCCTACAGAAAAATCATCTCATCTCAAGCATAGAATACTAGCCTAAAGCTCTACCAAGTCTCTCAAGCACCAATACCTAAATACTGAGCCAAAACCCACCATCACCACCACCAAAACTGCCGTACCCTTCACCTTGGTTTCTGCCGATTCCTGTTCTTGCCGAGCACCAAGGAGCAGCAGCCGAGCCTCATCTTGTCACTTCTCAAAGAGTCTTCAAAGGTTCTAAAAGTGTGATCCACTCACCCTATGGCTTTTGTATTTAGTTTTGTTTGGTTGTCTTGTAAGAACTTGTTTCAATTCTTGGTTTTTGCTAAACTTTTGTATGAACCAACTTTGTTGAAGTTTATGTAATTTGTTTTTGCAATTTTAACTTGTGTGTTTTGTATGCATTGATAATTAGGGCAGTTGTGTTTTGCATGTTTAGACTATAAATTGGTTAGAACTAAGGTTAGGGCATTTAAACCGACACACTAGTTATGGTTAGCATGTAATTCTAAGTGCTAGGTTTCATGTGATAGAGTAACACGGATAAGTCATACGTTGGAGTAGTTTGTTTTGTGTTGCTCACCTAGGTCTAACAACCTTAGAACTTGCAAGTTAAATAAGAAGAATGACAACCTTACTTATTTGCTTGTCTTCGATTTAGACTCATATGCTTAAATGTTAAAACGTGTAAAACCGGATTAGCATCACCTTAGAAGTCATACGTTGGAGTAGTTTCTAAGAAATTAAGAAGTCTAACAATTGGAAAACTGTTGGAGGCTCTAGTTGTGTCGAAACTAATTTAGGTCTTGAACATGTTAAATACTTGTCTCTTACCTTCTTGTGTGCAAATCTACTTGTTAAAGAGTCTTTTGTGTGAACTGTTTTGTGTGAGAGATGATGATCACTTGTATATAGTAGTTTAGGTTTAATTTTCGTATCCTAGTGTTAGTAGCAGCTTTGCTGCCGAACCATATCTTTCCCCCATTGTGACGTGTAAATTCGTATATATGTATATAAGTGTGACAATTGTGTGCATATATGTTTGTGAATATTTTTGTTAACATTCTCATATTTCAGGTACCCTTAATCCCCGGCTAGAACGATCCCTACTTATTCTATACTACTAACGATTGTAGGGTTTTTGATTGCTTGAGTCACTTCGGCGGTTCGATCAGCCCACGGTTAATGAATTTCGGGCGCTGTACAAGATCTCCTATTGCAGAAAGGCCCAGTGCAGCGGTTGTGTGAATTTTGCCGCGCGGGAATATGGTCCTGCCATCACGCATCTGCCGTCGTCGGTTTCAGATGTCTGGAGGAGGTCGGTGGTACTGGCCGGTGGGAAGTGGCAGCGTACTTGGAGGGGCTATCAGGTGTCCGGGGCTTATCAATCGATCGGGGACCAGTCGTTCCGGCTGGAGGACTTGGAGAAGCAACGGTTATACCGGTTGTTTGCTGGCTGGGACCATTTGAGCCGGAGCTCCTATAATTTCATCCAATGGAACGTGCTGGAGATATGCGAGATGGGGAGAAAACCTGGTAAGGTGCCTTGCACTTCGCTTTTGCATGGTTGCTTGTATTCTGACCGCTCGACTTATCAGTTTGCAGCTAATGCCCCCCAGCTCGCCCTTAAAATTGAGGAGACTATCGAACCGGATGAAGAGCTTGTGGCCTCGAGATTGATGGAGACGGGGGAGGCGGCCGCGAATACCGTTATTGATACAGCTACCCAGAAATGCAGGGAGCATGGCCGGTCGGTGGCGCTCGTGTTTCCGGACGCTCACTTTGGAAGGCGACCGGGCAGTGAGAATAACTCCCCACTCTTTATTCGGGAAGGGCGGTTTGTGGGACTATCGGGTCCAGAACCTGTGGCGCGACCGATGGCGGTACGAACCTCGCGGGAGAGGGAAACGACAGAAATGTTCGGGCGCCGCCGAAGCAGCCATGGTGAAGCTCCGAAAAAGAGGGCAAGGACACTTGACGCCGGGGCGTCGAGTTCGGCTGGGCCGATCGAGCGGGCGGTAGCTCCGGCGGTGGAGGTGGGTGGTCGAGGGATTCAGGTGCCGGAAGTCAGCCACAGTTCCGGTGGTGGTATTGGTAGGTTCGTGGTCGCTACCATCGAATCCTTGGGACTTGACCGGGAGGACCCTGGGACTCGACAACCGGGCGAGAGCAGGATGAAGCCCGTGGAACTAGCTGTTCGGGTAAGTGTTTTTGTGCTTCCTCTTCTCTGGAGTGACACGAGCTAATGTTCCTTTGTTGACCTTTGACAGCTGGTTCATAGCCTTTATGCCGCGGAGCCCAGAGGGGAGGCTGCTGCGGTTTTGGAGAGGCGGGTGGAGGAGCTGAGCGTGGGGGTGGACGTGGCGGAAGCCAAGCTTGCGGAGGAAAGAGAGGAGGTTGGTCGGTTGAGCACCGAGCTCGTGCGGGAGAAAGAACTAACCGGCCGGTTTCACCATGAACTCTTGCAGGAGAAGGAACAGGCCGATCGGCAGACTATTGCCTGGGAAGGGAGGGTCGCGGAGCTGGAGGCGAGGGTTTTGAAGATGCAGAGCCGGGCTATTGCCCGGGAGGGGAGAATTGCGGAGATGGAGGAGAAAGTTTTGGAGCTCCAGAGCCAGGTTACAGTAGCCGTCCAAGGAAGGGAGAAGCTCACGGAATCCCAGCTTGCTGAAGTGGCCGATAAGGCTGTCGACGACTTCCGGGAGTCAGTGGAGCTTGAGGAGATGCTGGATGAGGCCCGGGCGAAGGGCATAAGCGATGCCTATCTGGAGTGGAGGGAGAAAGAATGGCTTGATGCCGAGCAGATGGAGGCTGACATAGCCCTAACCGAGATGGCGGAGCAAGAGCAAGCTCTAAAATGTGGCGGGCCAGGGATTGGGTGCTCCGGGGGCGCTAGCTAGCTGTTTACCTTGTACATGCACAGCTTGTAACTGCTGTAGTTTATTCTTTAATGCCATAACTGCGTATTGCAATATTGATGCTAAATACACTGTTGTCCCTCTGTGACCGCTATTACTTAGGGTAGAACCGTAGGTGCTGGATATTCCACGGCCGGGTGGAATAGATGCCCTCGGCGTCTATAATGTGGAATGTTGCCGGTCCTACGGCCGCGGTGATCTGGTAGGGCCCTTCCCACGATGGCTCTAGGGCCAACGGTTTTTTCTGGACCTCCTTCATGACCCAGTCCCCGACTTGTAGCTTTCTCTTCCGGACCCTTCTGTCATAATACCGGGCGACCCGCTGCTTGTAGGTTTGGTTGCGCATATGCGCCTGGTCGCAGCGCTCCTCAATGAGGTCCAGGTTGAGCAGTAGTCCCTTGGCATTTGTTTCGGCGTCGTAATTCTCGACCCTGCCGCTGGGTATACCAGTCTCTACGGGGAGTACCGCCTCGCTCCCGAATGCCATGCAGAACGGGGTTTCTCCTGTTGCCTCTGCTGCTGTTGTCCGGATAGCCCATAGCACGACGGGGAGTTCTTCGGCCCAACATCCCTTCTTGGCATCTAGCTTCTTTTTTAGAAGGGTCTTGATAATCTTGTTGACCGCTTCTACCTGGCCGTTGGTCTGTGGGTGTGCCACTGAGGCGAACAACATCCGGGTCCCCATCGAGGCTGTGTACTGGATAAGATCAGCATTATTGAATTGTGTCCCATTATCCGTGACAATAGTCTGCGGTACCCCAAACCTGCAGTAGATGTTCTTCCATAGGAACTTTAATTTTAACCCGCTCCTCAGTGATCTTTATCATAAGTTCCATCTCGACCCACTTAGTCTGATAGTCTACTGCCACGATGGCGTACTTGTATTGTCCCACAGCTGTTGGGAAAGGGCCAATGATGTCTAATCCCCATTGTGCGAACGACCATGGTGCCAACAGGATTGATAATGCGATTGTCGGGGCATGAGGTACAGAGGCGTACATGTGGCATTTGTGGCAGCCGCCTGATATTTTTCTTGATACTGCCGTCATGTCTGGCCAGAAATACCCTGCCCGGAGCGACTTGTGGGATAATGACCTTGCGCCAGAGTGATTACCGCATACTCCTTCGTGGATTTCTCGCATGATAGCCTCTCCTGCCTCTTTTGTGACACACCTCAGCTGGGGGAAGCTGTGCCCTCTTCGGTACAACTGGCCATTGAGGAGACCGTACCGGGCGCACCGGAGGTGTAGCCTCCTGGCCTCTACCGCATCCTGGGGGCTGGTTTTGTCAGTCAAATACTTGACTATTGGATCCATCCAGCTTGGTGGCGCTTCTTCCACCGCAAATATCTCTGAGATGGTTTTGTTTATACTTGGCTTCTGGAGAGTTTCAATTTTTGCTCTCCGGTATTCTGGGGGGTAGTTTTCGGTTGCCAGCCTTGCGAGGGCGTCTGTATGCCTATTTGCCTCTCGGGGAATGTGCTGGATCGTGGCGCCCTGGAACGGCTCAATCAGGGTTTTGGCCAAAGCCTGGTAGGAGGATAGCTGGGGATCCTTGACCTCATACACCCCGTTCATCTGGTTCACCACTAAGCTGGAGTCGTTGTATATCTCCATGGACGAGATTCCCAGCTCCTTGGCCAGTTGCAAACCGGCTATGAGGGCCTCATACTCGGCAGCGTTATTGGAGGTGCTAAAAAGGAACCGTAAGGCATACTCGTACGATTGGCCATCAGGCGAGGTTATCATGACACCGGCTCCGCTCCGCTTGGTCGTTACGGAGCCGTCCACGTAAAGCTTCCAGCAGGTGGGGAGGTTCGGTTCGGTCTTTATGGTTCGTACTGCCTCGGTGTCCTCGCACCGGTCGGGGTGCGCTTCTACCGCCATTGGGGTGAGCTCACATATGAAGTCCGCAGCTGCCTGGCCCTTGATGGCCGTTCGCGGGATATAAGTGATGTCGAACTCTCCCAATTCGACTGCCCACCGCACGAGCCTACCGCTGGTGTCTGGTTTTTGCAGGATATGCCGCAGAGGGTGATTGGTACATAAGGTGATGGAATGAGCCTGGAAATAGTGCCGGAGCTTCCTGACACTAACAATTAGGGCCAGGGCCAATCTCTCTATGTCGGGGTACCGGCCCTCGGCTCCAGTAAGTCCCTTTCCCGCATAGTATACCGGAAGTTCGAGCGTGTCTTCCTTCCTAATGAGAGCCGCGGAGACGGCCATTGCGGATGCAGCTATGTAGAGGTACACTACCAGAAAAATGAGTTTTGCCGACGAAAAAAAAAAAAAAACGGCCGACGAAATTATTTTTCGTCGCTAAAAAAAAAAATTCGTCTGCCATTCCTATAGAATGGCCGACGATTTTTATTTCGTCGGTAAAAAGTAAAAATCGTCGGCTATTCTACAAGAATGGCCGACGATTTTTATTTTCGTCGGCTATACTCCAATAATGGCCGACGAATTAATATTTTCGTCGGCTATACAACTTTTGGATTATGGCCGACGAATTTTATAATTTCGTCGGCTATAAGTCTTTATATTTTCAGATCTGGACAGCAGCTGCTCATTTGTAAAAAACGGGAGAAAGAGTGAAAAATCGGTGGATATTGTTGAAATCCGTCCTCTCTTACATTGTGAAGCTATATATAGGTACGTACATGTGTATATATGTTGATTTTGGGTTTTAGTTGCATGAGTTGATTTTGAGTTTTAATATATGTTTTGATGTTATTTTAATCCTAAAGAGTAATCGGTTTTGATGTTATTTTAATTAGTGTTAAAAAAATAATGATGATGTTAATGACACTTCGGCTAGCATAAGTCCTCTTTCTCGTGCTTCGATAAAAGGAAAACAGAATATCTGACGGTTTCTGGAGCTTTATCAAAACAGAATGATGATCAGAAGGTCATCCAGGCTACTAAATTGGTCATACCGAAAGATTCTTTTTTCTCAGTTATCTTGCAACCATTCAACTTCATTAACTGCTATCTGGTGAGGATTAAGTAGGTAATGAAGTCGAATGGTTACAAGATAACTGCGAAAAAAGGATCTTTCGGTTTGAACATTTTAGTAGCCTGGATCACCTTCTGATCATCATTCTGTTTTGATAAAAACTCCAGAGAGCTTGGCATTCTGTTTTCCTTTCATCGAAGCACGAGAAAGAGGACTTATGCTACCCGAAGTGTCACTAACATCATCATTATTTTTTTATTTTTTTCATAGAATAGCCGACGAACAATGCATCCTTTCGTCGGCTATAATAATAATGGCCGACGAAAATTAATTATTTCGTCGGTAAAAATTAAAAATCGTCGGCCAAAAAAAAAATTTCGTCGGCCATACACATAGAATGGCCGACGATTCATTATTTCGTCGGCCATACACATAGAATGGCCGACGATTTAAAGTTTTCGTCGGCTATATAACTTTGGGAAGAATGGCCGACGAAGTTGGCAATTTCGTCGGCTTTAAGTCTTTATATTTTCAGATCTGGCCAGAAGCTGCTCATTTAAAAAAAAAACGGGAGAAAGAGTGAAAAATCTGTGGGTATTATTGAAATCCGTCCTCTCTTACATTGTGGAGCTATATATAGGTATGTATATATATATGTGTATATATATATGTTGATTTTGAGTTTTAGTGATTTTGATATAGTAAGTGATTTTTTGTTTTGTTGTTGTTTTAGTGTTAGAATGTATGTATATATGTTGATTTTGAGTTGTAGTTGAGTTGATTTTCAGTTAGAGTATAATTATGTGTTTTAATTTAATAATGTTATTTTAATTAGTGTTAAAATATATATAAATATGTTAATTAATGGTTGTTGATAGTGTAATGAACTTAAATAATGGTTGTTAATTAATGGTATATATATATATGAGTTGATGTTGATAATAATATATATTGTAATATATATGTGTTAATTAATTTATTATTAATTAAAGTTATACATATATATTATTATCAGGCTATATATGGATCGAGATAAGAGTTGGATTTCGCTTCCAAGGCATGACCGACGATACACTACAGGAGTTGTGAATTTTATGCAGTTCGTCGAGGAAAATGCAAAAGGACCGTACCATTATTGCCCGTGCAAGAAATGTAAGTGTCGCAGTGATATGTGTCGATTTCCGATTAGGACAGTATGGGAGCACCTAAAGAGTAATGGGTTTTGGCCGAAGTACACACGTTGGATATATCACGGTGAGCCATCATTAGATGGATCGCATGATCATGGGCAGTATTTTGAGGCGGGCAGTAGTAGTACATCCAACGATCCAACAATGGCATTCGTCAACGACGTGTTTCCTTTTAAAAGCGGTGTACGTGGGGAACAATATATGCAGGACCCGGTGCAGCCGTTCCCACAAGTTGCCAACACTGCTGCCTTTGACAAGTACAACAAACTGATTGCATTGCAACAGACCCCTGTGTCTTCAAGTTCTGAGAAGACAGTTCTTCAAAGTGTGATGGAGGTAATGAGGATTAAAGTCGAGACAAAAGGGAGCATCAGGCAAGTGGATGAATATCTACAGTACACTTCTTCGTTGTTGGAGGAGGGTCATCGTAATCCTACCAATCACCGTCAGGTCCGAAGTATCCTCAAAGATCTAGGGCTTTCCTACATTAAGATACATGCATGCGCATTTGACTGCGTTCTCTTCTGGGGTGAAGATGCAGAAGGGAATGACCTTGCTAGCCTTGACGCATGTCCGATATGTCAGTCTGACCGATATAAGTTGACGGGAGCAGGCAATAGGAAACCTGTGAAAGTACTTCGGTATTTTCCGTTGAGAGATAGGCTTGAGCGGTTGTATATGTCAGAAACCACCGCAAAAGCTATGAGGTGGCACGGTGAGCGGGACGCGGGAGACGCAGATATCATGACACACATCTCTGACGGAGCGGCTTGGAAGCATATAAACAATGAGTTTCCTCATTTTGCGTCAGATGTCAGAAACGTCAGGCTCGGGCTCTCAACCGACGGGTTCAACCCTTTCGGCACCATGAGTCTTTCATACAGTATATGGCCGGTGGTTTTGGTACCTTACAACCTTCCTCCGTGGATGTGCATGAAGAAGGAATATAATATGTTGACGTTGTTGATTCCGGGGCCTGGTTACCCAGGGAAATGTCTCGATGTGTATATGAGACCATTGATTGAAGAGCTTAAGGTATTGTGGGACGTTGGTCATCCCACTTTTGACAAGTACAAGCAGGAGACGTTCCAGATGCATGCCATGGTTATTGGTACCATCAGTGATTTTCCTGCTTATGGGATGTTGTCGGGCAGCGTTGTTAGGGGATACAAGGCTTGTCCAGAGTGCCTCAGCGATTATGGGAGCACCCCTCATTGCAACAAGATATGCCGAATGGGTCATCGTGTGTTCCTTCCGGCGGATCACCACTGGCGTTACGGGTCCGCCGCATTTGATGGAACCGAAGAACACGGCCGTGCTCCCAGAAGATGGACAGGAAGAGAAATTTTAGCAAGACTTAATCAGTACGATTTTGGGCCCCTCAGCAATCATCCCGATATTGTAGCGGAAATACCTGAAAGGCCTGAGGAGTACAAATTCTGGACACATAGGAGCATATTGTGGGAACTCCCGTACTGGTGTGAGTTGCTGATCCGTCACTTTCTAGACGTTATGCACATAGAAAAAAATGTTTCTGAAAGTGTGGTGGGCACAACGCTGAACTTGGAGGGGAAGACGAAAGACGGTCCTAAGGCTCGCACTGATCTGCAAAACATGAATATCAGAAAACCACTATGGTTGAAACAAGGGAAGAGAAAAATGCCTCAAGCTCCTTACACCGTCAAGCCTGAGCATAAATCAGAAATTTTGCATTGGATAAGTGAGGCCAAGTATCCTTCAGGCTTTGCTGGAAATATAGCCAAGTGTGTCAACAGACAATGCAACAATCTGTACGGGTTGAAAAGTCATGACAATCATATCCTGCTACAACGTCTCTTCCCTGTTTTCATTCGACCGTTCCTTCCCCGTCACGTTGTGCAGCCGTTAGTAGCGTTGGCAAGATTTTTCCAGAAGGTATGCACACGGGAAGTGAGAAAATCTGACCTCCGGGAAATGCAACAAGACATCGTTCATATCATGTGTAAATTTGAGATGATATTTCCTCCAAATTTTTTCGACATCATGCCTCACCTCATGATCCATCTTCCTCGGCAGTTGTTGCTTACCGGTCCTGTGCACTTCACTTGGATGTATCCGATGGAAAGGTACGTATTTTACACCTTATGTTAATTTCCTCATCAATATATGTGATATAGTGTTAATGTATTATCATAACACTTTAAAAACTTGATTTATAGGCAACTTGGACAATACGGTGGTTTTGTCCAAAACAGATCCGCACCTGAAGGATGTATAGCTGAAGCATATATTGCGCACGAGTGCGTTACCTACATGAAGCTGTATTTCGGAGCGTTACAGGAAAGCATACCGGAAGATGTACCTTCACAGTTCAATCTTTCCATACTCTCCGACGATGTTGTACTCGGTGGAAACATGCCAGTTTCCTATAAGTTGAAAGATTATGAGGTAGCCATTGCACATTGGTGGGTACTAATCAACTGTCCAGAAGTTCAGTTTTGGAAGGACATACATCTCTACGCTGTGAAGGAGTAGCAAGTGATCGCGATTACCACAACCAGACATTCGCAGAGTATTTCGGCCGCTGGGTACGTACCTTTAACACTATTTTATACGTGTTCATATATTATTGTGTATATTTATTCATATTTATAGTTGATTCTGATGGTTGCAGATGGACCTTATTGCAAATGATAATCACCCAAATTGGTCGCACGAACTCAGACTTTTAGCGAGGAGGCCGGTCTATTCAAAAATTATGCGACGTGCAAGGTGAATGGTGTGTTATTTCGATGTGAAGACAGAGACCTCAGACTGAAAACACAAAATTCAGGGGTTATGGCACATGGTGGGGATGGTGGAGTTGACTATTACGGTGTTCTCCATTCAGTTGTGGAACTGCATTACGGGGAAGGCATGAAAGTGCACCTTTTCAAGTGTAGATGGTTTGACACACGGCCGCAGAGCATGAAAACCGATCAATACGGCGTAAGTTCTGTGAACACTAGGACATCATGGTATGAGGACGACCCTTTCGTTTTAGCCACATGGGTGAAACAAGTGTTTTATCTTGATGATCTCGCCAAGGGTGACCCGTGGAAAGTAGTCAACACTATCCACCATCGCAACATTTACCGGGCGTCTACACTTGGAGTGGCTGAAGAGAACGAGGAAGGGGGCACCGCATATCAAGAGCCCAACTCAAACGGTATTCCTGACTCCTCTTTTATTCGTCTAGACACGCCGGTGCGAATTCGACGTGAAGAGCCACTGCTTGTTGATGTTGATCCAATTGAAGAAACTAACGAGGACTCTAGTGGTGAGGAAAGACATAGATTACCCCTATCGAGCAATTCAGAAACCGAAGAAGACTCATCCGATGATTCCGATTACAATCCGACGGATTAAGTAATTTAAATGATGTAATCCTTTCATTTGTAATCAACTCATTTCTAATGAACGGGCGTGGGGATGAGCCTCCCAGCTAGGCTGGGTTCCAAACCCCTTAAACAAAAATTTGAAATATGTTGACTGTTGGGTTTCTGATTTTTTATGTTCAATTTTGGTTATATGTGAACAGGACATCGGAATAGGAGAGGTGTAAAACCACTGATTTTTTTTGTTTTTTTCAGAGAATGGCCGACGAAAAATGCATTATTTCGTCGGCTAAACGGAGAATGGCCGACGAACATTAATTATTTCGTCGGCCATAAGTTATTTAAAAAAAATATTTTCCGAACAATGGCCGACGAAAACTAATTATTTTGTCGGCCATAAGTTATTTAAAAATAATTATTTACGAACAATGGCCGACGAAAAATAACTATTTCGTCGGCCATAAGTTTTTAAAAAAATAATAATATTACGAACAATGGCCGACGAACATTAAATATTTCGTCGGCCATAAGTTTTTAACAGAAAACGACAAAACAATAGCCGACGAATACTAGGTTTGATTTCGTCGGCTATGATTAAAAAAAACAAAAAAAAGAGCAGTTTCCATTTTCTATCACTATCGACAAACCATTGCTTCATCCTTCAAATGCAAATGTGTCGTGAAATAAGACATGACCGAAATATTGAAATACGGCTACGGTTGAAAAATGGGAAGATTCCGACAAAATCTGTGTGCCGAATGTTGCGGTTAGGCGGTTTTTACTCCCGTTTTCCTATGGGTAGCCTGACGGTCGGTAAATATTTTGGGGGAAATTTTTATACGATTAGATGCGTCGCATCGATCTGAAACTATTCTCTGTTGAAGGTCAGGCCAAAAAACGTCATTTAGACGGCCCAATTTCCGTTTTACAGCGTTTAGAGGTTTGACTTTGCAGTTTGACCGTCCCGATCGAGCCTTTAACGTTGTCCGATAACCTTGGATTTTTTTTCATACATGTATTTCATCTTAACGGTGATATCTGACGGTTGAAATAGATTTTCCAAACTTTTAGATTCAAAATCGTAATATATGCACTAATGTTCCTTAACTTGTTTACTAAGTGTTTAAGTGAATGTATAGTTTCAAATACCTACTATACGTAGACCCTTCAAATGCAAATGTGTCGTGAAATAAGACATGACCGAAATATTGGAATACGGCTACGGTTGAAAAATGGGAAGATTCCGACAAAATCTGTGTGCCGAATGTTGCGGTTAGGCGGTTTTTACTCCCGTTTTCCTATGGGTAGCCTGACGGTCGGTAAATATTTTGGGGGAAATTTTTATACGATTAGATGCGTCGCATCGATCTGAAACTATTCTCTGTTGAAGGTCAGGCCAAAAAACGTCATTTAGACGGCCCAATTTCCGTTTTACAGCGTTTAGAGGTTTGACTTTGCAGTTTGACCGTCCCGATCGAGCCTTTAACGTTGTCCGATAACCTTGGATTTTTTTTCATACATGTATTTCATCTTAACGGTGATATCTGATGGTTGAAATAGATTTTCCAAACTTTTAGATTCAAAATCGTAATATATGCACTAATGTTCCTTAACTTGTTTACTAAGTGTTTAAGTGAATGTATAGTTTCAAATACCTACTATACGTAGACCCTTCAAATGCAAATGTGTCGTGAAATAAGACATGACCGAAATATTGAAATACGGCTACGGTTGAAAAATGGGAAGATTCCGACAAAATCTGTGTGCCGAATGTTGCGGTTAGGCGGTTTTTACTCCCGTTTTCCTATGGGTAGCCTGACGGTCGGTAAATATTTTGGGGGAAATTTTTATACGATTAGATGCGTCGCATCGATCTGAAACTATTCTCTGTTGAAGGTCAGGCCAAAAAACGTCATTTAGACGGGCCAATTTCCGTTTTAAAGCGTTTAGAGGTTTGACTTTGCAGTTTGACCAAAAGTATAGCCGACGAAGTTATATTTCGTCGGCTAAAGTCTGGTGATCCGCGCCTTCCCATTATCCACCGTTGGATGGGGGAGATCGGACGGATGCTGAGGGACGAAGACTATAGCCGACGAATTATGTAATTTCGTCGGCTATGCCATAGCATGGCCGACGAAAAATTAATTATGTAATTTCGTCGGCTATGCCATAGTATGGCCGACGAAATCGCTTTATTTCGTCGGCTATACTATCGGGTATAAGTAAAATGCAGCCGAACCCTAGCCTCCATTTGTCCGATTTTCCCTAAACAATCTTCCTCCTCGAATCCGGCCCTCCTTCTTCCGTCGATCCTCCTCCCTATTCCGGCAGCCCGGCGCCTCCTCCTCCTCCTCCCTGTTCCGGCAGCCCCGGCCGACCCTCCTCCTCCTCCTCCCCGATTCGGTACCCGGCCTCCTTTTTTTTTTTTTGTTATTTAATTGTTAATAAATTAAATTATGGTTAATAAATTATATATAATTGTTAATTTAGATATAATTGTTAATTTAGGTATAATTTATGTATTTATATGTTAATTTGTGTATAATTTATGTATTTATGTTAATTTATGTATTTATGTTAATTTAGGTATAATTTATGTATTTATATTAATTTAGATATATAATTTATGTATTTATGTTAATTTAGTTATAATTTATGTATTTATGTTAATTTAGGTAGAATTTATGTATTTATGTTAATTTAGGTATAATTTATGTATTTATGTTAATTTAGTTATAATTTAGGTTTTTATGTTAATGTATGTAATTTTTAGGTTTTTATGTTAATTTAGGTAATTTTTGTAAAATTTATTTTAATTGTATAATTTAGGTGTAATTGTATAATTTATATGTATAAATTGGTTATTATATAAATCGGTAAATATTAAAATATGTTAGTATTATTGGGTATTATATTAATTAGAATTTGTTATTTAATATAATATAATTTAATATTAATTAATGTATTAATGCGTCTGGCTTTAGATGGCCGATGCATTTAGGCAGTTGTTCGGAGGTCGTCGTTCTAGATATAGAGGTTCTGGAAATGCCGCCGGTTCCCCAGACTCCGAGAGGACGGCTAGCCAGCCTGAGAGGACCACCAGCCAGCCGCGGAGGAGTGTGGATGCAGCCCAGCCGTGGCGGAGTGTGAGTGCTCGGCACCAGACCCTTCTGCAGGCGGGGCGGCCGTCGAGCACTTCACTTCCGAATGTCGGTCCCTCTGTGGCGCCGAGGTTTAGTCGGCAGCTGTTTCACGAGGAGATAGCTGCCGACGTTCCTCAGGTTCGTATGCCTGAGGTTCATCGGGAGCCGATGCCGATGCCGAGTCCGACTCAGTCTGCTGGTGACTCGACTGAGGGGCCTACTCTCCCAAACCAGCTCTTCCTCCCCTACAACATTCCTGCGATACCCGAGGTCGACTATCAGGGTCGGCCCCAGTGGCCTGATATGCCTCAGTTCGTGAGTGCTGCGGAGGCATACCAGCAGCAGCCATGGGAGAGCCCTGACCTCCTGATTTCGGCGAGGAGAAAAGGAAAGTCGACGGCAACCGAATCATCGGGTTCAGGTAACATTCGATTTTATTAATTAAATATTTTATTAAAATTAACGCACTAATATTTAATTTTATTAACCAATCGTCGTTTATGTGATAGGGACAGGCGCTAGCAGTTCAACCCAGAGGAATACCAGAGGTGTCATCAGTTTTGAGACGCTCAGGAGAACAGTTGAACGGAGCGGGAGGATCCAGATTGACGAAGCTCCTAATCAGGAGGTTGGGGCGAAAAAGAAACGCGACTACTCGGGTTGCGTGGGTGCACTCATTAGGGACAGAGTCCCTATGTTGTGGGCTCGGTGGGCTGATGTGCCCGAAGAAATCAAGATGGAGTTGAACAACGCCGCGTCGGTGAGTAAATAAAAAAATTTAATTTAGTTATCGTAATATTTAAAAATTTTCGGTATTTTTATAATTATAAAACTAATAAAATATTATCTTTCAGACATACTTTGTGGTTGCGGAACACAAGCGGGGTTGGGCGGACTCCCAACAGAGCTCGAGGTACGTTGGGAATGTCTTATTTGATAATTAGAAATATTTTATGATATTTATCATATTTCTAATGCACTTTTGTTTTTTTCGTAGGTTCAAAGAGTGGAAGAACGAGCTCCGTTCCCACTATAACGAGTACGGCAACCGTAGTCGTATGGGTACTCCCAGAGAGTTCATGTTCAGGGAGTACGAGTGGCGTTGGTTGAGGACCGTAGTCTTCGACAACCCGGCTATGATGGTAAATACTAAACTTCACTATAAATGTTTATTTTATTAAAATTTTAATTATTAGTTTAAATATTTTATAATTATTTCAGTTATATTTTTTGATGCATTTTTCTAATATTTTATTATTTATTTGAAGGAACGGTCTCGGATAAACTCGGAGAACCGCCGCCGTAACACAATCCTCCATCACGGCGGTTCAAGGCCGTTTGCACAATATCAGGAGGAGGCGCTCAGAGATCATCCTGATTGCAACCCCTACGTGGAGACGTTCAAGATCGCTTATCCACAAGCGACAGAAGATCTCGTAAGTCGTTCATTATGATTTTAAAATTTAAATTATTAATTTTACTTAACTATCCATTTGTTAGAATATTAATTTTTTTTCCCCGTCCAATTAGGAGCGGGTGACCCAGGCCGAACAAGAGGTGCTCCAGCAAATAGTTCGGGAGACACAACCGGACATCTCAGAGGCAGATTTGGAAGAAGCCGTGCGCCAGGTCGACCGCACCAATATCCAAACGGCGGCGAGGATGTTCAACGCAGCCTTCCCACAGCAGTCCAACGAGTACTACTGCCGGGGTTTAGGAGGTTCTGGACAAGGGCTCCTGAAGACCACTAAGGGAGGTCAAAAGAAGGGAGGCGGCCAGACCCAACATATGAGGGGGGAAGTGCAGCGATTGGCCGCAGAATTGGCGACCTCGTCCCAGACAGTAGAGGAGCTGCGCCGCAGACAACAGCAGTACCAGCAGTATCAGTTGGATATGGTCCGTTGGAATGCTGAGTGCGCCAGAATTCGGCAATACAACTACGACGGCCAGCAACAGTGGGTTTATGAGATGTTCGCGGCACAACAAGAAGGCCGTCCACCCCCGCTCCCGTTTCAGCAGTTAGTGGAGCCTCCAATGCCTGAACCTCTCGAGTTCGGTCAGCAGGATGACGCGCCTGATGCTGTAGATGACATCCTAGACTTTAGTAGTTTAGGGGATAATTAGGGTTATATTTTATGTATATTGGAACGAATTTAATAAAAATGGTATTTAGACGTGTTTCTTGTTGGTGCAAATGCATGAATTGTTTTTGTGATTTGCAGCTTGCTTGGAATGGTAATTTAGAAAATAATTTAATTTTTTTTTCCAAATGCAAGAATAGCCGACGATTTTTGCATTATTTCGTCGGCTATAACAAGTATAGCCGACGAATTTTACCAATTTTCGTCGGCTATAACTAATTAATACCTATAAAAATAGTAATATATTTCGAGGAAATAGCCGACGAAATTTTATTAAATCGTCGGCTATAGTTAAAATAACATAGCCGACGAAATTTTATTAAATCGTCGGCTATAGTTAAAACAACATAGCCGACGAAATTTTATTAAATCGTCGGCTATAGTTAAAACAACATAGCCGACGAAATTTTATTAAATCGTCGGCTATAGTTAAAACACCATAGCCGACGAAATTTTATTAAATCGTCGGCTATAGTTAAAACACCATAGCCGACGAAATTTTATTAAATCGTCGGCCATACTTAATGGATTTCGTCGGCCATACTCACAAATACCCGACGAAAGTCGTCGGCTATTTCACCCACGTTTGCCCGACGAATTTTTTGACTCGTCGGCCATACTTAACTATAGCCGACGAAATTTTTTTTTTCGTCGGCCATTGGTATTACCGACGGCGTATTACCGACGACTTATGGCCGACGAAATTTTCGTCGGCAGAGGGTATAGCCGACGAAAAAATGGAATGGCCGACGAAAAAATTTCGGTTGCCAGCCTTGCGAGGGCGTCTGTATGCCTATTTGCCTCTCGGGGAATGTGCTGGATCGTGGCACCCTGGAACGGCTCAATCAGGGTTTTGGCCAAAGCCTGGTAGGAGGATAGCTGGGGATCCTTGACCTCATACACCCCGTTCATCTGGTTCACCACTAAGCTGGAGTCGTTGTATATCTCCATGGACGAGATTCCCAGCTCCTTGGCCAGTTGCAAACCGGCTATGAGGGCCTCATACTCGGCAGCGTTATTGGAGGTGCTAAAAAGGAACCGTAAGGCATACTCGTACGATTGGCCATCAGGCGAGGTTATCATGACACCGGCTCCGCTCCGCTTGGTCGTTACGGAGCCGTCCACGTAAAGCTTCCAGCAGGTGGGGAGGTTCGGTTCGGTCTTTATGGTTCGTACTGCCTCGGTGTCCTCGCACCGGTCGGGGTGCGCTTCTACCGCCATTGGGGTGAGCTCACATATGAAGTCCGCAGCTGCCTGGCCCTTGATGGCCGTTCGCGGGGTATAAGTGATGTCGAACTCTCCCAATTCGACTGCCCACCGCACGAGCCTACCGCTGGTGTCTGGTTTTTGCAGGATATGCCGCAGAGGGTGATTGGTACATAAGGTGATGGAATGAGCCTGGAAATAGTGCCGGAGCTTCCTAACAATTAGGGCCAGGGCCAATCTCTCTATGTCGGGGTACCGGCCCTCGGCTCCAGTAAGTCCCTTTCCCGCATAGTATACCGGAAGTTCGAGCGTGTCTTCCTTCCTGATGAGAGCCGCGGAGACGGCCGTTGCGGATGCAGCTATGTAGAGGTACGTATAACATTTCGCCCGGCACTGGTTTGGATAGGAGAGGCACTGCAGATAGATATGCCTTGATAGATTGGAATGTCGCTTCATGCTCCGCTGCCCAGTGGATTTTCCTGGTCTGCTGTGCCTTGAGCAGCTTGAAGAATGGGGCGCACTTGTCGGTTAGGCGGGAGATGAATCTGGCCAGGGCGGCTAATCGGCCGGTCAGCATCTGGACCTGGTTTCTCTCCCCTGGCGTTTCCATATCCAAAATTTCCTGGACCTTCAGTGGGTTGGCTTCTATCCCTCGCTGGCTGATGATGTGGCCTAGGAACAGGCCCTCTGAAATCCCGAAAATACACTTCTTTGGGTTTAAGCGCATTCCGAATTTGAGCATCTTAGCGATGACTACTGCCAAATCCCGGACGTGGGCCCCTGCAGTCAAGCTCTTGACCAGCATGTCATCAACGTAAACCTCTACGGTTTTACCCATTTCTTGCTCCAGCATTCGGTTCACCGTTCGCTGGTAGGTGGCCCCGGCATTCTTTAGACCGTACGGCATCCTCTTATAACAGTAGGTACCTCGGTCGGTTGTGAATGATGTGTGCTCCTCATCATCTGGGTGCATCCTGATCTGATTGTACCCGGCGTAAGCGTCCATGAAGCTGAGCATCTTAAAGCCGGATGTGGAATCTATGAGCCGGTCAATCTGGGGGAGCGGGAAGCTGTCCTTTGGGCACGCCCGGTTCAGGTTAGTGAAATCCACGCACATTCGCCACTGGCCGGCTCCCTTCTTCGGCACCATGACCACGTTAGCGAGCCAGCGAGGGTACTGGACTTCCCGGATGAAGCCTATACCCCTCAATTTCTGTATCTCCTCTCTGATTGCCTCATACTTTGCCGGACTGAAGGACCTCCTCTTCTACCTCACCGGGAGAACGTTGGGTAATATATTTAGCTTATGGACGGCTATCTCTGGGGATATGCCTGGCATGTCCTCGTAGGACCATGCGAAGACCGAACTGTTGTCCCGGAGGAAGGCTATGAGCTC
The DNA here is from genome assembly GCA_963682095.1 of Potentilla sterilis. Classification (NCBI taxonomy): domain Eukaryota; kingdom Viridiplantae; phylum Streptophyta; class Magnoliopsida; order Rosales; family Rosaceae; genus Potentilla; species Potentilla sterilis. The sequence continues at coordinate 36,812,172 of OY821757.1, read as the reverse complement.
TTGCCTGACAACCGGATAGAGCTGCATCCCTATCATGACATTTCGCTCCGGGTGGTCTACCGAAATGCAGATCGCTTCGGTTTCTTCCATAGCCGAAGGTGGCTCCAGCTTTTCGGTGAATCGCCTAACTCTTTTTGAATTGATGCCATCACGGGGATCAATACTCAGATCCGGCGCTGGCGCCTGCTGAGTGGTTGTGAAGACCTCGGTCCGCTTCCTCCCGTGGGTCAGGGCCTCTGCATAATACTTACGGGCCATCCTCTGGTCCCCACGTATAGTAATAACTCCGGTTGGTGAAGGCATCTTTAGCATCAGTATATGGCCGGCTATAAACGTTTTGAGCCTCCATAACCCTGGCCGACCGATTATGCCATTGTACGATGATAGGCAGTCGACAATGATGAACTCCAAATGCTCCTTTCTCGTCCTGTCTCCCTCGCTGAAGATGATTGGTAGGTAATCTGATCCCAGAGGCTGGACAACCTCACCGGAGAAGCTTATAAGCGGCTCGTTGTCCTGGGATAACTTGTTCCTTCCTCTCTGCAACCCTTTGTATGCGTCTCGGAACATTACGTTGACAGAGGCTCCGGTATCGATCAGCATACGACTGGTTATCCAGTGGTCTATTTGGACCGTAATGAGGAAGGGGTCGTTGTGTGGTTGGATCAAATCCTCCGGCTCTTCCTCCTCGTAGAAAGTAACCGAGTTCCATCCGGTTTTAGCGGCTTGGCCGCTTCTTTCTCCGAAGGCATACACCTCCTTCCCCCGGATCGATCTTAAGCACCGCTTCTTTGAGCTCCGGGTGAGCCGATCTATATGGTCCCCGCCGTGTATCATGTTGATGCTCCCGTGCACTTCGATCCCCCCGGGAGTGCGGGTGCTTATAGTTCCTACCTCCCGAGCTCGCGGTCGGTCTTTGCTGGGGTCATTCGGGCGGGCCTGGTCGTTCACGACCGCTTTCTGGGGTTTCTGGTCACCAGTTCGAAGGGCTAGATCTTGGGGTTTTCCTGCTGGCGCAATAGCTAAGGCCCGCGGTGATCGCTCTGCTGGCGTAGCTGCCTGGGGCTGTGCCGGGCGCACAAATGGCGGTCTTCTTCCTGGTCGAGAACCGTTGTCACCACCTCGCCGGGGTTGCCACTCCTCCCGTACCTTTGCTTTCCTGGTGGCTGCAGGCGCACGGTTGCGATCTAGCCACCCGGTCTTACTTCCACGGGATGGCGGTAGGTCGTCCGATATTCGCTTGGGCGCCTTGCCCCCATATGTCTCGTGTTCTGCCTGAGCGTGCCTGACGGCCACGGTCATCAGCTCGTCGTACTCCAGCGGCTCCTACACTAGTAAGTTGTACGAGAGTTCCCCAAGTCTTAAACCCTGCTTGAAGGCCATCCCTGCGATCTGCTTGTCCAGGTTCCTGACCCCGGCCGTGGCGATTTGCCACCGGTTAACGAAGGCGCGTAGCGGCTCGTTGTCAGTCTGCATGCAGTCAAAAAGGATCGTTGATGTTTGGGCTGCCCTGGCTCTGAGGATGAACCAGCTGACAAACTTATCAGCCAACCGCTCGAAGGTTTCGACGGAGTTCACTGGTAGCTCGTAGAACCAATTCAACGCCTCCCCCGAGAGCGTCTCTTGGAATACGTTGCAGCACATGGCATCCGAGTAGCCCCTTGTCCCTGCTTGTGACTTAAAACTGTCCAGGTGCTGGTACGGGCAGCTCGTTCCTGAATATGTCAACTTCAGAGGCCTTTGGTTTCCAGATCTTCCCGATTCCCTAATCTGGCGCGGGAAAGGTCCAATACGCTTGTTGAACCGCGCACCGCCCCACGGTCGCCCTGCCATCCTCTCGCTGGTCTCCATGCGGCCCTTTATCCGACACCGAGGCGGAGAGCGCCTCGAGTGTCCGTGCGGTAGAGCTTTCCTGCTCGCTTGACGCCTGGTCCGTGCGGTACGGGGGCTCGGCCGGGCCGGAGTTTTTCAGAGCTTCCAAAAAGAGTGGCGTGGCCACATGCACGGTCTTTCTTCTTCCCGTAGCCTGCCCTACCTCAAGATGCGGGAATTCGCTAGCCTTGCTCGCTGGCCGCGGTGCTGCTCGAGGAGTGCCCTGCTGACCCTCTCGCTCCAGGGCCGTCAATAGGGCAATGTTCACCGCCTTCAATTCCTGGCATCGGGCCTCCGCTCTTAGTCGATCTTGATCGCCCTCTTCTCGCAAGCGCTCGACCTCTGCCCTCATCTTTTTTATTTCTCCCGTACCATACCGGTCGGGGTTTTCTGACTCCTGGCAATCATGAGCCCTGTCTTGGATGGGAGAAAGGGCGAACCTCGCACCGACCTCAGCCTTTATGTTACGGGCCGGGTCGAGGAACTGAATTCGCGCTTTCGACTTTCCGTCTCGGTCGGGGGAAAGGACGAACCTCGCACCGTCCGCAGCCCCTTGGGCCGGGTAGGGGAACTGAATTCGCCCTTTCGGTCCTTCCGTGCTGGCTTTTTTCTTCCTTCCTTCCATAGCTTCCAGACTGCGGATGTAGCTACCTCTCCAAAGGATCAATAGAGTTCTACTCTTCGGTAGAGCAACACCCACTTTTTGAACGACTTCCCACAGACGGCGCCAATTGTTTCTGCCTAAACCCGGGGGCCTGGTAGATACAGATGAATCCAACTTGATCTCCTGCAATCCTGCTCACTAAGGGGAATACCGGGCGGGCCGGTCTTCTCCTCTCCGATACCTAAGTTAGTATAGTTGGAATATATATAACCAAGGCACGTATGTAAGCGGGGAGAGAGATAAGTTACATATTAAAGAGGGTAGTTGGGGCCCTTATATAGGTGGTTGGGGGTGAGGGCTGGCCTCACCCTTCGATGTGGGACTGGTTCCCTTCTGTTTGTACATTCTGGTGCCCTCTTTGGTAGGCAGGCGCCCCCGGCCCCAGGGTCCCTGGAGGCAGGATAGAGCGCTGGACCCCGAGGCTGGGTGCTGGTGATCCGGTCCCGGGCCTTGGGCCGGGCCCTGGTGCGCTTGCTGCGGGTCTGCGGGCCTGCTGTAGCCTCTCTGCGGCTACTGTCAACAATATTAAACAACCAAGTTCTTTAAACTACCCTAGCCCTCGTGAAAGCAACATAAATAGAGTAACTCAATGTTTACTCAATCTAAATTATTTTCGGGTAATGAGATCAATACTCTACACATTGCAATTGTATGGAATACTAACCTTTTTGCACACGAATTTAAAGAACTAACCAAATACAAATCTAAACCTAAATTAACATGCTTGCCGATTATCCTATCTACTATCTTGCTTCATATTTTCCTTAATCATTAGCATGCAATCCGAATTTTAACCTCCAAATCCCTTAAGAAAAGTTGCAACTTGAAATTAACATACAAATCATAAAACCAAAATTCAAATCGTTTCACACATAGACATGCAAATTGAAACCAAAAATTCATACAAGTTTCATAGACAAAACTAAGCATAACTACACTAAACTATTACAAACCGAGAGTAGGGAGTAGATCACACTTTGTAGACACCTTTGGGGCGGTAACTTTGTGTTGATCGGATGAGGATTGATGGTGGCACAGTTTGGGATTTTTCTTGATGGTGATGGAGATGGTCTCGGGTTTGTGTTTTGTGTAGGATTTTTGGGAACTTTGGTAGAGCTTTGGCTAGAGTTTTTGCTTTGGAATGTGACAACTTTTTCTGAATGAAGGCAGCCTCTATATAGGAGAAGAGGCCGGAAAAACCCTAGGGAAAACTTATCTGCAATTGGTAAACAAAACCTTGTAGAATAAGGTTTTGATACATTCATTTCTTGGTTCTTCTAGGACTTTATTTTTTGAATTTCCTTCATGGTTTAGGCTGGATATCTTCATAGACTTCAGATGTGGACTTGACAACTCCATTTGATGAACTTTGATCTATAGAAAAATGCCCCAGCCGGCCTAGTGCACAATCGGCAACAATCTCCCTTTTTCGGCAGCCTCTTCCTAGTTGGACTAGGAATGCTTCTTTCTTCATGGTTCTCCACTTTGCATGATCTTGATGCCTTCCTCTAACCTCCATTAAGATTGGACAATCTTCAGGTATGCATTTGAATGTCAAAATGTCCATCCAAAACAGAAAAGAAGGAAGAGAGGCAGAAGCTTGGTGGAATCGGCTGGCAGTGACCTTGTTGCGTTGAAACTGGCACAATGTTTTCCATAGTGCTCCGATTGATGCGATTCTAAGTCCCAGAGAAACTAGACTCGTTGATATTTCCAACAGCGTATGGCACGTCCTTTGGTTCCAAGCCATGTGTCCCACAGAAATTCTGGAAGTCAGGACACAGTCCCAGGAAAATCCTGGTAGTCCCTGGTGATCTTTGCTCAAACTGCCAAGTTGCAGCCATCGTTTGGGTGACTTCCCGAACTCCGATTGATCTCAAATTTTGACACAATATACCTAGCTTTCCAACTATATGTATACCAAATTTCATCAAATTTGGAAAATTATGGGTCAGTTTAGCACGAGCCTCAAAATCACGAAAAAGACATATTTTACTTTATATCCAGATTTCTATACTTAGTCATTTTTCTGATTATTAAGCACATTTTTCCAAAACTCAACCGAAATGACACTAAACTAAATTATAACTCTATCTTAGACAAATAAGGGTTAAACGACGCATAAATGAGGACATAACTATATTAATATCGTCGCACATTGTGCTCCTATCAACTACCCCACACTTATCATTTGCTAGTCCCTTAGCAAAACTAAATAAAAACTAGACTCTAAACAAACTATTGCCCCTAACAATTTGTCTCAGGCTCGTATGAACACATAGCTTTCAAGTTGATACATGAGAATGCTAAGCAAGAAAATTTCAAGCTTCATGAACATGTAACATAAATATGAACATGTAAGAACAACATATAAGCATGTAAACATGTAAAGCTAATTCGATCCTCCTCGCAAGGCATACTCTCTTCTTTTCTCTCGAAGCACGACTATTCACACAAGTATATGCAAGTGAAAGATAATGACTTTCAAAGAATAACTTGCATATGTCAAGGAACCGAAAGCACTTTGTGAATAATTTTTTAAAGAAAAACCTCATATGATCACTACATGCACGAATGGACCAAAACCATATGCTCGACTCTTTAGAAAATCTCCACAAATCAAGGTATGCCATCTTAAGAATCATAAAAATGTTATAGGGGAATAAAAGTATGGGGCTCGGCAATACAAGGTAGGGATTTTAGGATTGGTGGTGCTTCAAAAACGTCATAATGACTTGGCAATTCTTCATCCTCCTTATGTCTTCACTCCAAGGGTCGAATATTATATTGTTGGACCCTTCCTTCATTCTTTACTTCCCAAAACATTATAAACATGGACAAAGGTCAAAATTTTACAATGCTAGACCTTCAAATACAAACTAAACTCCAAGCTCACAACATTTTTCAAGGATAGGACTTAGCAAATTTTTCAATCAAAACCGTGCCCTAGCTTCTTTTCTTTTTCTTTCGGACTTCATGTTTTTCTTTTCTTTTCTTTTCTGTCCGTTTACATATTTTTCACTTTTGCTAGGCACGGCATATACATTTTTCACACAATTTCTAGCTAAGTCCACCCCACACTTGTTTCATGACATCACTCTACATCAAACCTCCAAATCGATTTCAAACTTCTGTCAAGTCTCGCGAGGACAAGGGTTAGGATATAACTATTCTAAGCATAAGAATTTTTATGAGGTTGATGAAAGAAAAGGCTCAATGTAAGCTCAAAGGGGTTTTATAAGGAGTCCCACGACGGACACACATAGGGCACATGCTTTATTTGACAATGGTGGTGATCCTAATATAACGTTTCAATCCTTTTCGAAATCAAGGCAATTTTAATGACTATCAAGTTTCAAAAATCTCAAGAGCGAGTTCTAGCAATTCTAGAGTCCATAAAGAGCTATTGCATATAGTCATCGAATAATCAAAGAATTATGAGGTTTCATGCTTCCTATGTAACTATCGAATTTTATCTTTTTATCACTCAAGAAGAAAGCAATTTGGCTCTAAAGCTCACATAGGTTGTTATGGAAACAAACTAGCTTAAACATGCATGCTTTAGTAATCAACAAGTCCTACATGATCCTACCAATGCACATTATCCATGAAACTTACAATTTTTAAAGTATGCACAACCATCATCTATGTATGCAAAGAGGAGAAAAACATCATTGACATACTACCTAAGACTCGAAACAAACAATTTAAACACTCTATTTTTGTGGAACAATTTTCTGAATTTTTCTTTTCTATACTAAGCACACAAAAACATAAACGGAATATGTTATCCCACCCCACACTTAGAAAATTACATTGTCCTCAATGTAAGCACAAATCTATATCAACGAATTTCCTAAGCATGCAATTGTCTAACCTATTCCAACATATCATCACAAACCAATGAAAAAGAGAAGGGTTAGAAATTTCAAACTCGCGGTGATGGCTCCTTCAATTTTCTTGGTCATATGGGGTTGCCTCCCCATTAGCGCTTAAGGTTTATAGTCCGTAGCCTAGACTTCTCACCGAGTGTAGTATTGTGTGTGTTCATCATCACTTGCTCAACGTTTTAAGGGAAGCAGCCCTCCTCTTGGCAGAATTTTTCTCGGCAGCAACTCATGTACAGCTGCCGGCAATTGCAGGTCCGACAGCTCCTTTGTCTCGACAGTGGGTTGCTTGGCACGCATGGGCAGTGGCATCGCAGGGTATGGCGCAGGCTGCAACATCGGCAGTGCGCAGGGGCAGCAACAGGCTGTAGCATCGGCAGTGCGCAGGGGCAGCAACAGGCTGCAGCATCTGCAGCGCGCAGGGGCAGCAGTATCGCAGCATATCGGATTGTGTATCCCTATTCGTATCGGATACACTATTATGAGGGGCACGCGTATCGGGTTGTGTATATGATACGACATTTGTTGAAGCATATAAGTCTGGATACGTGTCGGGTACCTCATCCAGATACATCAATACCGTGGCAGGATACGGGGTGTCATGCTGCGCGCAAGTATCGGCAGTGTGGTGCGCATGTTTGTTCTCGGCAACAGGTTGCTCGTCAGGGTGAGGCTGCAAGTAGGCTGTGTCGTGAGCAGGCTCGGTAGGTAGGTACTCGTCAGTGGCACCTTCGGCAGCCTGGTGCTACTGGTAGGATGGTTCAGGTGTATGCTGGCCTCGACATGTAGGGCTGGCTGCAGGACAGAGGCAGGGGCAGCAGCCTGGCAGCTCAGCAAAATGTTTGGCAGCGTATACTTCCTCTTAAGGCTCGAATTTAGGTGTGTTGCACTATCCTAATGCAAAAGTGTTATAAAGTAATGTTGTAGTGGACACATAGAGCTTTCCAACGATATAACGTTTACCTCAATCGGACTAGCAGAAGTACTCTTTGTTTGACCTTTTATCGGATCGATTGATCTGCCCAGTTTTCTGTTCCGCCAGATTGATCTTGCTTCACTCAAATTGAAACAGGGAATGGCTCGAGGCTCTAAATCCACTTCTGTAAAATCATACTGAACGTAGACTCAGAGACCTTTCCAATGGTGTATAGCTCATTTTCCCAGATTTTGTGAGCTGCAAACGGCAACCTTCCAAAGTTGACAGACTGCACTGCCAGGGTTCTGTTTTGGGCAGAAGTTTGAAATTTCCTGCACTTTTCTTTTAAGTTCGACTATACACACACAAAACACATCAAAACGGACAAAAACAATAAACTAAAATGCAAGAATATACAAATTCTATACTTAAACAAATTTTCAAGGCATTACACGAAATTTTCAAGATTTTTTCAAGCTATACACGACATCAAAGATTCAAGGTACGTGGAGCAGAGGAGCAAACTGTGCAGTGGACTTGTGCAGCTCACGGTAAGGTCATGCTTTATCCGATATACCTCAAAACTTTAAAGATTCAAAACGATTTTCAGAAATTTACAAGCTAACATTCAAACAAATCAAGATTTTATAATCCCCGACAACGGCGCCAAAAATTGATGTGATGCCAAGGGCTCACACAAATAATAACCCTACAAAAGATCGTTAGTAGTATAAGCAAGTAGGGATCGTTCTAGCCGGGGATTAAGGGTACCTGAAACATGAGAATGTTAACAGAAATATTCACAAACACATATGCACACAATTGTCACACTTATATACATATATACGATTTTATCATGGGGGATGAAGATGAGGTTTGGCAGCCCTAGGGTTGCCCCTAAACTAGTGTACGAAAAATAAAAGACATGAAATTAAATTACAGGAATTTAAACTGTAAACTACTATATATAAGTTTGGTCGACAGTCGTCCACAAATTACTAGCACAAAAGCAATCAAAACTCATAACCAAGTAACAAATAAGACTCACAGCAAACAATGAAAAAGTGATCTAAACTCGACTTAGTTCCAATTCTAATTAGAGCCGCAGCGGTCATCTAATCGTACTAGACTTCTTATATACTTAGAATCAACGAGAGTATAATCCTAATCTTGTTATTAACCGGTTTACATGACACGCAGCGTCGACATGTTCACTAGCTAGCAAATAAGCACCGAGTCTTTTTAATTGGAAACAAGTTAACACGAAAGACGTCACTTTTCATATTAAACAAGCAAGTTCTTTAAACTACCCTAGCCCTCGTGAAAGCAACATAAATAGAGTAACTCAATGTTTACTCAATCTAAATTATTTTCGGCTAATGAAATCAATAATCTACACATTGCAATTGTATGGAATACTAAACTTTTTGCACACGAATTTAAAGAACTAACCAAATACAAATCTAAACCTAAATTAACATGCTTGCCGATTATCCTATTTACTATCTTGCTTCATATTTTCCTTAATCATTAGCATGCAATCCGAATTTTAACCTCCAAATCCCTTAAGAAAAGTTGCAACTTGAAATTAACATACAAATCATAAAACCAAAATTCAAATTGTTTCACACATAGACATGCAAATTGAAACCAAAAATTCATACAAGTTTCATAGACAAAACTAAGCATAACTACACTAAACTATTACAAACCGAGAGTAGGGAGTAGATCACACTTTGTAGACACCTTTGGGGCGGTAACTTTGTGTTGATCGGATGAGGATTGATGGTGGCACAGTTTGGGATTTTTCTTGATGGTGATGGAGATGGTCTCGGGTTTGTGTTTTGTGTAGGATTTTTGGGAACTTTGGTAGAGCTTTGGCTAGAGTTTTTGCTTTGGAATGTGACGACTTTTTCTGAATGAAGGCAGCCTCTATATATAAGAGAAGAGGCTGGCAAAACCCTAGGGAAAACCTAGCTGCAATTGGTAAACAAAACCTTGTAGAATAAGGTTTTGATACATTCCTTTCTTGGTTCTTCTAGGACTTTATTTTCTGAATTTCCTTCATGGTTTGGGCTGGATATCTTCATAGACTTCAGTTTTGGACTTGACAACTCCATTTGATGAACTTTGATCCATAGAAAAATGCCCCAGCCGGCCTAGGGCACAATCGGCAACAATCTGCCTTTTTCGGCAGCCTCTTCCTAGTTGGACTAGGAATGCTTCTTTCTTCATGGTTCTCCACTTTGCATGATCTTGATGCCTTCCTCTAATCTCCATTAAGCTTGGACAATCTTCAAGTATGCATTTGAATGTCAAAATGTCCATCAAAAACAGAAAAGAAGGAAGAGAGGCAGAAGCTTGGTGGAATCGGCTGGCAGTGACCTTATTGCGCTTAAACTGGCATTATGTTTTCCATAGTACTCCGATTGATGCGATTCCAAGTCCCAGAGAAACTAGACTTGTAGAGCTTTCCAACGGCATATGGCACGTCCTCTGGTTCTAAGCGATGTGTCCCACAGAAATTCCAGAAGTCAGGACACAGTCACAGAAATTCCACAGATATTAAGCACATTTTTCCAAAACTCAACCGAAATGACACTAAATTAAATTATGACTCTATCTTAGATAAATAAGGATTAAACGAAGCATAAATGATGGCATAAGTATATTAATATCGTCGCACATTGTGCTCCTATCACTAACCATGTTTTCAAAATTTTCTAACAGTGCCAATTTTTCTATTTTCATGCTCTCAGACTTGTTTTTCTTTTCTTTCCTTTTGTGTCCGATTTTTCACATTCATGGCTAAGTTGTTCTTCTACATCACTTCACGCGGAAACTCCTTCAAAAATCAAGCTTCCCCAACACTTTGAGACAAGGTGAAGGCATAACTATACTAAGCTCAAGGAAAGTGTTTAAGGTTGATGAAAGAAAAGGTTAAATGTTGGCTCAAGGGGGTTTACTAAGGTATCCCATGATGGGCTCAAATAGGGCACATGTTTTATTTGGCTATAGTGGTGAACCTAGAAGATCTTTTGTAATCACTTTCAAAATCAAGGTATTTTTATGATAAAAACGTTTTGAAAATCAACAAGAGTAAGTTCTAGCATTCTAGAGTTCATTAAAAAACTATGACACATAGTCGTTGAATATGCAAAGAATAATGAGGTTTATACACTAAGCATGCTTGAAATTTTTAAATTTGATCACTCATGAAGAAAGTAATTTTCGCTCTAAAGCTCTCATAGCTTGTTTGAAATAAACTAGCTAAAATATGCATGCTTCATTAATCAATAAGTCCTACATGCTCCTACCAATGCACATTATCCATGAAACTCACAATTTTAAAGTATGCACAACTATCATCTATGTATTCAAAGAGGAGAAAAAACATCATTGACTACTTTAGGGGCGTCCTAAGACTCGAAACATATAAACAAACTCTCTATTTTTGTCTTATAATTTTCTAGATTTAATATTTTTGTATTTCTTTTTTCGAAATGACTCAAAACTAAGCTAGAAAACATAAACAAAACATGTAAGGCCACCCCACACTTAGAAAATTACACTGTCCTCAATGTAAGCATAGAAACATAGCAAGTAATTTTCTAAGCATGCAATAGTCTAACATATTTCAACATATCATCACTACCTAAGTAAAAAGAGAAGGGTTAGAAACTTCAAACTCTCGTCGATGGCTCCTTCATTTTTCATAGGTGAATTGGGTTGCCTCCCAAGCAGCACTGAAGTGTTTATAGTCCTTGAGCCTAGACTCTTAATCGTGTGTTCATTCGTTGCTCAAATAGCTTAATTCAGCTGGGAGGATAATACAAAGGTGACTTTGGAAGATTTCATCCGTATCGGCAACATTATCCTCGCTATCAGAAGCATGTGTAGGCGCTGTGGCTTCGGCAGCGTATGTGTGTTGCAGCACAGGCTGCGCTGCAGCATCAACAGCTTTATCGGGAAGAGGCTGCGGTATCGGCAGGCTGCAGCTTGTCTAGGCAGATTCGGCAGATTCGGCAGGATCGGCAGGATCAACAGGAGCAGCATCAGTATCAGAGCGTGCATGCTGCGCCTTAGCAGGGTGGGTGCTTGGCTTTTCGGCAGCACTGCTGGCAATGGCAGGTTCGGTAGGCTGCGTAACTGTGGCTAGCATTGGTGCATCAGCGATGAGTATTTCCTCCTCCATTGCTTCAAATGGTTCGTAGTAAGGCTTGAGACGATGACCATTTACCTTGAAGGCATTGCTCGTTGTCGAGCTTTGAATCTCTATTGCTCCATGAGGAAATACTTGTGTGACGGTGTATGGTCCAACTCACCTAGATCGTAACTTTCCCGGAAAAAGTTTTAGTCGTGAATGGAATAAGAGAACTTGTTGTCTGACCTCAAACTTTTTTCCTCGAATCATTTTGTCATAATAGGTCTAGGTCATCTCCTTGTAGATCCATGCGGCATTATAAGCTTCATTTCGTATTTCTTCAAGTTCGTTGAGTTGAAGCTTCCTATGAATGCCGGCATCGTCGATGTCCATATTGAAGGTTTTAACGGCCCACCATGCTTTGTGCTCAATCTCTACCGGTAAGTGACATGCTTTGTCATAAGTTAACCAAAAATGTGACATACCTATCCGCGTCTTGTATGCCGTCCTATAAGCCCACAAAGCATCATCGAGTCGATCACTCCAATCCTTCCTTCAAGGTCCAACGGTTTTCTCTAATATTTGCTTGATCTCTCGATTACTTACTTCAACCGTGCCACTTATTTGCGGATGATAAGGTGTGGATACCTTGTGCGTGACTCCATACTTTTTTAAAAAGGCTTCTATAGTGCGGTTGCAAAAGTGAGAACCTCTATCACTTATCAAGACTCTTGGAACTCCAAAACATGAGAAGATGTTAGTCTTGAGGAATTCGGCAACCACCTTTGAATCATTTGTGCGTGTAGCCTTCGCTTCAACCCACTTTGACACATTATCGATCGCTAGCAATATGTAGAGGAAGCCTTTGCTTGAGGGAAACGGCCCCATGAAGCCTTTTCTTGACGAGTCGCCGAAGCGGCACTTCAATGTCACACTCATTCTACAATCGTTAGTAGCATAAAGTAAGTAGGGATCGTTCTAGCCGGGGATTAAGGGTACCTGACATGTAAAAGATTAGATAAATAAAAAAAACACGTATATACACAAACAATTGTCACACTTATTCACATATATATTGAAACGAAATCGTGGGGGGTAAGGATGAGGTTCGGCAGCCCTAAGGTTTCCTTCTAAACTAATAGACACGAAATTAAACAAAGAAATAAAAATCCTAAATTATTATTTACAAGTTTGGTCGACATTCTTCCACAAAGCAATAGCACAAAAGTAATCAAAACACACAACAATTTAGCAAACAAGACTCACGACAACATATTAAAGTGTTCTAAACTCGACTTAGTTCCAACCTAGCTAACTCCTTATCGGTTTACTAATCTATTAAGACTCACAAATACTTCAAGATTAACTTATCGTATAACCCTAAAGCTATACTAAACATCTTTGAGAACACTTATCGTCCAAAACAAACATGCATAGCAATTAGGCACAAGGTCTTTTTAGTCGGAAACATATTAACAAGCAAGGCGTCACTCTTCTTATTACTATGTAAATTCTTTAGACCACTCTAACCCTCATAAACAACACAAATCAAGACAACTTATCATATGACTTAACCTATGTAATTTAGGCTAATGAGACTAATGCCCCATACATTGCAATTGTATAAAACATCAATCTTTAAGGCACACGGATCTAAAGTCCTAACCAAGAACGAATTTTAAAACCAAATTAACATGCTTGCCGATTATCCTATTAATATCTTGTTATATCTCCTCCTTACAACTTTAACATGCAATCCGAAACTTATCTTTGAAAAACCTTATACACAATTTAAGTACGAATTTAACATGCATAAATATAAAACCAAACTCACAATCGTTTTTCACATAGACATAAAAACACAAAAACCAAACATACACATGAGTTTCATAGACAAAACTACACATAACTACATACACCTACCTAGGGTTCGTTGCACATGCTTTGCATGCTCCCTTCTTTCCTTGCAGCTCTAGGACACACCTAGGACATAGTTTGATCACCTTGCAGCCTTCTTGGATCCTTCCTCGACAGAATGTAGGCTTCTCGGCAGTGGCTGGTGCTTGCACAACACTATCGGCATGATGTGCAGCTGCGCAGCAGAATTCCTTAGCGAGGCTAAGCTGGTCGAATGCTGGCGAGGCTAACAGGCCGTCGACAGCGTTGCGGCAGGTGTAGGGCAGGTGTAGCATGGCTGCTGCGCAATGGTAAGCAAGGAATCTCACATGTGTGCATACAGCATCGGTAGTGTGGTTGTCCGTATCGGATACAGACATGCCGGTATCGGTTACGTGATGACATAGGCCAAAGCCTCGGCGGATATGCTTGGGATACAGCTCGGATACGTCTGGGCCTGTGTCGGATACTGCCAGGTCACATGTCCGATACGGCTCAGCAGGGCGGGTGTCAGGCTGTGCGGCAGTGCGAGTGTCAGGCTGCGATCTATCGAGGCTGGCACTACAGCCTATCAACAGGGACTAAGGCTGATTTTCTGATTTTCTTCTTTCTTCTCGGCATATTTGACCTTTGTATCTTCAATCGAGCACAACTTCCTCCAAAAAATAGCGATTGATGCGATTCTAAATTTTGTGGAAACTAGACTCAAAGATCTTTCTATGCATGTATGGTACGTTGTCTACTTCTAAATGAGCTGTTCTGGGGAAATTCTAGAAGTCGAGTGATGTACCCAGGAATTTCCTGGAACTTACTGAATCCGATTTTGTATTGCAATTCTCGGTAGCCTCTTTAGCTCTGATTACTCTCACTCTTTCCATTGCTTGATCATCAATGTATATACTGCTCATAAAAGAAGAAAATTCAATGAAATATATAGTCGAGGCTTAATCAATTCATCGAAACATCTCCTAGGCTCTAAATCGGCTATATTGACAATTTTGTACATTTTTACTAAACTTAGCACGATTTCTTTATAACTCTACCAAATACTCATGATTCGATATTATGACTCGATTCTAAGATAATAAGGGTTAAACAAAGTATAATTGAAGGGTATACCATATTAAGAACGTCGCATTTTATGCTCCTATCAACAGGATCGGCAGGATCAACAGAAGCAGCATCGGTATCGGAGCGTGCATGCTGCGCCTTGGCAGGGTGGGTGCTTGGCTTTTCGGCAGCACTGCTGGCAATGGCAGGTTCGGTAGGCTGCGTAACTGTGGCTAGCATTGGTGCATCAGCAATGAGTATTTCCTCCTCAATTGCTTCAAATGGTTCGTAATAAGGCTTGAGACGATGACCATTTACCTTGAAGGCATTGCTCGTTGCCGAGCTTTGAATCTCTATTGCTCCATGAGGAAATACTTGTGTGACGGTGTATGGTCCAACTCACCTAGATCGTAACTTTCCCGGAAAAAGTTTTAGTCGTGAATGGAATAAGAGAACTTGTTGTCTGACCTCAAACTTTTTTCCTCGAATCATTTTGTCATAATAGGTCTAGGTCTTCTCCTTGTAGATCCATGCGGCATCATAAGCTTCATTTCGTATTTCTTCAAGTTTGTTGAGTTGAAGCTTCCTATGAATGCCGGCATCGTCGATGTCCATATTGAAGGTTTTAACGGCCCACCATGCTTTGTGCTCAATCTCTACCGGTAAGTGACATGCTTTGTCATAAGTTAACCAAAAATGTGACATACCTATCCGCGTCTTGTATGCCGTCCTATAAGCCCACAAAGCATCATCGAGTCGATCACTCCAATCCTTTCTTGAATGTCCAACGGTTTTCTCTAATATTTGCTAGATCTCTCGATTACTTACTTAAACCCTGCCACTTATTTGCGGATGATAAGGTGTGGATACCTTGTGCGTGACTCCATACTTTTTTAATAAGGCTTCTATAGTGCGGCTGCAAAAGTGAGAACCTCTATCACTTATCAAGACTCTTGGAACTCCAAAACGTGAGAAGATGTTAGTATTGAGGAATTCGTCAACCACCTTTGAATCATTGGTGCGTCTAGCCTTTGCTTCAACCCACTTTGACACATAATCGACCGCTAGCAATATGTAGAGGAAGCATTTGGTTGAGGGAAACGGTCCCATGAAGTCTATGTCCCAAATATCAAAGATTTCGACGATAATGATAGGGTTTAGGGGCATCTGGTCTCTCTTACCGATATTTCCCGTTCTTTGGCACCTATAACATGTTTGACCAAATGTGTATGCGTCTTTGAAGATTGTAGGCCGAAAGAATCCACACTCAAGCACTTTTAGGGCGCTCCTCTGTGGTCCGAAATGTCCTCCACACGCCTCACTATGACAATGCTTAAGGATTGGTCCATGCTCTTGCTCGGCAACACACCTTCGAATCACTTGATGTAATAACCCGATTTTTTTATTCGTGTATATTTACGTAAATTCCTCACAATTAATGGAAGGATGTTTTATGAGAATTAGTATTTCGTATACTTTTAATTAGTCGTTGCACGACGTCGGAAGTAATTCCGAGAGTTAAAATTCGGAAAAACGTTTAAGTTTCAATGGGTCAAAAGTTGACTTTTTATCCGTTGTGAATTTTGAAAAGTTTCCTTTACAAAAGTCATATAGTTCGACGATACAAGTTTGTGGACACGTCGCACGCGTGAAACAGACATCTTATGAAGAAGTTACGACATGTTGAAGTTATTTCCTATTTCGGAAAATAACTATAAAGGTGGAATTTTCGGGAAAAAGTCAGAATTTCCATTTCGGTCGTTTACCATTTACTGCAACTTTTTATTGTAGTCAGTTACTGTTTGAAATTCTCTCTCCCCGATCGAATTTTCTTCTCCTCCGATCTCCTCCGTCCGACCACCACTGCTGGAGCGCCACCCCACATCTTGCTCGTCTCTCCATCCTCGTCAGTTTGAGCTGAAGATCGGCCCAGGGGAGGCACCGTGCGCGACGCGGCGAGGCTGGGAAGTTCTGACATCAATCTCGGACCTTGCGCCACACATCAATCGATTCGCCTCCTCCTTGCGTGCCTCCCTGGGGTGGTGGTGTGAGCCATTTCAAGCTCGATCGATCGGATCGAAAATGATCCGATCCGATCTACAGTCGACCCGTTTCCGGCAGATTACCCGACCCGACCCGTGTTGACCGTTGACTGACCCGCGTTGACCGTTGACCCGAAAGTTGACTCGACCTAGAAACTGTAGCGTTTCGATCCGACTCGACCCTGAACAGATATTTACCATTTTTGGTGAATTAAGGTGAGTAAACCTCACTGTCTTCGTATTAAATATGCATTATTTATCGTATCTTTAATTATCATTTATGTATCATTATATGCAAAAATAGATTTATGAAATTGACATTTATTTTAAATTAAATGAACCTGATCGACTACGGTTCATTGGTAAGTAAAATGATTTTTATTATAAAAAATAATTTTTAATCGTATTTTACGATCTTTGAACTATAGTTGGCATTAGTGGGCATCTCCTGAGTGAATGTCTACGTATATATATATATATATATATATATATATATATATATATATATATATATATATATATGTTGATTGATGTAGAAGTCTATCGGTGTGGAAGTGTGAAATAAATGTATATATTGATGGTGTGTTTTGGATAATTTATGTTGTTGGTAAAGTGTTACAATTGAATGTGTGTGTGAGTTGTGGATTGAGTGATTGAGTTGGTACGGAAACCAACGGTCAGTGTAAGATTTTGCCAGCGTGGCCGAATTGGGATTTTACATGTGAGACGTGTGAATGTAAGGTCTTGCCATTGTGGCCGAATTTGGACCTTACATACGTGATGTGCGAATGTATGATCTTGCCAGCGTGGCCGAATTGGGATCATACATGTGTGATGTGTGAATGTAAGATCTTGCCATTGTGGCCGAATTGGGATCTTACATATGAAATGAGGAATGATAGTGGTCATTGCGCTCTAGTTTTATTCTTTGGGGTTAATTGTAATTTGTGGTTTGATTTGAGTGCGGTGGTTATTTTTGGATTGTGATTATTATTTGTGCGTTAAGTTACTTTATTCTATTTGTTTGCTCACACGAGATTTTAAAGCTTACCGGGTTCGTATGTGGTTTACAACACGGTGCACCAACCAATGGTGTAGGGGTTATATCTGCAGGTGAGAACCAGCAGCCAGGAGGCGGCGTCTGAGTTGGGTAACCAGGAGGTGTGCTTCTTGGTTTAACTTGTTTTCTAGTTTAGATACTGAGTGTTTGTGTGAGACTCTATCTTTACATTCGTGTTTTAATGATGTAATAATTCGAGTATTGGTGCCACGCAGTGAACTCGGTTGTTATACTTAGTTATTTGTATAATAACTTTTAAATATTTGAGTTTAATTGTATTTCAAACACCGCCGAATTCAAATTTTTATCATTCAAAATTTGGGGCGTGACAGTTTGGTATCAGAGCGTAGGATTGCATATTTGGTGGTAATTGGTACTTTCGAGAGAAGGTCTGACTTCAGCGGCTTACCATCATGCTTGCTTGTATTGGTATATCACTGGGTATGTGAGGGGTAGGGAGTTGAGTCCTAGAATAGAGCGTTGTCTCTATAATGAGTTTAGGTGATCCTTGCGCTTCCGGTTATCTTTGTGGTCTTGATTAATGCATGCCGCGTCTAATTTACACTTCGGTTTAAGTTTATGCAAATATTAATCAAGTGTTGCCATGCTTTGTAGGTTGGATCGCAGGGGAGGTAGAGCGAGAGGCCGGGGTAGGGCCAAACGGGGTAGAGGCAGAGACCGTCCTATTGAGGAGTTCCACGAGGAGGAGGTGGAGGTGGCATTTGCTATCCCGCCTGTTCCAGCTGTTGTGGATATGGCGGATGCCATTCGCACATCTACATTGTTGAGGGAGGTTTTGAAACTGAAGGCGGAGCCCTTTCTTGGAGGTACAGACCATATGGCAACTGATCAGTGGATCAGGAGTTTGAAAAGTTGTTTTGAGATGGTTATTTGTACTAAGATGGAGAAGACGAGGATAGGTTCCTTCCTTCTCAAGGGTGAGGCCCAGGTTTGGTGGGAGGGCGTGAAGCGGGCTGTGGATGTGACCACCATGACTTGGGAAGAGTTTGAGAGACGCTTCAGAGATAAGTACTTTCCGTCCGCAGTGCTTGAGCGGTTGGAAAGGGAGTTCCTTGCCATAGTCCAAGGGACCTTGGAGGTCAGGGAATACGAGGCTGAGTTCTTGAGATTGTACCGGTTTGTGAGACCCTGGGATGAGTTGAGTATGGCCAGGAAATTTGAGCGGTTCAGGCCTCCTTGAGGAGATTGGTAGCTTCTTGGGAGTTACCTACCGCTGAGCAGGTGGCGAGGAAGGCCATGGCTGTTGAGTTAGAGACCCAGGTGTATCATGACGAGCTGGTAACCTCGAGGGATCCCCAAGGGAAGGGGAAGGCCGTAGCTGGAAGTAGTAGTTCTGGACATAGAGGGGGACCATGGAAGAAGCAGCGGACTGCTCCGCAGGCTCCATCCAGGTGGGCAGGTACACCCATCAGAGCTGCACCTATTAGACAGGTAGCGCATGTGCGATGCTTCAGATGTGGCGAGTTGGGTCACGTGGCTCCAGCATGCCCGCAGTAGAGGCCTCTTAGGGTATGCTTCACTTGCCAGTAGCCCGGGCACATTTCTAGAGAGTGTCCTCAGAACCAGCCTAGAGGGCAGTTGAACCAGCAGAGATAGTTGCCGGCAGGGCAAGCCAGGGTGTATGCTATTGGTCAACGAGGCGCAGGGGTGGAAGGTACTTTATCTGTTTTAAATTACCTTGCTAGAGTATTGTTTGATACGGGGGCATCTCATTCTTTCATATCTAGTTCTGTGGTAGAGGTGTTAGGATTGGTTCCTACGCCTCTTGCTGGATCTTTGTGTGTCATATCACCTTTGGGTGTTTCTTTGGAGCTTGGTATGCTTTGTAAAGCATGCCCTGTGGTGATTGGAGGCAGAGAGTTCTCCGCATCCTTGATTGTGCTTCCGGACCACACTTATGATGTGATTTTGGGAGTTGATTGGTTGAGGCCGCATCATGCTTTGATTGACTACTATAGCATGGTAGTGTCTTTTCGTATTCCCGGGCGACCAGTGTTTCTTTATCGCTGCCTCAAGTCAGATAATGCTATGTTGGAGAGTGTTATGGCACATATCAAGTCTGTGAGAAGTGAGGTTGCTATTGAGGATATTGCAGCTGTTTCAGAGTATGCTGACGTATTTCAGGAAGTACTGGGGTTACCTCCTAAGAGAGTAGTAGATTTTGCCATTGACGTGGTACCTGGTACCGCGCCAGTGTCAAAGGCACCATATCAGATGAGACCAAATTAACTCCAGGAGTTGAAGGTTCAGACCGATGGGCTACTCCAACAGAGATTTATTAGGCCCAGCACTTCACCCTGGGGCACTCCAGTGTTGTTTGTTAAAAAGAAGGATGGTTCGTCCAGGTTGTGTGTGGATTATCGGGAGTTGAACAAGGTGACCATCAAGAAAAAGTATCATTTGCCTAGGACTAATGACTTGTTTGATCAACTTAGAGGAGCAGTGGTGTTCTCTAAGATTGATTTGAGGTCCGGTTATCATCAGTTGAGGGTGAAAGCGCAGGACATTCCCAAGACCGCTTTCAGGACTCGTTATGGGCATTTTGAGTTTGTCGTCATGTCCTTTGGTCTAACCAACGCACCTGCAGCTTTCACGGGTTTGATGAACTGTATCTTCATTCAATTTCTGGATAAGTTTGTGGTGGTATTCTTGGATGACATCCTGATTTACTCTAAGACCTTTGAGGAGCATGAGGAGCACTTGCGAATTGTGTTGCAGATTCTTAGAGAGGCTAAGATGTATGCCAAGTTTGAGAAGTGTGAGTTCTGGAAGGAGGAAGTCAAGTTCCTTGGTCATGTGGTTTCGAATGATGGAGTCTCGGTAAACCCTTCCAAGGTTTAGGCCGTGATGAGTTGGGGTCGCTCCAAGACTGCTACGGAGGTTCGTAGTTTTCTCAGTTTGGCTGGGTATTATCGCAGATTCATTGAGGGATTCTCTAGCATCTCTTCTCCATTGACTAGGCTGACCAAGAAGGATGTCCAGTTTGTATGGACAGATGAGTGCGAGAAGGCATTCAATGAGTTGAAGACAAGACTGACCACGGCCCCAGTGTTGATTATTCCCACAAGTAGGGGTGGATATGTCGTTTATAGTGATGCATCTCATCAGGGCTTGGGGTGTGTGCTGATGCAGCATGGTGGTGTTGTTGCCTATGGCTCTTGACAGTTGAAGATTCATGAGAGGAATTACCCTACTCATGACCTAAAGCTAGCTGTAGTGGTCTTTGCTTTGAAGATTTGGAGGCATTACTTGTATGGCGAGAAGTTTCAACTCTTCTCAGATCATAAGAGGCTGAAGTATTTGTTCTCTCAGAAGGAGCTGAACATGAGGCAGAGGAGATGGATGGAGCTTCTTAAGGACTATGACTTCACCATGGAGTATCATCCGGGAAAGACCAATGTAGTGGCGGATGCCTTGTGTAGGAGACCGAGAGGTGCTAGCTGTTGCTTCTCTCATGATCCAGGAGTGGCTCATGCTTGAGACCGCTTGTGAGTTTGACCTTGTGTCATCTGGTGGGGAGCAGGGGACCTTCCTTGGTAGTGTTTCGGTGCAGCCCACCTTGATTTCCAGGATTGTTCAGGGTCAAGCACATGATGAGTTCTCTCGAGCAAAGTTGGCTGAGTTAGTAGCTGATTTGATGGATGAGTGTTCGTCTGAGTGGACTGTCGGATCTGATGGTGGGATGAGATTCAGGGGCAGGTTGTGCGTACCGAATTGTGCTGACCTCAAGGAGGAGATTCTTTAGGTAGCACATCGATCACGATACACGATACACCCAGGAAGTACAAAGATGTATAAAGATATTTGTAGGCAGTTCTGGTGGAATGGGATGAAGAGAGATGTGGCAGAGTATGTGTCCAAATGTCTTACCTGTCAGCAGGTGAAGGCAGAGCATCAGAGACCAGCGGGTATGTTGAAGCCGCTATCTATTCCGGAATGGAAGTGGGAGCGCATCTCTATGAACTTTGTGACTGGGTTGCCTAAGTCCAAGTTGGGGCATGATGCCGTGTGGGTGATTGTTGATCGATTGACGAAGTCGGCTCACTTTCTCCCAGTGTCGATGACGCACTCGGTAGAGGCTTTGTGCAAGTTGTATGTGAGGGAGATAGTGAGACTTCATGGGGTGCCGATATCCATTGTATCAGATCGGGATGCTCGCTTTACTTCCAAGTTCTGGGCTGGTTTTCAGAAGGCCATGGGGACCACCTTGGCTATGAGCACATCATTCCACCCTCAGACTGACGGGCATACTGATAGGAGCACAATGTGCGACGATATTATATGCTTATGCCCTCGTTTATACTTTGTTTAACCCTTATTTGTCTAAGATAGAGTCATAATGTAGTTAGTATCAATTTTGGTAGAGTTTTGGTGAAATGTGTTTAATTGTCCGAAAAATGACTAAGTATGAGAAATCTGGAAAATAGTGCAAAATATGTCTTTTTCGCGATTTTGTAACGAGTACAAATATGATCCATCCTTGTCCGAATTCTATGAAATTTGGTGTACTTAATATTAATATACTGAGGAATGTCGTGTTAAAATTTCAGATCAATCGGAGTTCGGGAAGTCACCCAAAAGTTGGCTGCAAAACGGCAGTCCGAGCATTTCAATCCAGGGACTTCCAGGATTTTCCTGGGACTTTGATCTAACTTCGAAAAATCATTCCCGTCGACTCACAAGGAATTTGATCGAGATATTTTATAGGGAGATGGCCATATGTGTCTAGTTTATCTGAGACTTGGAATCGCATCAATCGGAGTTCCGAGCGTGGAGATATGACGGAATTACTGCAGCAAGGTCAAATCTGCCGATTCCAGGAACCTACTGCCCCCTTTTTGTATTTTCTGTTTTTGATGGACCAAATGGTGTACAAATGCATATGTGATGATGGTCCAAGCTTAAGGAAGGTTAGAGGATGACACCAAGCCAAGGCATTGAAGAAAAATCAGAAAAAGAAGTTTCCTATAGAACCAAGAAAGGAAGGAACCAAAACCTTGTTGCACAAGGATTGCCTTTGCCGATTTGGACTAGGTTTTCTACCTAGGTTTTCTGCCGAATTTGCCTCTATAAATAGCTAACTTTTACACAGAAAAACCTGTCACATTCCAAAGCAAAAATCTAGCCAAAGCTCTACCTAAATTTCCCAAGAATCCTACACAAAAACCCTAGCCAAAACCACCACCACCACACCAAAGTTTCCTGCCGAAATTTTGTTCCCTTGCTGCCGATACATCACTGCCGAGCAGCCTCCATCCGATTCTATCATCAACCACCGGATCCATACAAGACGAAGTCTCCAACGTTTCTAATGTGTGATCCACTCCCTACTCTTGGCTTTGTAATTTTTGTTGTAGTTATGTTAAACTTTGTCTATGAAGTTAGCATGAATTCTTGGTTTCAATTTTTATGTCTATGTATGAATTGGATTGAAATTTGGTTTTATGATTTGCATGTCAATTTATTTTCTTTATCTTTAAGTGATGTTTTAGATGTGAGAATATGGATTGCATGCTAAAGAGTAAGGGAAATATATGATGAATTAGTAATTAGGATTTTCGGCAAGATTTGTGTTAAATTGATTTTAGGGTTTTCTTGACTTGTTCTTTAAATTCGTGTGCTTAAAGATTGGTAGCCTATGTAACTGCAGTACTTAGATTATTAATCTCATTAGCCGAAATTTAATATGGATTAAAGTAATCAACGAGTTACTTTGTTTGTGTTGTTTTTCACTAGGGCTAGAGTAATTTAAAGAACATGCTTGTTGAGGAGATGATTGACAACCTTACTCCATTGACTTGTTTCCGACTAAAAAGATTTCGTGCTCAATTACTATGCATGTTTGTTTTCATCTATAGGAGTTCTCAAATATGTTTAGTACAATTTTAGGGTTAGACGTAAAGTTAATCTTGAATACTTATGAAATCTATCGGTTAGTAATACCTATAGGGAGCTAACTAGGTCGGAGTTAAGTTGAGTCTAGAACGCTTTAATGCTTTGCCGAGAGTCTTACTTGCTTGTTTGTTATGTGTTTTGATTGCTTTTGTGTTAGTGCTTTGTGAAAGAATGTCGACCAAACTTGTAAATAATAGACTTAGGATTTATTTTTCAGCAATTTATTTTCGTGCCTAGCGTTAGTGGCAGCTTTGCTGCCGATCACAATTCATCCCCCATGATTTCGTTTCTTGTTTGTATATATGTATATAAGTGTGACAATTGTGTGCATATATGTTTGTAAATATTTGTGTTAACATTCTCATATTTCAGGTACCCTTAATCCCCGGCTAGAACGATCCCTACTTGCTTATACTACTAACGATATTTTGTAGGGTTTATTATTGCATGTGAGCTTCGGCTCACACCACATACTGAGCGGGTGAATCAAGTGATGGAGGATATGTTGAGAGCCTGTGTCTTGGACTTCAAGGGAAGTTGGGAAGACCACCTTCAGTTGATTGAATTTACCTATAACAACAGCTATCACTCTAGTATTGGCATGGCGCCATATGACGCTCTTTATGGGAGACCTTGTAGATCTCCTGCTTGTTGGGGTGAGGTTGGTGAGAGTGGGCTCTTGGGTCCTGAGATTGTTCAAGAGACCACGAAGAAGATCTTGTTTATTCAAGATAGGATCCGAACTGCTCAGAGTAGGCAGAAGAGCTATGCTGATTTGAAGAGGAGGCAGGTGGAGTTTGAGATCAGTGATCATGTATTCTTGAAGGTCTCACCTATGAAGTGTGTGGTAAGATTTGGCAAGAAAGGGAAGCTGGCACGAAGGTATGTTGGACCTTTTGAGATTCTCGAGAAGGTAGGGGAATTACCCTATCGGCTTGCCTTACCTCCTAGCATGTCAGGAGTGCATAATGTCTTTCATGTTTCGATGCTGAGGAAGTATGTACCGGATGAGTCGCATGTGATCAATCATGTCACTATTAAAGTGAATGAGAATGCGACATTCGTTGTTGAACCTGTTCGTATTCTGCACATGTCAACTAAGAAGCTTCGAAGGAAGGAGGTAGAGTTGGTCAAGGTGTTGTGGAGTCACCACGATGAGGGTGATACATCTTGGGAGTTAGAGTCAGATATGAGGGCTACGTACCCTCAGTTATTTAGAGAGTAGTGTGCTTGAATTTCGGGGCGAAATTCCTTTAAGAAGGGTAGAATGTAATAACCCGATTTTTTTTATTCGTGTATATTTACGTAAATTCCTCATAATTAATGGAAGGATGTTTTATAAGAATTAGTATTTCGTACGCTTTTAATTAGTCGTTGCAAGACGTCGGAAGTAATTCCAAGAGTTAAATTCAGAAAAACATTTAAGTTTCAATGGGTCAAAAGTTGACTTTTTATCCATTGTGAATTTCGAAAAGTTTCCTTTATGAAAGTCGTAGAGCTCGACGATACGAGTTCGTGGAAACGTGGCACGCGTGGAACGGACGTCGTATGAAGAAGTTACGACGTTATTTCCTATTTCGGAAAATCACTATAAAGGTGAAATTTTCGGGAAAAAGTCAGAATTTCCATTTCTATCGTTTACCATTTACTGTAGCTTTTTACTGTACTAAGTTACTGTTTGAAATTCTCTCTGCCCGATCGAATTTTCTTCTCCTCTGATCTACTCCGTCCGGCCACCACTACTGGAGCGCCACCCCACATCTTGCTCGTATATCCATCCTCGTCAATTTGAGCTGAAAATCGGCCCAGGAGGAGCACCGTGCGCGATGCAGAGAGGCTAGGAAGTTCTGACGCCGTGCGCGACGGCGCTGCAGGCAACCCCGGACCTTGCGCCACACATCAATCGATTCGCCTCCTCCTTGCGCGCCTCCCTAGGTGGTGGTGTGAGCCGTTTCAAGCTCGATCGATCGGATCGAAAACGATCCGATCCGATCTACAGTCGACCTATTTTCGGCAGATGACCCGACCCGCCGCGTTTATGCGACCCGACCCGACCCGTGTTGACCGTTGACTGACCCGCGTTGACTGTTGACCCGAAAGTTGACCCGACCTAGAAACTGTAGCGTTTCGATCCGACTCGACCCTGAACAGATATTTGCCATTTTTTGTGAATTAAGGTGAGTAAACCTCACTGTCTTCGTATTAAATATGCGTTATTTATCGTATCGTTAATTATCATTTATGTATCATTATATTCAAAAATGGATTTATGAAAATGATATTTGTTTTAAATTAAATGAACCTGATCGACTACGGTTCATTGGTAAGTAAAATTATTTTTATTATAAAAAATGATTTTTAAACGTATTTTACGATCTTTGAACTATAGTTGGCATTAGTGGGCATCTCCTGAGTGAATGTCTACGTGTGTATATTATAATAAAAATAATTTTACTTACCAATGAACCGTAGTCGATCAGGTTCATTTAATTTAAAACAAATATCATTTTCATAAATCCATTTTGGATTGGGTGATTGAGTTGGTACAGAAACCAACGGTCAGTGTAAGATCTTGCCAGCGTGGCCGAATTGGGTTCTTACATGTGAGGCGTGTGAATGTAAGGTCTTGCCATTGTTGGCGAATTGGGACCTTACATACGTGATGTGCGAATGTATGATCTTGCCAGCGTGGCCGAATTGGGATCATACATGTGTGATGTGTAAATGTAAGATCTTGCCATTGTGGCCGAATTGGGATCTTACATGTGAGATGAGGAATGACAGTGGTCATTGCGCTCTAGTTTTATTCTTTGGGGTTAATTGTGATTTGTAGTTTGATTTGAGTGCGGTGGTTATTTTTGGATTGTGATTATTATTTGTGCGTTAAGTTACTTTATTCTATATGTTTACTCACACGAGCTTTTAAAGCTTACAGGGTTCGTTGTTTACAACCCGGTGCACCAACCACTTTGACACATAATCGACCGCTAGCAATATATAGAGGAAGCCTTTACTTGAGGGAAACGGTCCCATGAAGTCTATGCCCCAAACATCTAAGATTTCGACGATAATGATAGGGTTTAGGGGCATTTGGTCTCTCTTACCGATATTTCCCGTTCTTTGGCACCTATCACATGTTTGACAAAATGTGTATGCGTCTTTGAAGATTGTAGGCCGGAAGAATCCACACTCAAGCACTTTTAGGGCGCTCCTCTTTGGTCCGAAATGTCCTCCACACGCCTCACTATGACAATGCTTAAGGATGGGTCCATGCTCTTGCTCGGCAACACACCTTCGAATCACTTGATGTAATAACCCGATTTTTTTATTTGTGTATATTTACGTAAATTCCTCATAATTAATGGAAGGATGTTTTATGAGAATTAGTATTATTTACACTTTTAATTAGTCGTTGCACGACGTCGGAAGTAATTCCGAGAGTTAAAATTCGGAAAAAAGTTTAAATTTCAATGGGTCAAAAGTTGACTTTTTATCCGTTGTGAATTTTGAAAAGTTTCCTGTACAAAAGTCCTATAGCTCGACGATACAAGTTCGTGGACACGTGGCACTCATGAAACGGACGTCGTATGAAGAAGTTACGACATGTTGAAGTTATTTCCTATTTCAGAAAATAACTATAAAGGTGGAATTTTCGGGAAAAAGTCAGAATTTTCATTTCGGTCGTTTACCATTTACTACAGCTTTTTATTGTAGTAAGTTACTATTTGAAATTCTCTATCCCCGATCGAATTTTCTTCTCCTACGATTTCCTTTGTGCGGCTACCACTGCAGGAGCGCCACCCCACATCTTGCTCGTCTCTCCATGCTCGTCAGTTTGAGCTGAAGATCGGCCCAGGGGGGCCACCGTGCGCGACGCGATGAGGCTGGGAAGTTCTGCCGCCGTGCGCGGCGGCGCTGCAGGAAACCCCGAACCTTGCGCCACACATCAATCGACTCGCCTCCTCCTTGCGCGCCACCCTGGGGTGGTGTTGTGAGCCGTTTCAAGCTCGATCGATCGAATCGAAAACGATCTGATCCGATCTACAGTCGACTAGTTTCCGGCAGATGACCCGATCCGACCCGCGCTGACAAGACCTGACCTGTGTTGACCGTTGACTGACCCGCGTTGACCGTTGACCCGAAAGTTTACCCGACCTAGAAACTGTAGGGTTTCTATCCGACTCGACCCTGAACAGATATTTGCCATTTTTTGTGAATTAAGGTGAGTAAACCTCACTGTCTTCGTATTAAATATGCGTTATTTATCGTATCGTTAATTATCATTTATGTATCATTATATGCAAAAATGGATTTATGAAAATGATATTTGTTTTAAATTAAATGAACCTGATCGACTACGGTTCATTGGTAAGTAAAATGATTTTTATTATAAAAAATGATTTTTAAACGTATTTTACGATCTTTGAACTATAGTTGGCATTAGTGGGCATCTCCTGAGTGAATGTCAACGTGTGTGTGTGTGTGTATATATATATATATATATATATATATATATATATATATATTATGTGATATATATGTGTTGATTGATGTGGAAGTGTATCGATGTGGAAGTGTCAAATAAATGTATATATTGATGGTGTGTTTTGGATAATTTATGTTGTTGGTAAAGTGTTACAATTGAATGTGTGTGTGAGTTGTGGATTGGGTGATTGATTTGGTACGGAAACCAA
The DNA here is from genome assembly GCA_963682095.1 of Potentilla sterilis. Classification (NCBI taxonomy): domain Eukaryota; kingdom Viridiplantae; phylum Streptophyta; class Magnoliopsida; order Rosales; family Rosaceae; genus Potentilla; species Potentilla sterilis. The sequence goes on along the minus strand of OY821757.1, from coordinate 36,784,031 downwards.
CGGTCAATATAAGATCTTGCCAGCGTGGCCGAATTTGGATCTTACATGTGAGACGTGTGAATGTAAGGTATTTCCATTGTGGCCGAATTGGGACCTTACATACGTGATGTGCGAATGTATGATCTTGCCAGCGTGGCCGAATTGGGATCAGTACATGTGTGATGTGTGAATGTAAGATCTTGCCATTGTGGCCGAATTGGGATCTTACATATGAAATGAGGAATGACAGTGGTCATTGCGCTCTAGTTTTATTCTTTGGGGTTAATTGTGATTTGTTGTTTGATTTGAGTGCGGTGGTTATTTTTGGATTGTGATTATTATTTGTGCGTTAAGTTACTTTATTCTATTTGTTTACTCACACGAGATTTTAAAACTTACCGGGTTCGTTGTTTACAACCCGGTGCACCAACCAATGGTGTAGGGGTTAGATCTGCAGGTGAGAACCAGCAGCCAGGAGGCGGCGTCTGATTTGGGTAACCAGGAGGTGTGCTTCTTGGTTTAACTTGTTTTCTATTTTAGATAGTGAGTGTTTGTGTGAGACTCTATCTTTACATTCGTGTTTTAATAATGTAATAATTCGAGTATTGGTGCCACGCAGTGAACTCGGTTGTTATACTTAGTTATTTGTATAATAACTCTTAAGTATTTGAGTTTAATTGTATTTCTCACACCGCCGAATTCGAATTTTTTTTATTCGAAATTTCGAACGTGACACTTGATCACTACATTGCTTCCATAGGTAGGGTTCATACCATATGTAGTGTCAGCTATGCTTCTTGATCCTCTCCTTGGTTGCTCTTGGCATAGTGCTAGGAAACGTCCTAGACACTAAGTAATTGGCTAAGTCGGCATACCATGGATCTTGTGCTTCGATTCGAAAGAGTTTCTCATCCGGAAAATTATCTATAAGTGGCAGTCGATCCTCTTCCTTAATGATTCGGCTCAAATGGTCCGCCACCACATTCTCGCTTCCTTTCTTGTCTTTGATCTCTATGTCAAAATCTTGAAGCAAGAGAATCCATCGAATGAGCCTTGTCTATTTCTATGCCTTTTGCCGAAATAATATGTCCTAGCACGATTCCTTGGTTCAACATGAAGTGGCATTTCTCCCAATTTAGCACAAGGTTGGTCTCTACACAACACTCCAATATCTTCTCCAAGTTCTCCAAACAAGTGTTGAAGTCGATTCTATAAACACTAAAGTCGTCCATGAAGACTTCAATTATATCTTCAATAAACTCCGAGAAGATTGCATACATGCATCGTTGAAACGTCCCGGGAGCATTACATAGGCCGAATGACATCCTTCTATATGCAGAGGTGCCGAATGGACATGTGAAAGTAGTCTTCTCTTGATCGTCCGGGTGTATCATAATTTTGTGTTGTAGCCACTATAGCCATCAAGAAAACAATAGATCCTCATGGCCGGCCAAGTGTTCAGGCATTTGGTCCATAAATGGCAAAGGCATGTTGATACGACCCGAACCTCGAATTACCTCGTGACAGTGTTATCTTTTATTTTTACGTTCCGGGAATCGTTTTTACAATTCAAAAGTTCAAAAGGTTGACTTTTAAATAAGTTGACTCGACCGAGGAATTTATTTCATGACAAGGTAGAAAACGTTGAAACGAGTACGTGGACACGTAGCATGCTCAATTTGGAGTTCGCACGAAAAAGTTACGATGTAAAATCGGTAATTGTCCTATTTTTGGAGGAGTATAAATAGTCGGGAGGAAAAAAAATTCCCAAAAGGGAAATCCCCCATTTCTTTTTCTTTTTATTTTCTTTCTTTTCTTCTTTTTCTTCTTTCTCTCTCCTCTCCCCCGATCAGCACCACCCTCCACCCATCTCCGCTGTCCGGCCGAACTGGACCGCCTCACCGGTCACGTTCGAACCGTCTCGGCCTCCTATTCCGTTATGTGGCAGCGGCACAGCGTGAAACGCCGCCGTTTGGCGTGCGACGCCCGAGCAGGTTCGACACAGTCGAATCGGAGCTCCCTCCTCCGGCCATGGTTCGGCCCGATTTCGGTCGGGAATCGAAGGTCTCGACCCGCACAACCACTTCACGAAAGGAATTGAACCAATTTGCACCAGGTAAGGAGAATTTTGGATTTGAAATTCTATGGTTTTTGGTGAATTTGGTAGAGATAATGTTTTTGGTGGTTTTGGAGGTTTAATTTCTGGTTTAGGATGTTGTTTGGAGTCGATTGAGTGAAATTTGGGGTTTGATTGGTTGAATTTTGCATGGTGGTGTTCCTGCCGCAGTGTCGGCCATCGTATGTGGCAGCTGCTTGGGTTTTTGGCAGTGGAGGCGACGGGGACGAGGTGTTGTGGTGGTGGCGATGGTGTTGGGTTGATTTGGAGTTGAATGGAGGCATTTTTTGCCTCATGTGGCGGAGCTGCTGGCGGCGCTGCTGTTCCGGCGGCGAGAGGTTGAAGATGGTGAATAGTGAAACAGTAAAAGGTTAAAATAAACGGTAAAAAGTGAAAAGTAAATGGTAAAACAGTAAACAGTAAACAGTAAACAGTAAAAATAAATGGTAAATAGTAATTGGACTTTAACCATTTACCGTTTGACTTTCACAATTACTGTTTGACCTAGAATAATTACTGTTTGACCATGAAAACTTACTGTTGACTTACCGTAAATAGATAAAAGCTGGTTTAAAGAATTTTCACGACGAAATAACTAGTAAAAGGATTAATCGGACACGGGGTGAGTGTCCTGAGTTTTTTCGGACGTAGATTATTTGGTATTGAGGCGTAATCCCTATACCGATAACTGAAAAAGAAAAAATTGGGAGGTTTCGTGCGAGTGAGGACGTCCGTAGATTTAAAGTTTATAAATAAATTCCGAGTTTCGTAATATTTATAAATACGTCTCTGTTATAGGTCAAGAGGTTACTCGACGTGACGAGAGCTCTGAATAGCTACAAGCTCGGCCATACTGTAAGTGGATTTTAATTGATTTTATTTTAAATAAATGCATGCATAAATATTGGTTTGAAATGAAATTTAATTTTGTTTTATGATTTCTTAAGCATGAAATGAATTTTGGAACTGGAATTAGAAGTGTTTTTGTTTTTGTAGGTTTCAGGATTGTCCATCCTAAGATTGACTCATCGATTTATCGATGGAGTTAGTCTTAAAGTTGTCCCTGCAGGGCCTTATCCGGGTTTCAAGATGAAATCTGGGGCGGGTTCTGTCACATGTGATCCTTCCTTGTTGTCGTATTGAGCTTCCAATAGTCGATACACATCCTATGGCCGGTCATAAGTCTTTGTGGCACTAGCTCGTTTTTCTCATTCTTCACAACCGTTACACCACTCTTCTTGGGAACTACTTGCACGGGTGAGACCCAACGATTATCCGAGATTGGATAAATCACCCCACAATCAAGCAACTTAATGATTTCGTCTTTCACTACCTTCATCATGGGGGGATGTAGTCGGCATTGTGCTTCTCTTGTCGGCTTTGCTCCTTCTTCAAGCAAGATACGATGAACACACGTAGTATGACTTATTCCCTTGATGTCCGGCAAGGTCCAACCTATGGCGGTTTTATGCTTCTTAAGTACATAAATCAAATCTCCTTCTTGCTTCTCACTAAGCGATGAGGACACAATAACCGGCAAAGTGTCATTTTCTCCAAGATAAACATACTTCAAGTGACTAGGGAGTTCTGCTTCTTCCACACTTGCAAGAAATTTGTTTGTGGCACTTGGGATTGACAAGAACGTATTTGACTTTGTAAACCGTGGGGTGTCAAGTTCGGCAATAACTTCTCTAAGACACGGATTGAGTGCTTCCATCTTTTCCTCATTGATACGCTCTCCCTCCTTGTCAAATCCCGCCCCTTGCTCGATTGCTAGTTGCTATGCATCGAGGGTGGCCGACATGACATACTTGGCCTCCTTAATAACTTCACTTGTAGTTTACTCTTTTAATTTCGCAATCGGATACTTCATTGCTTCAAAAATGTTGAAACAAATCACATCACCATGGAATTCCATCGTCAAGTTGCCATCGTAACATCAATCTTGGTGATTGCCGTGCACATGAATGGCCGGCCAAGCAAGAGTTGTGTGCTATTGACCGACAAGTCTTCCATTTCAATCACATAGAAATCGGCCGGAAAGATGAGGTGATTCACTTGTACGAGCACATCTTCAACATAACCTTCTAGATACTTGCTTGAGCAATCCGCGAGTTGTATGATCACATTGTCTTTCTTTAGTGGTCCAAGGCTCATCTTCTCATAAACATTATAAGGCATAACGTTTATTGAGGCTCCTGATGAGTCGCCGAAGCGGCACTTCAATGATAAACCCTACAAAAGATCGTTAGTAGTATAAAGCAAGTAGGGATCGTTCTAGTCGGGGATTAAGGGTACCTGAAATATTCAAAGCATTAACACATATATTCACATATTTACATATATACAAAACGTCACAATTATATACATATATACATATTCACGGTTTTAATGGGGGATTTCGAAGATGATTTTAACATGCTACACACAAAATTAGACCTAGACTAATATTTACATGTGATCGACATCTCTACACAACACAAAGCACAAAAACACTCAAGAACATGTAACAATCGCATGCAAGAAATCAAGCCAGCAAGTTTGACACTTCCTAGACTCTACTTGGTTCCAATTTCAATTAGGGCCTTCGCGGTTATCTAATTGTTTCTAGACTTCTTAAGTATTTAGAATTAACTTCACGTATAATCCTAAACATTCACTAGCCGGTTCAAAGACACTTCGCGTAGAAATCAAACACAACAAGTAATTATGCACAAAAGTCTTTAAATCGAAGACATGCTTTTAAGTATGGCGTCACTCATCTTATTAACATGCAAGTTTCTATGAATTATGGTAACCACTATAAACAACCTAGATTAAACCAACTTCGCGTATGACTCGATCTTAAGTTATTTTGGTAGATGAAATCGCAACCTACACAAAAGCCATGGCCGTGGCTTCATGTAAACCTTGATTTTTATGCACGAATCCATGAAACTAACTAAGTAAAACCAAGTACAATGAACGAACATGCTACTGCCCTAAATCTAGGCATACAAGTTATTACATGAAAAAGTTTGTAAAATTGTTTTCATAGAAGACAATAAACAATTCGAAATCTATGTTTTGAAATTACAAAACCAAAGTTTAAAACCATAAAACATTACAAACACAAAGTCATGCAAAACTATAGAAAAACACATAGCTATGAGAAAGGTGGAGGTACGGATTTACAAAGGGAAAGGTAGTTCGGCTATGCTATTTTCTACATAGGATTATAGTGAGAGCTTTGGTAGAACTTTGGCTTGTGTATGTGTATGAGATGTGACCCCTTTTCTGTATGCAAAGTTGTGCCTTTTATAGAGAGAAAGGCTGTGCAAAAGTCGGCAGGCAGTGACCTTCCGGCCTTGCAACTGGCATAACTTTCTCCACAGAGCAAATTTTGATGCGATTCCAAGTTCCGTAGAAACTAGACTCATAGAGATTTCCGTGCATATATGGTCCGTATTCTAGTTCCTTGTGGTCCATCCTGGAGAAATTCTGGAAGTTGGATGGTTTGCCCAGAAAATTACTGGAACTAACTGCATTGCGGCAGAATTTTCTAATGTAACTCTTGGCTATTTCTTTTGCTCCGATTTCTCTAACTCCTTCCATTGCTCAATCTGTAACATGTCTACTACTCATAAGAGAATAAAAATCTATCAAAATCATCATGGAAACTTTACAGAATCAACGAAACATTTAGAGACTCCTATCTTGAACACTTTGTCAAATTTCTGCAAATTCCTTATGCTTTAGCACATTTTCATTATAACTCTACAAAAAACTCATGATTCTACATTATGACTCAATTTTACATAAATAAGGGTTAAAGCAAAGTATAAACGAGGACAAAACATATTAAGAACGTCGCATTTTATGCTCCTATCAGCTTCTAAGTCCAACATAACATCGTCGAACCTTGTATTGCCGATCACACATGGCATGGTAAAGCTCCCCGGATCTTTCATTTCAGGTGGAAACTTTCTTTGGATAACGGCCGACACCGTTTCGCTCATGGTCACCACACGTGTCTCCCTTGTGTGCCTTCTTGCCGTGCATACCTCCTTGAGGAACTTTGCATACTTTGGAACTTGCTTAATGCATTCCAACAAAGGGATGTTCACGTCCACCTTGCGAAAAATATCCAACAATTGATGAGAGCCTAAACTCGCACACAATAATAAACCCTACAATCGTTAGTAGTATAGAATAAGTAGGCATCGTTCTAGGCCGGGGATTAAGGGTACCTGAAATATGAGAATGTTAACACAAAATATTCACAAACACATATGCACACAATTGTCACACTTATATACATATACACGAATTTATCGTGGGGGATGAAGATGAGGTTCGGCAGCCCTAGGGCTGCCCCTAACAACTAAGTACGAAAATAAAATGCAGAAAATTAAACTCTAAACTACTATGTACAAGTTTGGTCGACATTCTTCCACAAAGCACTAGCACGAAAGCAATCAAAACACATAACAAACAAGCAAACAAGACTCACGGCAAGGAATTAAAGTGTTCTAGACTCAACTTAACTCCAACCTAATTAACTCCCTATAGGTATTACTAACCGATTTAGATTTCATAAGTATTCAAAATTAACTTTACGTCTAATCCTAAAATTGTACTAAACATATTTGAGAACTCCTATAGATGAAAACAAACATGCATAGTAATTGAGCACGAAATCTTTTGAGTCGGAAACAAGTTAATTAAGCAAGGCATCACTCTTCTTATTAACAAGCATGTTCTTTAAACCACTCTAACCCTTGTGAAAACAACACAAATCAAATAACTCTAAAGATTACTTAATCTATTTTCTTTTCGGCTAATGAGATCAATATTCCACACATTGCAATTGCATAGACTACCAACCTTTAAGCACACGAATTCAAAGAACAAGTCAAGAAAAATCTAAAACCAAATTAACACATGTTTACCGATTGCCCTATTTACTAATTCATTACATATTTTCCTTACTCTTTAACATACAATCCGATTCTTTACTCTCTGATGGAAGCCGAAGCTCGCACACAATAATAAACCCTACAAAATATCGTTAGTAGTATGAGCAAGTAGGGATCGTTCTAAGCCGGGGACTAAGGGTACCTGAGATATGAGATTGTTAGATGAAAACACATATACAAATATACAAAATCATCACGAATGGGGGTAAACATGGCGTCGGTAGCAAGGCTGCCCTAGAACTAAATGACACAAAATTTAAACCCTAATTTACTATCACTACCAGAAAAGGCATCATAGCCGACGACGCCATCTCGTCGGCCGTTTTCATTAAATCGTCGGCTATAGTCATAGCCGACGAAGTATCGTCGGCTATTCTCTCGTCGGGAATGCTCCGTCGGCTATAGTATAGCCGACGACACTCAGGGTAAGTCGTCGGCTTATAAAACACGTGGTATAGCCGACGAATAAAGCGTCGTCGGTTATACTTCGAACATTACCGACGACAGGATCGTCGGCTTCAACAATTACGTAATTGCCCCTAACCCGGAAGTATAGCCGACGACACTATCATCGGCTATACGTCCGGCATAGCCGACGACACTATCGTCGGCTATCCGTCCGGCATAGCCGACGAATTAATCGTCGGCCATAACAATCGCCGGTACCAGGAACGGCTTTTTTTTGCCGGAAGCCGGGAGGGTATAGCCGACGAAATATGGTCCATTTCGTCGGCTATAACCCCTAAATATTTTTAAAAATTTAAAAATTTAACTCGGGCCCAATTTCACTTCGTCTTCGGTTTGGCTGCAGAAAATCCACAAACAAACATCCAAATATCCAACAAATATCCACATCAATCCATCCCTAATATCCTACATACTGTACAAATTAACCCCCTAACTAGTCATCTACTCATCATCACCCCCTAAACGCGTAGCGTCGTCGACCGGATCGTTCGAGTTCCGGTGGCTATGGCTACCCTGATCGCCTGGCGTACTCCGATGCGGGGGGGGGGAGTGGGGACGACGAACTGGGGCATCTGTGGCGGAGGCGGGGCTGGAGTCCAGCCTGCTGGGCCTCCCAAGATTGCTGCATCCATCGGTACATCTCCGCCACAGATGCGTCTCTGGCCTGCTGCGCCGAAGCCTCTGCGGCCCTCGCCAACTCCGCCTGCTGGAGCGCCTCCACCGCCCTCGCCAACTCCGCCTGAGTCCTCTGCAGCTGCGTCTGCAAGTCTCCTCTCGTCGAAGCCGCACGCTGCGTGCTGGGATTGGCCGGCGTGTACTTGAGAACCCCATCTCCCGCCGCGCCTAGGCCTCTCTGGTAGAAGTAGTTGTTGCCTGTCCCTACCGCCGCGTGCATGATCTGAGAGGCAAAGCGCGGCTCAAGGGTGTCGATCGTGGAGGCAAACTCCGCGATCGCCTCGTCAGACGCCCCTTTTCCCAGGGTGTCTCGCGCGATCCCGAAGGTGATCGCGTCGGTCTCCGCATCTATTTCCGCCTAATTGACAAGAAAATATAATAAACGAATTAAAAAAATATATATATAAATTAATTTAATGAAACACTTTTATTGAAGATGGGCGAATACTTACCACTTGGTCGGGACGCCCCGGATACATCTGCGCATGAATCCACGACAACGGCCTCAGCGGTCGGTCCCTCCTCGCAATCTCTGCCCACTGCCTCCAGGAGCGGGCGCCGCCGTGGTGGGGGTGCTCGTTCCTCTTGCGGTTGTCGCTGTTCGTCTTCGAGATTTTCTGTATTATAAGAACGAACATATAAACGCAAATATAAATTAGTAACTAAATTAAAATATTAGGAACTAACCAAAACAAAATTATTAACTAATTTAGTTACTAACTAATTTAATTGAATTAGTAACTACCTAACTAACTAATTTAATTTAGTAACTAACTAACTTACTAACTACCTAATTTAATTTAATTTAATTTAATTTAGTAACGAACTAACTAACTATGTAACTAACCAACTAACTTAATTTAATAACTAATAACTAACTAACTAATTAATTTAATTAAGTAACTACATAATTTAATTATTAAATAACATTAAAAAGTTATATACTAGCAGGCTAAATTTTCTTACCGAGACCCTGTCGCTCCCAAAGTATGCTACCAGCCATAGCCACTCATACTCCCTGTACCGGAACTCGTGGGGGGTTGCACCTCCCCCCAAGCGCTGCTCCACATGGTACGTCCTGTAGTGCGTCGACAGCTCGTTCTTCCACTCGGAGTACCTATATTAACAAAACACAACTGTTAGATATATTCGTACACTGCCAATAAATATATTTATACAAAAAAAAGCGAAACACATAACCTGTTCTTCAGCTGCTCGTCTCTCCACCAGTCCAAGGTAGGATGGACTCTAAACCATTGCTGCAATATTATAAATTAATTAGAAAATATTTTTATATAGTTATAAGGACTGAATTCATAAATGTTTATTTTCTATAATAAAAATACGATTTAACTCACCGACAGTGCATTGTACACTCGCGCCTTGATGTCATCGGGCACAGAGCCCCAGTCGGGCCACAACAGTGGGACCCTGTCCCGCACGAGCATGCCCGTCGCGTTGATATACTTGGTGGTGGTGTCTCTCCTCTCAATCGGGCGTCCATCCTCACCGGGACCGGGCAGGATCTCCCTGATCCCACCGGCGAGCTCCCTCTCCAGGGTCGACATGTTCGCTGGCCCTCTGGTCGGTCTCGTCCCCGCGGGTTTATTTACGAGGACGCCTGTTTCATAATTAAAATGAATACATAGTTAAATAATTATTTAAACTAACTAATTAAATAATTAATTAAACAATCTAAATAATTAATTAAACTAACCAATTACCTGCGTCGTTGTACTGCTTGTCCTTCTCACGAACACACCACAGGCCGCGGCAGTCCTCTGAGTCGAAAGGCCTGTGGACGTAGGCCTCCTCCCAGGGAATCTCGTGGGGCCGGTCGTGCATCCAAATCTGCCTCCCCATGGCGTCGTACTCGGGGATGGCAGGGAGGAACTGGACCATGTACATCCCCGATGGCGGAGACATACGGGGCGTGGACCCTGAGGGGCCTGATCCCCCTGACGGTGGGCCCCGTAGCTGTGGACGCTGTCGCTGTGGGGGGACAGGGAGCATCTCTGGAGGGTCCAGATCGGCGCGCGGTGGGGTCGGCTGCCGATCCTGGAACAGTGTTGAAGTGCACTGGGGTCTGGTGGCTCTGCGTCCTCCTCCGACACTCGAGTCAGGGCCCGCTCCCGTCGACTCATACGAGGAGCCCCCACGTGGATCGCTCGGGGTCAATCCCATCAAGGTCTCCTCTCGTCGACTCATAGGCCGGCCTAGGCCCCGACGACCGCTGGATCCGCTCCCCCCACGGCTGGCTCCTGCCTGAGCGTCGGGGTCGCTCTCGGTCGATCTGCCAAGCCATCGGTCTACAGCGCGGCGGTTTCCTGCACAATTAGTATATAAATTCCATAAATTTCACAAAAATTCCACAAAAAAATTAAAAACTTCATTAAATGTATATATACCTAATTATATATATACCTAAATATATTTATACCTAATTATATATATACCTAAATATATTTATACCTAATTATATATATATATAGATATATATATTCCGAAATATATATATATAGAATTATATATATATATATATATATGCTCCTACAAATCGTTGTTAATTCCACAAAATTAAAAAAAAAATCCACAAAATTCCATAAATTTCACAACAAAATAAAAAACTTCATTAAATATATATATACCTAATTATATATATACATAAATATATTTATACCTAATTATATATATATATATATATATTCCGAAATATATATATATATATTCTCCTAAAAATTCTTGTTAATTCCACAAAATTAAAAAAATTCCACTAAATTCCATAAATTCCACAAAAAAATAAAAAACTTCATTAAATATATATATACCTAATTATATATATACCTAAATATATTTATACCTAATTATATATATATATATATATATATTCCGAAATATATATATATATATATATATATATATATATATATATAAATATTTCGGTAACCTCCTAAAATTCCACAAAAATTCCACAAAAATCATAAATAAAAAATTCCACAAAAATCATAAATCACAAAAATTCCGGAAAAATCATAAATCAAAAATTGGCATTTGAAGGGCAGGGGACTACCTGACATGGTGGTGCGACGGGGACAAGGACCTGTGGTGCGGTGCGGCGGCGACGGCGGCTAGGGGCAGGACGGGGAGGGGGCGGGCAGTGGTCGGGTAGGGCCGGGGAGGGTCGGTCGGCGTCGGGGAGGCTCCAGATCGGCGGTCGGTCGGCGTCGGGAAGGGTGGGCGGCGAATCGGGATTTAGGGTTTATGCAGAAAATGAGGGAGAGGCGCCTCTGTTTCGGTTTAAATCGAAGGACTATAGCCGACGATAGCTCGTCGGCTATAGTATAGCCGACGAAACTCGTCGGCTATACTCTGACCCTAAATGCGGGCCGGGCCGAAATTGGGCTTTGGGTGCCTGTTATAGCCGACGAGTTTCGTCGGCTATACTCTGACCCGAAATCCGGGCCGGGCCGAAGTTGGGCTTTGCGGGCCGGTTATAACCGACGAAGTTAAGTCTGTCGTCGGCTATAATATGAATCTCGTCGGCTATACTTCAAGCTCTCAGCAGCCGTCGGATCTCACCCATCCAACGACGGACAATGAAACGGCGCGGATCGCAAGAGTTTAGCCGACGAAGTTAAGTATGTCATCGGCTATTCTTTGGTCAAACTGCAAAGTCAAACCTCTAAACGATTTAAAACGGTAATTGGCCCGTCTAAATGACGTTTTTTTGCCTGACCTTCAACAGAGAATAGTTTCAGATCGATGAGACACAACTAATCGTATAAAAATTTTCCTCAAAATTTTTACCGACCGTCAGGTTACCCATAGGAAAACGGAAGTAAAAAACAGCTAACCGCAACATTCGGCACACAGATTTTGTCGGAATCTTCCCATTTTTCAACCGTAGTCGTATTTCAATATTTCGGTCGTATCTTATTTCACGACACTTTTGCATTTGAAGGGTCTACGTATAGTAACTATTTGAAACTATACATTCACTTAAACACTTAGTAAACAAGTTAAGGAACATTAGTGCATATGTTCCGATTTCGAATCTAAAAGTTTGGAAAATCTATTCCAACCGTCAGATATCACCGTTAAGATTAAATACATGTATGAAAAAAATTCCAACTACATCTGACAACGTTAAAGGCTCGATCGGTACGGTCAAACTGCAAAGTCAAACCTCTAAACGCTTTAAAACGGAAATTGGCCCGTCTAGATGACGTTTTTTGGCCTGACCTTCAACAGAGAATAGTTTCAGATCGATGAGACGCAACTAATTCTATAAAAATTTTCCTCAAAATTTTTACCGACCGTCAGGCTACCCATAGGAAAACGGAAGTAAAAAACAGCTAACCGCAACATTCGGCACACAGATTTTGTCGGAATCTTCGTATTTTTCAACAGTAGACGTATTTCAATATTTCGGTCGTATCTTATTTCACGACACTTTTGCATTTGAAGGGTCTACGTATAGTAACTATTTGAAACTATACATTCACTTAAACACTTAGTAAACAAGTTAAGGAACATTAGTGCATATGTTCCGATTTCGAATCTAAAAGTTTGGAAAATCTATTCCAACCGTCAGATATCACCGTTAAGATTAAATACATGTATGAAAAAAATTTCAACTACATCTGACAACGTTAAAGGCTCGATCGGTACGGTCAAACTGCAAAGTCAAACCTCTAAACGCTTTAAAACAGAAATTGGCCCGTCTAGATGACGTTTTTTGGCCTGACCTTCAACAGAGAATAGTTTCAGATCGATGAGACGCAACTAATCAGGGCCTGAAAATTGCCTATTTCACCTGATAAATTCCTGAACATTACACAAACAATTCAATACAATTTCCCATAAACTCGGAAAACGGTAATTAAGGACGAAAAATGTATTCATACATGCATGCACCATCGTACACAAATACATACATAAACAGTATACTAAGGACGATAATCAGAATCATCCTCATCACTTGAGTCAGACGTAGTATAGTAGTTAATATCTGGCAACCGGTGCTCGTACTCGTCGTCTGAGTCATCGTCTGCCTGATATAGACGATTCGGATTAACATCATACATGGGCACCTGACCCCTAGGAAGTCGAACCACTCTGCCCGGCGTCACATTATTATCGCGGATGGTGGAGGATTCCAGAATGTCGCCGGCGTCCGGCTTTTGGTATGCGGTCGCTTCTTGACACTCTGTGCTCACACCAAGTGTGGTAGCACTGTATATGTCTCGCTGAGACACATGATTTACTACCTTCCACGTGCCTTTGTTCAATGGATCGTCAAGATAAAAGACCTTTTTGGCCGCTGTGGCGAAAACAAAGGGGTCGTCTTCATACACACTAGTGGCGGTATTCACCGAAAGTATGCCGTACTGATCGATCCGTATGCGGTGCGGCCTAGTATCAAACCATCGACACTTGAACAAGTGGACTTTCATGCGGTTCCCATAAATGAGTTCAACAACTGACTGTAGGACACCGTAAAAATCCACGCCCCCCTCTGCACCATCCACCATCACCCCACAATTCTGTGTTTTGCGTTCCCCGTCTCTAGCTTCACATATATACTTAACGCCGTTGACATCACACATTGGGCGGACTGTGGAAGATATCGGCTTCATCGACAACAGCCTCAATTCCTCTGAGTAATTTGTATGACCACCCCTCGCAGCCACTTGCATCAGCTGAAAAATATAACTCAAATCAGTTGGTGTGTTTATGATTAAAGAATAGGGAACTGTAAAAGAAAGCCATCTAATATATATATTTATACACTTACCCATTGTGGAAAATAGTCTGCAAACGTCGTGTTGTGGTACTCGACATCACCGCGAACTTCCTTGCAGTGAAGATGGGTTCGTTTCCAATATTGTACCTCCGGACAGTTTATTAGAACCCACCAGTGGGCAATCCCTACCTCATGGTCAGGCAACTTGTCCACACCCTTCTTCTTGAAGCTTCCGTATGGTACAACAGAGTTGGCGACGATAGATAGGTTGAACTCGGGGTCATCTCGACTTGGATGTTGTGGGGGGTCCTCCATCGCTCCCAAGTACAACTTGGCGTACGTTACACACTCATGCGCAATGTAAGCTTCAGCAATACACCCCTCAGGGGCAGATTTATTGTGCACATATTTCTTGTAGTTGATAGGAGCACAATGTGCGACGATATTACATGCTTATGCCCTCATTTATGCTTTGTTTAACCCTTATTTGTCTAAGATAGAGTCATAATATAGTTAGTGTCATTTTTGATAGAGTTTTGGTGAAATGTGCTTAAGAATCCGAAAATTGACTAAGTATGAGAAATCTGGAAAATAGTGAAAAATGTGTCTTTTTCGTGATTTTGAGATGAGCAAAAGTATGATCTATCCTTGTCCGAATTTGGCGAAATTTGGCGTGCTTAATATTCATATGTTGAGGAATACTGTGTTAAAATTTCAGATCAATCGGAGTTCGGGAAGTCACCCAAAACTTGGCTGCAAAAGGGCAGTCCGAACATTCCAATCCAGGGACTTCCAGGATTTTCCTGGGACTGTGTTCCAACTTCGAAAAATCATTCCCGACGACTTGCAAGGAATTTGGCCGAGATATTTTATGGGGAGATGGCCCTATGTGTCTAGTTTACGTGAGACTTGGAATCTCATCAATCGGAGCTCCATGGAGGGAGATAAGCCGGAATTACTGCATCAAGGTCAAATCTGCCGATTCCAGGAACCTACTGCCCCCTTTTCGTGTTTTCTGTTTTTGATGGACCAAATGGTGCACAAATGCATATGTGAAGATGGTCCAAGCTTTATGAAGGGAAGAGGAAGACACTAGGCCATGGCATTGAAGAAAAATTGAAGAAAGAAGTTCTCCTAGCCACACTAGGAGAAGCTGCCGAATAGAGGCAGATTGTGTGCCTTTGTGTTGCTGCCGGCAATGATGCATTTTTGGTGGATCAAAGCTTATCAATTGAAGTCCAAGACCATATAAGAAGTCCATGAAGATGTGAAGCCCAAGCCTTGAAGAAAAATCAGAAAAAGAAAACCTAATTAGACTTTGAAAAGGAAGGTTGCAAATCCTTATCCCACTTGGTTTTCTCTATTCCTTTTGCTATAGGGCAGCCGGCAGCCTCCTATATATATAACCTCATCTTCTCATTCTGAAAATCATCTCATCTCAAGCATATTACACTAGCCTAAAGCTCTACCAAGTCTTCCAAAACACCAACACCTAAATACCCTAGCCGAACCATCATCACCATAACCATATTGCCGAATCCCTCCCACCTTTGTTTCTGCCGATTTCTGTTCTTGCCGAACACCAAGGAGCAGCAGCCGAGCCATCTATTCACCTTTGAGGAATCTTCAAGGTTTTTAAAGTGTGATCCATTCCCCTATGGCTTTTGTATTTATTTATGTTTGGTTGTTTTGTATGAACTTGTTTCGATTCTTGGTTTTTCTTGAAACTTTGTATGAACCGATTATGATGTGTTATGCATGGTTTTACTGAATTTTAACTTGTGTGTTTTGTATGCATCGATAATTAGGGCAGTGGTATTTCGCATGTTTAAACTTGAAATTGGTTAGAACTAAGGTTAGGGCAAATAAACCGACACACTAGTTATGATTAGCATGTAATTCTAAGTGCTAGGTTTCATGTGATAGAGTAACACGGATAAGTCATACGTTGGAGTAGTTTGTTTTGTGTTGCTCACCTAGGTCTAATAAACCTTAGAACTTGCAAGTTAAATAAGATGATTGACAACCTTACTTATTTGCTTGTCTTCGATTAAGACTCATATGCTTAAATGTTAAAACGCGTAAAACCGGATTAGCATCACCTTAGAAGTCATACGCTGGAGTAGTTTCTAAGAATTTAAGAAGTCTAACAATTGGAAAACTGCTGGAGGCTCTAATTGTGTCGAAACTAATTTTGGTCTTGAACATGTTAAATACTTGTCTCTTACCTTCTTGTGTGCAAATCTACTTGTTAAAGAGTCTTTTGTGTGAACTGTTTTGTGTGAGAGATGATGATCACTTGTATATAGTAGTTTAGGTTTAATTTTCGTATCTTAGTGTTAGTAGCAGCTTTGCTGCCGAACCATATCTTTCTCCCATTGTGACGTGTAAATTCGTATATATGTATATAAGTGTGACAATTGTGTGCATATATGTTTGTGAATATTTTTGTTAACATTCTCATATTTCAGGTACCCTTAATCCCCGGCTAGAACGATCCCTACTTATTCTATACTACTAACGATTGTAGGGTTTTTGATTGCTTGAGTCGCTTCGGCGACACATAAATTTTTGGCGCCGTTGCCGGGGATTATAAAATCTTGATTTGTTTGAATGTTAGCTTTGTAAATTTTTGAAAATATTTTTGTGTCTTTAAAGTTTTGAGGTATATCGGATAAAGCATGACCTTACCGTGGGCTGCACAAGTCCATTGCACAGTTTGCTCCTCTGCTCCACGTACCTTGAATCTTTGATGTTGTGTATAGCTTGAAAAATTCTTGTAATACCTTGAAAAATTTGTTTAAGTATAGAATTTGTATATTCTTACATTTTAGTTTATTGTATTTGTTCGTTTTGATGTGTTTTGTGTCTGTGCAGTCGAACTTAAAAGAAAAGTGCAGGAAATACCAAGTTCTGCCCAAAACAGAAATCGGGCAGTGCAGTCAGCCGACTTTGAATGGCTGCCGTTTGCAGCTTACAAAACCTGGGAAAGTGAGCCATACACCGTTGGAAAGATCTCTGAGTCTAGTTTCCGTAGGATTTTACAGAAGTGGATTTGGAGTTTCAAGCCGTTCCCAGTTTCAATTTGAGTGCACGAAGGTCAATCTGGCAGAACAGAGAACTGGGCAGATCAATAGGTCCGATTAATGGCCAAACAAAGAGTACTTCTGCTGGTCCGATTGAGGCGAATTTTATACCGTTAGAAAGCTCTGTGTGTCCACTACAACATTGATTTACAACACTTTTGCATTAGGATAGTGGAACACACTCAAAATCAGGCCTCAAGAGAAGCAGACACGTCTGCCGAAGACCCTGCCCCTGCCGAGAGCCATCCTGTTGAAGAGGCTTGCAGCCTGCGAGCACCTGCCGATGACAAGCCTGCCAAGCAGCTCATGCCGATAGTGCCTGCCATGATGCTAGCATGATGAGCATACCTGCCGTGAAATCTGCCGAGCGGTGGACGCACCCTCCTGCCGATATTGCGCACCCTGACAACCATGCTGCCCCTGCACCTTGCTGCTGCCGAGAGAACCTGCTGCTGCCCCAACTGCCGAGAAATGCACATGATGAACGGACAAACACGCGGTGAAGAGTCTAGGCAATGGACTATAAACACAAAGCGCTACTTGGGAGGCAACCCAAGTCGATCAAAGAAAAGTGAAGGAGCCATCACCGAGAGTTTGCAATTTCTTAACCCTTCTCTTTTTATTTGGTTTGTGATGATATGTTGGAATGTGTTAGACAATTGCATGCTTAGGAAATTCGTTGATATAGATTTGTGCTTACATTGAGGACAATGTAATTTTCTAAGTATGGGGTGGGATAACGTATTCCGTTTATGTTTTCGTGTGCTTAGTTTAGAAAAGAAAATTCAGAAAAATATTCCACAAAAATAGAGTGTTTAAATTGTTGTTTCGAGTCTTAGGATGCCCCTAATATGTCAATGATGTTTTTCTCCTCTTTGCATACATAGATGATGGTTATGCATACAATTAAAATTGTAAGTTTCATGGATTTTGTGCATTGGTAGGAGCATGTAGGACTTGTTGATTATGAAGCATGCATGTTTGAGCTAATTTATTTCGATTATAACCTATGTGAGCTTTTGAGCCAAATTGCTTTCTTCTTGAGCGATAAAAAAATAAAATTCGATAGATTCGTAGGAAGCATGAAACCTCATAATTCTTTGATTATTCGATGACTATGTGCCATAGCTTTTTAATGAACTCTAGTATGCTAGAACTTACTCTTGTTGATTTTCGAAACGTTTATGTCATAAAATACCTTGATTTTGAATGTGATTGAATAAAGATCATTTAGGTTTACCACCATTGCCAAATAAAGCATGAGCCCTATTGGAGCCCGTCGTGGGACACCTTAGTAAACCCCTTTGAGCCTACGATTAGCCTTTTCTTTCATCACCCTTAAACACTTTCCATGAACTTAGTATAGTGATGTCTTGACCATTGTGTGTCGGCAAAGCTTGATTTTTGAAGGAGTTTTTGTGTGAAGTGATGAAGAAGAACAAGTGTGGGGTAGACTTAGCTAAAAATTGTGAAAAATTGTAAGTGAGCCGTGCCTATGAGAAAACAAAAGAAGAAAAATTGAAATCGGATAGAAAAGAAGAAAAAGAAAACTCAAGTCCGAAATAAAAGAAAAAGTATAGGCACGGTTTCAAAAGAAAATTGCTAAGTCTAGTCTTGAAAAGTGTTGTGAATTTGGAGTATGCATGTATGTGAAGGTCTAGCATTGTTGAATTTTGACCTTTGTTCGTATTCACTATGTTGTGGGGAAGTAAAGAATGAAGGAAGGGTCCAACAAAGATGAAATTCGGCCCTTGATGAGAAGACATAAGGAGATTCGAGCTTTGCTAAAGCGCACGGTGACGTTTTGAGCCTCCTTATCCAAATATCGAATACCTCTTAGCCTAGCCCCATTACAACCCTTTTTGATTGATCTTTTTCATGATTCTTAAGATGGTTAAACTTGATTTGTGGAGATTATCTCAAGAGTAAGCATATGGTTTTGGTTCATTGGTGCATATAGTTATCATATGAGGTTTTTCCATAAAAATTCACAAAGTGCTTTCGTTTCTTTGATATATGCAAGTCACTCTTTGTAATTCATTATCTTTCGCTTGCATATACTTATGAGTGAATACCATGCTTCGAGAGAAAAGAAGAGAGTATGCCTAGTGAGGAGGATTGAATTAGCTTAACATGTCTACATGCTTACTTTTGCTCTTATATGTTCATATTGATGCCACTTGTTCATGAAACTTAGAATTTTCGTGCTTAGCATTCTCATGCATTTAACTTGAAAGCTATGTGTACATACGAGCCTGAGACAAATTGTTAGGGGCAATAGTTTGTTTTGAGTCTTAGTTTAATTTAGTTTGCTAAGGGACTAGCAAATGATAAGTGTGGGGTAGTTGATAGGAGCACAATGTGCGACGATATTACATGCTTATGCCCTCATTTATGCTTTGTTTAACCCTTATTTGTCTAAGATAGAGTCATAATATAGTTAGTGTCATTTTTGATAGAGTTTTGGTGAAATGTGCTTAAGAATCCGAAAATTGACTAAGTATGAGAAATCTGGAAAATAGTGAAAAATGTGTCTTTTTCGTGATTTTGAGATGAGCAAAAGTATGATCTATCCTTGTCCGAATTTGGCGAAATTTGGCGTGCTTAATATTCATATGTTGAGGAATACTGTGTTAAAATTTCAGATCAATCGGAGTTCGGGAAGTCACCCAAAACTTGGCTGCAAAAGGGCAGTCCGAACATTCCAATCCAGGGACTTCCAGGATTTTCCTGGGACTGTGTTCCAACTTCGAAAAATCATTCCCGACGACTTGCAAGGAATTTGGCCGAGATATTTTATGGGGAGATGGCCCTATGTGTCTAGTTTACGTGAGACTTGGAATCTCATCAATCGGAGCTCCATGGAGGGAGATAAGCCGGAATTACTGCATCAAGGTCAAATCTGCCGATTCCAGGAACCTACTGCCCCCTTTTCGTGTTTTCTGTTTTTGATGGACCAAATGGTGCACAAATGCATATGTGAAGATGGTCCAAGCTTTATGAAGGGAAGAGGAAGACACTAGGCCATGGCATTGAAGAAAAATTGAAGAAAGAAGTTCTCCTAGCCACACTAGGAGAAGCTGCCGAATAGAGGCAGATTGTGTGCCTTTGTGTTGCTGCCGGCAATGATGCATTTTTGGTGGATCAAAGCTTATCAATTGAAGTCCAAGACCATATAAGAAGTCCATGAAGATGTGAAGCCCAAGCCTTGAAGAAAAATCAGAAAAAGAAAACCTAATTAGACTTTGAAAAGGAAGGTTGCAAATCCTTATCCCACTTGGTTTTCTCTATTCCTTTTGCTATAGGGCAGCCGGCAGCCTCCTATATATATAACCTCATCTTCTCATTCTGAAAATCATCTCATCTCAAGCATATTACACTAGCCTAAAGCTCTACCAAGTCTTCCAAAACACCAACACCTAAATACCCTAGCCGAACCATCATCACCATAACCATATTGCCGAATCCCTCCCACCTTTGTTTCTGCCGATTTCTGTTCTTGCCGAACACCAAGGAGCAGCAGCCGAGCCATCTATTCACCTTTGAGGAATCTTCAAGGTTTTTAAAGTGTGATCCATTCCCCTATGGCTTTTGTATTTATTTATGTTTGGTTGTTTTGTATGAACTTGTTTCGATTCTTGGTTTTTCTTGAAACTTTGTATGAACCGATTATGATGTGTTATGCATGGTTTTACTGAATTTTAACTTGTGTGTTTTGTATGCATCGATAATTAGGGCAGTGGTATTTCGCATGTTTAAACTTGAAATTGGTTAGAACTAAGGTTAGGGCAAATAAACCGACACACTAGTTATGATTAGCATGTAATTCTAAGTGCTAGGTTTCATGTGATAGAGTAACACGGATAAGTCATACGTTGGAGTAGTTTGTTTTGTGTTGCTCACCTAGGTCTAATAAACCTTAGAACTTGCAAGTTAAATAAGATGATTGACAACCTTACTTATTTGCTTGTCTTCGATTAAGACTCATATGCTTAAATGTTAAAACGCGTAAAACCGGATTAGCATCACCTTAGAAGTCATACGCTGGAGTAGTTTCTAAGAATTTAAGAAGTCTAACAATTGGAAAACTGCTGGAGGCTCTAATTGTGTCGAAACTAATTTTGGTCTTGAACATGTTAAATACTTGTCTCTTACCTTCTTGTGTGCAAATCTACTTGTTAAAGAGTCTTTTGTGTGAACTGTTTTGTGTGAGAGATGATGATCACTTGTATATAGTAGTTTAGGTTTAATTTTCGTATCTTAGTGTTAGTAGCAGCTTTGCTGCCGAACCATATCTTTCTCCCATTGTGACGTGTAAATTCGTATATATGTATATAAGTGTGACAATTGTGTGCATATATGTTTGTGAATATTTTTGTTAACATTCTCATATTTCAGGTACCCTTAATCCCCGGCTAGAACGATCCCTACTTATTCTATACTACTAACGATTGTAGGGTTTTTGATTGCTTGAGTCGCTTCGGCGACACATCAGTAGTCTCCAAGTTGTCTGCAAGGGTAACAAGTGCATGTTAAGAGCATGCAACTTTTATTTAAAAACATGTATAAATCAAATTTATGAATAACATGTACCTTTCGATGGGATACATCCAAGTGTAGTGTACGGGACCGGTAAGCAACAATTGTTGGGGAAGATGGATCATCAGGTGAGGCATGATGTCAAAGAAGTTTGGGGGAAATATCCTCTCGAACTTGCACAAGATAAAAACGATTTCCTCATGCATTCTCATGAGGTCTGATTTTCTAACTTCTCTAGCGCATAACTTCTGGAAGAATCTTGACAATGCCACCAACGGCTCAACCACTTCATCCTCCAAGTACGCTCGAATGAAAATAGGGAAGAGGCGTTGAAGCAGTACATGGCAGTCGTGACTCTTCAATCCGTACATCTTGTTGTCTCGGTAGTTAACACACTTGCTTATGTTACCCGCATAGCCATAAGGATACCTGCATAGCCATTAACAACAATTAGATTTCATGCATATATAGTCGTCCAACAACAGATGGATTCTTTAGGGAATACATGCCTAATAAAAAGTTACCTGACATTACTCAGC
This sequence comes from Potentilla sterilis, assembly GCA_963682095.1. Lineage (NCBI taxonomy): Eukaryota > Viridiplantae > Streptophyta > Magnoliopsida > Rosales > Rosaceae > Potentilla > Potentilla sterilis. The sequence goes on along the minus strand of OY821757.1, from coordinate 36,761,925 downwards.
CATCCAAAGATTTCATGTTTCTGGTCCCTGGTAACGGTGTAAGGAGCTTGGGGCATTTTGCTCCTGCCCTCTCTCAACCACAAATGGTCCCGCAGTCCCATATTTCTCAGATCAACGCGTGCCTTGGGGGTGTCTTTTGTTTTCTTCTCCCAATTCAAAACTGTGCCAACCACGGCTTCACCCACGTTCTTCTCTATATGCATGACATCCAGGTAGTATCTGGTAGCCAACCTGGCCCAATAAGGAAGTTCCCATAAGATGCTCTTGTGTGACCAGAACCTATACCGATCCGGCCTCTCTGGAATCGTGCGCAACACATCGGGATGATTGCTAAGCGGACCAAAGTCATACTCATTCAACACTGCCAATATTTCCTCCCCTGTCCATTGCTCCGGTGCCCAGCCCCTTTCTTCAGTCCCATCAAAAGCCTGTGCATCGTCCCTAAATGGATGGTCATGCGGAAGCCAACGACGGTGACGCATCTGGACAATCTTGCTGCAATGAGGACTGGAGCAATCAACAATCATGCACTCTAAACAAGCCCTGTAACCCCTGGTGACGCTGCCCGACAACATACCCCTCCCAGGAAAGTCACTGATCGTGCCAACAAGCATGGCATGCATCCGGAACATCTCATTTTTGAACCGGTCGTAGACCAGGTGGCCGTTCAGACTCAAGTACCGAAGCTCCTCAATTACGGGTCTCAAATACACATCGAGACACTTTCCCGGATAACCTGGGCCTGGAATCAACAATGTGAGCATGTTATATTCCTTCTTCATGCACATCCACGGTGGAAAGTTGTACGGAATCAAAATAACTGGCCACACACTGTACTGAAGCTCTTTCTTGCCAAAAGGGTTGAAACCGTCGGATGATAGCCCTAGCCAAACATTTCGAACCTCTGATGCAAATTCAGGAAACTCCAACACATTCTTCTTCCAAGCCTCTCCGTCGGCGGGATGTCTAAGGGTGTCATCGTCAGGCACATTCCTCTCAGCCCACCATCTCATAGCTTTGGCCGTGAAAGCACACATGAACAACCGCTCAAGCCTATCAATCAGCGGGAAGTACCGAAGTATCTTCACAGCTTTCTTGTTCCCTTTAGGAGTGAACTTATACCGCTCTGTATTGCATACTGGGCAGTATTCAAGATCTGCAAGTCGTTCCCCGTAAAACAGAACGCAATCGTATCTGCATGCATGAATCTTGATGTAGGAAAGGCCGAGATCTTTAAGGATATGTCGCACCTTATGATGACTGGTAGGAAGCCGATGTCCGGGGGGCATCGCCCCACCCCATAGCCGAAGCCAATCATCAACCGATTTGACAGTGCCTTTGTTCTTCGTTTTGATCTTCATCACTCCCATGACAGATTCAAGGACAGTCTTACTGCATCCGGGGTACAACGGAGTCTGTTGCAATGCGATCAGGTTGTTGTACTTTTCCATACCACTTGTGTTGACCGGAGATCGGGGTAATGGCTCGAGTGGCTCAATATCAGGGAAACACTCCATCTCCGGAGGAGGGAGTTGCACATCTGGTGCTTCATCAAAGACACCGCTCTCACGAGGAAACATATCGTTGATCCAGTTCGTTGTTGGATCATTGGAGGAACTCCCTCTCTCGGAAAATTGTCCATGATCATGAGGACCCGCAAACTCTGGTTCACCGTGATAAATCCAATTACTGTATAGGACCCAAAATCCATATCTAGCCAAGTGTTGCTCCACTGTCTCTATGGAAAACCGGTGTCGTGGGGTGGCACACTTGCACTTTTTACACGGACAATAATGAAGTGTAGTGTCTCCACAGTTAGCCATCACAAAATCCAGGAAACTCCTAACTCCATCATGATACGCCTGATCCCATCTTCCAAAGGTAATCCAACTCTTGTCCATCCTGTAAATTCAAGAAATAAATATAGCTATATATAGATATGTATATATGCACGTACTACGTACGTACGTACGTACTAATTAATTAAAAAATTCATCATTACACACACACACACACATATATATATATATATATATATATATATATATATATACACACATGCATCCCTAAATTAATTAAAACATCGTCAATCTCCCTAATTAATTAAACACAATGTATTTTTTATGTATACCAACAATATATTTTTAATTACAATTAAATTAATTAATATATATATACATTTTTTCATCAAATTCATCTAAAATCACCTATAAATCAACAATCAATCACTAATCTTCAACAAAACTTCAATTCTATCTAACCAACATATATATCAAGCCATTAATAATCTCATCTCAACACATATATATATATATCAAATTAATCACACATGTACATTTATTCTAATTAAACTCTAAATTAACACACCTCTGCATATAACCAACTAAATCAACACACACAGCAATATACTACCTTTCAAGCTTATGGCCGAGGTTTTGGACGATTTCAGAGCGTTTTCGAAATGTTTTCGACGAATGGGCTCGCTGCTGCAGAATGGATCTGATATAAGAGTTATAGCCGACGAATACCCTCCTCGTCGGCTATAACCAAAAACTTTTCGTCGGCTATAGTTATAGCCGACGACTTGTCGGCAGTCGTCGGCTATAATATTATAGCCGACGATGTGGTCGACGAAATAGTAATTCGTCCGCTATGACCCCTTATAGCCGACGAAGTACTATTTCGTCGGCCGTTTTTTCCCATATCGTCGGCTATAACCCCTTTTCTGGTAGTGTATATACAAGTTATCATCATCTCTCACACAAAACAGTTCACACAAAGGACTCTTTAACAAGTAGATTTGCATGCGAGAAAGTAAAAGACAAGTATTTAGCATGTTCAAGACTCAAATTAGTTTCGATCCCAACTAGAGCCTACGAGGTCATCTAGTCGTTTGATTGCTAGAGTTCTTAAGATTAACTACGAGTATAATCCTAAGGTTATGCTAACCGATTTTACATGATTAACAATTAAGCATATGAATCACAAATAAAAGACATGCAAACAAGCAAGGTTGTCAATCATTTTATTTAACATGCAAGTTCTAAGGGTTTTACTCTAGGCGAAAACACAAACCAAGACAACTACGAGTATGAATTATTCATGTTTTCTAGTTTGATGAAACCTAACATCTAGATTTACATGCTTTAAACAACAAATGTTTTAAACATAACTAATGCTTCGATTTTTAAGTCACATCCCTTAGATTACTAACCAATTTAAATCCTAAACATGCTTCTAATACCACTGCCCTAATTATCAAACACACAAAATCAACAAGTTAAAATCACAAAACTTTAACATAAACATCAATCATGCAATCGGTTTACATAGAAGTTCAATAAAAACCAAGAATCGAATTGAATTAATACAATATAACCAAACTACAACAAATACAAAAGCCATAAGGGAATGGATCACACTTTTAGAACCTTGAAGACTCCTCAAGACGTGACAAAGATGCTTGGCTGCTGCTGCTTGGTGCTCGGCCGGAACAAGAATCGGCAGAAGACAAGGTGAAAGGGATCGGCGGTTTGTAGTGGTGGTGGTGGTGTTTTTGGCTAAGTATTTGGGTATTTGGTGCTTAAGAAACTTGGTAGAGCTTTGGCTAGTATTTTATGCTTGAGATGAGATACTTTTCAGAATGACAAAGTGACCCTATTTATAGAGAATAGGTGCCGGCAGCCCTTGTTGTACAAGGCAATCACAAAACCTAGTAGAATAAGGTTTTGTAACCTTCCTTTCATGGTTCAATTAGGTTTTCTTTTTCTGATTTTTCTTCAAGGCTTGGGCTTCATATCTTCATGGACTTTATATGTGGTCTTGACATCTTCATTTGGTGAACTTGATCCATGGTATAATGCTCCCAGCCGGCCTATCACAAAACTGGCACAAATCTGCCTTTTCCGGCAGCTTTTCCTAGCTTGACTAGGAAAACTTCTTCTTCGTATTTTTCTTCAATGCCATGGTTTGGTGTCATCCTCCTTCCTTCCTTAAGCTTGGACCATCTTCACATATGCATTTGTACACCATATGGTCCATCGAAAACAGAAATTGTGAAAAGGAGGCAGTAGCATCCTGGAATCGGCAGAAAAGACCTTGCTGCAGTAAATCCGGTATATGTCCCTCCTCGGAGCTCCGATTGATGCGATTCCAAGTCTCAGATAAACTAGACACACATATCTACCTCCATATAAAACAGTTCGATCAAATTCCTTGTGAGTCGTCGGGAATGATTTTTCGAAGTTGGGACACAGTCCCGGGAAAATCGGAAGTCCCTGATGATCTTTGCTCGGACTGCCAAGTTGCAGCCATCTTTTGGGTGACTTTCCGAACTCCGATTGATCTGAAATTTTAACACAACATTCCTCAGTATATGAATAATAAGCAAACCACATTTCATTAAATTCGGACAAGGATAGATCATATTTTTACTCATCTCAGAATCACGAAAAAGACAACTTGCATTATTTTCCAGATTTCTCAAACTTGGTCATTTTTCGGATTCTATAGCACATTTGATAAAAACTCTACCAAATTGACACTAAACTAAATTATGATTCTATCTTAGACAAATAAGGGTTAAACAAAGCATAAACGAGGGCAAATACATATTAATATCGTCGCACATTGTGCTCCTATCACTCTCAAGAACCAATTAAAAATAAAGAAAATGAATTGAACATGCAAATCATAAAACCAAACTTCAATCCAAACAATACATAGACATAGCGTTTGAAACCATGAATTCATGCTATCTTTATAGACAAAGTTTAACATAACTGCATAAAAATTACAAAACCGAAAGAGGGGAGTGGATCACACTTTTGTAGACACCTTGATGACTTCGACTCGTGTGGATCCGGCGGAAGGTGAAAGGAGCGGCTGCTCGGCATTGGTTATGTGTCGGCAGAAAAAGTAAGGTGAGATGGGGGTGATTTTCGGCTAGGGTTTTATGTAGGATTCTTGGGGAAATTTCGGTAGAGCTTTGTCTAGATTTTTGCTTTGGAATGTGACACCTTTTTCTGAGATTTCATTGGCTTTATATAGGGGAAAAAACCCTAGGGTTGCCGGCAACACAAGGAAAGGGAATTCCTTTTCCTAGTTGGCTTATGTTTCCTTGTGGGAAAAACATTGCATTCTTGGACTTCTTTTTCTGAATTTTCTTCATGGCATGGGCTGCATATCTTCATGGAATTCTTATGTGGACTTGACAACTCCATTTGATGAACTTTGATCCATGGAAAAATGCACAAATCGTCAAGAGCACAGAACCGGCAGCAACTCGGCTGGAATGACCTTGCTCCAGTAATTCTGGCATAACTTTCTCCTCAGAGCTCCGATTGGTGCGATTCCAAATCCCAGAGAAATTAGACTCGTAGAGCATTCTCCATGTAGAAGGGCTTCCTCAAATTCCAAGTAAAACGCCCGAAATAAAGTTTTGAAGTCAGGATACAGTCCCAGGAAAAGTCTTGAAAAGTCGCTGGATCATTTTGCTCGAACTGCTGAGTTGCAGCAATCTTTTGGTTGACTTCCCGAACTCCGATTTATTTGAAATTTAGCAACAAAATAATTTATAAAGCCAATTATATGCATACCAAATTTCAACAAATTTGGAAAAAGATAGGTCAATTTTCCACTCGTCTCAGAATCACGAAAAAGACATATTTTGCATTATTTTCCAGATTTCTCAAACTTAGTCATTTTTCGGATAATTAAGCATATTTTTCCAAAACTTTACCAAACTGACACTAAACTAAATTATGACTCAATCTTAAATAAATAAGGGTTAAACAAAGCATAAACGAGGGCGTAAACACATTAATAACGTCGCACATTGTGCTCCTATCACGTGTCTCCCTTGTATGCCTTCTTGCCGTGCATAGCTCCTTGAGGAACTTTGCATACTTTGGAACTTGCTTAATGCATTCCAACAAAGGGATGTTCACGTCCACCTTGCGAAAAATATCCAACACTTCTTCGTCGGATTTGTCCTTCTTGGACTTTGCGAACTTTGAAGGGAACGGCACACATGATGCTTGGTTCGGCTTCACTATAGTCTCCTTCTTCGAAGTGGCGTGATCTTTTTCCATCTCATTCTTCCTAGCTTGCTCGACAGCTCTCTTCCTTTCGGCAACAGCCTCGGCAGCAGTGGCATCACCCTCGGCAGGTTGCACGGCAGCATTAGGAAAGTTGCCGGCAGTCTCCTCTTCTTCTTCAATCATGCTGAGAGCTTTGGAACTTGTGGCCTTTGCTCATCAAATGCTCGGCCACTACGGGTTTTTACAACTTGAGCTTGCTCATTCCTCGGATTTTTAATCACATTGCTCGACAACTTCCCTTGCTCGAAAAATTTTCCCATGAAGTCTACGATTTGCCCCATTTAAGTCTTCAACTCGGATATATCTTTCGAGTGAGTTTGTTGCCCCGCAAGCAACACTTGAGTAGTACTCAAAAGAGAAGTGATCAATGCATCGTAGTTGGGATTGTTCGGCATAGGTTGAGCTGGCATAGGCACGGCTGCTTGGCTCGGCTGACCTCCTTAGTTCGGTTGAAATGGTGCCCTCGGCACAAAACCTCCTTGTTCTCTAGGTTGGTAGGTGTTCGGCTGCATAGGTGCCCTAACCACATTGTCATTGTTTGTCCACCAAAAGTTCGGATGATCGTTGAACCTCGGATTGAAGTTGCCATACCTTTGGCCTCCTTGAAAACCGATGGCGTTGCATTCCTCTTGCCCCTCACTCGATCCAAGTTGAGGGCATTGCTCGGTTTCATGGTTCTTGGTGCAAACACCACACACTAAGGCGCGTTTCCCCTTTACTAAATCAGCCACCAATTCGGCCAACTTGTCCACTTTATCCTCCAACTTCGAGCTTGAAGTCTCATGCACCTTTTCACTCCTTATGACATTGTCTCGCGACATGCCAAATTGTTGATTGTTCAAAGCTCGAAACTCCAAAAAATTTCTTGCCGGTCCCGGATTCATCTCCAAGAAACTTCTATTGGCAGCCGAATCTAAGAACTCTCTCTCCATGACACGCAATCCCTCATAGAAATATTGTAGCAAGAGTCCCACCCTAATGTCATGCGCAGGACACAAACCGATAATGGATTTGAACCTTTTATAGTAGTTGAAGAAAGTCTCATCTCCGGCTTGCTTCACACTAGTAATTTGCTTCCTCAAATCGGTGATACGTGAAGCGGGAAAGTACTTGAGCAAGAACTCGTCCACCATTGTGTTCTACGTGTTGATCTTTCCACTAGGCAAATCAAACAACCACTCCTTAGCTTGATCCTCCAATGACAACGGAAAAGCCTTCATCTTGAAGTGTTGCAAATCGGTCCCTCGTGGACACTTTGATTCGGTGGTGAAGTTGAACCATTGCAAGTGCTTATTTGGATCCTCACTTGGCATGCCATAAAATGACTACAATTCAATTTCACCTGTCTTTCCGGTCTCCAAAGGTGGATAAGTGATGTTGGTCGGTGCAGATCCTCCTCCTCCGGCAACATGTCCGTTTTGAGCACGGATCGAAGTCATGATTGGTTGCTCGGCAAAGACAAAGTTCTCATTAATAGTAGGTTCGGCAAGGACTTCAAATTCTGGTTCTTCCAAATGATTAGGGCTAGGTTCGGGAGAAAAGGATTGATGGCTCGATGAAGTGACAAGTGAAGGCGAGCTCGGTGATGATGGTGACGATGGTGATGATGATTCGGGTAGAGGTAATGGCGTTGCTATGGCGAGCGTGAGGTCTTCGTTGATTCGTTGCAAGCGTCTGCGGTCGTCCCTTGTCCAAAGATCGGACATGCACTATTCTGAAATTTTTCAACACGAAGAAAGTTAGAATCATTGAAGATAAATAAAAAGCAAGAATATACAAGGCAATTACAAGCCACGGCATTGGCAATTTCAAACAAATTTTAAACAAATTCAAGTTATAAACAATTGGCAAAGAGGAAGTATACACGGCAAGAAGAGCAAAAACACACGAACTTATTGTGATGATGTCGAAAATTTCTAAGTCTAATTGCTTTTAAATTTGTTCTAACTCTCAAGGTACGTGTAGCAGAGGAGATAACAGTGCAATGAGCTAAAACAGCTCAAGGTAGTATCATGCTTATTCCGATATACCTCGAAAGTTTGAACCACAAAACGTTTTCTTTTAAGCTTAGAATCTCACTCATGCCGAATCTACCTCAAGTTTCGAAGCTCGGTGGACATGCAGCCTAGGTTACATCATCTAGACACAAAGTTCCGTGTTTTCAGAAGGCTAGGCATGTCATCCGAAAATAGCTCAAGGCAAGACTCATTTGTTGGTAACCACGGAGGACAAGTCCCCATCGCCCCTCAAAGAGAGAACAGTATGTGGGCCTCTGAGATCTAATTTGACAAACCTTTGAGCCTAAGTCGGGACAACACACACTAATAGGTGAACCTTCTGCCCCTTACTCAGTTAAGAACCTCGTGTTGACAGTTTCTACAAGTGTCAATAAAAGCAGCCCTCAACCTCATTAGACCTCGAAAGATAACATGAAGGGTTAAGGCTAATATTAACAAAAGCGACATTGCCTATTCTTCTTCCCCTCGAAACTCAAAAAAAATCCAACACAAATAATCCTCTAAACTTCCTAGCAATTTAACTAAGTTATTACAAGCATAGCACAATCGGCAACATCAATAAATTTTCGGAATTTAAACTCTACATGCCGAAGTATATTTCTACTTTACAACAAAATTTTCAACAAAACATTTACAACAAAAACTTTACATAACCCGAAAATTTACAAAACAATTAACGTTTAAACATATCAAGCTTTTATAATTCCCGGCAACGGGCAAAAATTGACGAGTTCCATAACCGGGGTAATAACACGCGCAAATAATACCCTACAAAAGACGTTAGTAGTATAAAGCAAGTAGGTATCATTCTATCCGGGGATTAAGGGTACCTGACATGTAAAAGGTTAGAAACACATATTCACAATTATACACAAAAAATGAAATGAAAACAAGGGGGATTTAAGATGAGGTTCGGCAGACATGCCCTAGACCTAGACACGAAATTTAAATTCTAATACTAATATGTACAAGTTGGTCGACATCTTTCACACATTTAGCACACAATTCTTTAACAAGTAAGACTCGCACACATAAAGGTAAGGAACTGATAGGAGCACAAAGTGCTACGTTCTTAGTATGTTTATGTCTACATTTATGCATTGTTTAGCACTTATTTGTCTAAGATTAAGTCATAATATAGAGTAATGAGTATTTGGTAGAGTTATCATGAAGGGTTAAGGCTAATATTAACAAAAGCGACCTTGCATATTCCTCTTCCCCTCGAAACTCAAAATCGGTCCAACATAAATAATCCTCTAAACTTCCTAGCAATTTAACTAAGTTATTACAAGCGTAGCACATTCGGCATACATCAAATATTTTCACAATTTAAACTTTACATGCCGAAGCATATTTCTACTTTACAACAAAACTTCCAATAATATAATTTACAAAACATTTCACACGAAAATTATTACAAAACAAAACATTCAAATAAAACAGGTTTTTATAATCCCCGGCAACGGCGCCAAAAATTGACGAGTCGCCGAAGCGGCACTTCAATGATAAACCCTACAAAAGAAGTTAGTAGTATATGATAAGTAGGGATCGTTCTAACCGGGAATTAAGGGTACCTGAAATATAAGAATGTTAGACAAAATAACGCATATATACACAAACAATTGTCACATGAGTTCATGTACATATTAACAAACACAGATTAGAAATGGGGTTTTGGAGTTTTGAACTAAAACCTACAGCATGAATTAAAAGACAATAAAATAAACCTAAGTTACTATATACAATTGGTCAACATCTTTCACACAAAGCACTCATCAAAAACTATCATAACACATAGAAAACGCAAATAAGACACTTGGCAAGCATGCAACAAAATATCCTAGACTCAACTTAGTTCCAACCGAATTAGCTCCTTTAAGGTTTCACTAACCGATTAAGATTTCTTAAGCACTTCAAGATTTTCTATTAAAGCCTAATCCTAAAGATTTATACTAGACATATTTGAGAACACAAACGTCAAAACAAACATGAAAAGTAATTAAGCACGAAAATCTTTTTAGTTGGGAACGTATTAACATGTATGGCGTCACTCATCATGCATAGACACGCAAGTTTCAATGAAATACTCTACTCCTAATACAACAACAAAGATCAAGACAATGACACATTCGACTTAACCTATGTTACTACGAGAGATGAAACCTCAACCTAGAAAACAACCATGGCCATACGGCTGCCCCTAGGCATCAATTTCTAAGTGCACACGAAATCAAGAAACTAACCAAGTTAAGAAAAGAATTAAATTGTGAACATGCTTCCCTAAAGACTACCTACGATTTCTTCATATTACGTTTACATGTTTTATCTTATTAGAAAAAATAAATTTCGACATTTAGAGTTAACAAATAAAACCAAATTACGAAATTTAACAACTATTTTAAACATGCAAAACCAAATAAAGGCTGGTGGTGGAAAGGATTTTCAGCTTATTTTCTTATGTAGGACTAAGGTAGAATATTTGGTAAAGCTTGTGACTTGTGTTTTGGCTAAAAGATGTGACAAATTTCTCAAGGGATTGCCGACCTCTATTTATAGGGAAAAAGGCTGTGAGAATTTGGCAAAGAAATCCTATTGTGAATTGGCAAAGGAAAAGACATTTCCTTGCCGATTGTGGTTTGGATTTCCTCTTCTTGTTCTTCTAGGACTTCATTTCCGATTTGCTCTTGATACATTGCTGAACTTGTCTTCCATTTTCCTCCAAGGATTCGGCAAGACTTTCTCCTTGTTGAACTCGGGAAGCTTTCCTTTTTGTAGCCGGCATTTTTTCTTTTCCTAGCTGAGTTAGGATTTCCCTTTCTTCCTAGGATTTGCTTCTCTTTGTGGCTGCAGGACTTGGACTTAGTCTTCACACGCTTTCTTCCCTTCCTAGCAGCTCTAGGACATGTTTAGGGCGCTTGCAACCACTTGGAAGGTCTCTCGGCAGCTTCTCGGCAGAATCCAGGGGTATCGGCAGCTTCCTAGCAAGTATGGGACACTGGCAGGGCACATGCAGGGGCATGTGCATGGCATAGTGCATGGCTGTCGACAGGCTGGTGCAGGGCTGGCGTGCTGAAGGTTGCTTGGCATGATCGGCATCTCTCGACAGCGTATCGGATGGCGTATCCGATACGGGCATGACCTCGACAAACGTCGACACGGATACGTGGATTCGTCTTGGATACATCTGGGATACATCTTGCTTTATGTCGGATACGGGCATGTCATGATCGGACTCGGCTCGGTAGCATGAGTATCACCGCGCGCGCGTCTCGTTAGGTTGCATGTCAGGCTTCGGTACTTTGTTTTCTTCCTCGACAGATTTGACCTTTGCATCTTGATTCGAGCATAACTTACTCCAGAAAATAGTTATTTCTGTCCATATATGGTATGCGATTCCAAATTCTGTGAAAACTACACTCATAGATCTTTCTGTCCATATATGGTATGCATCCTGATTCGAAATGACCTGTTTTGGAAAAATTATGAAAGTTGGCTAATGTGCACAGGAATTTGCTGATTTTTTTGCCAATGGTACGGCAGAAACCCTATGCAAATCGGCAAGGAAAGCCTTTTCCTTGCAGGATTTGGTTTTCTCTCTTCCTTTGATCTTCTAGGAATCCTCTTTCTGCCGATTTCTTTATGGATCAGGATGAAATTCTTCATGGACTTCTCTTGTGGACTCAGCAACTCTTCATGATGGATACTGGTCCATGGATATGCAGCACCTAGCCTCCCTCCTTCAACCGGCAGAATTCTCCTAAGACTGGCAGGCTTTCCCATCCGAGCTAGGAAACTTCTTCCTTCCATATTTTTCACTTCTTTTTGGCTTGGCTGATTCCTCTGACCTTCATATGGATCAGTAGCTCTTGATTGATGCATTCAAATGCCTTTTTGGTGCTCAAATGCAGAAAGTCACGAAAATAGGCAATAGCCTCTTCTTCTCGGTAGGGCAGTGACCTTCTGGTCTTGCGACTAGCATAACTCTCTCCTCAGAAAAGCGTTTTCTACAATTCCAAATTCTATAGAAAATAGACCGGTAGAGCTTTCTGTGTATATATGGCTCGCCTTCTACTTTCTTATGGTCCGTCCTGGAGAAATTCTAGAAGTTGGATGATGTGCCGAGGAAATTACTGGAACTAACTACTTTGCGGCAGAATTTTCCAATACAACTCTTGGCTACTTATTTTGCTCCGATTGGTATAACTCCTTCCATTACTCAATCATCAATATGTATCCTACCTATAAAAGAAGAAAAAATCATCAAAAGTATAGTCAAACCTTTACAGATCCAATGAAACATCTCTACAACTCTTTAAATCGGCTTTTAGCCTTTTTCTACATTTTTATCTATTCTTAGCAGAATTTTGATGTAACTCTACCAAATACTCACCTTCAATAATAACCCTACAAGAAACGTTAGTAGTATATGATAAATATGGATCGTTCTAGCCGGGGATTAAGGGTACCTGACAAGTAAAAGGTTAGAAACACATTTCTACATTTATATAAGCAAAATCGAAACAAAAGGGGGTTGAGAATGGATCAACAGCATGATGGGACCAAATTACGTGCACAATTTGTACCTGTAAAATAGTCTCATACATATATTACCCTTCTTGTGTCGAGTGTAGTATTGACAAGTAGGGATCGTTCTATCCGGGGAAATCAAGGGCATTTAATCTCATGAAGTATTACATAATAAAGGGGGATTGAAAATTTGTATCTAAACCTACTGAAAATTTACGAAAATAATATTAATAAAAACCTAAACTATTATTCACATATGATCATCATCTTCACACATAACACAACACACCAAACTCACATAACATGTAACGAGATCAAACAAGGAATCATAACATAAAATTCAGCAAGCCTCAAAGAAAATATTTTAGTTCCAATTTAATTAGAGCCCTTCGTGGTTCATCTAATTAGCAAAACTCCTTAATTATTTAGAACCAGCTTCGTGCGTAATCCTAAACATAGTGCTAATCAGTTTAAAGACACTTCGTGTAGAAATTAAACCAAGAAACACATAAACACAATGAGTCGAATTGGAAACAAGTAACAAGTTTGGCGTCACCTCACCCCATTATCATGCATATTTTCAGAATTACTCTATCCTTGGAATTCATAAAAGGTAAACCAACTTCGTGTATAATTACCTCATACACATTCGGCAACATGAAGCATACACCCAAGAATCAGTCATGGCCTAGGCTGCCCTCAAGTATACAACTTGTTGTGCATACGAATTCAGAAAATAAACCACAACAAAACCTTGATAACTTGCGAAAATTATTTACAAACCCTGATTAGAATGTGAAACATGTTAAGAACAAAAATCGGAAATTAAACAACAAACATGCAAATTCGAAAGTCTAAATTCAGATTAAGAAAACCAATAAAACATCCACAAATCCTTACAAACTTCATAGACAAAGTTAAGTAATTGTACAGAAAAATAAAAGCCATGGAAGAAGAGTTAATCACACTTTGGTAAACCTTCAAGAAAGCTTCGGCAAAGAGTGGTTTCAATGGAGATGGATGGTACGAAATTTAGATAGTGATGGAGAGGGGTTTCGGCTTTACTTTTCTTTGGATATTGTGGTGGAATTTCGGCAGAGCTTTGGCTATGTGAAAGTGAGAGATGAGATATCTTTTTCTGACTATTACATGGCTATTTATAGAGGAAATAACCTAGAGAAGCCGGCCACAAACCAAAACCGAATTGGTTTAGGTTTTCCTTGATTTTCTGAATTCGGCAGAATGACCTCCATGCATTGATTGCATCATAACTCTCTCTAGAAAATAGCTATTGAGGTGATTCCAACTGATTTGGAAACTAGACTCCCGTAACTTTCCATCCATATGTGGCACGCCATCTAATTCAAAGTGAGCTGTCTTGGAGAGTCCGTGAAAATTGGATGACGTGTATAGGAATTCTGCCGAATTTAATCAGGGTTTCTTCCAATTTTTCTTCTTCTTTTTCCGAATTATCTCTTCCTTTTCTCTTGAATTTGTTGCCGAATTTCCCTTGGATAATTACTGAATATCCTTGCAATATCTCTTCTATTTATCCTTGATTTAATTCATCCTCTCTTCTTGTCTTAGTTGCATTGCAACTCTTCTCTTGCATTTGGCAATAGGTAATAATTTCTACCCGATTTCTTCTTTGTTTTCTCCATCGAATTTCCTCAATTAATTCCTGAAAATAAGAGAGAGAAAATATTAAAAAGACAAGATAAAATGTAGGAGAATTATTAAGAGTATGATTCCTGATTCATTTAGGATTTCCTGGTTCAACAAGGAGTTCTCTTTGATTGAAACTCTTATAACTTTCGACGTTTTCAGAAACTTTGAGACATTGTAGACTCCTAAACCGATTAAGACTCTTATTTGCATAAGGAGTCCTACTTTGAATCAAACTCTTGACTTAAGAATCCTAGTTCAACTCAAACTCTTACAAATTCAGCGTTTTTAGACGTTTTAGCTCATTTCACAAACCGACTCTACCAAAGACTCCTGACTCGACTAAACGACTCTAAATTACAACAATAGGGGTTAAGCATTGCATAAATGGGGATAAAACACATTAAGAATGTCGCATATTATGCTCGTATCACAGCAAGCTGCCCTAATATACCTAGACACGAATTTAAAACCTAAAACTAATATTTACAAGTGCTCATCATCTTTCACACAAAGTATTTAGCACATAAAATTTTTTAACAAGTAAAATTCGCATATATGAAAGTAAGGAACAAGTATTGACGCATCCTAGACCTAATTCAGTTTCGATCATAACTAGAGTTTCCGCTATGTACCTAGTTATTAGACTTCTAATGTTTTTAAGACCGAACTTTCGTTATGGATCCTAAAATTTATGCTACCGTTTTTCAACAAATAACAATGAAGCACAAGAGTCTTAAATCGAAAATAAGTAAATAAGTAAGTTTGTCAATCTTCTTATTTAACATGCAAGTTCTAAGGTATTATTCTCTAGTCGAGTTACACAAATCAAAGAGACAGTCACGTTCATCTAGTTTGTTATTAGTCTAGCCGATTAAACCTACCATCTAGATCATGTTCAAGACAACACTAAATACCGATTTTCATGCCCAATCCTTAGGTTACTAACCGAATTAAATCCTAAACATGCATCTAATACCACTGTCCTAATTATCTATACACACGAAAATCGCAAGTTAAAATCGGAAAACCATTACATAAACATCAAACCGAGTTCATACAAAAGTTTAACAAAAACCACATATTGAAATAGGTTCATACAACACACACAAACATAAGTAAATACAGTAGCCATAGATGGAGTGGATCACACTTTAGAAACCTTGAAGATTCCTCAAGACGTGGTGGAGAGATGCTCGGAAGAAGGTAGGCAAGGGTACGATTTATGGGATGTAGTGGAATCGGGTTTGGCTAAGTATTTTTGTGTTTGGTGCTTGAGAGACTTGGTAGAGCTTTTGGCTAGTATTTGTGCTTGAGCTGAGAGCAGTTTTATGTATGGAATTCGGCCTCTATATATAGGAGAAATCTTGAACAAAGTCGGCAGGAACTAGGAATTGCAAATCCTAATCCAAATTGGTTTTGGTTTCTTGCCGACCACTCTTTGAAGCTTCTAAATCTTCTTGTCTGAATTCTTCATGGATCACAACCTTCTTGGACTCCTTAATGGATTAGCAAAATTGCTTGATGGATAAAAGGTCCATAGATCGGCTGCAAGTTCTCCTAGCTAGGCCGGGAACACTTCATTCTAGAAACGGCATATTTGTGCTTTTCCCATCCGAGCTAGGAAACTCATTCTTTCCTTTTTCTTCACTTCCTTTTGGCTTGGTCGATTCTCCTACTCTTCATAAGGATCAATAACTCTTGATTGATGTATTCGGATGCCATTTTGGTGCTCAAATGCAGAAAGTCACGAAAATGGGCAGTAGCCTCTTCTTCTCAGCAAGGCAGTGACCTTGCTGTCTTGTGACGGGCATAACTCTCTCCTCAAGAAATATTTTAATGCGATTCAAGTTCTGTTGAAACTAGACTCGTAGAGATTTCCATGCATATATGGTACGCCTTTTAGTTCCTTGTCAATCATCCTGGAAAATTCTGGAAGTTGGATGATGTGCCCATAAATTTACTGGAACTTTTGGATTTTGCGATAACTCTTCCTTTGTAATTCCTGGCATCTTCTCTTGGTCCAATTTCTATAACTCCTTCCATTGCTCAATCATCAACAAGTCTACTGCTCATAAGAGAAGGAAAATTTATCAAAAGAAAAGTGGAACTTTTACAGAACCAACAAAACATTTTAGAACTCAAAATATACCTGAAACACCCGAGGATACGTCCGGGAAGGGGCCAGATACGCCGTCGCTAGGTGGATCTCCAATAGGCCGCCACCGCCTTGGTTGTCGCCGCCAAAGCCCTCCACGATCGACGAAACCTTGTCCAGAGGAAAAAGAAGGTCCGGAAAGTGGCAGCCTTGAGCTGCGGCATCGCTTGGAACAAGAGCATGCTCCGCCGCCTACGGTGGCAGGAGCTTTCGGGTTCCGCTGGGTCGCGCACAGGCGATGGCTCCGGGTGTGGCTTGGCTCAAACGATAGAGGAGGTCGAATTGCTTAGTTTGGTAGGTGGCACGACATGAGGCGTGGCCGGACGACGGAGAATGACGGAGGAGAAAGTCCGGCGTCGTGAGAGGAGGATGAACAGTGATTTCCAGATATTTCTGGAAACTTTACGTTTTCAGTAAGTTTGACTTTTCAAGATATTTTTTTTAATTATTTATAGAGATTTCTGATTTTGGAAATAACTTCAACTTGTCGAAACTTCTTCATACAACGTCCGTTTCACGCGTGCTGCGTGTTTACGAACTCGTATCGTCGAGCTCTACGACTTTCGTGAATGAAACTTTTCAAAATTCACAACGGATCAAAAGCCAACTTTTAACCCATCGAAACTTAAACGTTTTTTTCAGATTTTAACTCATGGAATCACTTTCAACGTCGAACAACGACTAATTAAAAGAGTATGAAATACGAATTTCCATAAATCACCATTCTATTAATCTCGGAAAATTTACAAGAAATTGAATTAAAATTGGGGTTATCACATTAATAATTCCAAATAAACATTCGAAATTAATAACGAATTTTGGGGTTATTAGAGAGAGAGAGAGAGCGTACCAGTGAGAATCGAAGAGGAGGAAAATGCGAGAGAGATTGGGAGTATTTGAGACAGAGAGGAATTGGGGGAGTGGTCTTCTCTTTCTCTCTCTTTTCTTGTGCGGGGGGTTTGGTGCTTGGTTTTATTTTAATTTTGGGTCAAACCGGGGTTTGGTGTTAAAATGCTTAATTTGTTCAAGGTTTAGGGTTTAGGGATAAAATGCTTAATTTGTTCAAGGTTATATCTTCCTTTTATTCATTACCCAGCTCACATTCGTTAAAATTAAAAGCCTAGTCAAATTTTCATAAAAAATATTTGATCTTAAAAAGAGAAACATATGTACATCGTAAATATAACAGTAGGGGAGCTTTTTAGTCGGAATGCACGGCAGCAAAATGGATCACCACGACTTAGCTAAAAAATATGTCCTCTTTGTCTGACCAAGCAAAAACTAGGCCCAACAAACCTCAAAGGACAGGATACCAAAGTCTGTGAATTGAACATTCTAAAAAGGGCTTGGCAAGATGCATGTGGTGTGGGAGCTGAAAAACATGATTTGTAGTGAAGAAGCTAGAGGTTTCTAAAGCAACCAGAAAAGCTTGGACTGTGGGATATGGTTTATGAGTGTTTGGATAGAAGATGAGTTTTCTAGGATAGGTATGGGTGTAGTGCCTGGGTTTGTTTCTTGGCTTGGATATGAAGTTGGAAATGGTTTAATGGATTAATTGCATGTGTGTTGCTCTTTTCACAGCAGCTATCACTCTTAATTTATAGTGGTGCGACTGTCTTTATATTAGGGTTGATGGTGTTTCTACTTTCCCGTGAATCATGCTGTGGTTCTCAGGAATCTTGCTGTGATGTTTTGGTTCCAAAATCTATTGCTTAGAAAAAGGAGGAAAGAGCTGTGCCTTTGTCTCTACCATGAGAATCGGTATATTGTGTAAAAAGAAGGGTTTTTTACCCAAAACTACAATTTTGTATTAGTATTTACCAGTAGTAAAATTGTTTTTTCAAATTATCACTAGTGTTCAAGGAAGGTTAATTCCGTAACTTCCGTTGTGTGTCTTGACCTAATTAGACTAGAATAGTAGTTACCTTAGTAGATAGGGAATCCCTGATTATTTGGGATACTTGATGTAATGCCTATATAAAGGCCTCCTTATCTATCAATAAAGTAACGCTTTGCATCTATATTGTTTCTCCTACAACACGTTATCAGCACGTAGTTTCTAACCCTGTGCTTGATAGTAAAAACCCTAGCTTTTTGCCGAGAAAAAAAAAATTTTCAGCAACCCTAGCTTTTCTGCCGGCAACTGCTTGTCGGCAAAGAAGGCCCTCCCCAGAAATCACTTTCTGCCGGCAACCCCTTCGTCGGAAGAAAGAAAACAATCCCAGGGCACCAGGTTCTACCGACAACACGTTGTCGGAAAAGCTAAGAAGCCCCCAGGAACTTTTTGCCGACAACCAATTCGTCGGTACATCATATACTATTGAACTGCCGACGACATCTTTGTCGGCAGAGGCTGAAGAAGCTCAGGGCACCCAGTAATTTGCTCTGGGCACCCTCCGATGGTTCGACGGCGTTCTCTCTCATCGCCTCCCCGCCGCGATGCAATCCAGAGACGACGCCTGCTCGGTCGACGCCTCAGCCCGAAGCCGCTCCAATCCGGCGGCCCACCTCGATGCTTCGACGAAGCCCTAGCGCGCTCCAACCTAGTCGTCGCAGCCTCTGACGTCGCCGCCTCTGTCGACGCAGCCCAAACGACGTCGATGCCCGGATTTGCACGCCTGCACGCAGCTTAGCGCCGCCGACCCAGTCCTGCTGCCCCGATTCGTCACCGTTTCAGTCAGATCCGGATCTCCAGATCTCGACCCGGACCCTTGGGCCTGACCCGACCCGTGTCCAACCCGACCCGATTCGGCTGTTAAACGAATTCTACTGTGCAAGGGGCAAAACGGTAATTATACTTACCTCAGTTAAAAAGTTTTTACCCTACGGGTTAAAAACAGTTACTGCAGTAATTCTTTTTATTAGTTTTACTGCTCCATATATGGTGAATATGACTAACCATATGTTTTTCTTTTCCATGAAACTTATTGCACGACGCATCGCGATGTAATTGCGAGGATTATTTCGTTGCACGTACATGGAAGAGCATCTTAATTTGCACAAGGATCAGAACCGAGTCCTTCAGCGCAATTTTTAAACGCAGTTCATTTGGCGAACTAGCATGTATGATTTAATAAAAGTTCCCGTTCTTTCGCAATTTCAATTACTTGAACTTGTGTATATGTGTTGGAACTTGTGTGTTTTTCAGGACGATACAAAGGGGCCCCACCCACCCCTGCGTATCACAGTATTTATGGGGTAACTGTGATGTTACCGTCCAAAGTTGTGCTTGTGGCTGTGATGTCACTGTGAACCACAACTCTTCGTGAATATTTAATCACGATTCCGACATAATATTGTCGATGCTTGTGACGATCCTAAGGGAGTCACAAAGGGGACAAACTCATGATGTGTGACGGAAATTGTCACTGTAACATCGATATGTGACGGAAATTGTCACAACAAATTGAATTGAGTAACCAGAATCTTGGTCTCGACCATTCAATTCCTTCCCTCTTGTTCTTTTGATATAAAGAAACAATTGACCATAAAATGCGCCTAGAGAATGGCCATTGAAACAAAGAGAGAATCATGTCATTGATATGGTTCTATCGGTTCACTAATTGCAAAATTGCAATCATATGGTCAATGTATACAAGAGATACATGGAAGAAGATGAGAGTATATCCTCATGATTACGGATTTCAACAGCAAAAGATAATTTGCAATAAATATGAAGCATATGACTTCAATTTCATAGTCAAAGTGACTACAAATCCGTTGATTTTGTGCAGGCATAGACCTCACATGTGTGACTAATGCTACTTAGTCGATACACTCTTTATGGTCAAGATCTCGATATAACCGTTGGCATTTTGATGCATATATGGTTCGATTCCCTAAAAAAAAAAAAAGCTATATGTGAATGCAATGAATCGCATTACACATTTACATGGCATGTTGATTGAGTTCACCAACCTAATTGGTGATGTTAACTCGAAAAATCACAAGAGACAAAATGAGTGACTCGCGAGAAACTGCGATCCGCCAACTTGGCCGTGATCCGCCAACTCTGCGATCCGCCAACTTGGCCGCGATCCGCCAACTCTGCGATCCGCCAACTTGGCCGCGATCCGCCAGGCCTCGCTCGCCATGGCCATCCGCCAACTTCGCCGCGATCCGCCAGGCCTCGCTCGCCATGGCCATCCGCCAACTTGGCCGCGATCCGCCAGGCCTCGCTCGCCATGGCCATCCGCCAACTTGGCTGCGATCCGCCAGGCCTCGCTCGCCATGGCCATCCGCCAACTTGGTCGCGATCCGCCAGGCCTCACTCGTCAAGAAACAAATTGACATGCTTGCGTACATAAGCGGATGCATGCGCATTGCCCGGCCTCGGCCTCGGCACTCTTGCGCCCACCATAGCCCGCCTTGCCTAGCCTCGGTTTCGGCCTTGGCTTGGCTTGCGCGCTGCTTGGACTGCAGCTCCGCCACAACCACATGCTGCCGCCCCATCGGTCTCCGGACCTTGGCCCGCACACGGCCCGCCTAGCAGCGCCCTGGCCTCGGCCTCGGCGTTGGCCTGGACACGGCCCGGCCAGCAGCCATCTCGGCCTTATAAGCCCATGCACTCACCCCGGCACGTCTTGGCTTCGGCCTCGGCATGCTTTTGGCTCTTTAGCATGGCATCGGCCTCGTCAGGTCCTTGTTTTATGCCTCGGTAAGCCTTCGCTTCGGCCTAGGCTACCCATCGGCAACTCGCATGACCTTGACTCCAACATCAAGCCTCGGCCCCAAAAGCCTTTGCTTTTGCCTCGACACGCCTTGGTTTCGGCCTTGGCATGCCTTGACATTTGCTCGGCCTCGGCCTGCCCGTGCACCACCTCGGCTTCGGCCTTGGCTAGCCTAGCACGCGCCTATGCTTGACCCTGGCCCTTCCTTGCCTTGTTTCGGCTTGGCTCCCATTCTAGCTTGGCTTCGGCCTCGGATAGCTAGCTCATGGCCTCGGTCCTGGATACTTGGTTTAGACATTTATGTCTCTATAGTATCGATGTTGGCTCATTCTGGTTGTTTTCCGGCTCTATTTTTGAGCGTTAACGGATGTATCTAGTACGCCTTTAAGCATGCCTATGTTTTATCTTGTGATACTACACGCCATGTTGCACACTCTATAGGAATTGAGTATATATTCCGGTTTATATGTCTTGGCATAAAACCCTTGTCTCTACACTCTTATGAATGTATCATAGAGACATTGAGTGTGTAGCTAATCTACATCGAACCTTGCTCACCACTTAAAGATATTGGTGCCAACGTTTATCACCTTGAAACTCATTGTGAAAATTGAATTGATTTCTTATGTATCGCTTCTAATGAATGCGCACAACTTATGAGTCAATATTGTGAATGTATTTCACGTATACTATGATTCGGATTCTTTGAATCGACGACTCATGTAGACTCTTCCATACATAGTCCGGAATTTTGGACATGTTTTGATGATCCATATATGCAAGAAAGCTATGGACATCGTTTCTTTTGAGCAAAGAAGCTATTGGGATCAAAGATTACCAAAAGAATTTGGTAGCGTCATGAGCAATGCTCAAGGCTCAAGGATGACATTAACGTCACCCAAGTCTTCCTCCAAGTCAATGGAAGCACCATCTATGCATTTAAACGTGCATATGATCCCCCCTTATGATCCTTCATTAGCTATGCTCAACATATGGAAGCTTAATCTTTAGCAAAGTTTTGGAGTAACGCCCTCCTACGCTAAAGGCAATGATACATAAGATGATGGCTTTGATGCCTTCTCATAGTTCAATTTGAGATACAATGATACTATGGTGATATACCTCATGGTTAAACTCAAGCCATAACACTTAGATGTTATGAAGCACCTTCACAATGATAGAAAAGTAGCAAAAACCTAAAATTTCTGGTTTTTTAGCTCGCGGACTCGTCATTGTGAGGACCGGTTTACCTACTTTTAGGCCGGTTCTTGAGGTGAAATTTGGTCCACCGATTCCTAACATCCATGGCTACCTGCTCATAAAATTTCAGAGCCATTGGACACCTGGAAGGTGATGAACCACTCGACACAAACGTTCACTGACCTCCGGCGACTATTCCGACCGGTTCGGTATGTTTCCGACCGGTTCCGGCAATGAGGCCGGCGGCGTTGGAATCCTAACACATGTGCCTACCTACTGTTAAAATTTGGTGGTATTTGGTGTTCCGGAACATAGTGAAACGTTTCAGGAAGCATACATGCATGTTACATTTTGTAACGGAATGCATCTTGTTAACGTATAAGTGTTAACGATCAATACCCTATACCGTCCACATACTTTATGTGCCATATTGCGCTACCACAAGCGCTCAATGATGGGTTATTTGATTATGAATAACGTCTTTGAATAAGACGTCAGCTTCCACCTATAGTCCGCTATATATAAACCTTAACAGGCGATCTCGTTTATGTCACTTTTTGATGAGCCAGTCTCCCCGTCGTTAGGGGGAGAGAAGAACAAGTTTGTTCAAGTAGAACGACTTGGCATTGCCGTGGTTTGTCCCCACTGTGCCTCATCATGTTCCCAAAGTCCCATAAATCAAAGTGACGAGATTTGATATACATGCTGCAAAGAGCAAACTATTGGTCTTTCAAGGAAAAGATCGGAATAGTACTCTTGTATCAACATGCCTGTAAGGATTGATGTCCAAATCAATGGACATATTGTCATTCATAAATAGTGACATGGTGACTCCACAAAAGTGGTAGCTGGTGTCACTAGGCCGTGACTCTCACAAGAAGTGTAGAGAGGGCACTTTGTTCGATATACACTCGCCGAATGCGAGTATGGCACAACTTGATCCTCGGATCAATGACAACTCATTCGTCTCATGGATTTTCTGGATTAAGGTTATTATTGGGGGACGCCTCAATGAGAAGCCAATCCATATAGAGATCTCTACAAATGCGAATTACACTAGTGTACATGAGTACGTGGTCTATGAGTTAGATATCGAATACACTCACTTCGTTGAAGCAAATACCAACGTTGTGAATTGGCCTACACGGAAAGATATGCGATCCAGTTTATACAAAGAGATAGGTCCTTGGTCAGGTGATGCCGACACCGCAAGTGTAAACCCTATCGATAATCTTTGATTGAAAGCGTAGTGAGAAAAAGAGCCTAGACTCACCTTGTGGCGCAAGGTCTCTCACAAACGCCCTGGAATCGACTACGATGACATATGCTCTCGTAATGGAGTCATATCACACTCCACTACCTTGTCAGTTAGATAGTTCCGAAAAACTGAACAAGCAGCTTGTATCATTTCTATTGGGACTAAGTAAAGAGATGTACATAAATATCATGAATGGATAAGTTTTCACCCAAGTCAAGTAAGCAAAAACCTCGAAGTGCGTATGCTACCAGATTAGGATGTTCTCTATATGGGTTCAAATCTTCTGGTTGGATATTGTATAACGCGGTTGAGCAACTACTTGATTGGAGATGGGATGAAAGAAATCATGCCTATTTGCGTGTAAACTTTGGATGAATTGTGATTGAAGTATCACTAATCCAACGTTAAGAATGAAAAGATCTTGGGAATACTTGGTCTCAAATGTGAGAACCGTCAGTGATGAACTTATTCATCTATCGGCTTATGGCAATCTAATGGACGTTAAACCAAAGCCTATATGTATCCCATGATTAGTCGATGTCTTGAGAAGACTCGTTTCGTCTATGTGACGAGAAGTCTTGGGAGATGAAACTCTCTATCTAAGTATCATGTGCGCAATCATGTGCTTGTCATAATATGCTCGACTCGACATCTCATTCGCTATAAACTTATAAAGCCAAAGTGATGGCTAGACGCGCCCACGCAATGCCATGGTATATGGCGGTACTTTCTTTTAAGAGAGAAAGGTTTAGGCTCATTCGATCCCATCATGAAAGACACATCAATAGGCAATTCCAGATTCTGCCTAGTTCTGTACGTCAACTTTCCCGTGACCTACATGACAGCTCACTCATCGTAAAATGGTAAACTTAGTACCGTTGGAAAGCTCTATGTGTCTACTTTCCAGGGACACCAACCATTTGATTATAGCTATCATATTGAGTGAGTTATGGCTGTTTTAGCAAAGTAGGACGAATCTGTCCGGTAATTTGCAGATCAGTCACCTTCGACAGAGCTTTGTGATCAGCTCAGAACGAACCACGTTGTGTACTTTATACCACTGGAAAGATATGGGTGTCTAGTTTCCAGAACATTTTACGGTTCGTTCATACCTACTGTATCGAAGGAGTTATGACTATTTAAGTACACGAAGGTCATGCTGCGCGTGAATCTGATTTTCAACGCGAACTCTAGTTTTGAGTTGTTAAGCGACCTTCTTCCTTAAGACCAAGTAAAGCTAAGTGTAGCTGGTCTAATACAAGGATAATGTGGCCGTATTCAATGACTCGATCATTGGCCACACCTACTTTTGAAGCTTGTGAGGAGCGTTTGTATACGCCATTAATCTGAACTCCAAGATTGAGTTACCAATCAGGGGGAGTTATCTTGTAGACATCAGGGGGAGTCTACCTCACATGTAATCTTCAATTGTAGTTGGTGCGTTGTGCTCTTTTCCCTTCGACCAAGCTTTTTATTTTTACCCAAGAGGTTTTGTTTTGCTTGGCAAGGTTTTAGCGAGGCAACATGTTATGCACCGTGTCACATTAGGTACGCGACACAAGGGGGAGTGTTCAAGGAAGGTTAATTCCGTAACTTCCGTTGTGTGTCTTGACCTAATTAGACTAGAATAGTAGTTACCTTAGTAGATAGGGAATCCCTGATTATTTGGGATACTTGATGTAATGCCTATATAAAGGCCTCCTTATCTATCAATAAAGTAACGCTTTGCATCTATATTGTTTCTCCTACAACAACTAGCAAGTTTTCATCCAAAACTAACAGAATCAGTTAACTCTTAAATTACATAATTACCCTCATTGAGCCTAATGCTACTGACCCTCAGAACTCTTATATTACGTAATTTTCGTCGATCCTTGTAGAGAGACGACGCCGGAGCCGCTTGTAGAGAGACGATGCCGGAGGACGACGTCTGAGGACGGAGCAGATGGGTAAGAGGCGGAGGCCAGAGGCCGACGCCCGATCGGAGAGAGACAAGACCTTCTGAGGACGGCGCCGGATCGAAGAGAGGCGGGAGCTTCTGAGGACGGCGCCGGATCGGAGAGAGGCGGGAGCTTATGAGGACGGCGCCGGATCAGAGAGAGGCGGGAGCTTCTGAGACAAGCCAAGGACGACGCTGCTCGGATCAAAAAGCAAGCCAAGTATCAGAGAAAAAGTCAAGGTTGACCGGCCTTGAAGAGAGCAGTCAAGGTTGACGACGCGCCTCGCGCCTCCTGCCTTCGGCCTCACGCCTCGCGCCTCTTACCTCACTCTGCCATCGCCACTAGCCGCCTCCCACCGCCCCTCGCTGCCACCCCTCGCCGCCTCCAATCAGATCTCAGAAATTAGGGTTAGGGTTTTTTGAGAATATGTGAATATATATATGTGGTATGGGGTTGTAAATTATAAAGTTGCAGGGTTATTTATGTCATTAAATAGTAAAGGGGGTTAACAGCCCATTACTGTTAATTCCTGCTAATGGTACAAAAAAATCTAATCTTGCTATTGGTAAATATCACCACTAAAATGTATTTTTGGGTAATTATGTATAAAAAGAATGATGCATTTAAGAAATCAGAACACAATGTTAGGAAGTATATTTATAATCTTTCAATACAATCTGATTTTCCTTACTACATTGACGCCTATTTATAAGAGCCGGACTAAATCTAAAACATATAGGAAAAAAGGATTCCTAAAAATAGGGATGACATGACAAATTACGAAATTCATTATTGTATAATAAAAATTGTGACAATTACTTTGACCTGGTATTAGTTATTTCGATTCTTTACAGCAAATAGTATCGGTTCAAATTTGGTTCGACATTTCTTCCCTGAAGAAAGAGCCTTGTATAATATTTGTATGGTATGAATGCTGGCTTGAGGGACTAGGTTGGCTAATACAGCAAGGTGGTGAGGCAGAGGGTGCAACACGACCTAAATTCTTGTTTCTAAAAGTATGCGAGGTAATGTCTTTTTCGTCAAAGACTCTAAACATGACTCCAATTTTTCTGCAAATAGAGGAGCCTCGAATTGTTATGAAGATCGATGCGTCTATGCCTACAAAAGAAAGATGTTGAAAAGACGATCAAAGCCAAACATGAAGATAACCCGGAAATGAGGAACAGACCCCAAAAACTATCAATCCCAAGACTACTTGAATCCGAGAACATCGGGTTGGTAACTGAACAAGTAGCCTTTTTCCCAAACCATTTATTTTCGATGTTCTTCATCTCTTCTCCCTCAGTCACGTTCAAGATCGACCTTGAAACATCTGGTACGAGAGGTGAACCTTTGGGAAAAACCTGTTGAGATTCATATATATACCGAAACAAATTTAAGAATCTCTTCTGTAACATATTTAACGCAAAGAAAATTAAAGATATATCATTCAGAGAGAGAGAGAGAGAGAGAGAGAGAGAGAGACTTACAAAGGCAAAGCCATCCGTTTTAAAAATCGGACCAACCAGGGTGTATTTGGTGCAGTACTTGGCAAGAAAAAGCTTCAAGTTTGGCGTCTCATCTATAGCAGCAGCAATACCACCTTTCGCGCTTCCGTTCTCCAAAAGTTGGTCACATTCATCTGGTGATGTATAAGGCTTAATCCTAGAACGATCAAACCCTTTTTCTATCAAAAGGTCGTAGACAAAAGAACCCTTCGGGTATCCCAGTCTCCTTATTTTTCAAAAGCTCGTTTATATCGGTACAATTTGGCTGGAGTCGTTTGATTGTTAATAACGAAGTCAAGCTGATGGATATCCCTCATTTGGTGGAGGAGATAAACATACGCCATCTATTTCTTTGGTTAATAATAAAAACTAAGAAATAGATGTGAAGGAGAGAATTAAGGAATTTAGATGGAGAAAATGAATAGTTAATTAAGCATTCATTTATGATCACAGATATAATTAGGAATGTTGGCTATAAAAGCCCTGAGTTGTTTTAGACAAATATAAGTTGATAGGAAACCAAACTAGAGAGAGTTTGAGAGACAGAAAACCTCACCTGACGTGAGAGAGAAATCCTCTTAAGAATAATCCAAGAGAGACTAGTTAGCCACAATATATATTGTGAGTATCAATCTTGTAATCCCATTATATAATAGTGGAAGAAATCGTTTCTTTTGTTGTCTCATTGTGATTACACAAAGTGTGGGAAAAGTCAGATCCTGGGATAACTAATTATCCATTGGCCTCGTATTAGGCAGTCATATTTGTCATCTTTCCCAACAAGTGGTATCAGAGCTTCGGCTCATTACACGGTTTAACTTGTGGCATTCACAATGGAAGAGTCAACCTCGACGTCATCAGCAACAATGATTAAACTAACCTCTTCAAATTACTCCATTTGGAAGCCCAGAATGGAGGACATTTTGTACTGCAAAGATTTATACCAACCTTTGCAAAATGAAGGGGCAAAGCCAGCTGATAAGCCTGATGCTGATTGGACTTTGATGAACCGGAAAACTGTCGGACAAATTCGACAATGGATTGACCAAAGTGTCTTTCACCATGTAGCGCAAGAAACAGTTGCGTACACATTATGGACGAAACTGGAGTCCATGTATGAAAGAAAGACGGCCCAGAATAAAGCCTCTACAATTCGACGGTTGGTGAACCTTAAATATAAAGAGACAAGGAGTGTCTCTGAACACTTGAGTGATTTCCAAGGATTGGTAAATCAACTCACGAATATGAATATGGCGCTTGATGATGAAATGCAAGCATTGTTACTCCTTAGCTCTTTGCCAGACAATTGGGACACGCTCGTGGTATCGTTAAGTAACTCAGCGCCACAAGGTGTTCTAACATTAAACACAGTTAAAGATAGCTTGTTCAATGAGGAATCAAGGAGGAAGGAACAAGGTATACCGACTGAGTCTGAGGCACTAGTCAGCGAATATCGTGGACGAAGTAACAATAGGAGACCTCACGTCAGAGACAAATCTAGAGGCAGGTCAATGAACAGGTTTAGAGGTAAGTCGAGAACAGAAAGAGACATTGAATGTTACCATTGTGGTGAGAAAGGCCACATGAAGAAAGAATGCAGGAAGCTCAAACGAGAGCAACTAGGAAATGGTGATGCAAGCAATGTAGCTGCTACCATTTCTCATGGAGATGAGGTCATCTTTATTTGTGATGCTGGTCAAATTAATTTGACATCACAAGATACGTGTTGGGTCGTGGATTCTGGTGCATCATTCCATGTTACCTCACGGCGGGACTTCTTTACCTCCTATACAAAAGGTGATTTTGGTCATGTGAGGATGGGGAACGATAATACTTCCCAGATTGTGGGAAGAGGAGATGTTTCCCTTGAAACAAACACGGGTTGTCATTTAACATTAAAAGATGTGAGACATGTTCCAGACATGCGTCTCAATCTAATATCGACTGGATTGTTAGATGAAGAGGGTTATACTAGTGTGTTTGGAGATAAGAAATGGAAGCTAACACGAAGTTCCCTGGTGATAGCTCAAGGCAAAAAGGTAAACACCCTTTATGTATTAGAAGCCAAAATTAATAATGGGTATGTTAATGCTGTTGGAGAAAATTTCTCATTCGAGTTATGGCATAAGCGGCTCGGACATATGAGTGAGAAAGGGCTTCGAATTCTAGCTAAAAGAGAGACATTAGCCGGGTTGAAAGGAAAATGTATGTCTCTTAAACCATGTATGCACTGCTTGGCTGGAAAGCAACATAGAACTTCTTTCTCTTACCAGGCCCCACATAGAAAGCCAAATGTTTTGGATTTGGTCCATTCTGATGTTTGTGGTCCAATGACCATCAGTACTCTTGGAGGTAAAAGGTATTTTGTTACCTTTATTGATGATCACTCCAGGAAGGTTTGGGTGTTTGCCCTGAAAACAAAAGATCAAGTGTTTGATGTATTCAAACAATTTCATGCCAGTGTTGAACGAGAAACTGGCAGAAAATTAAAATGTGTTCGCACCGACAACGGAGGAGAGTATATAGGAGATTTCAAACGTTACTGCTTGAGTAATGGGATAAGGCATGAACGATCTGTTCCAAAGACTCCTCAACACAATGGAGTGGCTGAAAGGATGAACAGAACTATTGTTGAAAGAATAAGAACAATGTTATCTCATGCCAAGCTACCTAAGAGCTTCTGGGGTGAAGCTCTAATGACTGCTGTTGATTTGATCAACCTATCTCCTTCAGCTCCATTGAACGGTGATGTTCCAAACAAGTTTTGGACTGGAAAAGATGTATCCTACAACCATTTGAAGGTGTTTGGTTGTAGAGCGTTTGTTCATATTCCTAAAGATGAGAGATCGAAGCTCGACTCCAAGTCAAAGGAATGTGTCTTCTTAGGGTATGGAAAAGAAGAATTCGGATACAAGCTTTGGGATCCTATAAAGAAAAAGATTGTCAGAAGCAGAGATGTCGTCTTCTTTGAAGATCAGAATATTGAAGATATTCATAAAGGTGTAAAGCCTATCAGTCCCAAAGAATATCCAATTACCTTGGATCCTGAACCTCAACCAGAAATTTATGAGGGAGATGTAGTAGAAGATCTTAGAGAATTAAATAATGAACCAACAATGAATAATGATCCAGCTGAAGAAGTAGCTGATGCTGAAGATAACGAGGATGAAGAACATGATCCTCAAGAACCATTCATAGGACCTCAGCTAAGAAGGTCTGGCAGAATACCTAAACCTCAGACCAAGTATCCTGCAACAGAGTATGTGTTACTGACTGATGGGGGAGAACCAGAGTCTTATGAAGAAGCTCTGATTGATGTCCACAAGGCAGAATGGTTGGAAGCCATGCAAGAAGAGATGCGATCCTTGCATGAGAACCAGACTTATGAACTGGTACAATTACCTAAAGGTAGAAGAGCACTCAGAAACAAATGGGTGTATAAACTGAAGACTGAGGAGAATAGCTCACGACCAAGATACAAGGCAAGGTTAGTCGTGAAAGGTTTCAGTCAAAAGAAAGGTATAGACTTTGAAGAGATTTTCGCACCCGTGGTAAAGATATCATCCATCCGGGTGGTACTAGGTTTGGCTGCAAGTCTAAATCTAGATATTGAGCAGTTAGATGTAAAGACTGCATTTCTTCATGGAGATTTAGAAGAAGAAATTTACATGGAACAACCAGAAGGATTCAATATCAGAGGAAAAGAAAATCTTGTATGTCGACTGAAGAAGAGTCTATATGGCCTTAAGCAGGCTCCACGACAATGGTACAAGAAGTTTGACTCCTTCATGATTGAGCATGGATATCAAAGGACTACTTCTGATCATTGTGTCTTTGTCAAAAGATTTTTTGACGGTGAGTTTATCATACTACTTTTGTATGTTGACGATATGTTGATTGTAGGACAAAATAGTGACAAGATCAGCAAGTTTAAGAAAGAACTAAAGAAGTCTTTTGCTATGAAAGACTTAGGACCTGCAAAGCACATTCTAGGTATGACCATCTCTCGTGATCGAG
Source organism: Potentilla sterilis (assembly GCA_963682095.1). Lineage (NCBI taxonomy): Eukaryota > Viridiplantae > Streptophyta > Magnoliopsida > Rosales > Rosaceae > Potentilla > Potentilla sterilis. The sequence goes on along the minus strand of OY821757.1, from coordinate 36,730,863 downwards.
AGAAAAGGAAGTTGTGGCTATCACAAGAGAAATACATCGAGAAGGTGTTAGAGCGGTTCCACATGGAAAAAGCAAAGTCAGTTGCTACTCCACTTGCAAGTCACTTTACTCTTAGCTTAAAGCAAAGTCCTACATGTGAAGCTGAAAGGGAGGAAATGCGCAAGGTGCCATATGCCTCAGCAGTTGGAAGCCTGATGTATGCAATGGTGTGTACGAGGCCAGATATAACACATGCCGTTAGTGTTGTTAGTAGATTCTTGTCTAAACCAGGAAAAGAACACTGGAATGCAGTAAAGTGGATTTTAAAATATCTCAGGGGGACTTCCAAAATGAGTTTATGTTTTGGGAGTGGAAGACCAGAATTGATCGGCTACACAGATGCAGATATGGCTGGAGATATAGATTCCAGAAAGTCTACTTCCGGTTACCTAATTACATTTTCAGGGGGAGCTGTATCGTGGCAATCAAAGCTACAAAAGTGTGTTGCTTTGTCTACCACAGAGGCAGAGTTCATTGCAGCTACCGAAGCTTGCAAGGAAATGTTATGGATGAAGCGGTTCTTGCGTGAGTTAGGGCAAGAACAACAGAAGTACATTGTGCATTGTGATAGTCAGAGTGCAATCCACTTGAGCAAGAATTCAAGTTTTCACTCGAGATCGAAGCACATTGATGTGTGATATCACTGGATACGTGATATGTTAGAATCCAAACAGTTACAACTTGAGAAGATTCATACGGATGATAACTGTTCAGATATGATGACTAAGTCCTTACAAAGGGAGAAGTACGAGTATTGCAGACAAGCAGCAGGTGTACTGAGTCTCTCCACCTAAGTCGGGAGGGGGAGATTGATGGATATCCCTCATTTGGTGGAGGAGATAAACATACGCCATCTATTTCTTTGGTTAATAATAAAAACTAAGAAATAGATGTGAAGGAGAGAATTAAGGAATTTAGATGGAGAAAATGAATAGTTAACTAAGCATTCATTTATGATCACAGATATAATTAGGAATGTTGGCTATAAAAGCCCTGAGTTGTTTTAGACAAATATAAGTTGATAGGAAACCAAACTAGAGAGAGTTTGAGAGACAGAAAACCTCACCTGACGTGAGAGAGAAATCCTCTTGAGAATAATCCAAGAGAGACTAGTTAGCCACAATATATATTGTGAGTATCAATCTTGTAATCCCATTATATAATAGTGGAAGAAATCGTTTCTTTTGTTGTCTCATTGTGATTACACAAAGTGTGGGAAAAGTCAGATCCTGGGATAACTAATTATCCATTGGCCTCGTATTAGGCAGTCATATTTGTCATCTTTCCCAACACAAGCTAGCTGTACGTGTAACTTTGAGTCAGTATCAGAACCACAAACACCCATACTATAACCACAGACCTGCCCAAGTTACTCACAACCTTTTCTCCTGCAAATTGATTAGCTAACGAATTAGATATACAAGTAATTAAGTACGTAATTATGATTTATGAATATAGAAATTAAAAATTATGATTCATTTCAACTAACGGGGTCGTCTATGGTATACCATACAATCATTTTACAACTAACTGAACAAAATTACCACTTTGACAACAATCTAATTTAACTAAATTACGACTTTGACAATAAAATTATCATATTCATTTTACACATTTAAATATAATTGAACAAAATTAGTATATTGAAAATAATTTATTTTGAAACTTGTAAAACTATTGTTAATGAAGTAATTACCTACTGTAGAACTAAAAGTACTTAAAATGATCATTTTTACCATAATAACGACAAATTCGTTGTCATATACGTAAATGTAAATATCACATAGAGGTAGATATACCTAATAGAATTCCTTCAATATATTAGCTACCTCTCTTGCATGCAGTTCTAAGTTTATAATTGATGAAGCTCAATTTTCTCATTGATTTGGAAATGTAGGAGCACAAATGATTTTGGGTGTGCATGCATGTTGAAGCAGGCAAAATAAAATTTACTTGCAAAGGAAAAAATTTAAGAGTAGGCATATCTGTTCCTAATTGATTTGGTACTACTTACGTTGTGCAAAAACCATTGTTGAGAAAGAAAACCAGATGCTGGTGCCAACTTGGTGTGAGGGAGGTCCGCGAAAATCTTCATTAATGCGGTGTTCAAGAACCCAAATTACAAAACCAATGAAGATGAAAGAGCAAGAACTTGTAAGCCAGAGATCCCATGTCAGAGGCTTTAGAAAAATCCATGCGTTGCTCTTGCTGTCTATCATGGGCACTACCATTACTACACCTGAATCTGTGTATGGCAATGTGAAGTCCACACATACAGAGATCTGTTTGCTCTAATTGTTGTAGCTGCGGCCAAAGCATCGACATTCTGTTCAAATGAATTCAGGTCACTTCATTATATATATATATAATGAAAGCAGTAGATTTGCGACGGGCAAAAACGGTATGTTCGTCGCTTTAATATAGAACCTAAGCGACGCGGTTTATCTATGGTCGTCGCAAAGCTACTAGACAATACAGAATCTGCCTTAGAAAATGGTGAAAGCAGTAGATTTGCGACGGGCATAAATGGTATGTTCGTCGCTTTACTATAGAACCTAAGCGACGGAGTTCATCTATGATCGTCGCAAAGCTATTGGACAATACAGAATCTGCCTTAGAAAATGCCGAAACCAGTAACTTTGCGACGAAGTAAAACTGAGTATGTCGCTTAAGGTATAACCTAAGCGACGAGAATTCCCTATGTCCGTCGCAAAACTACTGGTTTCTACACTTTTTAAAGCCGGCTCTGTATTGCCCATTTACAAAACCAAAACCTGTAAACCAAATTCATGCACTGCCAAAACATCCCAATTTCATACATACACAACTCATATCATGAACCAATTGAAACCAACACATTATATTCACAATCCGAAGGTACGTATACAATTAATTCGAAAACCAATTGTGCAATATTTATACATAAACTGTACAGAGAAGCTGCGGTCTGGGGTAGTCACGGATTTTGAGAAGAAGAAGTACCTCCACCCCTAAGGAATGTAGCGCTGCAATACTCGCAATTTGAGCCTCCATCTGCCGTATGCGCTCTTCTTGGGCTGCTTGTTCCTGGCGGTGACGCTCGTCTTGGGCTTCTTGTAGCTGGCAGAGACGCTCTTCCCGGGCCGCTTCTTTCTCCTCATACTCCGCTATTAGTGCAGCTTTAACTTGACTAACTCGGTCCTCCACGAGTCTGTCTATTTCGATACTCCGTGCGCCTCCTCTCTTCTTCGGCTCTCGCTGCATGCACTTTCCCACCCTCGGATTTCCATGCTTCTCTTCTCCCCAATTTGATCCGCTATCACATTGATTTGTTCTTGAATGGTGAGAGGTTCTTTGGGGGGAATATCCGGGTTTTTCTCCCTCATTTCCCCTACTAGCGAGGACACACGTGCTTTCATCGCCTCCTACAATAACACACATAACCATTGTTAATAAGAAATACGGTACATAATTTCTAAAACAAGAAATGGAACAAAAAAAAAAGAGTCTCATCACGTGTGGAGCGGCCACAGCGTCTTTGGCATATGCATCCTCGAAGGCACGGATGAAAGGGGCTGGAACTCTTTGCACCTCATACTGCTTCGCCCGGTAACTGAAGGTGGTCGGCCCCGAGTGGTGGTTCATCCTTTTAGGACCCGATCTGACCTCCTTCATTTTTTCACATAACGCCTGTAACACATCATTTACAACCATTACATATTCAACCATCATTTATATAAAATAACCAAAAGGATTGAAACAGAGATAGAGAGAGATCGATTAACATATGACCAGGGTCCTTGAAGTATTTGCACAACCACTCCCACTGGGTCGGACGATGGAGGAACTCAAGAGGAACCTCATCCTTCCACACTGACCAATGTTGTCTGCAGTCGTATTTCCAATCTTTATACCGATCGGCTGCAGTATCGCCAACATAATTCCACAGGCCATCATGATCCAATGGGATTGCGTAGTGTGCCTACATATTAACAATGGACCCACATTAGTATGAAAACAAAAGAAAAAATAAAATCAGTAATAAAAGTAAAAAACATATTAAACAACAAACTTACCGTGATGTAGTTAACTACGATCCCTCAGTCTGTTTGATCCAGTTCCCTGTAGGTGGGCTTTATCATCGGCACCGAGTCCTTCACAGACCTCCCTATGTCCCTAGAGAGCAAGCTTCGGACCTTCGGATTCTTCGGGCCGTGGTGGTACTCATCACACTCCACCACGATCTTCTCTCCCGTGGTCTGAACCAACTGCTGGGTCTTCGCACCGATCACCACACCTCTCTTCCTCTTTGCGGGTGTATCTACACACAAAAATCGAAACATTAATATAATCATTGATCATTAATTACCAAATCTATATCTATCCTTAATGAAATGAAAGGCAGTAACTGAATATTACCTCTCGTCACCAAGGCCTTGCAGCGAATGCTTTGCGCAGTTGTCGAACCCCTGGTAGATGCAGAACCGGTACTCCAGCTGGTAGACGGCGCTGGCTAAATGGCTGGGAATGGGGGAGTTGTTGACTGCAAGGCCGGTGATTGAGCAGCAAGAGAATGCTCCACCAAATCCGGAGCTGAAACTACAGGAGTTGAAGGACCAGAACAAGGAGAAGGTGAGGTTGGCGCCTCAGCATTCGGCGTCGAAGTCGGTAGTGGTGGTGCTCGTATTGATCGTCTCATCAAGTCTAACCGTAGCTGAAAGTCCTCAATCTCGACGATCTTTTTCGTCTTTCCGAATCGAGGTTTTGGAGGCATTGCTACAAAACAACCAAACAGCAGCCCCTTTATTAGAAAAGGGTTATAGGTGATTACAGGCAGCCCCTAAACCTTATATCATTATTTTGTGCCAAACTCAAAAAACATTTATGCCGAAACAAGAAAAAGATCACGAAGTCATACATTTTAAACTTTAACATGACATTGTACATTATACACGAATTAATCAATGGTAAGCCATTTAAAATGACTTAAGCATGGATAATAAATACTATTAGAAGCCAGAAACAGATTTACAATTGAAAGATAAACTCATAAGCATGAATGGCATATGGCTTTACATTCACTTTCACAATTTTATCATGTTTATGTTTTCAACTGTTAGAATACAATCATAATTAGACAAACTATAATTCAATTACCAAATAAAACTCACTTGTCCAAATTTAACTACAGATCTTAATATTTAGATTTCGGTATTCTCTACATACAAAATTGGAAGAATTACCTTGGTTTCGGACTGAGAAGATGCGGCGGCCTGAAGACAGAGAGAAGAAATTATGAGCAGAGAGAAAGAAAGAAGGGGAGAGAGAGAGAGAGAGAGAGAGAGAGAGAGAGAGGTGCCTCACCTGGAGATGTTGTCGTACACTAGGGATTTGGGGTGAGGGAGAGGGTTTTTGTGAAAACGCAGTAGGGAGACAGTGGTGGTGGTGGAATTAGGGATTTGGGGGTGGAATTAGGGATTTGGGGTGAGGGGAATACCAAATTTCGGGTGTGGGAAGGTGGTGGAGGTGGTGCAGAGGAAGAAGAAAGGATTAGGAGCAGAGCTGAATTAGGGATTTATGATTCTGGAATCGGGAGTGTCGCTATATATATAACTCTTCTTAAGCGACGTATTAACACAAAATACGTCGCTTAAAATTATATTCTTAGGCGACGCACAACGATATAGTACGTCGCTTAAAAAGTTTTAAAATTTTCGCCAAAAGTTTGGCTCAAGGACACGTGCCATTTTTTTAAAATAATTAAGCAACTAACGCATGGTAAATCTGTGGCATTAAAACACATAAGCGACGTGCAAATTCATAATACGTCACTTTAGTGGTTCTTAGGCGACGTACTTTACTATCAGTAGCATAACAAGATTTTATTTGGTTTTTCCCGACGATCGGACTGCCAAATGAAATCTGATACAACTCGAATTTTAAGCATGTACCATAATATACGTACATTTGATATCGAACGGTCAATTAGTCGAAAGGGATTACCACTACCAGAAAAAAGACTTTTTCCGAAGAAATAAAAAAAAATGGCCGACGACTTAAAATTTTCGTCTGCTATTCCCAGAATGGCCGACGATTTTATTTTTCGTCGGTGGAAAAAAAAAATCGTCGGCCATAGTTTGGGAATGGCCGACGATTTTATTTTTCGTTGGTAAAAAAAAAAAAATCGTCGGCTATATTCATATTTTAGTCGACGATTTGGATTTTCGTCGGCTTTTCTCTGAAACATTAGCCGACGAAAAATTTTGAAATTTTGGCCGACGAAATTGACATTTTCGTCGGCTATGATTTTAAAAAAATGACCATATTCCATTTTCTATCACTAACGATAAACCATTGCTTCATCCTTCAAACAGAAAAAAGTCGTGAAATAAGATATGACCAAAATAATGAAATACGTCTATGGTTGAAAAATGACAAGATTCCGATAAAATCTGAGTGTCGAAAGATGCGGTCAAAGGTTTTATTCCTTCGTTTCCCTAATGGTAGCGTTACCTTCGGTAAATATTTTGAGGAAAATTTTTCTACGATTAGTTGCATCTCATCGATTTGAAACTATTATCTGTTGAAGGTCAGGCCAAAAAACATCATTTAGATAGTCCAATTACCATTTCTAAGCGTTTAGAGGTTTGACTGACCCGGTTGACCATTCCGATCGAGCCTTTAACGTTGTCAGATGTAGTTGGATTTTTTTCCATACATGTATTTAATCTTAACGGTGATATCTGACGGTTGGAATAGATTTTGTAAACTTTTAGATTCAAAATCAGAACATATGTATTAATGTTCCTTAACTTGTTTACTAAGTGTTTAAGTGAATGTATAGTTTCAAATAGTTACTATACGTAGAATCTTCAAATGCAAAAATGTTGTGAAATAAGATATGACTGAAATGATAAAATACGTCCACAGTTGAAAAATGACATGATTCTGATAAAATCTGTGTGCCGAATGTTGCGGTAGACTGTTTTTTACTTTCGTTTTCCTATGGGTACGTAGTCTGACGTTCGGTAAATATTTTGAGGATAATTTTTATACGATTAGTTGTGTCTCATCGATTTGAAACTATTATCTGTTGAAGGTCAGGCAAAAAAAAAGTCATTTAGACAGTCCAATTACCATTTCTAAGCGTTTAGAGGTTTGACTCACCCGGTTGACCGTTCCGATCGAGCCTTCAACGTTGTCAGCTGAAGTTGGATTTTTTTCCATACATGTATTTAATTATAACGGTGATATCTGACGGTTGGAATAGATTTTCTAAACTTTTAGATTCAAAATCAGAACATACTCACTAATGTTCCTTAACTTGTTTACTAAGTGTTTAAGTGAATGTATAGTTTCAAATAGTTACTATACGTAGACTCTTCAAATGCAAAAATATTGTGAAATAAGATATGACCGAAATAATGAAATACGTCTACGGTTGAAAAATGACAAGGTTATGATAAAATTTGTGTGCCGAATGTTGCGGTTAACTGTTTTTTACTTTCGTTTTCCTATGAGTAGCCTGACGTTCGTTAAATCAATTTTGTAAAATTTTTATATGATTAGTTGCGTCTCATTGATTTAAAACTATTATCTGTTGAAGGTGAGGCCAGAAACTGATGTAGGAAGGATGACAGCAAACATTGAACAGCAGATTGACCGTTGCAAGTCAAAATCCGGTTTACTGCAGATTTGGCGTCCGGCGTCCGAATGACGATTGTGATACCATTCCGGAAAGGGAACAACGCCAGGAATCAAACTCGTTGCTTTGCTACGATGTGTGGGCCTTTTCGGGCTTTCGAGTTCGTTTAGGGTCTCAAAACGGCAGTTTAATATGTTTTCAAGATTTAAGTTTTCTAATTTGTTTTCGATTCGTTTTGTTTTAATTCCTTGGGCTTTTAGGTTTCCTTGTTAGTTGCCCTAGGGTTTCTTTTCAGTATTTAATCATATTTTATCAAAACCCTAAGAGTTTTCTCTTGATTTCTGGTGGATTCCAGACCTGTTCTTTAGAGTACAACGTTGATTGTACTCTCCATTCATTGAGGGTTCAACGTTGATCAACCCTTCCACACTTCTAATGTGTCAGAAACCGTCGTTTAACTAGACTAATTTCTGTTTTTAAGCGTTTAGAGGTTTGACTTAGTGGTTTGACCTATAGTTTAGCCGACGAAAATTATATTTCGTCGGCTAAACTCTTGCGATCCGCGCCTTTTCATTGTCCGCCGTTGGATGGCTCAGATCCGACGGCTGTTGATCTTCCAAAGTATAGCCAACGATGTTCATAGAATAGCCGACGAAATATTGTAAATCGTCGCCTATTCTCTAAGTTTAACCGACGAAAATTATATTTCGTCGGCTAAACTCTTGCGATCCGCGCCTTTTTATTGTCCGCTGTTAGATGACACAGATCCGACGGCTGTTGATCTTCCAAAGTATAGCCGACGAAATCTTTTAAATCGTCGGCTATTCTCTCTGTTTTAAATCTTTCAGCCTGCCTTTTTTCTCTCCTCCTCCGGAAAAACTCCTCCTCCGCTCTCCTCCGCCGATCTGCGTCTCCAACCCGCCACTCTCCTCCTCCTCCTCCTCAAATCGGCGCCGGCGTCCTCCTCCTTCTTCTCCTCCTCCTCCGGCATCCTCCTCCTCCTCCTCAAATCGGCGCCGGCGTCCTCCTCCTCCTTCCCCTCCTTCTCCGGCCTCCTCCTCCTCCTTTTCCATGGCATAACATAACTTAATTTAATTTAATTTAATTTAGTTGACTATGACTATGCCATCCTCCTCCTTCGGCCTCATCCTCCTCCTCCGACATATTCAGTTGAACCAAAACATAATTTAATTTTTTTTCCCCAAAATTTAAGAATAGCCAACGAAATTGACCTTATTTCGTCGGCTATAACTTTATAGCCGACGATTTTTACCAAATTTCGTCGGCTATAACTTTTATTACCGACGAAAATTACATTATTTCGTCGGCTATTCCTCTTAAAATATTAATATATTCTGACAAAATAACCGACGAAATAGACAAAATCGTCGGCTATATTTAAGAACAAATAGCCGACGAAATTGATTTTCTTCGTCGGCTATAGTTGCCAAAATCGTCGGCCATACTCGAGAATATCCGACGAATTTCGTCGGATATTTTGCCAAGGTTTGGTCGACGAAAATTCATTTTTCGTTGGTGATAATTTTGGAATGGTCGACGATTTCGTTATTTTCGTCGGCCAGTAGTTTTACCGATGACTTATAGCCGACGAAATTTTCGTCGGTAGAAGGAATAGCCGACGAAAATTTTGAATAGCCGATGAAATTTTTTTCGTCAGCTATTCTGTCAAAACTGGTAGTATACTTTGCTAATTGAAAACTCAAGTATCCCCATAAATTGCTTAACCTTTATATTAAGTAAACATAGAAGTTGCGACTTCTTGAAGGCATTATTAGGAGCAGAGCTCCGTCGGTAAAAATGACCGTCGGATGTGACACGTACGTAGAATAAGGGAGATGGTTAAAATTTGAGACGGAACGGGAGTCGATCGGCCTTCCGTTCGGTGAAAAAAACCTAAAACACCACTTATATGCTCTATGGGTGGACCCCATCCGGAATGCCTTTCGGGGGTGAGGTTGCCATTATTCCGACTCTGTGGTCATGCCAATCTCCCGTGTCCTACCCCCTGCAAATAATGGTTTTCGGTGGAAGGCGATCAAAGGGTATTTGTGTGGTAAAAATGCGTTTTTTTTTTGTTTTCCCCACGATCGGACGGCCAAACGAAGTCTGTTACGACTCGAATTTTAAACACGTACCATAATATACGTATATTTGACATCGAACGGCCAATTAGTCGAAAGGGATTACTTTGCTAATTGAAAACTCAAGTATCCCCATAAATTGCTTAACCTTTATATTAAGTAAACATATAAGTTGCAACTTCTTGAAGGCGCTACTAGGAGAAGAGCTCCGTCGGTAAAAATGACCGTCGGATGTGACACGTACGTAGAATAAGGGAGACGGTTAAAATTTGGGACGGAATGGGTGTTGATCGGCCTTCCGATCATTGAAAAAACCTAAAACACCACTAATATGCTCTATGGGTGGACCCCATCCGGAGGACCTTTCGGGGGGTGAGGTTGCCATTATCTCGACTCCGTGGTCATGCCAATCTCCCGTGTCCTACCTCCTGCAATGAATGGTTTTCGGTGGAAGGCGATCAAAGGGCATTTGTGTGGTAAAAATGCATTTTTTTTTGTTTTCCCGATGATCGGACGGCCAAACGAAGTCTGTTACGACTCGAATTTTAAGCATGTACCATAATATACGTACATTTGACATCGAACGGTCAATTAGTCGATAGGGATTACTTTGCTAATTGAAAACATGCAAAAAATATAATACCCAGTACTTACGCGACGCGACGGTATTATATGTCGCATAGAATATAGTAAGCGACGAGTATTCCATTATTTGCGTCGCTAAACCACTGCTTTTCATGATTTTTTTTCCCAAGGTGTAAAGAATTAATACCAGTAGCTTTGCGACGAGAATATAATTTTGCGTCACTTATCATATCCTATGCGACGTATAAAACCTAATTTTGTCGCAAACCTACTGGGTTTTTCTCCAAAGATGCAAAGAATACCAGTGAGTTGGCGACGATGATAGGTTTATCCGTCTCATAGGATATTCTAAGCGACGTCGTTAGTATATGCACGTCGCAAACCTACTGGTTTTGATGTTGGTTTTTTTTTTTAGATATTTTTTTCTTCCAAAAATCTTAATTTTAATTACAAATCGGTCATATATGAAATTAGGGTTTACAAATTATAGTTTACATAAAACATTGAATGAAATGATCAATTTTCATCAGATAGTTCTTCCTCATAATCAGCATAATCATCCTCCCTATCTTCCTCACTTTCGCCTTCATCTTCCTCACTTTGGCACTCATCTTCTTCGTCATCGTCGTCCTCATCATCGTCGAACCCGGTTTGATCGTCATTTTCATCATCCTCGTCATCTTCATCATCCTCGTCCACATTCATATCATTGTAACAGTGAATGGGAACATCTATGTGTGGAAGAGAACCAAAGTCGATTGTGAAACCAGATATAGGGGTGTAAATTGGGATTGAATCCGCGGTAGGTTCTTGATAGGGTTCATCAACTTGATTCCTCTTAGCAAGTTTGTTACTTTCATCCCTTGCAAGTGTGCTATCACTGTACGTACCTCTATGTGACATCATATTAACGACTTTCCAAGGTTCACCAGTCTTCGGGTCATCTAGATAAACACTTGTCTTGCCGTGGCGGCAAGAATAAATGGTCTTTCCTCATACCAACTGGTAGTCGTGTCCACTGATAAAAAACCGTGGTCTAACTTTACGCTACTAGAAACGGTAGGGTCAGTATTGTACCATTTACACTTGAACAAAACAACCCGCATGGCATCTGAATATACTAGTTCGACAACTGCTTCAAGAATTCCGTAGTATGCGATGCCTTCTGCCTCTAAAATGACACCACCATTTTGAGTCTTCAATTTCTGGTCTCGCTGCCACGTGACAAACTTAACTCCATTCACATAACATTGTGAATAAATACTGTGTGCTTGAGGACGACATGCCAAAATGTGTAGTTCAGGCGTATAAAAATGACTTCCTTCTCGGTGCAGCTTAATGATCTGAAACATTAATATAAACCATTAGTGCAATGTAATATAAATAAGAAATACTGTATATATTGATGCCAATATAGTGATTGTATACCCAATCTTCAAAGTAGGGAAGAAAGCTCTGAATACGTTGTTCATCATTTGAATTTGGATATGTTTGAATCCATTGCTCTTCAAACTCCTCAATGAACTGTGCCGCTTCTGTACAGTGCTCCATCACATTCCAGTGAGCCTCATACAGTTCTTGCCTACTTAAGCGAGCATTTGCTACGTAACCTTCGGGTTTCACGAGTTTGGAAACAACAGAGATATTGAATAGAGGTTCATTGGTGATGTTTGCATCTCCTGTAGCATCAGCAAGATAAAAACTGCAGTATGACACACACTCATGTGCAATGTATTGCTCAGCAATACACCCTTCTGGGAAACGTGTGTTTCTAACAGTCTTTTTATAGTCCCCGAGTTGCCTGTAAAATATTATAGTTAGTACAATACATATAAATGATTGTGTACATAAAATGACAAAAATAACGCAGCACCTTTCCATGGGAAACATCCAGGTAAAATGTATTGGGCCGGTAAGCATAACCTGTTCGGGAAGGTGAATCATGAGATGAACCATGATGGTAAAGAAAGCGGGAGGAAAGATCCTTTCCAATTTACAAAGAATCATAACAATTTCTAGCTTCATTTGGCGGACGTCCTCTTTCTTCAACTCTCTAGAACATAATTTCTGAAACCATCTGGACAGCGCTATTAACGGCTCAACGACACTAGTTGGCAAATATGGACGGATAACCACTGGAAGAAGACGTTGGAGCAGTACATGGCAGTCATGCGTCTTCAATCCATAAAACTTTTTATCATCCACGTTGACCTTACTCTTCAAACTTCCTGCATAACCATAAGGATATTGAGCATTTTTAATCCATTCAAAAATCTCGCTCTTTGCCTCAGGGAGAACTGTATACGGTGCTTGATGTACTTTTTCTTTTCTTTTACTTGACCCGAGTTTGAATTTCTTCCACAGCTTCTTCCGTATCCCTAATTGTTGCAGACCTTCACGAGCTTTTGGATCGTCCTTGCTCGTTCCTTCGAGACTGAAAATGGTTCCACTGATGTTGTCGTACACATTCTTCTCAATGTGCCTGACATCTAAGGTATACCTTATTCTCGATGTGCTCCAGTACGGTAGCTCCTAAAATATACTGACATGAGTCCAACAGAGTTTCTCTCTAGTTGCTCTGGGCTTGAACTTGGGATGCAAACTCTGAACAGGGTAGTCATGAGAGAGGATACTGCTATAAATATCATCCCCAGACCAAGAGCGTGGTGCTTCCCTTAACTCAACCTTCCCATTAAACTTATCTGCTGCTCGACGCCACGGATGCGTCTGGGGTAGCCATCTGCGGTGACCCTGGTATGCCATTCTCCCTGTCAAGTTGTTTGAATCAACATCTTCCAAACAAATGGGACATGATTTGTAGCCTTTTGTCTGGATGCCTCCCAACATCCCTAATCCGGGAAAGTCGCCAATGGTCCACATCACTTCTGCTCTCATTATGAATGAGTTTTGCTCATATCGGTCATAAGTCCGAACTCCAGTACTCCACAACATCTTTAGCTTATCGATCAATGGTCTCATAAACACATTCAAACACTTTCCTGGAGACTTTGGACCGGATATTAACATAACAAGTATGTTAAACTCATTTTTCATACACATTAAAGGAGACAAATTGTAAAGCATCGCCACAATAGGTCAAGTGCTGTGAGAAAGACCGGTTGCACCGTAAGGATTGAACCCGTCTGTAGCTAGTCCAAGGCGCACATTCTTAATGTCGTTGGCAAATTCTGGAAAGTCCTTATCAAACTCTTGCCATGCTTCTCCATCTACCGAGTGTTTAAGAAAATCTGGATCTGAAATCATTTCCCTGTGCCACCGCATTTCCTTTGCTGTGTGTGGCGACATATATAGGCGTTGCAACCTGGGTGTTAGAGGGAAGTAACGAACCTTTCTTACAGTAACCCGTGTACCCTGTTCAGAATATATTCATCTTGACTCCTTGCATTTGGGACACTTGGCCAGATCTGCATTCTCTTTGTAAAACAACATTTACAATCATGCTCGCATGCCTGGATGATCTCATAACCCAGACCCATGTTTTTTAGGATCTTTCTTACAGATCGGTATGAATCAGGATACTTGTTTCCACGAGGAAGTATTTGCTTGATGTACTCACAGTTATCATCAAAACTTTTGTCTGACCATCTATTATGTATTTTTATCTTAATTGCTTTAAGGATGGTAGTTAAAACAGTTTCATCACTACCATCATACAACAGAGTATGAGCTTCTAATAAAAGCCTGTTATATTTCTCATAAGCATCTCTGGCAATAGGGTCTAAATCATCGACATCATTTCCATCATTTAAACCATCAACATTCTCTGTCTGAAAAAATCTATCAAGATATGTAAAAACATCATACAAAATGTCCATACTGGGGTTTACAACATTATCAGAACCCACATTACCACTACAAGAGGTCATCTTCTCAAGGTATTATTGTCTCTGCTCATACAATGAAGGAATGGTTGCAGCCTCACCGTGATATGTCCATGTAGTGTAATCACTTTTCATACCGTTCTTCCTCAAGTGCGTACACATCTCATCAACTGTTAACCTCCGCTTTTGCAACAAACAACGTTTGCACGGGCACCTGTGCAATTCTTTCTCATTACTGCTGTTCTGTCTGACAAACACACAGAAATCTATTATCCCCTGAATGAACTTCGGATCACCTCTAGATAACTCCATCCACTTATGAAAAAACATAAAAATTCCACAAATTTAGCAAACAACAACATAAACATTACATATATTCTTCACTTTATTCCTCAAGTGCACGAATATCTAACAACCTAGTGTGCGCTCAAGGAACAATATAGAGATCCTGTCGAAATCAATACCCAAAACCAAAAACTGCATGAAGTGCAAGCACGCTCGACAAAGTCATGTTCTCCCAAACTGTCCAAAAAAGGGACAATTCGAGAATCAAATGTCCGTGTTTGATTCTCGAACGGGAATGCTAAGCTAAAAACAAACCAGTGAATGCAAGAGTTAAATCACTCTCACATGCTCATCCGGATAATAAACATAGATGTATCAATTAATAAAAAACGAGAAAACACTAATGGTTTTCATATTTACACACAAATCATCATAAGTTCACTAAAACTTACACATAATTCATCATATACAAAATTCAAACCAACAATATAGACACTAAATTCAACTTATCTAACACAAATATGGAGCAAAAACAAAAAAATTAACACTAAATTCTTCATATATTCAAGAACCAACACTAAAAATAACACAAAATACATAAAACACAAAATCCAAACCAAGATTTGAACTTCCAAATTCAACCAATCTAACACAAAAATGGTGAAAAAACCAACAATCAACACTAACTCCATCATATATTCAAACACCCAACACTAAACACAAAACATATTTAATACCAAATCCAACTCAATATTTCAAACTGTAAATTCAACCTATCCAAATCAAATATGATGATTACAATGAAGAGGAGAGATTACACTAACCTACAAAGCAATTTGAAGAGAAGACCCAAGCTTTGGACCTTGAAATTGACAAAATCAGCCGTTTCTGATGTTTTTGACAGCAGCACAGCTTTTCTTCCGTTTTTTCTTCAACTTCTGGGTTCTGTTGAAGACGAGGAATTATAACAGATTATAAAACATTTAAGCGACAGACTTTATCAAAGGAACATGCACCACCACCACCTTCACAAACTCAGGAGAACCAACTTTCACAGGAACACCTACTTGACCTTCTGTTGTTTGTGGGAAGTTCCCATCCCTTTGGAGTTGAGGTAGAATCGCCTGGCCATATTATCGGTCCCATGTCAGATCTAGAAGTTGAGTATGAACTGTCTGTGTCTGTTGAATTGCTAATATATTTTGTTAGTCCAAATTGTGGTGACCAGAAACCAATTCCTCTTGCCGCTTCACCATTCAAATTCACTATTTCGAACAACGAAGATTGTAACTGCCCATTGGAAAAACTGAAATCTCCCGCAAGGCCTCTAAACCTAATACTTGATAATTAGTTAGAAAGTTTACGACCACTCGGAGATACCCTAAGAATTTCGAGATCTGTTGATGAGTTAATGGAAGCAGCTGTGGTTTGGGAGCCAAAGACTGATCTGGTAGTGCCAGCATTCTCAACTGCCATGGCTAATGCGTAAGCAGCATCATAAGCCCAGAGTCCAAACACATCCAACTCAACATTAATGATGGTTGGGTTTTCATGTTGGAACTGCCTTTTCCAAAGACTTCTAAAATCAATAAGCTCCTCAGTCTTTGGCACGTAAGTTCTCACCCCCAGTGCCCCTTGCGTTGAGTTGATGATTGAAGTACTTGTTGAACTCAAGTAATTAGTTAACCCATTGGTCATGATCCAAACGTAGCCTTCCTTCATCATCTCTATCTCATCTGCTTTGGCGAAAAGCTGAGACCCTAGCGAGAGGGACATATGCACAATGAAGACTCTAGTTTGCATTGTCATCAACTTATAAAGCTCCTGAGCAAGTTGGTCATCTGTGGCTGTAGGAGGTATGGCACTTCTGTAAGGGACACGGACTCGAACGTCTTGCAAGGCATCCACTAAGGAAGGTAGCACCCCCTCCCCGTAGGCATTTTGAACATAGATAGGTATAGCTACTCTCCATCCAAAAGCTTTGATAATTGCACTAATGGCTTTGACTTGAGAGGAATCAATTTGTGCAGCTCGGAAAAAATACGAACTTTGAAGGGAGGCAAGGGAAGGGCTTGTTGCTGAAAATGATATTATGGGCACCTGAGCTTTCTCTCCAAGATCAATTATAAAGTTTGCTTGCATCGATGATTTGGGTCCTATTATTTCTTCCACATGCACATTCTTTATCAGGTCGAAAGCTGTGTTTAATCAATAGAAGAAAAACAATGACTAAGAACTATATATTGAAACCAAGGTTTTAAAAGGCTAAGGCGTAGCCGAGGCGTTGCCAAGAGAGCCTTACCGCCTTAAGCTTTGAGGCGTATAAGGCGTGAGCCTCACGATATATATTAATAATCATTTATATGTGTATAAAATACATATATTATATCAATGATCAGTTCAAATTAACATGTATATGAATAATTTCCAATATTTGATAGTTATCATCTACTTAATAGTAGAGTTATTATCTATTAGTAATTCAAACGTTATCAAACGAGAAGAAACTATAGATGACATCTTCTTCTTCAACCATTCCACATCCTTCTTCAACCATTCCACATCCTGTTCTTTTCCCTCTCTATCACGACCAACTCGTACTTCCTTTCCTCCTCACTATCACCAACATATGTTTTGAAAATCAGTATCTGCAGGTCGGTTTGTCTTCCCTACAACGCCAGAATGCATGAGTGAGACGAGGAAGAGAAAGCTGGAGGAGCTTCCCAGCCGGTTGTTAATTCCTAGGTGCTCTTTGGTTGAATGAGCCTGTGTCAATTTAAGTAGTTTATGGTTCTGATACAATATATACTTGCACTAATGATCTTCTCAGAAGTTTTCTGCATCAAATGTGGATTGTCTTTGCAGTAAAAAAAAAAAAAAAAAACTTCGGGCGTAAGCCTAGAACGCCTTAAAACCCGCCTTTTGCGCCTTTGACGCCTTGAGCTGCGCCTTGGGCGCCTCTGCGCCTAGGCAGCCAAGGCTCAGGTTTTTTGAGTTACGCCTCGCGCCTTTTGCGCCTTGAGGCGCGCCTCAGGCGCGTTTTTTAAAACATTGATTGAAACTATTAAGCAAAATGAAGCATGCACCCAAATTGAAAGGAGAGGATGTTAGAGAAACCTGCGGCAGCGGTATCCACAACTTCACCTCTAGCTCGAGTCCTTAATGCTCAAACCCAGTCTCGTCTTAGACAGACGATGAGAAAGATAGAAGTCCGAAATCGCCATCTTAATGCAGCTCAACCAAACTTTGGTATTCAGTGAATTATCAAGGTCAAGAACCACACCCACATTAACTGTGATGCTTGTGTTCTCTCCCATTGCCATGACAAAGGAAATAGTTGAACAAAGAATCAAGAAGTAAGAGCAACCAGGTTTGGATGGTTTCCTGTTCTCCATGATCGTTTCTTTTGCAAGCTATTGGATGATGCTATTCGATGATCAGCTGTGAAGAAACTTATATGAAATGAATGGTATGGCTGACCAAAATACCACACAGTGCGCTGACTGTAAGTAACGCGAAATTTGGAATAAAATACATAAGGAAAATGATTTGTGGGCCTAAAATTTGGGGCCTCAATCATAGGTGGCATACCATGTCACCTACACAAGTCACCAATTAAAAAAATCATGTTATGTCAATCTTAACTAAAAAGACAATCTTGTCATTCCCAATCCAACAACTCTATAAAAAACATATTTTTACAATTGTTTTCTCTTCTCTTTTTCAATACGATAATACTTAGATTTCAACTCTAAATATAATGCGAAAATTCAATATTTTTAAAAACATACTTGTTAAAAAATGTGAGTTCATATATATATATATATAAAATAATTCTAAGAAAAAACAATTTCGTCAAAGAAATTAATATACATAATTAATATATATATATATATATATATATATATCTAATTCGTCTAAAAGAAATTCAATAGAGATTATTAGATATATTTAAATTAAAATTCATTTGAAAAAGTCAAAATATTAAATTAGATCTACAAAGATGGAAAGAAAATATATCAATATATAAATTAAATTGAATCAACTTAATTAATCTCATTAATGTCATTGATTTACCTCTCAATCTAAAATAAAATATAAAATATTAAAATTGGTATTACAAGATTATGATTTGACAATATATAATACGTGGAATTGAAAATAAGAATTTGTGTTTGCTTATATGACATGACACATAGAATTGAGGCCACAAATCTTAGGCCTCTATGAGGCCCCTATCAGTGTCCAATACATAATTATCTAAAACGATGTCTTTTTATAGTTTATCTCTTTATAATGCATTGGAGTATCTCAGTGGAGAATAGAAAGTCTACTATCTGCAAATTGTGTTTACCTTGACCGAATCAATGCATACGTTATGATCGATATTTGTGTATGCCATACTATAACCTCCAAAAAAGAATTACATGTAGTCCGATTATTAAGTTGTTTTTTTTAATTCCAGAGTACTCGATCTGGAAGAAGCATGGGGGAATGAAATATATCAGCGTCATAGTCAAGACTGAAGAAGGTTAACAATGATAAACAACTGGAGCAACTTGTAACATGCAGTTTTAAGGTCGAGCAGGCATGCATGCTTGTAAGATCACCATTCTGCAAAAGGGTGACTCTACTCAGCTTCCAAGCTATTTCCATGGTGCAAAAACCTCGGTTTAATTAACTAGATCTTCTAAATCTGGGAAAGAATTATTCCACATTTCTCGGAGAGGAGAGTTCAAGCATATGAACGAAGTCAGGTCTAACTTGTTTAATATGTTTTGTACTGTTTTATACTTTTATTTTATGGATTTGACGGGCTCAACATTTGGATAATCAATATATGTACTCTTGAACAATTCATCAAGAATCTCTTGATCGAGAGATGAGAGCACATATGAGATAATGAGAACTACAATTAATCTTCAAAGGTCTGGAAGTCAAAAATTTCGTTTTGGCTACCTTAATCAAAGCTTGAATATGTACGTGTGGACCTATCAAAATAGGCACTAGACCAGTTGAATATAACACAATTATGGGAGAATAATTTTCAGATTATAATTCATGTCACAGTGGAGGCTATATATACTGATACAAGATGTACAAACCTTACGTACTATGTACTACATGTACTACACATATAGAATAAGAAAGCAATAACAAGTTTATTTACATTCCTAAACTAACTCCATGACTCACGCTAACACTCCCCCTCAAGTTGGCGCATATACATCAACCATGCCTAACTTGCTAAGTGAGTCATAAAAGGCCTTCTTAGAAACTCTTTTTGTGAGTATATCAGCAAGTTGCTCTTCTGTAGGGACAAAGGGAAAGCTAATTATCTTAGCATCTAGCTTCTCCTTTATAAAGTGACGATCAACCTCCACGTGTTTAGTACGATCATGTTGCACAGGATTCTGTGAGATGTCAATGGCTGCCTTGTTATCACAATACAACTGCATAGCACACTTGGGCTTAACTCCCAAATCTCGTAACACATTTTTCAGCCATAACAACTCGCACACTCCATGAGCCATACCTCTATATTCTGCTTCAGCACTAGACCGAGCCACCACCTTTTGCTTCTTACTCTTCCAAGTAACAAGATTACCTCCCACAAAGGTAAAATATCCTGATGTAGACCTCCGATCTGTAATATTTCCAGCCCAGTCTGCATCTGTAAAACCAGAAACCTCAAGCATATTGTTGTGTTTAGAAAACATTACTCCTCTCCCAGGAGTTGACTTCAGGTACCTCAAAATTCTCACAACAGCATCCATGTGATCTACACTGGGATTATGCATGAACTGGCTCACCACACTTACTGCATATGCAACATCAGGTCTGGTGTGTGTCAAATAAATCAGACGTCCAACTAACCTCTGATAACGAGGCTTGTCGGTAGGTACCTGATCAGGATACTCTGCTAATCGGTGATTCTGCTCAATAGGAGTGTCAATTGGAGTACAATCCAACATACCTGTCTCTGCTAATAGATCAAGTATATACTTCCTCTGACACAGATAAATGCCCTCACTCCCCCTGGCTACCTCAATGCCCAAGAAGTACTTGAGTGCACCTAGGTCCTTCATCTCAAACTCTGTGGCTAGCTGTTTTTGCAATCTATCTATCTCAACAGTATCATTACCAGTAACAACCATATCATCAACATAAATGATCAGAGCTGTTACCTTCCCTTGTTGATGTCTGAGAAACAACGTGTGATCTGAGTTACTCTGCTTATAACCAATCTTCCTCATGAACTGTGAAAACCTTCCAAACCAAGCACGAGGTGATTGTTTAAGACCATACAAAGACTTTCTCAATCTGCACACAAAGTTACCTGAAGGAGCAGTTTTATATCCAGGTGGAAGATCCATATACACTTCCTCCACAAGTTCTCCATGAAGGAAGGCATTTTTGACATCAAACTGTTTAAGAGGCCAGTTTAAGTTAGCAGCAAGAGAGAGCAATACCCGGATAGTATTCATCTTTGCAACTGGTGCAAATGTCTCATCATAGTCAATGCCGTATGTCTGAGTGAATCCTTTTGCCACCAGGCGTGCTTTATATCGACTCACTGACCCATCTGGATTATGCTTCACTGTAAACACCCAGCGACATCCCACAGCCTTCTTTCCATGTGGTGGGGATATAAGCTCCCAAGTATTGTTCTTCTGTAATGCTTCCATCTCCTCATCCATTGCTTTCCTCCATTTTGGATCTCCCAACGCATCCTGCACTTTGTTAGGTACTGACACATCAGATATTTGATTCACAAATGATTCATATGACTTAGACAATCTCTTGGTAGACATAAAATTTGTCACTGGATACTTAGCTTTAGCTTGAAGGGTAGGTTCATACTTTTTTGCTGGTTTACCCCTAGTAGACCTATTTGGTAACACATATTGTCTACTATTAGCATCACTAGTATTAATCCCAATAGAATCACTAACCTCAGATTGAAGATCTTCTGTACCAGGGAGACATGAGTCAGGGGTATTAGTAACAGTAGGCAAGGCAGGAAAGGCAGCTTCTGGTACCTGTCTATCAGCCTCTGTAACAGCAGGCAAGGCAGGAGAGGCAGCTTCTGGTACCTGTCTATCAGCCTCTGATTCCTGAACCTCAGGGGTAACTGGTGCATGTGAAGCTGATGCATCAGTAACCTCAGTAACCTCAACTGAATGACCTATCTCCCCCTCTCCATGATACAGCTCTTCAAAATATGAATGCTCCCCCTGAAGAGCAGTATCAGAAGAGGTGTAATAGCTCATGTCCTCAAAGAAAGTGACATCCATAGTGACATAATACTTCCCAGTAGGTGGATGGTAGCACTTATATCCTTTCTGATGTCCCCCATAGCCAACAAACACACATTTCAGCGCCCGGGCATCCAACTTACTTGACCTTTGACTCTTTGGTATATGGACGAAAGCAACACAACCAAAAACACGAGCAGGGAGATTATGAAAGGAAGATAAAGTGACATAAGAAGCCAGTACCTCAAATGGTACCTTTCCCTGGAGGACACTAGATGGAAGACGATTAATAAGATGGGTAGATGCGATGATAGCATCACCCCAGAGATCCTTAGGACAATGTGCACTGAAAAGAATACAACGAGCCATATCAAGTAAGTGGCGATTTTTCCTTTCAGAGACCCCATTTTGTTCAGGTGTGTAAGGACATGTTTTCTGGTGGATAATCCCATGTGTTTGTAGAAAAGACTGAAAAACACGGTTCACATATTCCCCCCCATTAGCAGAACGAAGAACTTTAATGTTTGCATTGTACTGTGTTTGGACTTCAGAAAGGAAGGCTTGAAAAGCCGGAAAAACCTCATCCTTAGTTTTAAGAAGAACAACCCAAGTAAAACGTGTACAATCATCTATAAATGACACATAATATCGCATACCAGACACAGTAGGTTCCTTTGAAGGTCCCCAAACATCAGAATGGATTAATTCAAAAGGAACGACACTTTTATTAGAAATACGAGGTGAATAAGTTGAGCGATGACTCTTACCCAAAACACATGTTTCACAATGTAAGACTGACTCGTCCACACCAATAAACAAAGAAGGCATGGATTTTTTCATAACACTAAAAGATGGATGCCCTAAGCGACGATGCCATAACCAAACTTCACCTAGCCTGTCAGAAGTTGACATTAAAGCGGTCCGTGGCTGTGCTCCTGGTTTTTCCCCGGTATATGTCTGGTCCAGACGAAACAGCCTGCCCCTCAAGTACCCCCGACCTAGTAACTCCCCAGTGAGAAGATCCTGAAAAATCACATACATAGGAAAAAAGGTCACAGAGCATTTGGATTCAACATTCAACTGTGGGACAGATATCAAATGATGAGATAAAGCAGGCACATATAACACATTTTGTAGTACTATTGTGGGAGTGATACGAACTGACCCCTTTCCTAACACAGGGAAGGCTTCACCATCATTAGTAACATATGGTACTGGTGGAGAGGATAACTCAGTAAAATAAGATTTGTCATAAGTCATATGATCTGAAGCACCTGAATCAATAATCCATGTATCACCACCAACAAAGCTAGAAATATTGAAGGCCATACCTATCTTACCACGACCAGCCACCGATGCTGTGGGTGTAGCGCCTTCTGCTGTATGATGGTCATGTCCGGATACACCATAGATGTCTGGTTCTTGGACCAACTGGATAGCTGCTTTCGCTCTAGGATGGTAAGTATGCCTCTTAGGTCTGGTGTGGGTACAACTTCCAACAAGTCTCACGAGGATGGTCACCCTTGCAATAAGAGCAAGGGGGACGAGGTTGGTCCCCAAAGCCTGGTGGCGGTCCTTGCCTGTGGAGTGGAACTGAACTAGATTGCTGAAGGAGTGGTGCTGGTGCTTTCGCTTGAATAGTGAGACTAGAGACTTCATGTTGTGCTTGAGTAAGACTTTCCTGCTGAGACTCATCCTTACGGATGTATGTGAAAGCTGTAGTCAAACTAGGAGGTTCTGTCATTCTGAGCAGCTCTCCCTTGGCACTGTTATGTTTTGCATCAAGGCCTTTCAGAAAGTGGTGAACTCGCTCAAGCTCTTTTTCCTTCAAGTACCAAACAAGATCCTCCTGATTCTTGATCTTGCAAGGACGTTTTGCATCAATTTCAGCCCAAATGTTCTTCAGCTTGGTGAAAAACTGTGCCACTGGCTGCCCATTCTGTTGCATTGCTGAAGCAGTGCACATCAACTCATGAACCTGTATAAAATCTGATTCATTAGTATATAAGTCCTCCAACGTCTTCCAGATCGCCTTAGCTGTGTCACATTGTTCCACCATATCAACTATGTCCTCATTCATGGCCTTGTATAAAACTGACATCACAAGACCATCATCATCTTCCCACTTAGTGTAGGCAGCAACATCACTTTCACTAGGGACCTCAATAGCCCCAGTTACATGCCCCATCTTGTGCATCCCTCGGAGATGAGCAGTCATGATTTTCTTCCATTTTCGGAAATTGGTTCCATTGAGTTTGGCACCCCCAAAGGAACCACTTTCAGAATTCTTGACAGATACTTCAAGTGTCTGAACATCTTTCACCTGAGAACTTTCATCTCCAGAACCCATTGCAACACAAATACCAAATAGGAGTAATTTATGGAGCAAAAAACAATAAAGGACTGAACCTGCGCCTGGTGCACTTGCACTGTCGGTGCAATGGAGCTGAGAGTGAATAGAGCAGCAGGAATCGGGTCGGGCCGAGCAGGATCGGGTCGGGCCAAGCAGAACCGGGTCGGGCCGAGCTGAATCGGGTCGGGCTGAAGGTTCCTTGAGAGAACCCTAGCTGAGAGGCGGGAGAGGGTGACGCCGAGAGCAGACGAGGGTGACGCCGGAGAAGACGAGGGTGACGCCAGAGAAGACGAGGGTGACGCCAGAGAAGACGAGACCCGGAGAGATTGAGGCCGGATCGGAGACGTCTGGTGGTGCGGGTTGAGCGGCCGGACGAGATCTGGAGGTGAGCAGATGCGCCGGTGGGTGGCGCCTGAGGTTGTAGAAGATGCGCCGGTGGGTCGAGCACAACGTCGGACAGGGAAGACGAAGGCAGAGGACCGGGTCGAACGGATCCGGCCGAGCCTGAAGCAGAAGCAACGGTGCCGACGAGGCAGTTGTCGGCAAAGGTATGCAGGAACAAGGGTGCCGACGAGCTGTTGTCGGCAAAAATATGCAGAAAAACAATTTCTCTTCTTTTCCGACGAGGATGTTTTCCCAAGTCCGAACAGCACGAGGAAGAGGAGCAGACTTGGATGAATAATACCTTTGACTGTGGGAGAAAAGTCAAAGAAGGCTTGTGGGAGAAAAAGGCCAACGGCAGATCTTGGGAGAAAAGTCAGACAAAGGCCAATGCCGAACACTTCTAATAAAGTTGAGACAATAAACCCTAACAATGGGGTTTACTTGACAATAAAGAATAAATCAACTTCACAAGTCTGACAGAGCACCAACGCCAGACGAGGAATTGCAGCGGAAAAACAAAGAGACAAAGTCCTTTCGGATCTTTGCTCTGATACCAAGTTGAATATAACACAATTATGGGAGAATAATTTTCAGATTATAATTCATGTCACAGTGGAGGCTATATATACTGATACAAGATGTACAAACCCTACGTACTATGTACTACATGTACTACACATATAGAATAGGAAAGCAATAACAAGTTTATTTACATTCCTAAACTAACTCCATGACTCACGCTAACAAGACCATCTTCTAAATTTCGTTATGAATGCGATTATGAGAGGACATGCTGATTAGTTACAAGATCAGCTATGCTCCTGGCTAGAGATGCATGATAATATGGAAGTACCTACTATAGCTATCTATTCTTTGTGTTAGTTATAGCCAAACCTGGTTTGTAACCGCTCCCAAATTTATTGAGAAATTCGTCCAAAGCTCCTTGTGTTTCTCATGTTCTCTTCTCCAAAGCTCCTTGTTTGCCATATCTGTGTGATCCGAGCTTCCTCTGTAAACCAAATACTGTATGTTCACAATACAAATAGATCATATGCATAACCATAATCGCTAGACTTTAAGCTTTGAGTAAACTTACCATCATTATGAATCATAGCTCCTTCCATTGATATAAACCTGAAACACAAAAGTACTAGGCAAGGCCTTCTGTTAGTCACCACAATAAGCTTCTCAATGGACAGAACGTACGCTATGTCTCGTGGTGATAACAGGGACCAATACCATCTATTTATATAGAATCATTAACACTAAAGAGTCCTCCCATTAAGGACATTTCTTGAGAGTTAAGTCTTCTAATTAGATTCCTGATACAATACTGATTAGTTGTCTTACTTCTAGACTATGAATAGGATTCCTTACAATAATGATCTAATACACGAAATCATTATTAACCGGATATAGTTCTGTATTTGTTTCCATGTAGAAGTAGATATTGTCATTAAGTATAATTATCATTTAATATGTGATAAGTCCATATTGATCTAACAATCTCCCACTTGGACTATCACTTGCCATAAATGATAACTCGCACCTGAGAATGACAACATCTGCTCTACCTACTGTAGTGCGCGCCGGAAAACAAATGAACCTAAAATCCCTTCACAACATGGTCAAATTACAGTCACTTATGCAGAGCAAGAACCAAGTTACACTTTGACAAAAATGCAGAGGTTCTGTACCACAACACAAGCTTCTGTAATCCACATATGTCAATCATGCAGTATTGAAATATATGTTAATGTGTATTGACAAGTAAAAACATATATCAAGTCTTACTTTATGTTCTTAAAACCAGAACTCAAGCAAATTTCCTGAACACTAATAATCTTAAATTTGCTTGTACTGTAGTATAATGCTAAACATGAATGAGATCATCTGATAGCAAGTATATATATGACTGGAACTTTAAAACAATAATTTCAGAACAAAACATAAAGCTGCAGCAATACAAAATTCTAAAATACCTCAAAATTTAATTATAAAAACTATCATTACAAAACTAAATTTGAACTGATATCACAACCAAAAACACAAGAACTCAGAAAACAAAATATTTTTAAGTTTGCTCCTACTGGTCCTAACTCCCACTGAACCTAAGCATCTAACTTTGGAAGAATTCCAATGCTTTCTGCATGCTTCTTGAATACCTTCACTGGTAGTGCTTTGGTGAAAGGGTCTGCAAGCTGTGAATTAGTGTTTATATCCAAAACAGTTACCTCACCATACTTGACTCTTTCTCTAACACTATAATATTTCAAGTCTATGTGTTTTGAGTTGCTGGACCTTTTATTGTTCTTGCTAAAGAACACAGCAGCCTCATTATCACAGTATATGACAAGTGCATCAGCCACAATGTGACTCAATACTTTAGTCTGCTCTAGGAAATTCGTAATCAAGAGCCCTTCACACATTGTTTCATATACTGCAATATATTCAACTTGTATGGTGGAGGTTGTGATCAAGGTTTGCTTCATTGTTTTCCAAGCAACTGCTTCACCTGCCAACATGAACACATAACCACAAGTTGACTTGTTTGAGTCAGGAAAATTCCCTGCAAAATCAGAATCTGAGAAACCAACAAGTTTCAGATTCTCAACTCTTCTGTACACAAGCATGTGACTCTTTGTTTTCTGTAAATATCTCAGAACTTTCTTTCCAGCCACCCAATGTTCTGGTCCTGGATTTGATTGAAATCTTGACAGCATTCCAACTGCAAATGTCAAATCTGGTCGAGTACAGACTTGAGCATACATGAGACTTCCAACAAGTCTAGCATATGGTTTTGTTTTCATGTTTTCTTTCTCAGCTTCACTTTGTGGACACTGACTCTTAGTGGGTTTATCACCCTTAGACATGGGAACCTCTCCATTTGAGCGCTTTTCCATCCTAAATCTTTTAAGAACTTTAGTAATGTAATTTTGCTGAGATAATCCCAACAACTTTTGTGCTCTATCTCTTTTAATTTCTATTCCTAGTACATATATAGGATGCTTCACCTAAATCTTTCATGCTTTGACAGAAAGCTCTTGGTATCTTTAAGCAGCTTGAGATTGCTGCTGGCCAAAAGTATGTCATCCACATAAAGTACTAAGAATATAAATTGGTTCCCTATTGTTTTTAAATAAATGCACTCGTCCACTAGATTTTCAGTAAAGCCAAAAGAAGAAATTACTGAATCAAATTTCTTATACCACTGCCTAGAACCTTGTTTTAGACCATATATAGATTTTCTTAATCTACAGACTAAGTTCTCATTTCCAACTTCCATAAATCCTTCCGGTTGCTTCATGTAGATTACCTCCTCAAGCTCTCCATTTAAAAATACTGTTTTGACATCCATCTGATGCAGCTCCATGTCATAATGTGCCACCAATGCCATGATAATCCTGAAGGAGTCTTTACATGAGACTGGAGAAAATGTCTCAGTGTAATCAATACCCTCCTTTTGTGAGAATCCTTTTGCCACTAGCCTTGCTTTATGCCTCTCAATATTTCCAGTTGCATCTCTCTTGGTTTTATAAACCCATTTGCAACCTATTGGCTTCTGTCTAGGATTAGGTTCAACTAATTCCCAGACTCCATTCTTCTCCATAGACTCAATCTCAGCTTGCATGGCCACCTGCCACTTGTCAGAATCTTGACTTGCTGCTGCTTGATCAAAATTTGTTGGATCATTGTCTTCTACACAGTCTTCATTAATGTCTGCTTCAGCCAAGTAGACAATGTAATCACTATCTTCCCCCCTAAATTTTGATTTTCTAACTCGTTTGGATCTTCTAAGTTCATGATTAAGATCATTTTGTGGCTCTATAATGTGAGGTGCTACAGCAGTTGGTTCTGCTGCAGCTAGTTGCTCATCAATTTGCATTTCCTGATCAATTTCTTGATCTGCTGCATTTTGATTTTCTATAATGATGTCATCTGCTATTTCTTTATTTTCAAAAGGCAAAACATTTTCCCAATCCTCATCAGTCACAATTTCTTCAAAATCTAAGGATAAATCCTCATATTCTGTATTGTGAACTTTTTCATTTAAGAATTTGACTTGATGAGTTTCAAAAATTCTAGGCTTATGTTTAGCAGAGTACAGCTTATAGCCCTTAGATTTTTCTGGATAACCTATGAAATAGCAGCTTATGGATTTGGGATCAAGCTTGCTCAAGTTTGGATTATAAATCCGAGCTTCTGCATGACAGCCCCATACATGACAATGGTAAAGACTTGGTTTTCTACCACACCATAATTCAAAAGAAGTTTTCTCAATGGCCTTACTAGGTGTTCTGTTGCAAATGTAATTTGCAGTTTTCAAGGCCTCTCCCCATAAGAATTTTGGCAAGCCAGTTGTACACATCATACATCTAACCATATTTAGAAGGGTTCTATTCTTTCTCTCTGCAACACCATTCTGTTGTGGATTATAGGGTGTTGTATATTGAGCTTTAATTCCATGCTCTTGTAAATACAAGGCAAATGGACCCTTCTGTTGACATTTTTCTGTATATTTTCCATAAAATTCCCCACCTCTATCTGATCTTACTGTTTTGATTTTTCTCTCTAGCTGATTCTCTACCTCAGTCTTGAAGATTTTAAAAGCTTCAAGTGCTTGAGATTTTTCTGATAGTAAAGAAACATAACTGTATCTAGAGAAATCATCAATGAACGTAATGAAATACACATTACCACAGATAGTTTGATGTTTAAATGGACCACAGATATCAGTATGTATGAGTTCTAGTAAGTTTTGGCTTCTAACTGCAGTCTTCTTTCTTTTATTTGTCATTTTCCCCTTAAAGCATTCCACACAAAGATCAGAAAAATCCAATTCATTTAGGATATTGTTTTTAACCAGAATTTTCAGTCTCTCTTTTGAAACATGGCCGAGTCTTCTATGCCATAAATATGCAGACTTTTAATTTTGTTTGGTTCTTTTAACACCAATCAAGGCATTAGTACTGTTAGTGTTTTCTTTTTCAACAAGAGAAATCTCTTGTTGAGACATAGAACAATTAAGCTGTAAATAATCATTCAATATCACACCAGAACCAATATGTTTTGAATTTCTAGAAATAATAATTCCATTATTATCCATCAAAAGTCTACAACCAGCTTTAATCAGCTGAGAAACTGAAACTAAATTCCTTCTAATGGAAGATACATAATAAACATTATCCAAAAATAAAAAGTTTTCATATCCTAGATCAAGCTTGAGGGTTCCTATGGCTTTGACTCCCACTCGCATGCCATTACCTACTCTCAGGTTCACCTCATCACTTCTTGGGACTCTCCTATTTGTGAATCTCTGCAAGGAATTAGTGACGTGAATAGGAGAACCAGAATCTATCCACCAAGACTGAGGTTCAACATTTATAAGATTAATTTCTAAAGAAAATACTGTATTAGAAATTTTCTTACCCTTTTTAGCTAGCCAAGCCTTATAACCAGTACAGTCATTTTTTATGTGACCTACTTTCTTGCAAAAGTAGCACTTGTATCTGAATGGCCTGTTCTATTTTGGTCTTGTGGCTGTAGATGTCTTGGTGATAGTTTTGGTAGGCTTGAGTTTGTTTTGAGTCTTTTTCTTCTTAGGCTTCTCAACTAGGTTGACTGTGAGGGACTAAGACTGATTTTTCTTGATCCTAGATTCCTCATCAACACAGATTGAGATGAGTTCATCTGGGGTCCAGTTTTCTTTTTGAGCATTGTAACTTGTTCTGAGATTGTCAAAACTGTTAGGGAGCGTGTTCAGTGCATGATGCACCAACAATTGATCTTTTACTCCCACTAACATCTCTCTCAGCCTGTTGTTGATGTTAATCAACTCCATTATATGCCCTCTTACACCCCCAGGTCCTATTCCAGAGTACTGTAGGGTATGATACTCTTTGCTCAGCCTAGCTATTTCAGCTTTTTCACTTTCTTTAAACTTAGCTGCCACCGTCTCAATGAAATCAGTAGCTAATTCTGGTTCCTCAACACAACCTCTCACTGATCTAGACATAGAACTTCTAATCACATTCTTGGCCATCATATTAGATCTCATCCATTTCTTATGGTGAGCTTTGATTGAGGGTTTATCATCTTCTGCTGGGGTATCAGGTTGTTCTTCAAGAAAACAGAATCCTATTGTCTCATGCATACAAATGTAGTTTTCTACAGAATCTCTCCAGGCTCTAAAGTTTGAACCAGTAAGCACTAAGACATTGTTGAAGGTCATGTAGGTGTTACCTAAGGACCAAAAGAAAAAGATTTTGTGAGTTCTTAATTTTGTAAAGCTTTTAGAGTTTTCAATGTTTTATGAATTAGTTTAAGTTAATCGAACCATAACAGAAACACTCATAAAACAAAACATTCAGAAAACTCAATACATTTATACTTGCATTCACATCAGTCCATATCCATAAAACAAAACTAAGTAACACTTTTGAGCAGAAACTTAGCATACTGTAAATCTTTATCAATAAGCCACACTTGATAAAAACATGTTATTCAAGGAACCAAATCCACATCTTTAAACAGAAGATTAAATCCCAATTATCTTGATTTATTTTTATCAAATATACTTACTGCTGTTTGCATTCTAAAATCATGCTTCGACACTTCTTTGGAAGATAAAAAACAATATTTAAAATATAAAACACAACTTTAAGTCTGTTATACCATATGATCTCCTGGAAATATCAATGAAAAATGCTTTGTGCAATATATTCATTTATACCAACAGAAAATCACAAACTTGTTCGAGCTTGAAAACTTGATTTCTATCCAGGTTACCCCTTTGTAAGAAAACTAAGCTCTTGTGCCTATACAAACTTTTCAATGCATAAGTTTTGGGAGACTTTAATGACTACATGCATCATTGTCAATTACAGAACACATACTTCAATTCAATTCCATAGAGCATAATTTGTATTGAAATATCATCCAGCCACAAAACAACACAATCACCAACTTATGTGCACGCTGGGAGTGCTCTAGGGTTCTTATGCAATATATATATAGATATACATGCTTGAATTGAAAACAAAATTTCCAGAAAAACCTCTTTTGCTTTTTCCCCAATTTGCTACAGAACACAGCGGAAGCTATAAACTTGATGCAGCAACTATTTCTTGGCTTGCTTGATCCACAGCAATTGGGTTTTGAATCCCATAAGAGACTTAAAAGTCCCCAGCGCTTCCAATCCAGTCTCTGCTCTATAATCTAGCCAAAAACTATCATTTTCGATTGTATTCGCCAAGGTTATCTATTATGAATGCATTCGCCACCGTTGCGAACTTACTCGCCAGGTTATGCATTCGCCACCATTGCGAACTTACTCGCCATGATTGTTCGTGGCGAACGCAATAATTGTTTCTGGTTAAAACTATTCGACCTCTGGCGAGCGGGTGACTTATGGCGAGCGGGTGACCTCTGGCGAGCGGGTGACTTATGGCGAGCGGGTGACCTCTGGCGAGCGGGTCGAGACTGGATCCGCGCTTGCATGTGGGTTGAGCCAAGAACTGGTTAAGCCTGTTAACCCGTAAAGCAAAATTTATTTATTTATTTATTTTTTGTTTCAGAAAACCCTAAAACGATTTTGTTATGCAAAACTGAAAATTTTGTGAACCTTTAAAGGCTCTGATACCAATTTGTAAAAAAAATACTGTATGTTCACAATACAAATAGATCATATGCATAACCATAATCGCTAGACTTTAAGCTTTGAGTAAACTTACTATCATTATAAATCATAGCTCCTTCCATTGATATAAACCTGAAACACAAAAGTACTAGGTAAGGCCTTCTGTTAGTCACCACAATAAGCTTCTCAATGGACATAACTTTACGCTATGTCTCGTGGTGATAACAGGGACCAATACCATCTATTTATATAGAATCATTAACCCTAAAGAGTCCTCCCATTAAGGACATTTCTTAAGAATTAAGTCTTCTAATTAGATTCCTGATACAATACTGATTAGTTATCTTACTTCTAGACTATGAATAGGATTCCTTACAATAATGATCTAATACACGAAATCATTATTAACCATATATAGTTCTGTATTTATTTCTATGTAGAAGTAGATATTGTCATTAAGCATAATTATCATTTAATATGTGATAAGTCCACATTGATCTAACATCCTCCCCCGAAGAAAGTCATCTCTGGTCCGATTATAAAGCCCCCAATAAACATGCATAAACCCCGAAATCCAATCCCATATACCACATGCCTTACCAAAATCAAACCTAAACACAATTCCTATCAAAGCTCACTATCGCATTACTCTAATAACCTTCATTCCTAATCAAGGCTCACTATCCCACCTACTCTAATCTCTATTCCTAATCAAAGCTCACTATCTCATTACGGCATTACCAATCCAGAACCAAACCATGAAGACCCTTCTCTTGTTCCTATTCATTTTCTCCAACACTTTCTGTTTTTGTCCGGCCAAAGTCAAAGGTCCCATCACGTATTTGTGGCCGTTGCCGGCCGAGTTCACCTCCTGCAACGAGAAGTCCTCCATCAACCCAACGCTGTATTTAATCGGTACTGGGGGAAACTCCGGCGTTCTGTGTTAGGGTTTTGAATTTTGACCCTAGCTTCTGGATTTGGGGTTCAGAATAATTGAAGAGAGGAAGAGGAAGAGAAGAGAAATAAAAGCTTGCAATTCTATTTGATACCGTTTCTTACAGAAGAAATTTATTATATGCTAATTGCCAATCCTTGGATACGGCGGCTCCAGCCGAGCCGTGTCTCTCCTTCGATTTTCGCCGTGTCCTGTATATTTACAGAATTGCCATCTGCCCTAATTATAAGATCTTCTTTTCTTCCCTCTCCTTCTGCTGCGTTGCGATTTTTCTTCCCTCTCCTTTGGCGTCCCATTTTCTCTCTACTGATATCAGTTATGTGCTATTTTTGTTTTCTTCAATCCGTCGCTGTTTGTTTTTCCCACAAGCGAGTTTAATCACTAAAACTCTCATCCAGTCTTCAACCGCTAAAATTCATTCGGATTTCTTCATGCAGGAAGCTGGGGTTCTGATATTGCGTTCGGTGACTTTCGGTCTTCACGTTTTAGGCGAGAGGGGTTTCTCGACGGGTGCAGAAGAGGAATCACTCTCTTTCTTCTTTGTTAGCGAGAAGCGTGGCTGTGTTGCGATCTGTCATCTTGTAAGTCTCTTTGTTTTAAATCATGAGTTTTTGTTTGTCTTGCTTCCGAATTGGGGATTGGGTTTCATCGGTCGTCGATGGAATTAGAGGTTGGAATTAGCTCTTTTTTTAATATGTTCCTTATGCTTTGTGACGGTTACGTTTAATTGGAGATCGATCAATTTACTGAGAAGTTGCACAAAAATATCAATTAGAAGTATATAAATTGATCAATTAGAGATTAAGTGGACGATTTGGGTTTGCAACATGTTAATAGTTGACTTCTTTGGTTATTGTTATATTCTGTAGTTGAGTTTTCAGATGCGAATTGGGTCTAATTGATTATGGATTGGATTGGCGGTTAGGATTAGGGGTGTTCTGTATTTATCTCATGCAATTTGTGAGAGACAGAACTAGAACATCAACAGTTTCTAGGAGTTCAAGGTTTGCTATTGTGTTCGTGTTCTTCCATTTTTTTTTCCTTTCCGTTTGTCAATTTCAGTGCTTCTATCTCTATTTAGAACTAGGAGTATTGGATGTCTTTGTGTTTTTTTTTATTGTTGTATTTTGTAATCTTCTCTATTAGAAGGTTAGAATGCCCGGGCCACGAATTTCAATTTTTTTTATGTTCGTAGGTTTTCAGTGGTTGCTGAGAAATCAAAGCTCTCCTGCAAAGGTTAGCACTTATATATTACTTAAGCTATAATGTCATGTTTGTTGACATGCGCAATACGAATACATGTGTATGCTACTATACGATTATATGAATATTTCATATTCACTAATTTGCTTTTAAATGCTAGGGAAGCTTCAGGAAAATAGATTTTCACTTTTCATTTTGATACACAATTTACAAACTAATTAATCAAAATAGTTTTGGGTGGTAACTTGGGCAATATATTAATGAATATTAAGTACTTCAATATTAAATAGGGACAAATTCAGTTTAATAGACATGATCGGTTAGTTAAGAATTTTGATCCAGGAAATCCAGGAGTACACTGCATTACAGTATGCTATAGGGCATACTGTGTTCTATAAGTTATATTTGATACGGAGAACTACAATGTCAATCTTCTATGGTTAATTGATATGTTCTGCTATTCGTTTTGGTTGACCATGTTCCTTCAAATTGAATGGATTTCATGTTCAGAGGAAAACAATGATTTAGAATTTAAGTCGTATGATATATTATTTTCCGTTGTAGATTGTTTGGATCCTATGCTGGATAAGTGACTTCTCTTGAGGTTATCGAGGTGGAAGTATAAGTGAAACAGCAAGTGTTAAATCAAATTCAGGTTTTGTGCTGACATGTCTAGAATGAATGACAATGAAACAACTAACTTATAAACTGGAAAATAAATTTGAGGCCGTTATTATTATGTGTTATTTACTAATTAAATTGCATATTTTTCAGCTATGGCCTCTACCTATAGAATGACCAGAGGGAAAACAAATTTTGCTGAGCTGTCTAATCCTGATCATCGTGGAACAAATCAGCAAGCAGCGGCAGTCTCGCATTGTTATGAACTTGGGAGCACGAGTCAGACAACAAATAGTAGCGAATAGAATTTCAGCTGTACTGACATGTGTGGAATTGATAATAGTAAGCCAGGTGATTTATAAACGGAATTATTTTTCATTTCAGATTATTTATATTCTCAGTTATTTACTAAGCAAATTGCACCTTTTTTCAGCTGTCGCTCCTCACTATAGAGCAATCAGAAGGAAAAGAATTTTTAATGAGCTGTGTGCTCTTGACGAACAAAGGACAGCCCAACGAGCAGCAGGAGGCTCTTACTTGATTACGAGTCAAACAACAAATGATACAGAATATTTACGTTGTGGTCCTCTCAATGAAACTACACAGACTGAAATAGGTGACTATAAAAAGAGTACAATTGTGAATTTTTGGTTGTTGCATTGATGGTTTTGAAAGTATTCTA
This sequence comes from Potentilla sterilis, assembly GCA_963682095.1. NCBI lineage: Eukaryota > Viridiplantae > Streptophyta > Magnoliopsida > Rosales > Rosaceae > Potentilla > Potentilla sterilis. Next base: position 36,695,290 of record OY821757.1, on the reverse strand, counting down.
TTATTGCTTTGAGTTGTATAGATAATTGTTCATTATATTATGCAGGGTCGAATGTACCTTCGCTTGGCCAGGCGTTGTATCAAAGAAGTCGACAAGGTTGGTTGTGTCAAACTTGGTTTCTTTCATCTGTACAAATAAACATTGGTTTTTTCTGAAATTTTAGTACTTGCTACTGTAGGTGGGAATATAAATTATTACGACCATGGTGACGATTGTTTCCGATGTCAATATTGCGGTGCTTCTTTTTGGTTGGGCGAGGCACGTAAACGGACTTATAGAAATGTGATTATGTATAGCAATTGTTGTTTGCAAGGAGAAATCAAACTTCCAATACCAAAACGCACACCAAATTTTCTTGAACAATTGTTGGATCCACAAAATGGTCGGGAAAGTGTTTGTTTCCGAGAGAATATTAGAGTTTACAACTCTATGTTAGCTTTCACTTCAATGGGTGCGAAAATAGATCATGGTATAAATGTTGGATCAGGACCTTATGTTTTTAAAATATGTGGACAAATACTGAGGGCGAGTCTCTAAAATTTGCTCAATTGTATGTCTATGATACGAGAAATGAGATCTCCAATCGCATAAATGCCATTGATCCTTCTCATGTTAATAGAAAAATTAAACCGTATATTGTCCAAGGATTAGTGAAAATGCTTGATGAAGTAAATGAACTGATAAAGGAATATATGAATGTTAGAGCTCAGTTTGAAGATATTTCATTGCCTTCATATAATATGACTTTACTTGGTCCACAACTAGGTGATTTGACTTTGAGGCAATACGAACTACTAATTGGAGATGAAATAAGTGGTTTAATTGTTGGTGACATTGGGGAATTCAATTCTAACAGAGATATTATTATCCGATCAAATGATGAACGTTTGCATCGAATCTCTAAAGTACATCCGAAATATATGTCACTACAGTATCCATTGTTTTTCCCGTACGGTGAAGATGGATATACATTCAATTTGAAATTGCAGCCAATCGCAGAAGCACATGGTAAAAAAAGAATGAAACTTACAATGATAAAATTTATTTGTTACCAAATTCACGATAGAGATAACTATGAGAGCACTTTATTAAAATGCGGCAGATTGTTCAAGCAATATTTGGTCGATGCTTACGCAACTGCTGAAGAAGATAATTTGGACTATTTAAGGAAAAATCCACCCAAATACAGAAATGACAAACGCAAAAACCATTATGAGGCTGTTTCCAGTGGAATTGAAGAAAGTTCTAATGTGAGACGAAGGATTATTCTTCCTGCCTCTCATATGGGTAGTCCTAGAGATATGATCAATAATTATCAAGATGCAATGGCAATTTGTAGACAATATGGTAATCCAGATATGTTCATCACTTTTACTTGCAATGTTAATTGGCCCGAAATAAAAAGATACTTTGAAAGAAAGAGCGGATATAAACCCGAAAATCGACCAGATATAATTTCGCGTGTCTTCAAATTAAAGCTAGATGACATGCTTACTTACATTAAATCAGGAGAACCCTTTGGTCATGTCGAAGCCGACGTTTGTACAATCGAGTTTCAAAAACGAGGGCTGTCTCATGCTCATATGTTATTTTGGCTTAAAAAGTCGTATAAATGCTATACACCAGTTGATATAGATGCTATTATTTCAGCAGAATTACCAGATTACAATGCTAATCCTAAACTTTTTGAAATAGTTAGTCAGTGTATGATTCATGGACCATGCGCACAAATAAATCCTAAAGCTCCTTGCATGCGCGAAGGGAAATATACCAAGTTTTTCCCAAAACCATACAATGCCTATACAAATTTCGATGCGATAAAACCGCCTGTAGATAGGCGACGTGATGACGATACAAAATTTGTAGAAAAAGATGGAGTTCATATGGCAACAACTATATCGTTCCTTATAACCCTAATTTATCACTACGATATAATGCTCATATTAATGTTGAATCATGTTCTCAATCTATGCTTATTAAATATTTATTTAAATACATTAACAAAGGTCCAGATAGAGCACGGGTGTTAGTACACGAAGATATATATGATGAGATTCAAACTTATCTTAATTGTCGCTATTTAACTCCTCATGAATCTGCATGGAGATTATTTGAATTTTCTATTCATTCTAGACACCCTGTAGTAATACGTTTAGAAGTACATTTGCCTTCGGAAGAAAATGTTATTTTTGATGAGGCTAAATCTCTCAAATCAATATTACAAAATCCAAGAATAGAAACTTCTATGCTAACTGGATGGTTTAAGACAAATAGTGCTTGCGAGGAAGCGAGAAACTTAACATATGCTGAGTTCCACACAAAATTCGTATGGGATAACGGTCAGAAAATATGGACACAAAGAAAGAAATATAAAACTATTAGAAGAATTGCTCAAGTACAACCTATGGCAGGCGAGTTATATTATATGAGAATGTTATTGAATATCCAAAGAGGATGTGAAAATTTTAATTCAATCAAAACAGTTAATGGGATAACATACAATTCTTATCAAGAAGTCTGTCAAGCATTGGGACTATTAGGTGATGACAAAGAATGGGCTGACGCATTAACAGAGTCTACGTTTACTGCGACTTCTAATGAAATACGAAAATTATTTGTTACAATTCTTCAATTTTGTGAGGTTGGAAATCCGCAGGCACTACTTGACACGCATTGGACGAGTATGTGTGACGACTTCTGTAAAAAAATTCACTCCGGATTCAATATGCCAAATCTAAATATTTCTGAGCCTGAATTAAAGAACAGTTTGTTATTCGAGCTAGAAAAACTACTAAACACATCATCCAAATCATTAATAGACTATCAGCTGCCAATGCCAGATGCGGAGAGAATTGTGGAACTTAATAACAAATTATTAAGAGAAGAACTTGAATATGATTGCGATGCTCTAAAATATGAACATTCGAACTTTGTTGCAAAATTAAATGTTTGTCAAAAAATAATATACGATGAGGTTATCAAAACAGTTGAAGAAAAGAAATCTGGAACGTTCTTTGTACATGGTAGTGGAGGAACAGGGAAAATATTTTTATGGCATACAATAATAACTAAATTGAGATCGAAAGGAAAAATTGTTTTGGCCGTAGCCTCATCAGGCATTGCGTCATTACTACTGCCGAATGGTAGAACAATATATTCACGATTTAAAATACCGTTGGATGTATTAAAGTTTCCACCTGTCCGATTAACAAAGGGACTCATCTGGCAAAATTACTCCAAAAAACTGATTTAATTGTATGGGACGAAGCTCTGATGTGTAACAAATACTGTTTCGAATCGTTGCACGAATCTCTTTGTGTTATTTTAGCAAACTCTGCCAATCCAGAATCCAAAAAACCCTTTGGAGGAAAACCAATTTTGTTAGGCGGAGATTTCAAACAGATTTTACCAGTTGTACCAAGAGGAACAAAAGAAAAAATTGTTGAAATTTGATTAAATAAATCGTACTTATGGAAATCTTTTAAGGTATTTCACCTAATAGAAAATATGAGATTATCAAAAATTGGTTTGTCTAATAAAGAAAAAAAATGAAATTATCGCTTTTGCAAACTGGATACTGCAAATAGGCGAAGGTCGATTGCAATCTGTTTATGATACGAACGATTCTGATGCAGCCTGGATTAATATTCCCAAAGATTTTCTTATTTTCTGTGATAGAGATCCCATTGAAGCTATTTTTATGGCAACTTATCCAAACTTTAACAAGAAATATAATAATGTGCAATATTTAAAAGAACGTGCTATTGTCACGCCGTGAAATGTCACAGTTCATGAGAAAAATAACTATGCCATAAATCTATTACCTGGTAATAAAACCACATACCTTAGTTCTGATACAATCTCACTGAGTTCTGGTAATAGTGAAAATATTGACCTTTTATATCCTCCAGAATTTTTAAATCAACTTGAATTTAATGGACTACCTACACACGAGTTGACTTTAAAAGTTGATATGCCAATTATGTTGCTTAGAAATTTAAACCAGATATGTGGTTTGTGTAATGGTACTAGATTGATTGTAACAAAATTGTTCGGAAAATTAATAGAAGCGAAAGTTTTAACAGGTAACAACGTAGGACAAAAGTTTTTCATTCTGAGAATTATGCTAACAGAAAAGGAATCTAAGTGGCCGTTCACGCTCAAAAGACGTCAATTTCCCGTCAGGCCCTGTTACGCAATGACAATAAATAAAAGCCAAGATCAATCATTAAATTAAGTGGGAATATATCTACCAGAACCAATTTTTACACACGGACAATTATATGTCGCTTTATCAAGAGTTACATGAAAAGAAGGCTCGAAAATTATGATAAATAATAATGACGGTATACCAAATAATTATACTAGAAATATAGTGTACAAAGATGTTTTACAAAAAATGTGAGATGGCAGTTTACATTATTTGATGTTTAACTAAGTTTAAAAATTATATATGATGGCTTCATGAATCATCAATCCATTCTTTGTTAAACACTTACACGTGCCTTCAAACTCAATCTTAACCTTATTTCCTTCAAACACGTATTATATAACTTTGTAAAATTACAATCCTTTGAATTCAATAGTCAACTAAGTTTTCTCTGCCCTTATCTCTTCCAAAACCTTCACCGAGCTTCCAACCACCTCAACATGTTTTCCATTTATCTTTTTCACTCGCCTCCTCTCTTCCTTCCATTCACCACCCCATTCTTAACTCTTATCTCTTCCACCGCCACCGGAATTGCATCTATATAAATGACTAACTCTTCTATTTCATTCCATGTCTTCGCTTTTCTACTCCTCACATAAACCGTGATCTTAATCTTCAGGTGTGATAGACCGTTTCCAGAATTTACTTCTTTATCTTCGCTTTTCTTTTCCGCATCTGCTTCCTTTTGGATTATTTCCAACATTTTTAATCCGTGCAATATGTAATCTGATTTAAGTCAATATATTACTGGATTTTTTTACTAATTGTGAATTCAATTTTGTTTTATTCAGTTCTCACAACTCATGGAGCCAACACTGATCAGAAACATAAAGCCCTTTCAGTTCAACTTCAGAATTAGGGTTTGAGCATCTAGAGTGTGGCGACCGAGAAAATTTAATCGCGAAGACTATGACGGCCTGCACTATGTGTTGGTCGATCAAATGGTGAGCAACTGTTAAATTATCTGTAGTAAATTGTATTGTTATTTAACTGTGACAGCGTACCTTTTGGTTTAACATGTATTCCTTTGCATATGTGCAGGGAGATGGTATCCATGGTATGATACCTGAAAACGTCTGTGCTCGCGTTCATAGCAAGATGGAAGAAGGAAAAATAAATGATATATTTCATTTTTCCTCACAAAGGGATGATTCTAGATTTAGGGTCCTGGAGAATGATACAATGTTGTATTTCAATGCAAGGACACAGTTCGTAGTAGTTCCAGAGACCTTCCTGCCAATTCCACTACACTCATTCTGTCTTTTTGATTTCAGTCTGCTAGAGGAAGAAACCAACAACCAGGAAATCCTTACAGGCAAGTTCTGTATATGTTAACTAACAACATTACTAATTTATGTAGTATTAACACATAATTATACTAATTTCTTTTCTCTATCAATGAAAGATATCTACGGCTGCATCAAACAAGTCATACCAGAACACATGATAAGTGTCAGGACCGTAGGGCAGGCTGAATCAACCTGTGAGATAGACCTCAAAAATCTAAGGTATTATGTTACTCATTCCTTTCCATGGTATACAAATTCACATCATTTTAATATATATATATATATATATATATATATATATATATATATATTATAAAATTCTAATACTTATCATTCAACAAGAGGGAGGAGCTTAGGCTCACCCTTTGGGCGGATATTGCTAGGTCATTCGATCTGAAATTTGTGCGGAACTCAGAGTCAGCGGTGCTTGCTGTGTTCACCAGCTTAAGACTCTAAATTCAGAGGTGAATAATTAATGAAAATCATTTGCCTAATATTACTATGAACTTTCACAGTTAACTGACTATTTGTCTCTCTTTCAGAACGTCTGAAGGTATCAAATTCCAACCACACACGCATCATCTTTGATCCAGCTCTTCCAGGGAGAGAACAACACAAGAATGAGTACGTTTCCATATTTTCATCCTACTAATAGAGTGGTTTGGTACAAATGCAAAAATGTAATGTTCAGCTCACCTTCAATGTTCATGAAACTTTTCTTTTAATTTTTTTTCCTATTATCCAGATTTAGTAGACCTGGAGACAGAGCAAAAATCCTCCCAATACCGTTCAGGTATCAAACAAATGAACAACAAAGACAACAACGCCAAATATCATTGTCTGAGCTGAACGCACTGAACCCAGATGCATATGTGGTATTTAAATCCCATACGAAAAAATGTATTACATACGTTTACATGGTGCTCTTTGAGGCTGTATTTTAACAAACTTATGCGTTACAGAGGGAAACGGTTTTATCTGCTGGTAAGATTATCGGATTTGATGAAACCGGTTGGTGGTATAGAGGTTGTCCAGACTGTCTCAAACAACTGAGGAAGAGAGAAGAGGACAACACATACAACTGAATGGTGCACCATGTTCGAGAATCGCTTTCCTGGTAAATAAACATATAATACATCTTATTATCATAACTGTAACCAACACACTTTTTTCTTTTTTATTTTCTTACTTAAATATTTGCATACAGCTTCAAAATTCATATGACAATAGAGGATGACGACAACGAAGCAACAATGACTTTATTGGGAAAAGTAGAGGAGCAACTATTCAATGCAACTTGCCAGGATCTGTTAAACAGAAGGTTCAATGCATCTGAAACGGAATTGCCGGAAGAGATCACAAAAATAATTGGACAGACCACCTCTTTGAGATCAAAGTCAATTTGAATCATGAATTGGTGGTGAAGTCGGTGTTTCCAGACCCACAAACTGTTCCAACCCCAAAACATGAGGTTCCTATTACTCTCACATCAGCAGAAGCTCTTCACTCTGAGAGGAAAAGAGCAGGAGAAACAAGTGGAACAGCCAAAGGGTTAGTACAATATTGACAATCAATTAATGTCATTGCTTTACTAGAGATGACTAATCTCGCAAGTTATCTTACTTATATGAGGACTTTTTTCATACGATAGATGTTCCTGATTTTTGGCAACTATGCAGTACCTTTTGTTATCCAGATAGAGTGTTTATGTATATTAGTCTACTTTATGTATTATAGCGTGGTACCTTTTTATAAGCTAACAATCTAATGAAGATGTGGCTGGAAACTACTGCTGTAATGTACCAGAAGTTAACTCATGTACAGTAATGTTATAATAATGTTAACTTTCTCTTTGTGTTTTTAGAATTAACGATGCATTGTCATCTGATCTGAGTTGCTAAATTCTCCAGATCATTGAGCCTCTGGAAACAATCTTTTAGTGAGTTTTCATAATAATAGCTCGCGCCCGGGCGCAGGCACTACATCTAGTGAGCTTCTAAAGCTCAGCCAGGATAAGATGGACCGTGTCAACACCTCACTGGACCATGACAAAACAAGACAGCTGGCAACCCAATGGCTTGACCAAAATATGTAAAACGATACCGTACTCACTTCAAATCCTAATAGGAATAAACTGAAATCCTAACATTTCCCTCCCCTTGAAAATAAACTTGTCCCCAAGTTTGGTACACAACTGCACCTAAACCTTTTCTTCTCGATCAAAACCTGGAAATCTTCTTTGCATTTCTTCTGCATCCTCCCAAGTACACTACCAGAAAAAAGGGTTTTCCCGACAAAAAAAAAAAAAACGGTCGACGAATTAAAATTTTCGTCGATAATTCTAAGGAATAGCCGACAATTTTATTTTTCGTCGGTAAAAAAAAAAAATCGTCGGCCATAGTTTAACCATAGCCGACGAAACCTTTTTTCGTTGGTATTTTCAAAAAATCGTCTGCTATATTCATATTTCAGTCGACGATCTGTATTTTCGTCGGCCTTTCTCCGAAACATTAGCCGACGAAAATTTTTGGAAGTATGGCCGACGAAGTTGACATTTTCGTCGGCTATAAGTCTATATATTTTCAGATCTGGGCAGCAGCTGCTCATTTCAAAAAAAAGGGGAAAAACGGGAGAAAGAGTGAAAAATCTGTGGGTATTGTTGAAATCCGTCCTCTCTTACATTGTGGAGCTATATATAGGTACGTATATGTATATATGTTGATTTTGAGTTTTAGTTGAGTAGATTTTGAGTTTTAGTGATTTTGATTTAGTAAGTGATTTTTTGTTTTGTTGTTGTTTTAGTGTTAGAATGTATGTATATATGTTGATTTTGAGTTTTAGTTGAGTTGATTTTGAGTTTTAGTGATTTTGATTTATTAAGTGATTTTTTGTTTAATTTGTTGTTGTTTTAGTGTTAGAATGTATGTATGTATGTTGATTTTGAGTTTTAGTTTAATTATGTGTTTTAATTTGATGTTATTTTAATTAGTGTTAAAATATATATATATATATATATATATATATATATATATGTTAATTAATAGTTGTTGATAGTGTAATTAACTTAAATAATGGTTGATATATAGTGTAACTTAAATAATGGTTGTTAATGGTATATATATATGAGTTGATGTTGATAATAATATATATTGTAATGTAATTAATTATTAAGGATTTATATATATATATGTATGTGTTAATTAATTTCTTATTAATTAAAGTTATACATATATATTATTATCAGGCTATATATGAATCTGGATAAGAGTTGGATTTTGCTTCCAAGACATGACCGACGATACACTACAGGAGTTGTGAATTTTTTGCAGTTCGTCGAGGAAAATGCAAACGGGAATGATTACCATTATTGCCCGTGCAAGAAATGTAAGTGTCGCAGTGATATGTGTTGATTTCCGATTAGGACAGTATGGGAGCACCTAAAGAGTAATGAATTTTGGCAGAAGTACAAACGTTGGATATATCACGGTGAGCCATCATTAGATGGATCGCATGATCATGGGCAGTTTTCTGAGGCGGGCAGTAGTAGTACATCCAACGATCCAACAATGGCATTCGTCAACGACGTGTTTCCTTTTGAAAACGGTGTACGTGGGGAACAATATATGCATGACCCGGTGCTGCCCTTCCCACAAGTTGTCAACACTGCTGCCTTTGATAAGTACAACAAACTGATTGCATTGCAACAGACCCCTGTGTCTTCAAGTTCTGAGAAGACAGTTCTTCAAAGTGTGATGGAGGTAATGAGGATTAAAGTCGAGACAAAATCGACTATCAGGCAAGTGGATGAATATCTACAGTACACTTCTTCGTTGTTGGAGGAGGGTCATCGTAATCCTACCAATCACCGTAAGGTCCGAAGTATCCTCAAACATCTAGGGCTTTCCTACATTAAGATCAATGCATGCGCATTAGATTGCGTTCTCTTCTGGGGTAAAGATGCAGAAGGGAATGACCTTGCTAGCCTTGACGCATGTCCGATATGTCAGTCTGACCAATATAAGTTGACGGGAGCAGGCAATAGGAAACCTGTGAAAGTGCTTCGGTATTTTCCGTTGAGAGATAGGCTTGAGCGGTTGTACATATGTCAGAAACCACCGCAAAAGCTATGAGATGGCACGGTGAGCGGGACGCGGGAGACGCAGATATCATGACACACATCTCTGACGGAGCGGCTTGGAAGCATATAAACAATGAGTTTCCTCATTTTGCGTCAGATGTCACAAACGTCAGGCTCGGGCTCTCAACCGATGGGTTCAACCCTTTCGGCACCATGAGTCTTTCATACAGTATATGGCCAGTGGTTTTGGTACCTTACAACCTTCCTCCGTGGATGTGCATGAAGAAGGAATATAATATGTTGACGTTGTTGATTCCGGGGCCTGGTTCCTTAGGAAAATATCTCGATGTGTATATGAGACCATTGATTGAAGAGCTTAAGGTACTGTGGGACGTTGGTCATCCCACTTTTGACAAGTACAAGCAGGAGACGTTCCAGATCCATGCCATGGTTATTGGTACCATTAGTGATTTTCCTGCTTATGGGATGTTGTCGGGCAGCGTTGTTAGGGGATATAAGGCTTGTCCAGAGTGCCTCAGCGATTATGGGAGCACCCCTCATTGCAACAAGATATGCCGAATGGGTCATCGTGTGTTCCTTCCGGCGGATCACCACTGACGTTACGAGTCTGCCGCATTTGATGGAACCGAAGAACACGGTGGTCCTCCCAGAAGATGGACGGGAAGAGAAATTTTAGCAGTGCTTAATGAGTACGATTTTGGGCCCCTCAGCAATCATCCCGATATTGTAGCGGAAATACCTGAAAGACCTGAGGAGTACAAATTCTGGACACATAAGTGCATATTGTGGGAACTCCCGTACTGGTGCGAGTTGCTGATCCGTCACTTCCTAGACGTTATGCACATAGAAAAAAATGTTTCTGAAAGTGTGGTGGGCACAACGCTGAACTTGGAGGGGAAGACGAAAGACGGTCCTAAGGCTCGCACTGATCTGCAAAACATGAATATCAGAAAACAACTATGGTTGAAACAAGGGAAGAGAAAAATGCCTCAAACTCCTTACACCGTCAAGCCTGAGCATAAATCAGAAATTTTCCATTGGATAAGTCGGGCCAAGTATCCTTCAGGCTTTGCTGGAAATATAGCCAAGTGTGTGAACAGACAATTCAACAATCTTTACGGGTTGAAAAGTCATGACAATCATATCCTGCTACAACGTCTCTTCCCTGTTTTCATTTGACCGTTCCTTCCCCGTCACGTTGTGGAGCCGTTAGTAGCGTTGGCAAGATTTTTCCAGAAGGTATGCACACGGGAAGTGAGAAAATCTGACCTCCGGGAAATGCAACAAGACATCGTTCATATTAGGGCTGGGCGTTTGGGCCCGAAGGACCGAAAGCCCGGCTCGGCTCGGCGAAAAAAGCCCGACACGGGCCAAGCTTTAAAATTTTAAGGACCGGCCCGATTAAGGACCGGCCCGAAAAAAGTATTTTCGGTCCGAGCTCGGGCCCTAAATATTTTGGGACCGAAAGCCCGGCCCGACCCGAATACCTAATTATATATAAAAAAAAAAAAAAAAGGTAAAACCCTAATTCCTAAATCGTTTACACTTTGCCTCCCCCTGCATATCTCAAAGTCGTCCTCACAAAGCCGTCCATCTTCATCTGCTCCATGCCTCCATCCTCACAAAGCCGTCCCCCAGCACCTTAATCGCCGACACCATCTCCGCCATCGGGTCCCTCTCCCTCTTCATTCCTATACATCTTACTCATGCTCTTCATATTCGATCCATATCTCAGCTCCTCATACAGCTCGTCGTTGTCGTCGTCCTCAGTCGCCGGGGCTGTCGGAGTTCTCGTTCTTGGCGGGGCCTTTCTCCATGGCGTCCATGCGCTTGAAGTGAACCCAGGAGAAGGTGAAGCGCGACAGAGGCATGGACTTGGCTCTCTCTTCCTTCATCACTCTGAGCCCAACCCACGCTCTACCAGTCCTGCGTCGTCGACGTTTCCAGCAACGTCGTTCATCAACGTTTCCGGCGACGTCGGTCATCGACAATAGTTGTCCACCTTGACGAAAACACCATCATCGACGTCATCGCCTTCAGAGATCTGATCAGATTCATCAATCCTTGGCCGAAGATCTACCTCTTACTCAAGTCTATCTCTCTCTATATCAAATCTACAGGGTTGTGCGCCGACGAGTTTGACCCCGCCCCCGCCTCTACCTCCTTCCTCACCGTCTACGGGTCCAGAAGGTGTTTTTGGCCGAGCCCACCACTCTGTCTCCGACTCAGTAACATGAAATTTTTTAGGCCCGAAAAAGCCCGAAAGCCCGGCTCGGCCCGACTTGGTCGGGCTCGGGCCGGTCCTCATATATGAAAAAGCTCGGCTCGGCTCGGACCGAGTGGGTCGGGCTTTGGGTCGGGCTTTCCAAATTTTGGGCTCGGCCCGGCCCGCGCCCAGCCCTAGTTCATATCATGTGCAAATTTGAGATGATATTTCCTCCAAATTTTTTCGACATCATACCTCACCTCATGATCCATCTTCCTCGGCAGTTGTTGCTCACCGGTCCTGTGCACTTCACTTGGATGTATCCGATGGAAAGGTACGTATTTTACACCTTAGGTTAATTTCCTCAACAATATATGTGATTTAGTGTTAATGTATTATCATAACACTTTAAAAACTTGATTTATAGGCAACTTGGACAATACGGTGATTTTGTCCAAAACAGATCCGCACGTGAAGGATGTATAGCTGAAGCATATATTGCGCACGAGTGCGTCACCTACATGAAGCTGTATTTAGGAGTGTTACAGGAAAGCATACCGGAAGATGTACCTTCACCGTTCAATCTTTCCATACTCTCCGACGATGTTGTAGTCGGTGGAAACATGCCAGTTTCCTACAAGTTGAAAGATTATGAGGTAGCCATTGCACATTGGTGGGTACTAATTAACTGTTTAGAAGTTCTGTTTTGGAAGAACGTGCATCTAAACTGTGAACAAGTAGGAGGTGATCTCGATTACCACCACCGGACATTCGCAGAGTATTTCGGCCGCTGGGTACGTAACTTTAACATTATTCTATACGTATTTATATATTATTGTGTATAATTATTCATATTTATAGTTGATTCTGATGGTTGCAGATGGACCTCATTAAAAATGATAATCATCCAAATTGGTCGCACGAACTCAGACTACTAGCGATGAAGCCGGTCTATTCAAAAGTTTATGCGACGTGCAAGGTGAATGGTGTGTTATTTCGATGTGAAGAGAGAGATGTCAGACTGAAAACACAAAATTCAGAGGTTATGGCACATGGTGGGGATGATGGAGTTGACTATTACGGTGTTCTCCATTCAGTTGTGGAACTGCATTATGGGGAAGGCATGAAAGTGCACCTTTTCAAGTGTAGATGGTTTGACACACGGCCGCAGAGCATGAAAACCGATCAATACGGCATAACTTCTGTGAACACTAATACATCATGGTATGAGGATGACCCGTTCGTTTTAGCCACATGGGTGAAACAAGTGTTTTATCTTGATGATCTCGCCAAGGGGGACCCGTAGAAAGTAGTCAACACTATCCACCATCGCAACATTTACCAGGCGTCTACACTTAGAGTGGCTGAAGAGAACGAGGAAGGTGGCACCGCGTATCAAGAGCCCAACTCAAACGGTATTCCTGACTCCTCTTTTATTCGCCTAGACACGCCGGTGCGAATTCGACGTGAAGAGCCACTGCTTGTTGATGTTGATCCAAATGAAGAAACTAACGAGGACTCTAGTGGTGAGGAAAGACATAGATTACCCCTATCGAGCAATTCAGAAACCAAAGAAGACTCATCCGATGATTCCGATTACAATCCGACGGATTAAGTAATTTAGATGATGTAATCGTTTCATTTGTAATCCAGTCATTTCTAATGAACGGGCGTGGGGATGAGCCTCCCAGCTAGGCTGGGTTCCAAACCCCTTAAAAAAAATATTTGGTTAAATTTTGGTTATATATGACTGCTGGGTTTCTGTTTTTTTAATGTTCAATTTTAGTTATATATGAACAGGATATAATGTTCAATTTTTAATGTTCAATTTCTGTTTTTTTATTTTTTTCCTAGAATAGCCGACGAAAAATGCATTATTTCGTCGGCCATAACTATATTGAAAAGTACATATTTTATTTTAGACAGAAAACGACAAAAGAATAGCCGACGAGTACTAGGTTTGATTTCGTCGGCTATGATAAAAAAAAAAAAACAAAAAAAGACCAGCTTCTATTTTCTATCACTATCGACAAACCATTGCTTCATCCTTCAAATGCAAATACGTCGTCAAATAAGATATGACCGAAATAATGAAATACGTGTACGGTTGAAAAATGCCAAGATTCCGACAAAATCTGTGTGCCAAATGTTGCGGTTAACTGTTTTTTACTTCCGTTTTCCTATGGGTAGTCTGACGTTTGGTAAATATTTTGAGGAAAATTTTTAAACGATTAGTTGCGTCTCATCGATTTGAAACTATTATCTGTTGAAGGTCAGGCAAAAAAACGTCATTTAGACAGGCCAATTACCATTTCTAAGCGTTTAAAGGGTTGACTCACCCGGTTGACCGTCCCGATCGAGCCTTTAACGTTGTCAGATGTAGTTGGATTTTTTTTCATACATGTATTTAAGGTGAACGGTGATATCTGACGGTTGGAATAGATTTTATAAACTTTTAGATTCAAAATCAGAACATATGCACTAATGTTCCTTAACTTGTTTACTAAGTGTTTAAGTGAATGTATAGTTTCAAATAGTTACTATACGTACACTCTTCAAATGCAAATATGTCGTCAAATAAGATATGACCGAAATAATGAAATACGTCTATAGTTGAAAAATGACAAGATTCCGACAAAATCTGTGTGCCGAATGTTGCGGTTAACTGTTTTTTATTTCCGTTTTCCTGTGGGTTGCCTGACGTTCGTTAAATCAATTTTGTACAATTTTTATACGATTAGTTGCGTCTCATTGATTTGAAACTATTATCTGTTGAAGGTGAGGCCAGAAACCGTCTTTTAACTAGACTAATTTCCGTTTTAAAGCGTTTAGAGGTTTGACTTAGTGGTTTGACCAACAGTTTAGCCGACGAAAATTATATGTCGTCGGCTAAACTCTTGCGATCCGCTTATTGTCCGCCGTTGGATGGCTCAGATCCAACAGCTGCTGATTTTCCAAAGTTTAGCCGACGAAATATAATTTTCGTCAGCTAAACTCTTGTGATCCGCGCCTTTTTATTGTCCGCCATTGGATGGCTCAGATCAGATGGCTGCTGATCTTCCAAAGTATAGCCGATGATATTCAAAGAATAGCCGACGACATTCAAAGAATAGCCGACGATTTTAAAGATTTCGTCGGTTATTTTGAAGAATAGCCGACGAAATCTTTTTTAATCGTCGGCTATTCTTTCTGCTAGAAATCAGAAACTGTCGAACCCTAGCCGACTTTTTCCTCTCCTCCTCCTCCTCCTCCTGCTGCTGCTCCAATCTGCCGCTCTCCTGCTCCAATCCTCCGCGCTGCTCCTCCTCCTCCTCAAATCGGCGGCGCCACACCCCTCTAATTCCGGCCTCCTCCTCCTCCGATCCTCCTCCTTCCTCAAATCCTCCTCCAAGCCGGCCTCCTCCTCCTCCTCCTCCTTCCCCTCCTCGTCCGACCTCCTTCCCCTCCTCCTCCGGCCTCTTCTTCCGATCAGGTTAATTTTTTTTTTCAATTTAGTTTAATTTTATAAATTGTTATATATTTAATTTTAATTATATAAATTGTTATATATTTGTTAATAAATTTAATTTTAACAAATTGTTATATATTTTATTTTAATTATATAAATTGTTATATAATAAAGGGGCAATTATAAAAAAGGGCAGTTAAAGATTCAAAATTATAAAAAAAAGCCTGAATTTTAAAGGCCCTATAAAAAAGGGCACTACTTAATAAATAACCAAAAAAAATCAATTAATTACAATTAGTGCCACTGTAACGGAATTGCAATGGAACGGAGTGAGTATGTAAAGGGAATGGGTATTGCCCTAAAATCTCACTCCATTCTCTTTCTCTGAAAATCAAAAACTGTTCACTCTCTTTCTCTCAATCCTTCTCCGACGAATCGCTGTGCTCTCCATCACTGTGCTCTCCATCGCTGTGCTCTCCATCACTGTGCTCTCCATCGCTGTGCTCTCCATTGCTGTGCTCTCCACTGCTCTGCTCTCCGAAAACGTAATCCTTATCAGACGACGCATCGCCACCGCTCTCCCCTTTTACTTCTCTCCGACGCGGAATCTCAGACGACGAACCTCCACCGCTCTCCTATCCTTCTCCGAAATCGTATCTCGACCACTCTCCTCTCCTCTATCTCCACAGATCTAAGCTGCTCAGGTAACAAAATCGAAGATGATTTTAGGTTTATTACATGTATACAGTGTTTAGCAGTGTTTATAGAACATTTTGTGAAAGAATAAATGGTTGGAACTATCAAAGTAACTATTTCATTTTGAATTTTGCTTGAGCGCTAAATATTCTGACTGTGTGTGTATGTGTGGAAGAATGAAACTGTGTTAAAACTATATCAGTAACTATTCTAGTAACTATCAAACTGTTTTCAATTTATGTGAATGAAACTATCTTGTATAAGTATTCAATAACTGTGTTAGTAACTGTGGAATTTGCTGATACATGTATATGCAGAAATGGCACCAAAACAAACAAGTGCTCAAGAAAAACAGGTCACTAGCAGTGATGATGAAATGGAATACGAGTTCAGATCAAAGAAAAAGAATGATCAAAACGTCCAAAAAACAACTGCAAAGCAAATTCAGCAAAAGGTAATTATCTATCTTTGTAACTGAAACTTTTATTTTTTATAGAAACTGAGAAATATGACAGTAACTATCATAGTAACTATGAAAATAAAATAGTAACTATAAAAAAAAAACTAGTAACTACTAAAAGGTGCTAGTAACTATCATAGTAACTATCAAAACTAGATAGTAACTATCATAGTATCTACTAACTATCAAAAGGTGCTAGTAACTATCATAGTACCTATCAAAACTAGATAGTAACTATCATAGTAACTATGAAAATATGGAAACTATTAATGTAACTATTAAGAAGTTGGTAAATGCAAAATGTTAATGTATAAATCATCTAACTATGAATTGATTGGACCGCAGAAGAAAAAAGAAGAACAACCAGAAGGGGAAGACAAAAAGAAGAAACGGGAAAGGAAATCACCACAATCAGTATGTAAAAAAACTACTAACTGTATTTGTTATAAGTAACTACCTCAGTAGCTATCTTACAACTGAATGAGTGTCTCAGTATATGTGTTTATTAAATGTGCAGCTACGCGAAGGTAAAGTATCGTCAGCTGCCAAAAGAAAAAGAAAAACAAATGGTGAAAGCGGCGGGGATGATAGTGATGCTGCTGATGGACGAAAAAGAAAGCAAGCATCACAATCAGTAAGTAACTGTCATTGACAGGACCCGAACCAGATTTCACCCCGAAACCCGGATCAGATCCTGCGGGGACCACCTTAAGAGAGATTTTATCGAAAAATCGACATGACCTCTCTTAAAATGGACAACCCCCACCTGTCAAAAACACAGAACACTTCTATAAGAACCACCCTGACTCTAGGAGCCACCTGCTCCCCCAAGATTCCAACAACTTCTCAACATAGAAGTAAAAACACTTTTAAAACATTTACAATTTATCAGAGCATTCTACAGAAAATAACTAAGGAAACAAAAATCAAAAGGATAGGAAATCAAAAGATCCTACCAAACGGAAGCAAAACTGACGCCGACTATGCCTCGACCTGAGTATCGTTGACCTCGACTACTAGTCTGCACACTGGGCATTTTAAAACGAAGGGCCCAGGGGAAAGTAATTTAAAAACGTTAGAGTGAGTGGATAAAAATAAAATAATTTAAAAACTAATGCTTTTAGTTAAAGACATTTTATCACTTTCCCACCTTTTCATATTAATCAGAAATCACACTGCATGCATATGTATAAATAAACGTATCACGTTATATGAAAAATTCTATTAAAGCAGTTCAGCCTCGCTGACAATTCAAATAAACAAAACTCATTTGTTTATATATAATACATATAAAATCATAACCATTTGAAAATCAACTTATAAAACATCTCGACCAATCTCTTTGGTCATATGAAATCTCCATTCCACTGGTTCGGGAATCTATAAAATACCGAAAGCCTCATAGAGGAAATATTCCCGAAACTAGATAATATATAAAAAAATATAGAAATCTTAATTCACTGCTTCGGGAATCTATCAAAAGCTGAAAGTCTCATAAGTGAAATATTCCCGAAGCCACATCGTATAATCGTATAAATACCTCAATCACGTCATATAATAATATAAAAATCTCAATCGAATGATGCGGGAATTTATTAAAAACTGAAAGTCTCACAGAGGAAATATTCCCGCCATCACAGTGAAAAATATCCTCATGACCAAATCCCATTGGTCATGCAACAGGGGAAAGTCTACCCACCATAAATAACTGGAACCTCGTCAGGCTCCGGGTCCGAGAGTCCTATTGACTCCCCCCGTGTCTAAGTCTACTACCTAGACACGTCACCACCTCAATATATACCACCCTACGTCGACCACCGAGCGTGAATCTGACCTATATGGTCAAGTCGTCACCTCGCGTGGGATGAGGCCTCGCTAGCTAGCATAAATGTAATAATACCGTGGACCCTCGTATGGTGTAAATCCGAAAACAAATCATAAACCCCTTTCCCCTTATACATAACAATCTGTACGATCTCCGACCGTACGTCCGAGGCTCATATATATATATATATAATCACATAAACTCGTAGCCTCAAAGATTATAGCAATGAATCCCCGGCAACTCAACATGCCGTAAAATCAAAATACCCGGCAAATCACCATGCCGTAAAAATCAAATCAAATATACGTAAATCCATCGACATGCCTCGCTCGTCCGAAAACTCCTAATTTTTCCTTTTCAGTTATCGGTATAGGAGTTACGCTTTAATACCGATAATCTACGTCTGAATTTGCTCAGGACACCCACTCCGTGTCTGATTAATTCTTTTCATAATTATTCCGTCGTAAAATCCTTTTAATTAGCTTTTACCCTTTTTAAGGTAAGTCAACAGTAAAATTACTGGTCAAACAGTAATTATTCCAGGTCAAACAGTAATTCTAAAAGTCAAACAGTAAATGGTTAAAATCAAATTACTATTTACCATTTACTGTTTACTATTTACTTTTACTGTTTACCTTTTTACTTTTACTAATTACTGTTTACTGTTTACTTTTACTGTTTTACCATTTACTTTTCACTTTTTACTGTTTTACCATTTACTTTTCACTTTTTACTGTTTTACTTTTACTGTTACTGTTCATCGTCATCTACCTTTGGCCGCCGGAACAGCGCCGTCGCTGCCGGCGCCGCCGGAGCGCCGCCATCGCCGCCGGAGCGCCGCCATCACCGCCGGAGCGCCGCCATCGCCGCCGGAGCGCCGCCATCGCCGCCGGAGCGCCGCCATCGCCGCCGGCAGCTCCGCCACCGGAGGTCAAAAACACCTCCGATCGAGGCCAAATTCGTCCAACACCATCGCCACCACCTCGGGAGCTCGTTCCCGCCGCCAAAAACAGCCCCAGCCGCCGCATACGGCGGCCGGCACGGCGGCCGAACCCCCCCTACGTCCAATTTCTCCAAAAATCCACTAATTTCACACCAAATTACCCCCAATCGACTCTAATCAAAGTTATAAACACTAATCTAACCTCCAAATCCACCAAAAACCTCTAAATCACAAACTCTAATTCGAAATCCAAAAACCCTAAAATTTTCAAAATCTAATTCCTCCTTACCTGCTACGAATCGGCTCAATTCCTTTCGTAGGATTAACGTGTGGGTCGAGGCCTTCGATTCCCGACCGGAATCGGGCCGAACCATGGCCGGAGGAGGGAGAACCGTCCGATCGGTGGCGGACTGTTTCGGGCCCCGCACGGCCGAACGGCGGCGATTCGTCGTGAATCACCACCATCGGCGAGACGAGGGAACCGAGACTGTCCGAACGCGACCGGTGCGGCTGCCCAGTTCGGCTGGACGGCGGAGATCGGCCGGAGGCCGATCCGGATCGGGGAAGCGGAGAGAGAAAGAGAAGGGGAAAAGAAAAGAAAAAAAAAAAAAAAAAAAAAAGGGAATATGCCGTTTCGGGAAGATTCCCCGCGGCTATTTATACTCGTCCAAAATCGGACAATTTCCGATTTTAGATCACAACTTTTTCATACCAACTCCAAATAAATCGTGCCGCGTGTCCACGAACTCGTTTCGACGACTTCTATTTCATCGTCAAATAAAATCCTCGGTCAGGTCAACTTATTTAGAAGTCAACCTTGTGAATTTTTCCGAATCGTAACAATCCCCGAGGAGTAAAAGTACTCGTAACACCGTAAAAAGTTAATTCCAGATTCGGGTCGTATCAGTCATAGTAACTATTTTTCTTTTGAGTAACTATCTTACTAACTGTGTTATAATTGAAAAAACTGCCATAGTAACTTTGCTTATCAAATGCGCAGATAACGGAAGAAAGGGGAGCTAAAGATAAAAAAAGAAAATGGCAACAACAGGATGATAGTGATGAAACTGAATATGATCCATCTAGTAGTGGTAGTGGATCTGATTATCAAACTGATGAAGATGATGATAAAGGTGCAAAGAAGATAATACTGATAGAAAAACAAGAACATCAACTGCAAAATCCTGTAAGTAACTATCACAGTATATACTAACTATCATAGTAACTATCACAGTATCTACTAACTATCATAGTAACTATCACAGTATCTACTAACTATCAAAGTAACTATCACAGTAACTAGTAACTATGAAAGTAACTATGAAAGTAACTAGTAACTATCAAGGTAACTATCAAGGTAACTATGAAAGTAACTAGTAACTATCATAGTAACTATCACAGTATCTACTAACTATCATTGTAACTATCACAGTAACTAGTAACTATCGTAGTAACTATCATAGTATCTATGAAAATAACTGGTAACTATCATTGTAACTATTAAAGTAACTAGTAACTATCAACTGTCATACTAATTTTGTTTTAATTGTGTTAATTGTGTTTTAAAATTAGCAGAAACAGAAGCAGAAGCAAAAAGGCCCAACCCTACAGTTCAGAAGCACCATACCAAATTTCAAAGAGTACGGGTGCGAAATACCACAAGAAGTAGTCGAGCTGGTCCAGAGAACTCCATTTGCCCAGCAGTTTTAAGCACTCCACCAAAATCTAATTTATGGTTAAAAGTCAAACAACCAATTGGGGATGGTGCTAGAAGCTTACGATCACGTAACAGATGTCTTTCATTTTGCTGAGAAGAAGTTCAAAATAAAATCTTCACACATTTCACAAATTCTGGGGCTCAACCGTACAGGAACGTACATTCAAAGAAAAGAGACTCCAATTTCTGATTTTGTGATCAGATTTTTGGGACAAGCAAAGGAAGTCAACAAAAAGATGGTGAATTCAGCCATTACAACAGAATTGCAGAAGAATCCTCAATCTGATGAGGAAAGAGTCAGCAGAAATAGAGATATAGCAAGGCTGATAATCATCGACATTCTGGTCAAGCTTCTCTTCCCAAATGCAAAGGGAAGCCTGCATATAGACATGGTCAGAGCTGTGGAGGATTTAGAAGAGACATCCTCATATGCCTGGGCAAAAGAAGTAAAAATATTCTTGAAAAAATGTCTCACAATATACAAGAAATCAAAACATGCATCCAAGAATACAGGAGGATGTGTTCATGTCATTCTGGTAAGTGCGGGAGTTTTATATTCCTTTATTTTTTTTTATATTACAACATTTTGCTTCTTATAAAAAATTAACATTCCTTCTGCAACCAGTATTGGTTGTGCATGAAGACAAACTTAGTGGAGCCAATTCCAGGGAGGGACAATGAACAACACCAGATCAGGAAATGGGACCTGGAAAAGTTGAAGAAAAAGATGTGGAAATATCAACTAAAAGACTTGTCTATAAGTATCATCTTAGTAACTATCTTAGTAACTATCATTTTTGAATAGCTATCTCTGTAACTGTGTTAGTAATTACCTTAGTAACTATCAATTTTGAAAACTATTTGTGTAGTTATCTTAGTAACTATCTTAGTAACTATCTCAGTAACTATAAATTTTGTAAACAACCTGTGTTAGTATGTTAGTAACTGTGTTAGTAACTATTATCTTTGTAACTATGTCTGACTAACTATGTTAGTAACTAGTAACTATCGTAGTAACTATCAAAAGTGACTATCTATCATCTTTGTAACTATGTCTGACTAACTATTTTAGTAACTATTTTGGTAACTATCATTTTGGTAACTATGTCAGTAACTGTGTGAGTAATTATTATTTTATTTTTTTCAGAAACATTTCGCAAAAAGCAGAGAAGACCTGGAAGGGACAAGTGAGGATGAGGATGAACCTGAAGCAGCTGAGCAAACTGAAATAGAACAAATGCAACCTGGAATAATCAACAAAGAAAATTCAGAACAGCTCAGGCAAAAGCAAATGCAGATTGAGCATTTGGAAAAAAAATTGCAAGAAAAGGAGAAAAATCTAGCACAGATGTCACAAGATTTGGAAGACGCTAGACTGGAAATTGTGGTGATGAAAGAGAGTGCAACGGCACAAGAGCTGGAAAATTTAAAATTAAAGGCTGAGTTGGAGAAGCAAAAGAAAATTGTGGCCGCACTGACTCAATTCTCTGACCCAATGGAGATGACACCACCACAATCTCAATCAGATGGCCTGGAAAAACTGGCGACTGAAGCCGAAAAAAAAGGGCAGGCAACTGAAGTGAAGGAAAGCAGTAAGAAAAATGCAGAAGAAGAAGAAGAAGAAGAAGAGCTTGTAGCAGATCAGCTAGACGCTTTGAAAAAAGTTGAGGAAGAATTAGAAAGGAAGAAAAAAGAAGAGGCTGAAAAAAGAAGAAAGGAAGAAAAAAGCAAAGGTAATAAAAATTTGTTATTACCTATCAATTTTGAAAAATATCTGTGAAACAATGTTAGTAACAATGAATTTTGAATAACTATCTTAGTAGCTATAATATTAGTAACTATCAATTTTGAAAACTATCTGTGTATCTATGTTAGTAACTATAGTAACTATCTGATTTTGAAAACTATTCTGTGTAATATGTTAGTAACTATCTTAGTAACTATCATCTTTGTACCTATTTTGTGCAACTCCTTAGTAACTATGATCTGAGAAAACTATCTGTTTAACTATCTTAGTAACTATCTTAGTAACTATCAAAAGAACTGAGTAACTATCAAAAGAACTGAGTAACTATCATCTGAGTATCTGTATTAGTAACTATAACTGTAACTATAACTATCATCTGATTTCCTATCTCGTAGGTGATGAGGCTGAAGCAAGAACATATCATAGAAAAATCGCAAAGAAAGCAAGATGGTCACCAAAGACACCAGTGACGGAAATGCCGGAAATGCCTTCTTTCAGCATCTTGCCGGGGATTGTATCTCCTTGGGGAGGTCACAGCACTCCAACTGCATCACCGCAGCAGCAAATTGATATTCCAGCAGAAAATCTCAGGAATCCATCAGTTCCCATTCCTCTTGCAACTGGATCACCCTCTCTGAATGACATGTTAGCTGAACCTCACAAGTTCCAGATCATAGAGTCACCGGTTCCCATGCCTATTTTCAACCAAGCTGAGGCCAGAAAGAAGAGAAAAGTGCATTTCAAATCAAATAGTATGACGGAATTTAAGATTGACGAAATGCACTCTGGGTGTTCAGCAGAGTCGCTGGGAATATATTCATATGTTGTGCGCATAAAAAACAGAAAGAAAGCGTCAAGAAAGGACGACATATACTGGTGGGGTGAAGTCAAAGCTGAAAGGGAAACCAAAAGAAAGAGGCAGGAAGAGAACAGAAAAAAGCTTGAAGAAGAGAGGCGGAAAAAGAAAGAGGAGGAAAGTTTGAGAAATCTGGTGCAACCAGAACAGGTTGAATCAGTAACTGCTGTTCAGACGTCATTTGAAGATGTGGCTGGGGTGACAGAGGAAGGTGAACCAATATACCTTGTTGGTGATTCAGAGGAACCTTATCTTCCAAGCCAACAAGAGGTGATGGACTGGGATGACCAAACAGTCTACAAAGATCATATGGAAGAAAACACGAAGAAAAGGTTTCAAGAATACTGGAACAAGGTGCCAAGCGGGTAATCTATCCTTCTATCTGTCTTACTAACTATTTCCGGGTATATGTCTGGACAACTTCTTTAATAACTATGTTAGTAACTATCAACTGAGCATCTATCTTTTTTACTATCTGCAAGTAAATGTCTAAGTAACTATCATCTTCTTTAGTAACTATCATAGTAACTATCAAAGTAACTTGTAACTATCAACTTATTGAATATCTGTATTAGTAACTACTAAATATGATAGTAACTATCAAAGTAACTAGGAAAAAATAACTAGTAACTATCAAAGTAAGTATGAAAAAATAACTAGTAACTATCTTACTAACTATAAAAAAATAACTAGTAACTATCAATGTATCTACTAACAATCATAGTAACTAGAAACTATGATAGTAACTATCATAGTAACTATCAAAGTAACTTGTAACTATCAACTTATTGAATATCTGTATTAGTAACTACTAAATATGATAGTAACTATCAAAGTAACTAGGAAAAAATAACTAATAACTATCAAAGTAAGTATGAAAAAATAACTAGTAACTATCTTACTAACTATCAAAAAATAACTAGTAACTATCAATGTATCTACTGACTATCATAGTAACTAGAAACTATGATAGTAACTATCATAGTAACTATCAAAGTAACTTGTAACTATCAACTTATTTAATATCATGTGTGCAGAGTGTTCTTCTGGGAAGGAAAAGAGGTGGGAACAGAAATTTCCAAGTATGAAATAAATCAAGTGGTGACCGGAACTGAAGTTGCAAACAACATGATATATTGATGCATATGCTGCTCTATTGCATTCTGAAATGATAGACAGGGGCGATCCAGATGAGTATAAAATAGAAATTATGCAGACTCACTCTTGGGTAAGATAAATTTTTAACAGGACAATTATACTTTGTAAAAAATTATGAGATAACTAATCATAGGTTTTGTTTGTTTGAAAACAGATGTCCACAGAAGAGCTAGAAGCAAAAATAATGCACCAGTTCCTATGTGAACCACTATACGAGAAGCTGGGTAAAGCAGAAATGATTCTGATCCCACTTACTCACAAGAGGAATTTTCACCATACTCTACTGGTTTTTGACACGGAAGCATGCAGATTTGCACACTTAGACTCCATCATATCCAGAAGACCAGGACCCGGGCAAAGTTTTAACGATGCTAAAAAAATGGTATGTTAGTAACTATCTTAGTAATTATCGTCTGTGGAAATCTTATTGAGTAACTATTTATTGAGCAAATATCATCTTTGTAACTATCTTAGTAACTGTCATTCGAGTAACTATCTGTTTTAGTAACTATCAACTATTTTAGTAACTATCTTTGTAATTACCTTTGTAACTATAATCTACGTATCTATCTTACTAACTATCTGTGTAACTATCATTTTAGTAACTATCTGTTTTAGTAACTATCAACTATTTTGGTAACTATCATAGTAACTACCTTTGTAACTATAATCTGAGTATATATCTTACTAACTATCTGTGTAACTATCATAGTAACTATAATTCTAGTAACTATCTGTTTTAGTAACTATCAACTATTTCAGTAACTATCTATGTAACTATCGTCTTTGTAACTATATATGTAACTATGTTAGTAACTATCTGAGTAACTATCATCTTACCAACTATCTCAGTAACTATCTAACTAACTATGTCTGTAACTATCTGAGTAACTATCTTATATGAACTATCTGACTAACTATGTTATTAACAGGTGACAATGATTGATATATGGATGAGAGCTGTCCTTGATCAAGCAGATGATATGCTGGAGCAAGGATGCCGGTACAAAATAGACACCGGCAAAAGCTCCAGCACAGAACTGAAGATGGTAGAAGAGGCTCTTAATGAAGATGAAATGAAAACAATAAGGTGGATTAAGAACAACTACAAGTCCAACCTGACTATAAGTCCGTTCAAGGGAAAATTGCCTCAACAACTATCTGATTCGTAAATTTCTAAACCCAGCATATCTTAATAACTATCAACTTGTAACTGTCTGTAGAACTATGTTTAGTAAATATTTGAGTAATATCATCTTTGTAAATTCTCTGTGTTTTTATAGTAGTAACTATTTCAGTAACTATCATATCTGTAACTGTCATCTTTATAACTGTCTGACTTTAAGTAATCTTTTTATTTTGACAAAACAGCGTCGACTGTGGAATATACGTGATGTACTTCATGAGCCTCATTTTTTCACAAGGTGATTTCACAAAGAAGTTTGGGAAGAAAGAGGCTAACAAGTTCACGGCTCACATTCTAAAGAAGTTTGCGGACAATCGGCATAGTTGGAGGCCCTCTTAGATGGATTAAACAGATTTTTCATGCTTTGTTTTGAACAGTTAAACAAATTATTGATGATAATTTGTTTAGGGAACAAATTTTGTATCTATTCAGGCTGACAAGTTTAGGGAACAAATTACTATTCAGGGAACAAATTTTGGTTTAGGGAACAAATTACTATTCAGGGAACAAATTTTGTATCTATTCAGGCTGACAAGTTTAGGGATCATTTTCAGTAACTATCAGACTAACTATCACTTTTTTCATATACTATCAAACTAACTATCATCTTAGTTTATATCTATTTCATATACATAATTTGCAATCTGATTATGTTTATGTTTAGTTTGTAAACCCCTGTTTTTCTGTCTAGTTTGAAAGGTGATCAACTAGACAAATGATTCTATGCATAGTACAGATCTGTTCAGAAGTTATTTAATTACAAACTATTTTCTAGCTATCATTATAACTTTCAAACTAACTATCATATCAGTAACTATCAAACTAACTATCATTTTCGTTACTAACTGTACAAGTAACTATCAAATTAACTATCAAATGCAGGAAACTAACTATCAAATTAACTGTACAAGTAACTATCAAATTAACTCTCAAACTAACTATCATTTTAGTAACTATCTAACTAACTATCATCTTTCTAATTATCTTTCTAATTATCTAACTGTCATATTAATAATTATCTTACTAACTATCATTTAACTTACTAACTATCAAAGTAACTATTATCTTACTAGCAATCATCTAAGTACCAATCAGACTCTGTGTTAGTAACTATATAATTAAGTAACTATGAAAAACACAATTGCTGCACAGAAGAGCAACTTATCCAAGTATGAAAAGTGCAGGACAGAATGCAGCGTGCCGCTGCACCGCGCAACGGCAGCGGAACGCTGCCAAACTCAACATGAATAAAATAATAAAAGTAACCTTTCAATTATTGTAAAACAAGTAAACAATCAATGTACATTTCAATGTAACAATCATAAAAAAAAGAAATAGAACTGCATGAATAGCTATCATTTTAACTCTCAAACTATCAAATTAACTCTCAAACTAACTATCATTTTAGTAACTATCTTACTAACTATCATCTTTCTAATTATCTTTCTAATTATCTAACTGTCATATTAATAACTATCTTACTAACTATCAAAGTAACTATTATCTTACTAGAAATCATCTAAGTACCAATCAGACTCTGTGTTAGTAACTATATAAGTAACTATGAAAAACACAATTGCTGCACAGAAGAGCAACTTATCCAAGTATGAAAAATGCAGGACAGAATGCAGCGTGCCGCTGCACCGCGCAACGGCAGCGGAACGCTGCCGAACTCAACATGAATAAAGTAATAAAAGTAACCTTTCAATTATTGTAAAACAAGTAAACAATCAATGTACATTTCAATGTAACAATCATAAAAAAAAGAATAGAATTGCATGAATAGCTATCTAGGGAACTATATAATTTCTGTACAGCTTGTTCTGTTGTGACCAGCATATTTGTTACACCTGCTGCACTTGACTGTCCTTTTCACTTCATTTTTACTTCTGTACCTCTGTAATTTTGGCCTTCCAGGTGGTCTCTTTGTTAATCGTGGTTGCACCAACAATGCAGGCTGAGCTAGATCCACCGGCTTTGAAATAGTAGGAACCAGATTGATTGCGAAAGAATAAGTTTCAAGATATTTATCCACCTAAAAAACAAAAAACAAAAAAGGAAAAATAAAGGATATAATGTCAAGTTCATGTAACTGTACCAGTAACTTCACTAGTATCTGTCAGTGTAACTATTTTATTTGAAGTAACTATCTTACTAACTACCTCGGTAACTGTTTAAATAATGTCAAATTTAGGAAAAGTGGTCCTTGAAAATTGGATTGACATATGAGTACACATTAGAACCGTGTTTCTGAATCACGACAAGGGCATGTGAGCAAGGAAATCCGTGAATTTGCCATTCTCCACATGAACAGTATAATGCTTCCAAGTTTACCATCACAGAATACTTTTGGCAATGAACTTCATAAACGTATGTATCAGATCTACTCACTAACCAGTGTCTACCCAACTCGAAGTTGTCAACCAGCTTCTTTTCGAAATTTGGACACAGCTCAGTAACCCATCCAACAGATTCTTCCTTCCGAGAAGCAATTAAAGCCATACACTTAAGACGAATGCCTTCGTTAAATTCAATAATAGGAAGGCTCTTCAACTCCTTCACCCAATTGTTGAAACACTCAGCCAAATTATTTGTCATTTCACCAAACCTTTCACCATTAAAAAAACTAAAAGCCCATGTTTCCAGAGGGAGATCCTTCAAAAACTGATCAACAACCTCACCACCTTCATGCTTCAACTTCTCGAAATTAATCTCAAAATATTCACGAGTGCGAGAATAGGCACACTTCATAAACAACAATGGAATTCTTTTGCTCAGATAAGAACCACATGCAAACTTGTTGCTCAGATTAGCCTGAAGATGCCTATAACAAAATCCATGAGGACAATTTGGAAAGACTGCACGAACTGCATTTAGAAGACCAATATTACGATCAGATATGAAAGTAATTTGCCTTGTAGAATATCTCGACAACTCTTCAGACAACATCTTAAGAAAGAAGGTCCAGTTGCTCTCATTTTCAGAATCGACAATAGCATAAGCAACTGGATATAATCCTAAACAAAAGAAAGAAAAAAAAAATGTCAGATTCATGTAAATAACTATCAACGTAAAAGTAACTGCACTAGTATCTATCAAAGTAACTATTTATGCTGAAAGTTCCTGTAACTATAAAAGAATTTCCAGTAGTATGTATCAAAGTAAATGTATAATCTGAAAAAATCATTTAACTATACCAGTAACTACCATACTATCTATCAAAAGTAACTATTTGGTCTGGAGCTTTCTGTAACTGTATAAGAAACTACCATACTATCTATCAAAATAACTGTCGGTCTGAAAGTAATGGAAATGAAAACCAACAGCAATGAAGAAAACAAAGAACAAAACAATAAAGAAAGTGATGTACCACAATTCGCATCCTTTGTCGAAGCAGCAAGAAGCATGCCTTTGTATTTATTTGTGATGAATGTAGCATCAATACAGAGAATTGGTCTGCAAGACAGAAAGCCATTCAACCAAGCAGAATACGTAACAAACATACGCAGGAACCTTTGTGTTTCAGATTCGTACTCTACAGCTAGCCTAGAATATGGGTTGCATTCATATGTGCGCTGGCAAAACCATGATAAATTCTGTTAAGACTCAGAGTCAACACCAACCATAGCATCCCTTGCAAGTTCTTTGCCATACCAAGCAGTATGATAGGGGACATCTAACCCGTAGTTTAGCTTTATGTCTTGCAGTATATCAATAGCTTTCTTACTGGGATTCTCACGAACCTTGTCAAGCATCACCTCCCTAATAATCTTGCTGCACATCATCGTACTATTTTGAAGCCGGATGACACAACGACATCTATGTTCGTTCACCAATTCATTGATCACAAAGAAACCATTATACCTGAATAAAAGGTGCAAAACTCAATCAACATATATACTTTTTCATAGTAACTATCCAAGTAACTAATAACTATCCAGTTAACAATTCATATAACGTTAACACTGAGAAATATAGAAAGTAACTATCTAAGTAACTACTAACTACTGAAGAAAAAAACAGATAACTATCAAAGTAACTATCAAAATAAAAGTTTGTCTAAGTTCAAAACTAAGAAATATATAAATAACTATCTAAGTAACTATACAAGTAACTATAAAAATGAAGCACACAATGCAGCGTGCCGCTGCACCGCAAATATGGCAGCACAACACTGCTGATATCAACTATACAAAATTAAATTTAACAAATACAAAATACGTGCAACGGCTAGTGAAAATGTACCTGCATAAAGATGCCTTCACACACCAATTACAACCTTCAGAATGTTTTTTCTTGCAGAAAGCAACAACGCGTTCAGGCTTATTTCTATCAAAAAAATACTCAAAACCAATCTCCACAGCATACATCCGCAACTTGAGCCTAAACTCTTTTACCCCACCCTCAAACGTCTGACCCTTAGAGTGAATAAGATCTTTCCATCCTTTAGAAAGATACATTTTTGGGTCCTCACGCCTATAACATCCCAAAAATTCATTCTCTTCCAACAAAATCAGATTGATATCGTCCCAAAACTCTAAACATCATGTGCATATCAACCTCATTTTCCAGAAAGTAAACAGTAGGATCTGGATAAACATTGTACTTAAGTTTGAAAACCAATCTTTCCAAGTCGGGAAAACGATCACGTATCTTATGACAAAAATCAACAAAACTACAATTATGAACAAACGAAAGTGCTGATCCTTCACCAGAATACACGAGCTTAGCAGTATAAAAATTGTCCATTACACCTACATGAAAAATCATAACAACATCAATAATTATAATACTATCAGAGGGCATCATAATTATATATGTTACTATCTTACTAACCATTCTAGTATCTATCATCGCAGTAACTATCTTACTAACTATTGTACTAACTATCATTTTAGCAATTATCTTACTAACTATTACTTAGTAACTATCTTACTAACTATCTTACTAACTATGAAAAATAAAAAATTCAACAACTATCAGCCTAGTAACTAGCTTACTAACTATCGTAGAAGCTGAAATAATAACTATGAAATTGGTAACTATCTTACTAACTATTAAATGGTTGGAACTATCTTACTAACTATCTTACTAACTATGAAAAATAAAAAATGCAGCAACTATCAGCCTAGTAACTAGCTTACTAACTATCGTAGAAGCTGAAATAATAACTATGAAATTGGTAACTATCGTACTAACTATCATCTTGGTAAATATCTCACTAACAGTAACTATCTAACTAACTATGAAAAAAATGCAGAACGGAAACAAGATGATGAGGAAGTTTTCGGAGCAGTATGAAGAACTTTTCGGAGCAGTATGAGGAAGTTTTCGGAGCAGTAACAGTATGACAAATAACAGGCGCAAAGTTTCAAAGGCAAAACGAAAATGCCAGAATGAGCAAATCTAAACAGCTGCAAAACATTAACATACCTCATTCAGAGACAAATAGCAATCGCAACACAAATATTTAGAGACAAATCTGAATCGCAAATTGAGCAATTAAACAGTTGAATTACAGATCGCCGGAAGAAAACGAATTACAAAATCAGCGGCAAAAAAGGAATTGCAGATCGGAGGCAATGAGGAATTGAAGATCAGAGGCAGAGAGAAAGAGAGAAAGAGAGAGAGAGAGGCAGTAATGAGAAGAAGAAAAAGAAAACAGAGCTGAAAGAGAAAACGTAACAGAACGGGGATAAAATTCAATGCTTAAGGGTAAAATCGTCCGTTAGAAAATCAAAAAACAGCCTTTTTTTATAATTTACTAAAAATGAAAATAGCCTCTTGTGATAAAAGTATTTAAAACCTGCCCTTTTTTATGAAGTGAAAAACAGGGTGCTTTTTTTCTAATTTACAAAGCTAGATGGTCCTTTTCTCTAAAATCTTGTATAATAAATTGTTATATATTTGTTATATATTTAATTTTAATCATATAAATTGTTATATATTTGTTATATATTTGTTAATGTTGTAGGAAATAATGAATTGGTCTACTCATTTCATTGATAATCCCCTTTATATAGGGTGAGTATTACAACGGTAATAGGAAATACATTAATGACAATAATGACTACATAATTATCTATCGTCAGTTACATTGACGAAGGCACATAATACGTTTTTCCTTCAACACTCCCCCTTGTGCCGAGTCAGAGATAAAATGGTGCATGTGGTGTTGCCTCATTAAAAACCTTGCCAAGTAACAAAAACCCAATGGGAGAAAATAAAACTTTGGTCGAAGGACAAAAAGAGGCAACGCAGCTATTACATTTGAAAACAACATGTATGTGCTAGACTCCCCCTGATGTCTGCACCTCCCCTGATTTTTACATTAATCATGGGATTCTCCCTGATTCTTTCATTTGATCAAGAGAGCTTCAGTAACATTAGCATAGTTATGCATTTTCACATGTTTTTCCAAATATGACTTTGAGCAATGATTTAGTAACTAAATCTTGCCACATCGTCCTCAGATCCAACTTGATTTACTTTGATCTTGAGGATAAGGTTGTTCATGAACAGAACACATTGGTTCATATTGAACATCAGGTTCACTCGTGGTATGACCTTCATATAACAAAACAGTCATAACTTTGTCTAGAGTATGGATGAACCATTAAGAGATTTGAAATTGATCTGTGACAACAGATTTTCTTATTTCACTTTTAATGCGTTTTTCTTTACCCATAGTTAGCTGTGACGTGGATAATTTCTTTATCATGTCACATTCTATGTAGAGATTGAATAAGCCCAAATCTTTCATATCTTTAATGAAAGAATGATTTGCGTTGCGTAGGCGCAGAGCTAAACATAGCTTTACAAATTTACATCGAATGAGAGGTCGAGTCTTACGTATTGTGTTAAAGTACAGTCATGCGTTATTGCACTTGTATAGGGAATTTCATTTCCCAACACTTCTTCGTCATCTTCCTTTAGATGAAAAACGGATCTATTGTTAGAGTAAAGACTTCGACTGATCATGGGAGTATATGTAGGCCTCACTTTATTCTTTCGAGTGCCTAAGCCGATTGATGGATGGTCACCATCATTACAGTCCTTGAGTTCCATTTCAAGACTGTGTATTCCCAAGATCTTTTTCATTCTTAACTTAGGATTTACAATACATAGAGTATCTCTTAGTTCATTTAGAGTTCATGTATATCCATAATGAAAACGCAAGGGCATAATTCATCAATCCCTTCCGAATCAAGTAGTTACTTTAGTGAACGTTTCAATTTCTTTTGCAAACGTACTCATGTGATCTAGAGCCACTTGATTTGGTTGGATGAAGTCCGTTTAGGATCCTCATGTATATCTCTTATTTTTAGATCCCCATAGAGATATATGCATTGACCACTTTCATAAGCTGCATGTTCAGTTTTTCGGAAACTACCAAACTGATAAGGTAGTGGAGTGCAATGACATCCATTACAAGAGTTTGTCTCATCGTAGTCCATTACGAGAGAATATCTCCTCGTAGTCGATTCCAGTGCGTTTTTGAGAGACCTTGCGCCATAAGGTGAGTCTGCATACTCTTATTCTCATTACGCATTCTAACAAAGATATATTTTATAGGGTTTAAAAGACCTATCTCTTTGTTTATACTGGATCGCTTCTTTCCATTAGGCCAGTTTACTAAGTTGACATTTTTCAATGAAGTATGGTTCGATATTAGACTCATTATTTCTCGTCCTCATGTACACTAGTGTAATGTGTTTGTAGAGATCTCTATACTTTAAGGATTGGTTCTAACATTTGAGGCGTCCCCCAATGATAACCACAATCCATAAATATTCTCATGAGACGGATTTGAGTATCACTGATCAATAGATCAGGTTGTGCCAAACTTGTTTTCTTCCTTTACACAAGTATGTATCGAACCTAAGGTGGCCTCCCCCTCTTCCTTGGAGAGCCACGGCCTGTGACACCATTTTTGCCACTTATGGCGTCACCATGCCACCACCCATGGTGGCAGTGCAATACCCAATTCCTCTTGGGTGGTACCATGTCCTTTTGATAAAACACAATCCTTACATGTATATTGTGCAGCAGGTTTATGTGATCTTGTCACTTTAATGTATAAGATATCTACACACCTTACTTTGTGTGATTTTTGGGGATCGAGATGAGACACAGTGGGGACAAACCACGACAATTCCTGTCGTTCCACTTGAACATGCTTGTTCTTATCTCCCCCTAACGACGGGAAGACTGTCTCATCCAAGTGACACACCGCAAATCTAGCGGTGAGGAGATCGCCTGTCAAGGTTTCGACATAGCGGACTATAGCTGGAAGTTCATATCCAGCATAAATATTTATTCATCTCAAGTAACCCATCATTGTGCGCTGTGGCAGCGCAATTTTGGCACATAAAACATTTAATGGAGTTCAAGGATTGTAGATCCATGTCAATCTAAAAGAGCTCAAGGATTACAATTTCGTTTGAAATCCTTTAAAATCCTCACACATAGTCACTAGCTATGGTGTAAATTAGTTCAATGATGTGGTCATAGATGAATAAGTAACGCTGCATGCAAAAATTGCATAACCCAAAACGGAAGTATTGGTGTGCTTTACCAATATTAAGACTATTACTGTAGTCGTTTTCCGTGAGACCAATTGGGTTTTTATATAGGAATATGATGTCCATTACAAATCTCATATAATAAGCTATAAAATCATCACACCTATAGAAATTAACCCGGCCTAGGTGCTTTGACTTTCTAGCATAAGCAGCATAAATTTTAATTGTGGATGGTGTCATGACACGTGACCAGCGTGTCGACACAACAACCAACACCATAAAATATCTAAGGTGTCCGCAAGTTGGTTGAATCAATCCACTGAATCCTCTTTGAATTCAATATAAGAATATAATGAGAATACATGTTTCCTTTGCATATGATGGTGTCAATCATAATTTTACGAGTAGGCTTTGAATGATGTACTTTTATTCATAAAATCACGATGGATGTCAGAAGCATAATAGGGTATAAGTGCATATACTTGTGCATCAAATATATTATAATACCACCTTTAGGGGAGCGGTGGAATTTAGGGATTGAACACACGTCTCCAACCCTACATGGATTATGTCGAAACAATATTTGAGGATAACATGTTCTTTGGTCGTCCTCGGTTTCGTGTGGGAACCATATTCTTCTGGTATTTGCTTCTATTCATCCAAAATATGGGTGTCCATAGTAATTTATTTAATGTATGGATCACTATATCAAAGCCAATCTATGTCAGAATTTCAAAAAGATCATTTTCTTATGATTTTGGATTCAATTAGCGGTAACATATAACCCACTAAGTTGACATATATACTTCTCTAATACTCGTTTACATCTGCAGTCATTAGAGGTAATGCAAAGGAGCTCAGATGAAATTCTCATCTATGTCTTATTACATGAACATCGTGGCAGAAATTTCTTTAAAATGTGGAACAAATTCAATTTTCTTTTAACGCATAAATTGTCAATTTGACATATGCTCAATATATACATCGAAACGTAACTCAAGTTGTTTAGAGTAAATCGATGGGGATTGTAATAAAAGGTATTGTAATCCCAGTTAGCCAAGTGCATTATGAATCCAAAGGAACAGATATTTAAATCCTTATCACTTTCATTATAGTACTACTGTTCTTCAGTACTATTATTTTAGGGATTACATTGTGCGTTTCTTTGCACACGGTTCTTTGTTTCATGCATATATTATGATATGTTGCTTTACTTTATGCAATACTTTGCAAAGTTAGATGCAGAAAATTGAATCATGTATATTATGAATAAAATTTGAATAATGTCAATTCATTGAGAGAAAATTCAAAAATTAACATGCCAACGATTATATTTAGTCTTGTCCAATTGCGAGATAGAAACTTTAAGACCAAAAGTCTATTTTAGGCGTAATAGCCTGTATAAGGATATCTTGAAAATTTAAAAGTAGACTAATCAACGTCTATTTTGGATTGAGCCAGATCCTTTTTTGCTCTTTTAATAGCTGTAATGATGAGTCGTTTCATTTAACATATTCTTCCCAGATGTTATGTTTTTAGTTGTAAACTCATTTTCAATGTTATTGTTCGATATTGAAGATACTTTTCCAAAATCCGCGTACTCATATGATTCTTTATATTTATTGAAAGTCGTAGCTAATTCTTTGCTAGCTTATAATGTACGTATCAATAGTTCATTGAATTACAACAATGGCAGAGTGCTTCACTGCACATGACATATCCCCTATGTCATTTTTTAAAAATTACATTGTTTCCACTTACTTTTGGATGATTATATGAATTTTACGTCCATGGTAATTACCCTTTGTTTTGGGGTCGTTGCATTACTTTACCCAATTTGTTCAAGAATATATATATATATATATATATATATATATATATATATATATATTCTAAGACCTTACATCGTCATTGCCTTTTGATTTAGGGTTGTTGCATTATTTTTCAAAATGTGTTCCAGGAAATTTCTTTTTCTCATACCTCACATTGTCATTGCCCTTTGGTTTAGGGTTGTTGCATTACTTTGCATAATGTGTTCCAGGAAATTTCTTTGCTATTTACATAAAGCAGTTTGCATAAATATACCATGCTCAAGCCTTAGTTGGTTCAATAGGGGAATTTGGTACTCAAGTTCTTCAGAGTCCAATATGTCAAAACTAAACTGTGATGGTTAAACCATCTATAAAATAAGGGAAGGAGAAAATGAATTAGCTTCGCGGTCTAAATAACATTCACGACAACTAAAATAAGCCAAGATACATTATATTAAATCTGATGCTTTGTGAAATTACTTTATCACATAAACTTTTGATTTTTCTATTTTTTATTGCATGTAAAGCTAATGAAATTTCATTATCGTTGCTTTTTTATATAATCAAGAAGATATCCATGATGAAAATTTTTTCAAGAAATTAAAATTGGATCTCAAGACCAAAATTTGTAATGGTCATATTTTTCTTACTTCGTGAATATGCTTTATCACAATAATTGGTTTGTCCATTTTTATCTATATTATAATGCTCATGAAATTGCATTATCA
Source organism: Potentilla sterilis (assembly GCA_963682095.1). NCBI lineage: Eukaryota > Viridiplantae > Streptophyta > Magnoliopsida > Rosales > Rosaceae > Potentilla > Potentilla sterilis. The sequence goes on along the minus strand of OY821757.1, from coordinate 36,658,386 downwards.
TGGCAATGCTCAAACTAAATAACATGTTAAATAAAAGTAATTATTTAACATAATAAAATAGACATATAATGATGCTCAAATTTCATAAGAATATGTCATAATATAATAAGATCAGTTTGAGCATTATATCATTAACGATTGAATGAAAATGATAACTTTAATTAGATCTTACTTGTTAGTTTGCCAAATAAACTGCATATGATACAATTGCTCGATCTCCGACTCCAAATTGTCGTCACATATTGATCGCCGTATCGTAATTGTTATGCCACATAAAAACAAATAATATTCACATGATTAGTCACTTTAATCATATATATTTCACATTTATCATATAAATTAAATAATTTCATATTGACGATGAAATTTGAAAACAGTAAATAGTCACACAATATATATAAATTACTGTGTGGTAATTTCAAAAATTACCTTTGTATTTTACCCTAAATCGTGTCGGCGCAGGGCGGACCCGGCGTCGGGGTTGGATCGGAGAAGTCGAGGGGTGCCCAGAGAAAACTTCTGGGTGTCGGGTCGATGTGGGCTGGCGTCGTCGGCGCTCGGCTAGGGAGATGGAGGCGCTAGGCTGAGAGGAGTGGGGTAGCGGCGGCGGCGGGGGGGGGGGGGGGGGGAGGGGGTGCTGCTGCCGGCTAGGGTTTTCTTTTTTTTCTTTTCTTTGTGTTTGTTTTCTTTGGCTATTGCTGCTAGGGTTTTTTTTCTTTCTCAGCGAGTAAAGCTACGTGCTGATAACTTGTTGTAGGAAATAATGAATTGGTCTACTCATTTCATTGATAATCCCCTTTATATAGGGTGAGTATTACAACGGTAATAGGAAATACATTAATGACAATAATGACTACATAATTATCTATCGTCAGTTACATTGACGAAGGCACATAATACGTTTTTCCTTCAATAAATTTAATTGTTATATATTTGTTATAATTTAGGTATATAAATTGTTATATATTTAATTTTAATTATATTAATTGTTATATAAATTGTTATGTGTGAGTTCTCGGCACCAGACCCTTCTCCAGGCGGGGCGGCCGTCGAGCAGTTCACGTCCCCATGTCGGGCCATATGCTCCGAGGTTCAGTAGGCAGCTATTTCAGGACGAGATAGCTGCAGACGTTCCTCAGGTCCGTATGCCTGAGGTTCATCGGGAGCCGATGACGAGTCCGACGACGTCTGCTGCTGACTCGACTGAGGGGCCTACTCTCCCAAATCAGCTCTACCTCCCGTACAACATTCCTGCGATACCCGAGGTCGACTTTCGTGGTGTGCCCATATGGCCTGCTATGCCTCAGTACGTGAGTGTTGCGGAGGCATACCATCAGCAGCCATTTGAGAAACCTGGCCTCCTGATTTCGGCGAGGAGAAAAGGAAAGTCGACAGACGAGTCATCGAGTTCATGTAACATTTGATTTTATTAATTAAATGTTTTATTAAAATTAACGCACTAATATTTAATTTTATTAACCAATCATCGTTTATGTGATAGGGACAGCCGCTAGCAGTTCAACGAGGAATACAAGAGGTGTGTTTTGACACGCTCAGGAAAACTGTTGCGCTCCGAGGGAGGATCCAGATCAACGAACCTCCTAATCAGGAGGTTCAGGGGAAAAAATGCCTCGACTACACCGGTTGTGTGGGGGCACTGATTAGGGACAGAGTCCCTATGTTGTGGACACGATGGGCTGATGTGCCCGAAGAGATCAAGAGGGAGGTGAACAACGCCGCGTCGGTGAGTAATTTAAAAAATTTAATTTATTAATCGTAATATTTAATAATTTTCAGTATTGTTATAATTGTAAAACTAATAAAATATTATCTTTCAGACATACTTCGAGATTGCCGAACACAAGCAGGATTGGACGGACGCGATGCAAAACTCGAGGTACGTTGGGAATTCCTCATCTTATAATTTGAAATATTTTATGATATTAATAATATTTCTAATGCACTTTTATTTTTTCCGTAGGTTCAAAGAGTGGAAGAACGAGCTCCGTTCCCACTTTAACGAATACGACAAACGTGGTCGTATGGGTACTCCCAGAGAGTTCATGTTCAGGGAGTACGAGTGGCGTTGGTTGAAGACAGTAGACTTCAACAACCCACTTATGCAGGTAAATACTAAACTTAACAATAAATGTTTATTTTGTTAAAATTTTAATTATTAGTTTAATTATTTTATAATTATTACACTAATATTTTTTTATACATTTTTCTAATATTTTATTATTTGTTTGAAGCAACAGTCTCGGATAAACTCTGCGAACCGCCGCCGTAACACAACCCCCCATCATGGTGGTTCTAGGCCATTTGCACAATATCAGGAGGAGGCGCTTAGAGATCATCCTGATAGCAACCCGTACGTGGAGACGTTTAAGATCGCTTATCCACAAGCGACAGAACAGCTCGTAAGTCGTTGATTACGATTTTAAAATTTTAATTATTAATTTTACTTAATTATATATTTGTTAGAATATTAATTATATTTTTTTCACGTTCAATTAGGAGAGGGTGAAACGGGCCGAAGAAGAGGTGTTCCAGCAAGTAGTTCGGGAGACACAACCGAACATTTCAGAGGCAGATCTGGAAGAAGCCCTGCGCCAGGTCGACCGATCGAATGTCCAAACGGCAGCGAGGATGTTCGACGCAGCCTTCCCACACCGGTCAAACCAATACTACTGCCGGGGTTTGGGAAGTTCTGGAATAGGGCTCCTGAAGACCACTAAGGGAGGTCAAAAGAAGGGAGGCGGGGAGAGCCAACAGATGAGGGGGGAAGTGCAGAGATTGGCCGCAAGATTGGCGGTCGAGGCCCAGAGATCACAGGAGCAACGCCGCAGAATACAGCAGTATCATTTGGATATGCCAGTTGGCATGCTGAATGCGAGAGAATTCGGCAACACAACTACGCCGGCCAACAAAACTGGTGGTATGATATGTTCGCGGCACAACAACAATCCCTTGAACCCCCGCCCCCGTTTCAGCCGTTAGATGAACCTCCAATGCCTCAACCTCCCGAGGATGACGAGCATGATGGAGAGCAGGATGCTGGGGATGACGTGGTGGACTTTAGTCCTTTAGGTGATGATTAGGGTTATATTTTATGTATATTGGAATAAATTAAATAATAAGTCATTTAGATGTGTTTCTTGTTGGTGTAAATGCATGGATTGTCTTTGTGATTTGCAGGTTGCTTGGAATGGTAATTTAGAAATTAATTTAATTTTTTTTCCCCAAATGTAAGAATAGCCGACGATATTGCCATTCTTTCGTCGGCTATAAGCACTATAGCCGACGATTTTTACCAATTTTCGTCGGCTATAACTTTCATTACCGACGAAAATGACATTATTTCGTCGGCTATAACTAATTAATGCCTATTAAAATATTAATATATTCCGACGAAATAACCGACGAAATAGATGAAATCGTCGGCTATATGACAGAACAAATAGCCGACGAATTTCGTCGGCTATAGTTTACGATATCGTCGGCCATGCTCGAGCATAGCCGACGAATTTCGTCGGATATTTTGCTAACGTTTGGTCGACAAAATTAATTTTCGTCGGCAATATCGTCGGCCATACTCGAGAATAGCTGACGATTTCGTTATTTTCGTTGCCATTGGTATTACCAACGCCGTTTTTCCGACGAATTATAGCCGACGAAAATTTCGTCGACAGAAGGAATAGCCGACGAAAATTTGGCATAGTCGACGAAATTTTTTTCGTCGGCTATTCTCTCCAATCTGGTAGTGGTAGCTACATCTGGGCTTGTTCCTTTCCACTGCACCATCCATTGTGTCCCTGCAGCTTCACGTTTCTTGTAGATTATTCTCTCTAATATCTCAGCTAGAGATCATTGAGGATTGTCGGGATCAATTAGTGGAGGAAGTTGTGGTGATGTAGGTGTAGTATTTCCCAATGTCTTCTTCAAGAGAGAAACATGAAAGACATTGTGAATTCTTGATGTTGCTAGAAGTTGCAACTTGTAGGGTACCTTCCCCACCCTCTCAATGACTTTGAAGGGACCAAAATACCTAAGGCTGGGCACTGAATCCGGTGGAAACCGGTAGGACAGGAAAAACTGAGCCGAGCATACCTAAGGTTCGGGCCGGTTTTTGAAATTAAATTTACACAGTTTTCTCAGACCGGGCCAGGCTTGGTCCATCAAAATTTTAGGGTAAAAACCCCGAAGGCTCAAAACGGTAAAAAAAAAAATTGAAAATCTTAAAAACCCCTTGTCCTACTGCCCTAAAAATCTAAAATCCCTAATTCCCTAAAATCCTAAATCGAGTTCTCCAATCTCCAGTTCGCGTTCTCGGTTCTCCAGTCCAGGCAGTCCTACTGTCCTACAGTTCGCGTCTTCTCCAGTTCGTCTTCTCCTCTAACAAACGTCGTGTCTGTCTCCCTGAAGTCCTAAACTCTTTCCGCCTCTTCTCCCTGCTGATCGGCTCAGTTCGCCCAATTCGCTAGTTCGCCACTCGCCAGTTCCCTAGTTCGCCGAGTTCGCCGTTTCGCCATTTCGCAAATCACTAAATCAGTTTCAGTCTCAACTTCGTAAGTTATTCACTTCTTGAGTTCTTGATTTGGTATTCGCAAATCACCAATTCAGTGTTCGTATTGTTCTTGAGTTCTTGAAGTGCATGTTCATACTCTTCTTTTCAATTTTCACTTGTATATTGAACTAATTGAAGAGTTTTTGGACTGTTTGTTAATTGTGATTTAGTGAATGTTAATACTAATTTGGTGAATATTAATCTGGGACCGAAAGAACCGAACCGGGCCCTAACCAGTCCTTGAATTTTTAAGAAAAAAACAGGCCCAAAATTATGTGTCTGGTCCCGGTCCCGTGACCAAATAGGTCGGTTTGGGACCGAGCCCAGCCTTAAAAATACCTTGGAGATAGTTTGTGCCATCCTTGTTGTTGTACAGATTGCTGCTTGTAATGTTGTAATTTCAAATACACCACTTCAAATTCCCTCTCAGTATGCTTTTCATCATAGTACTTCTTCATTCTAGTCTGCGCCAGTTGCAAATTCTTCTTGAGCAAAGCTAATTAACAATTCATCTCTCCTTCTCAACTATTGATCTACCTGCTCAACTGCAGTGGACCCTGGCAAGTATGCAACTACAGAAGGTGGTTGATAGCCATAGAGTGCCTGAAAGGGACTCATTTGGATGGCTGAGTGGTGTGCTGAATTGTACCACCATTCTGCCTAGGGAATAGCTTGAATCCAGTTGTGTACGTGGCCTCTCTACTATGACACATCTGAGGTACTGTTCCAGAGTCCTGTTCAAATTTTCAGTTTGGCCATCACTCTGTGGATAATAAGCTGAAGATTTATCCAGTTTTGTACCCTGCAGTTTAAAGAAGGACTCCCAGAACAAACTCAAGAATACAGGGTCCCTATCCGAGATTATATGTTCAGGCATCCCATGAAGTCCAAAAATTTCTTTAACAAACAATTGAGCTACTGTTGCAGTAGTATAAGGATGGGACATAGGTAAAAAAATGAGCATATTTGGTTAGTCTATCAATTACTACCCAAATAACTGTTTTACCTTCTGATGCTGGTAATCCATCAATAAAGTCCATGGAAATATTGGTCCATGCTTTCTCAGGGATTGAGTTAGGCTATAACAATCCTGGAGGGGATATTGCTTCATAGTGATGAATTTGGCAGGTGTGGCAACTAGCAATAAACTTCTTTATGTCCTTAAGCATCCCAGGCCATGCAAAACTCCTTTTGATTCTCTGATAGGTCCTAGTCCTCCCAGCATGTCTTCCCATTACACCATCATGTAACTCACTAATTATCTTGTCTCCCCACCCCCAATGTCTAGGCACATACATTCTCCTTCTGTAACGTAATTGACCATCTTGTATGGAATACTGTGTTCTAGTTGTAGCTTCTCGCTTGAACGGAAGCCGAAGCTCGCATGCAATAATAACCCTGCAATCGTTAGTAGTATAGACATAAGTAGGGATCGTTCTAAGCCGGGGATTAAGGGTACCTGAAATATGTAATTGTTAGTCAAAATATTCACACATATATACATCAAAAACGTCACTCATGGGGGAAGGATTGTGATCGGCAGCAAGCTGCCCTAATGCTAAATGACACGAAATTAAATGCTGACAAATAAATCCTAAGTCTACTATTTACAAGGTTGGTCGACATTCTTCCACAAAGCACTAACACAAAAGCAATCAAAATACATAACAAACTAGCAAGCAAGACTCACGGCAAGATGTTAAAATGTTCTAGACTCAACTTAACTCCGATTTGGTTAGCTCCCTGTAGGTATTACTAACCGAGATTTCATAGGTATTTAAGATTAACTTTACGTCTAACCCTAAAATTGTACTAAACATATTTGAGAACTCCTCTAGATGAAAACAAACATGCATAGTAATTGAGCACGAAATCTTTTGAATCGGAAACAAATTAAATAAGCAAGGCGTCACCACTTCTTATTAACAAGCATGTTCATTTAAATTACTCTAGCCCTCGTGAAAACAACATAAATTAACATAACCCTAAAGATTACTTAACCCATATTATTTCGGCTAATGAGATTAACAACCTACATATTGCAATTACATAGATTACTAATCTTTAAGCACACGAATTTAAAGAACAAGTCAAGAAAACCCTAAAACCAAATTAACATATGTTCTTGTCGATTACCCTATTAGCTAATTCATTACATCTTTCCCTTATTTTTTTAACATGCAATCCATATTCTTACATCTAAAACCTTACTTGAAGATAAAGAAAATAAATTGACATGCAAATCATAAAACCAAATTTCAATCCAATTCATACATAGACATAAAAATTGAAACCAAGAATTCATGCTAACTTTATAGACAAAGTTTAACATAACTACACAAAAATTTACAAAGCCAAGAGTAGGGAGTGGATCACACATTAGAAACCTTGAAGACTTCGTCGTGTATGGATCCGTGGATGATGGTGTTCGGATGGCTGCTGCTCGGCAGTAAAGGTTTCGGCAGCAAGGGGACAAAATTTCGGCAGGAAACTTTGGTGTGGTGGTGGTGGTTTTGGCTAGGGTTTTTGTGTAGGATTCTTGGGAAAATTTAGGTAGAGCTTTGGCTAGATTTTTGCTTTGGAATGTGACAAGTTTTTCTGTGTAAAAGTTGGGTATTTATAGGGAGAATACTAGGTCTTGCCGGCAGCCCTTCTTGTACAAGGAAAAACAAAACCTAATGGGATATGGTTTGAAACCTTCCTTCTTCTACTTCAACTAGGTTTTGTTTTTCTGAATTTTTCTTCAAGGCTTGGGCTTCACATCTTCATGGACTTCTTGTGTGGTCTTGGACTTCAATTGATAGGCCTTGATCCATCGAAAATGCCCCACAATGCCGGCAGCACACATTGACACTCAATCTGCCAGAATCGGCAGCTTCTCCTAGCTTGACTAGGAGAACTTGTTTCTTCATGTTTTTCTTCAATGCTATGGCCAAGTGTCGTCCTCCTTCCTTCCATATGCTTAGAATGTCTTCACAAATGCTCTTGTACATCATATGCTTCATCGAAATGAAGCACTTGTGAAAAGGAAGCAATCAGTCCCTGGAATCGGCAGCTTTGACCTTGTCGCAGTAATTCCGGCATATCTCCACCTTCGGAGCCCCGATTGATGCGATTCCAAGTCTCACGTAAACTAGACACATATGGCCATCTCCCCATAAAACAGTTTGATCAAAATCCTTGTGAGTCGACGGGAATGATTTTTCGAAGTTGGGACACAGTCCCAGGAAAATCCTGGAAGCCCCTGGATTGGAATGTTCGGACTGCCGTTTTGCAGTCAACTTTTGGGTGGCTTCCTGAACTCCGATTGATCTGAAATTTTAACACGACATTTCTCAGTATATGAACATTACGCACACCAAATTTCATAGAATTAGGACAAGGATAGATCATATTTGTACTCGTCACAAAATCGCGAAAAAGACATATTTTGCACTATTTCCAGATTTCTCAAACTTAGTCATTTTTCGGACAATTAAACACATTTCACCAAAACTCTACCAAAATTGACACTAACTATATTATGACTCTATCTTAGACAAATAAGGGTTAAACAAAGCATAAACGAGGGCATAAGCATATAATATCGTCGCACATTGTGCTCCTATCATCGCTGCAGCTTGATATGAGCATATAATGCAACGTTATTAATATGTTTTACCCTCGTTCACTACCAGATCGGACAGAATAGCCGACGAAAAAAATTTCGTCTACTATTCAAAATTTTCGTCGGGTATTCCTTCTATCGACGAAAATTTCGTCGGCTATTATTCGTCGATAAAACGGCGTCGGTAAAAATATACCCGACGACAATAACAAAATCGTCGGCCATGCCAAAGTTATCACCGACGAAAATACATTTATGTCGACCAAACCTTGGCATAATGCCCGACGAAATTCGTCGGATATTTTCACATATGGCCGACGATATCGTAAAATATAGCCGACGATCTCTTCTGTTTCATCGGTTATTTGCTAAAAATCGTCGGCTATAGCAGTGATAGCCGACGAAATAATGTCAATATCGTCGGCTATTCTTACATTTTGGGGAAAAAAAATTAAATTAATTTCTAAATTATCATTCCAAGCAACCTGCAATTCACAATGACAATCCAACAAGATACACGTTTTTCATTAATTATTTAATTTGTTCCATCCTGGCCACCATCCTGCTGTCTATCATGCTCGTCATCTTGCTGAATGAACTCGGGAGCTCTCGGCATTCGAGGTTCATCTAATGGCTCAAACAGAGAGTAGGCCCCTCAGTAGAGTCAGCAGCAGACGGCGCAGGACTCGTCATCGGCTCCCGATGAACCTCAGGCATACAGACCTGATGAACGTCTGGAGCTATGTCGTCCTGAAATAGCTGCGTACTACATCTCGGAGGATCTGGCCGGAGAGGGGGACATGAACTGCTCAACGGCTGCCCCGCCGATAAAAGGGTCTAGTGCCGGTTGCTCACACTCCTCCGCGGCTGGGATGAATCGATCCTCTGAGGCTGGCTGGTGGTCCTCTCAGGCTGGCTAGGGGTCCTCTCGGAGTCTCCGGATCCGCCAGAACTTCCAGAACCCCTAGATCTGGAACGACGGCCTCCGAATAGCTATCTAAATGCACCGGCCATCTGGAAACAAATAAATTAATACATTAATTAATATTAAATTATATTACATTAAATAACAAATTCTAATTAATATAATAACCAATAATACTAACATATTTTAAAACATACTAACAAATTAATATTTATAATTTAACTAATTTTAAATAATACTAACCATTAACATAAATATAACCATTTATATACAAATATAACTATATTTCATCATTAACATATATATACATACAAATAACCATTTATATATTAACATAAATATAACCATTTATATAATTAGGCTACCAATTTATATATAACAATTAAAATATACATTAATATATATATATATACAAATATGTGAATATATTAACAAATATATAACAATTTATATAATTAATCTACAAATTTATATATATAATTAATCTAAGAATTTATATATATAACAATTTAACACACCCTTAAATATCTAAATTATATACCTAAATTATACAATTAAAATAAATTGCAAAAAAAAAAAATTACCTAACGGAGGAGGAGAAGGAGGAGGAGGAGGAGGAGGAGGACGCTGCAGATCGGAGAAGGAGGAGGAAGTCGATGAAATTCGAAAGAGGACGCTGCAGATCGGAGAAGCGACTTTCAGCTTTTATAGGAGAGAGAATAGCCGACGATTTAAAAGATTTCGTCGGCTATTCTTTGAATGTCGTCGGCTATACTTTGGAAGATCAACAACCGTCGGATCTGAGCCATCCAACGACGGACAATAAAAAGGCGCGGATCGCAAGAGTTTAGCCGACGAAATATAATTTTCGTCGCCTAAACTATAGGTCAAACCACTAAGTCAAACCTCTAAACGCTTAAAAACGGAAATTAGTCTAGTTAAACGACGGTTTCTTGCCTCACCTTCAACAGATAATAGTTTCAAATCAATGAGACGCAACTAATCGTATAAAAATTTTACAAAATTGATTTAACGAATGTCAAGCTACCTATGGGAAAACGAAAGTAAAAAAACAGTTAACCGCAACATTCGGCACATAGATTTTATCAGAACCTTGTCATTTTTCAACCGTAGACGTATTTCATTATTTCGGTCATATCTTATTTCACAACATTTTTGCATTTGAAGAGTCTACGTATAGTAACTATTTGAAACTATACATTCACTTAAACACTTAGTAAACAAGTTAAGGAACATTAGTGCATATGTTCTGATTTTGAATCTAAAAGTTTAGAAAATCTATTCCAACAGTCAGATATCACCGTTAAGATTAAATACATGTATGGAAAAAAATCCAACTTCAACTGACAACGTTAAAGGCTCGATCGAAACGGTCAACCGGGTAAGTCAAACCTCTAAACGCTTAGAAATGGTCATTTTTCAACCGTAAACGTATTTTATCATTTTGGTCATATCTTATTTCATGACTTTTTTCTGTTTGAAGGATGAAGCAATGGTTTATCGTTAGTGATAGAAAATGGAATCTGGTCATTTTTTGTTTTTTTTTGTTTTAAATCATAGCCGACGAGAGACAACCTCGTACTCGTCGGCTATTCTTTTGTCGTTTTCTGTCTAAAATAAAATATATATTTTTCAATATAGTTATGGCCGACGAAATAATGTATTTTTCGTACCTATATATAGTTCTACAATGTAAGAGAGGACAGATTTCAACAATACCCACAGATTTTTCACTCTTTCTCCCGTTTTTTTTCGTTTTTTTTTAAATGAGCAGCTGTTGTCTAGATCTGAAAATATATAGACTTATAGCTGACGAAAATGTCAATTTCGTTGGCCAAAATTTCAAAAGTTTTCGTCGGCTAATGTTTCAGAGAAAGGCTGACGAAAATCCAAATCGTCGACTGAAATATGAATATAGCCGACGTTTTTTGTTTATACCAACGAAAAAACAGTATCGTCGGCTATAGTTAAACTATGGCTGACGATTTTATTTTTCCACCGACGAAAAATAAAATCGTCGGCTATTCGTTGGAAGTACCGACGAAAATTTTAATTCGTCGGTCGTTTTTTTTTAATTTCGTCGGGAAAAGCTTTTTTTCTGGTGGTGGTTTATACTTTGCTTTAACCTTTAATGTTGTAGAATCGAGTCACAAAATAGAGTTATGAGTCTTTGGTAGAGTTACATCAAAATCGTGCTAAGAATAGATAAAAATGTGGAAAAATGTCAAAAGCCGATTTATGAAGTCTTAGAGATGTTTCATTGGATCTGTAAAGTCACGGCTATACTTTTGATGTATTTTTCTCCTCTTATATGCAGGAGACATATTGATGATTGAGCAATGGAATGAATTACAATAATCGGACAAAGAAAAGATGCCAGAAAATTACAAAGCACAAATTGGTGCAAATCCAGTAACTTCAGTAATTTCCTAGGCATATCACCTAACTTCCAGAATTTATGTAGGACGACTCACAAGGAACTAAAAGACGTACCATATATGTGTGGAAAGCTCTACGAGTCTAGTTTCTATAGAACTTAGAATCGCATCAAAAACTTTCCTGAGGAGAGAGTTCTGCCCGTCACAAGACAGCAAGGTCACTGTCCTGCCGAGAAGAAGAAGCTACTACCCATTTTCGTGACTTTCTGCATTTGAGCACCAAAATGGCATCTGAATACATCAATCAAGAGTTATTGATCCTTATGACGAGTAGGAGAATCGACCAAGCCAAAAGGAAGGGAAGAAAAAGGAAAGAATGAGTTTCCTAGATCAGATGGGAAAGGCACAAATATGCCGTTTCTAGAATGAAGTGTTCCCAGCCTAGCTAGGAGAACTTGCAGCCGATCCATGGACCTTTTATCCATCAAGCAATGTTGCTAATCCATTAAGGAGTCCAAGAAGGCTGTGATCCATGAAGAATTCGGACAAGAAAATCTAGAAGATTCAAAGAGTGGCCGACAAGAAACCAAAACCAACTTGGATTAGGATTTGCAGCTCCTAGTTCCTGCATAGTTTGTTTAAGCTTTCTCCTATATATAGAGGCCGAATTCCATACAGAAAACTGGTCGCATCTCAAGCACAAATACTAGCCAAAAGCTCTACCAAGTCTCTCAAGCACCAAGCACAAAAATACTTATCCAAACCCGATTCCACCACATCCTATAAATCGTACCCTTGCCTACCTTCTGCCGAGCATCTCTCCACCACGTCTTGAGGAATCTTCAAGGTTTCTAAAGTGTGATCCACTCCATCTATGGCTACTGTATTTACTTATGTTTGTGTGTGTTGTATGAACCTATTTCAATATTTGGTTTTTGTAAAACTTTTGTATGAACTCGGTTTGATGTTTATGTAATGGTTTTCCGATTTTAACTTGCAATTTTCGTGTGTATAGATAATTAGGACTGTGGTATTAGATGCATATTTAGAATTTAATTCGGTTAGTAACCTAAGGATTGGGCATGAAAATCGGTATTTAGTGTTGTCTTGAACATGATCTAGATGCTAGGTTTAATCGGCTAGAGTAGATGAACGTGAGTGTCTCTTTGATTTGTGTTACTCGACTAGAGAATAATACCTTAGAACTTGCATATTAAATAAGAAGATTGACAAACTTACTTATTTAGAATAATACCTTAGAACTTGCATATTAAATAAGATGATTGACAAACTTACTTATTTACTTGTTTTCGATTTAAGACTTTTGTGCTTCATTGTTATTTCTTAGAAAATGGTAGCATAAATTTTAGGATCCATAACGGAAGTTCGGTCTTAAAAAAATTAGAAGTCTAATAACTAGGTACATAGCGGAAGCTCTAGTTATGATCGAAACTGAATTAGGTTTAGAATGTGTCAATACTTGTTCCTTACTTTCATATATGCGAATTTTACTTGTTAAAGAGTTTTATGTGCTAAATGCTTTGTGTGAAAGATGATGACCACTTGTAAATATTAGTTTTAGGTTTTAAATTCGTGTCTAGGTACATTAGGGTAGCTTGCTGCTGATCCATTCTCAACCCCCTTTTGTTTCAATTTTGCTTATATAAATGTATAAATGTATTTCTAACCTTTTACATGTCAGGTACCCTTAATCCCCGACTAGAACGATATCTATTTATCATATACTACTAACGTTTATGTAGGGTTATTATTGAAGGTGTGCTTAGGCAACTCGTCACAGCTGCTGAATAATGGTACTTGCTTCCCCATCCTGTAAGCATGCTTGTTGAACTTCATTTATAAAATTAGAAACTGGTGAAGAGACTCCTGATATAGTAGCTAATTCCAAATGTCTTGATAAGGCATCTTGTGCTGCATTATTCTTCCCTGCCTTGTAATGTATTGAATAATCATACCCCATCAATTTGATCAACCACTTTTGCTGAGATGGTGTAGTAATTTTCTGCTTCAAACAATGTTCATTGGACTTCTGGTCAGTGTAGATTTGAAAGTGATTACCTAGAAGATATGGTCTCCAATGTTGTACTGCATATACTACAGCCATCATCTTTTTGTCATATACTGACAAAACTGTGTGCTTAGGTGCCAATGCCTTATTAAGAAAAGCAACAGGGTGTCTCTCTTGAGACAAAACTGCTCCTATCCCCTTGTCTAATGCATCACATTCTACCACAAACTGCTTGTTGAAATTTGGAATGGCAAGCACAAGAGTGGTCATCAAAGCCTCTTTCAACTCCTCAAAGGCTAGGTCAGATTCTTGGCTCCACTTGAAGTTATCTTTCTTAAGTATATCAGTCAATGGTTGGGACTTAGAGCCATAATGTTTCACAAATTTCCTGTAAAAACCAGTTAAGCCAAGAAAACCTTTCAATTCTTTCAAGGTTTTTGATTTTTTCCAATTCTTTATGCAGCTTTATCTTCACCGAATCCACAACTACTTCAGAACTGATGATGTGTCCCAAATACTCTTATCCCACTCCAAAACTACATTTACTCTCTTTAACCTTCAGAATGTGTTGTTGTAGCTTTTCCACCACCATTTTCATATGTACCAAGTGTTCTTCAAGAGATTTACTGTATATCAATATATCATCAAAGAATACTAGTACTCCTTTCCTTAGCAATTCCCTCAATAAATCATTCATTTCAGATCGAAATGTGGAAGGGGCATTAGTTAATAAGCCAAATGGCATAACCAAAAATTCATAGTGTCCTGAGTGTGTTTGAAAAGCAGTTTTCTGGATGTCTATCTCTGCCATTCATATATGATGATAGCTTGATCTCAAGTCCAGCTTAGTGAATATTACTGCTCCATGCATTTCATCAATTAGCTCATCCACAACTGGGATGGGGTATTTGTCCTTCACTGTAGCTGCATTCAAAGCTCTGTAGTCAACACACATTCTCCATGTACCATCTTTCTTCTTGACCAGAATCACAGGAGAAGAAAATGGAGATATACTTGGTCTGATGACACCATTATCCAACATCTCTTTCACTAACTTTTCTATTTCAGCTTTCTGAAAATGAGGATAACGATAAGGCCTCACATTGATGGGACTAGTATTTGGCTGCAATTCAATCCTTTGATCATGATTTCTAAATGGTGGAAGGGTGATTGGAGGCTGGAAAACTTCTACATATTGCTCTATTAGCTTCCTTATCTCTGGATGGATCACCTGGTGAGTCTTCTGTTTTTCTTGTGTTGTTGAGGGACTTAACTGCACCATTAATGCTTCAGATTCTCTTCTCAAGAGTCTAGTCATAGACTTACAACTGATCATGGTGGCTTGCGGTCTAGTTTCACCTTGCATAACATATTGCACCCCATTCTTGAGAAATTTCATTCTCATCTCCTCAAAGTTCCAGGTTATATCTCCTAGCGTTCTTAACCAGCTCAATCCCAATACTACTTCGCATCCTGAGATAGGTAGGATATAGAATTCTCCATTAAACATAAAATCCTATAACTGCAATTCAATTCACTTGTCCTGTAGTCTGCATCAAAGCTCCACTAGCCAACCTTACATTCAAAGGTTTAATATTAACTACCTTTGTTCTCCATTTCCTCAAAAGGGATGGATGGATGAAATTGTGAGACGCTCCTGTGTCTATTAAAACATGGATTATTTTACTGTCAAACTTTCCTTTGATTTGCATAGAATCTGAGTTCTCTTCTCCCACAACTTGCAACTGCAACTCACACTCATGTCCTTCTTCTTCATTAGGGCTTTCTTCTACTGGTTCAACAAAGGTTTCTTCAACATTGTTTGTTTCCTCTTGAACTACTTCAATCACCTTTAATTGTCCATGCCCCCTTCTACAATTATGTCCAGGTTTGAAGGTTTCATCGCAGAAGAAGCATTGGTTTCTTGCTCTTCTTTCATCGAATTCATCTTAAGATAGTCTTCTATTAGGCCCACTACTACTTGCAGCCATGAAGTTTGGTTTAAAAGTAGAGCCCTTTGAAATGTTTCCCTGTGATCTACTTGCTGGTGGATTTCCACTTGCATTGGATTTCTGCACAAAACTTGGGCTAGTATTAGATGTAAACATCCGAGTAGTATTATGACACCTACTCATTGCTCTCATTCTTGTTTCCCTTACTTCAAACACTCTGGCTAACTCGCAAGCTTCGTATAAGGACTTAGGCCTCAATGCTTTGACATCAGATCTAATTTCAGCTTTAAGACCTCCCAAGAAAAAAAATAGCAATGCTTGTTGAGAAAATCCTGGTGCTCTTCGAGATACATAGTAAATTGCTCCATATATGCTTCCACGTTCCCAGTTTGGTTCATCCTCCCGAGTGCTGCTTGATAGTCAATAGCATTATAACTAGTAAATTCTCTCATCAAAAGATCTGCTAGGCCACACCAAGTAGGTGGAAACTCATGTTTGAACAAATACCATCTATCATAAGCTTTTTCTGTCAAATGCATTGTTGCAATAGCAAGTTTTCTCTCCTCTGGCACTTGATAAAAATAAAAAAATTGTTCAGCTTTATGTAGCCACTCTACAGGATCACCTCTACTATAATTGGCAAACTCTAATTTCATCTGTCTCATGGTAGGAAGTGATGGGTCAAAATGGTTGTTTTGGTTCCACATTTGTCCCGCAATTGGATTGGGATGCACAGGCCTTGGAAATGTTCCATTAGGGTTGTGTAACTACATGGAAGAATATAGTTGATGTTGGTAGGGTTGGAAGCACTGCCCTGTTGACTTAGTGACTGAAAAGTTCCCACGGGCTCTGAGCTAAGAACCATTCCTTCTCTCCCTACAGCTGGACCAGTAGTGCTATAGTGACTAGTAGGAGTCATGCTTAAAGCCATGTTTACACTAGGATTATTACTCACAGATGTCCCAATCATGTAATTAAAAGGTTGCGTACCAAAGTTGGAGTGTTGAAAACCAAAAGGAGTTTTGGTTTCAGATGTAGCTTCCTTCAACACCATAGGTCCCTTGATCCCTTTATCAATAATCACATTTAGTCCCTCAACATTTACCATAGAACAGAACCATTACTACAAGATTCCAAAGCACAAGTAGATGCAGTATTAACACCCAAAATAACTTCATGATGAGCTAATTCAGAGTAAGTAAATCCAGATCTAGGCACTTGAGAGACAGAATTACTACCATCAACTGAAGAAGCTGAAGCATAACTTCCCAATACCGATGATGATGGCGAGGCAGCTGACCTAGGAGGTGGTAGAGGAGTTCCTTCAGTGATAGGTAAGGATCCAAAGTTGATATGCCTTTGCTGTGGTGAGTGGGTGTCTGAAGGTCCTCGGCTTCCGATGAGCAGTGCTCGCAGCTCCGACAAGATCTCCTCCTTTAAAGATGCTACCGTAGTCTGCATACCATTGAGGGATTCCTTAACCTCATCCACATATCCTTGCAAAGCTCCTATTTGCGCAGCAGTTGCCTCTTTGTGAACCTGCAACTCAAATTTAAAATTGGATAACTCAGTAATTTGAGGCATTTTCCCACCTCCTTTACGTACCATTACCCTCAGAATCGAGGGCTCTGATACCAGATTGTTAGGGTTTTGACCCTACCTTCTGGATTTGGGTTCAGAATAATTGAAGAGAGGAAGAGAAGAGAAATAAAAGCTTGCAATTCTATTTGATACCGTTTCTTACAGAAGAAATGAGCTTATAAAGCTCAGCCAGGATAAGATGGATCGTGTCAACACCTCACTGGACCATGACAAAACAAGACAGCTGGCAACCCAATGGCTTGACCAGAATATGTAAAAAAACATCGTACTCACTTCTATTCCTAACAGGAATAAACTAAAATCCTAACATTCTGAGGGTGCCGTTTGATCGGTACAGGGCGATTATATTCAAGAACAATAATAGGGTTACTGGGATTGAGAGAAGGAGGTCAGGAAGGGGAGCTATAATATTGTGGTGAGAGCGAAGAGGTGAGTTGGGATGTTGGTGGAATTTGGGATTGATTTGTGGAGATTTTGATACTGCGTTCGTTTTGGTTATTTGGACTCTTCATCATCTATTGAGATTTAATCAGTCTCCTAACTGAGACCATTTTGCCCTTAAAATTTTGACAGAAGTAACGTCGAAAACGTTTCAAGATACCAAAACTGGGTCGTGTTCAAAATGTGAGATACTTTTTTGATATTTCTGAAATTTGAGACACCAAAACTACTAGATTAGAAAAATTCAGACACTATTTGCATGATTTTCTCAAATTTATAAGAGATATCATTTTAAACCCTAGAACCCAAGTTGTTATTGTAGCCGATATGGAGACTGGAGAGGTTGGTTGATTATAGAGTTCAAATAATTACACTTTAAAGATTAATTAGTTGCAACTATAGATAATTATGTACTTGTTTAATGTACTCGTGCTATATCACATTCGATATTTCCATCAAGTAGTGTGCTCAGTTGTTGAATTCCCCAGTGGAAATGATTATTTGAGTGTATAGTACCTTAATGCTATACTCAAATATAAATAGCTTAGGGGTGAATGTTGTTAGCGTGAGTCAAGTAATTTAGGAATATAAATTAGGTAGTTAGTACTTACCTATTTTTTATATGTAGTACATGGTAGTACCAAGCAAGTAGGGTTGTAGTACATCTTGTATCCTCTTTATATAGCCTCTAATGTGAGATGAATATACATCAGAAATTATTCTCCCAAATCGTGTTATATTTGACGTGGTATCAGAGCAAAAATCCGAAAGGACTTTGTCTCTTTATTTTTCCGTTGCAATTCTTCGTCTGCCGTTGGTTCTCTGTCAGACGTGTGAAGTTGGTTTGTCTTCTTCCAACTAAACCCCATTGTTAGGGTTTGTTAATCTCTTCCTAATCCATTTGCTTGCGTTTGGTTTTATTAGCCAGACACTTTGCCGACAACAGACTAGTCGGGAAAGAAGTTCTGCACACTTTTGCCGACAACAGCTTCGTCGGGAAAGAAGTTCTGCACACTTTTGTCGACAACAGCCTCGTCGGCCCCCCTTGCTTCTGCTTTACGAGTCAACTATTTATGCTTGCTCTTCTCCCGATCAGGCGCGTCTTTCCGCAGGCGCTCGTCGTTTCTCTTCGATCAGGCGTTCGACGTCTCTCTCCGATCTGGAGCTCATCCTTCGGCGCCTCATCTGCACGACCCGCAACCTCCAGGCATCTCTGGCGTCTCGTCCGACCGCTCAACCTGCATCTCCAGGCGTCTCCGATCCGGCGTCAATCTCTTCGGGCCTTGTCTGCTCTCAGCGTCAATCTCTCCTCTCCGTGCAATCTCCGCAGAAATTCAGCCCGACCCGGATTTCTGCCGACCCGACCCGATTCTGCTCGGCCCGACCCTGTTCCTGCTTCGGTCCGACCCACTCTGGAAGAACGTCTCGGGTGTATATTGGAAATTTGGGTTCTTGTTTTTCAGAAGGAGAACTCGAAAATGAGTTCCATGGCTTCGGAATTATCAGAAGAATATGGGTTGCAAGAAGACCACCGGGTTATGATTTCATTGATTTTGTGCACAGTAAAGATGCAGAGAGTACCGTTTATGAGTTAGATTGCAAGAATGGTTGGAAAGTTGAGTTCTCACATAAGTCTATACATGCAATACTGCAACCATGGTAATATTCCCATAACTAATAAGACTCCAGCAGGTGGTAAGATCGGTATGGCTTTAAAAGTTTCTAGCTTTGTTGGTTCTGATACTTGGATTATTGATTCTGGTGTCTTGGATCATATGACTTATGATAATTCTCATTATATTACTGATTTGTCTTCTCCACCCGTGTCATATGTCAATAATGCCAATGGTGAAGCTTTTCCTGTGTTAGGGATAGGGTCAGTCCGTGTAACCCCTGTTTTAACCCTTCACAATGTTCTATATGTACCTGACCTGTCACACCATTTGATATATATTCCCCAGTTAAATACTGAGTTTCGAAGCTCTGTAACCTTTTATCCCATGTATGTGATTTTTTCAGGATCTTGTCACCAGGGTGATAATTGGTCGGGGGGACTTGAGGGGCAGATTGTTTCACCTGGATCAGACATATGCGGGAGAGAAACCAGGAGCACAGTCACGCACTGCTTTGACTCCAAGTTCGAATCAGCTAAGTGAAATTTGATTATGGCATCGTCGATTATGGCATCCATCTTTCCATGTTCTGAAAAAATCCATGCCGTCTCTGTTTATTTGTGTGGAAGAGTCCTCCTTACGCTGTGAAACATGTGTTCTTGCTAAGAGCCATCGTTCTACCTATTCTCTGAGTTCCTCCAAGAGTAGTATCCTTTTTGAATTGATTCATTATGATGTTTGGGGACCTTCTAAAGAGCCTACGGTCACGTGTATGAGGTATTATGTGACGTTTATTGATGATTGCACAAGGTTGACATGGATTGTTCTTCTTCAAACCAAAGATGAAGTCTTCCTTGCTTTTTAAGCCTTTCATTCTCAGGTTCAAACACAATATAATGACACTATTAAAGTTCTTCGTTCTGATAATGGAGGGGAGTATGTCAATCGTGTTTTTCACAAGTTTTTTAGAACTCATGGGATTGTTTATCAAACAAACTGTCCACGAACACCAGAGCAGAATGGAGGGTCTGAAAGGAAAAATCAGCATCTTCTTGAAATGGCTCGTTCCATCCTTTTTAGTGCCCATATACCTAAGAATCTTTGGGGTGATGTTGTCGCAGTTTCTGCTTATCTTATCAATCGTTTTCCATCTAGTGCTCTTCAAGGAAAATTTCCGTTTTAGGTTCTTGCATCTCATGTCTCTCTTCCTTCCTATCATAATATACTTGCCCGGGTCTTTGGTTGTGTGGCATTTGTTCATGTTCCTAAGAGCCAGAGATCGTCTAAATTAGATCTCCGGGCGATCAAGTGTGTGTTTGTTGGTTATGAAAATCATAAGAAGGGATACAAGTGTTATGGATACCTTTCAGAAAATACTATGTGACTATGGATGTTACTTTCTTTGAGGACATGAGCTATTTTTCCTCGGATGATCCAGCCCTTCAAGTGGAGCATTCATACTTTGAAGAGCTGTATCATGGCGAGGGGGAGGAATCAGAAGTAGAAGCCTCAGTACCAACAGTACCTGAAGTGACAGAAGCTCAACCAGATGTAGAAGCCTCAGTACCAGCAGTACCAGAAGTAACAAAAGCTCAACCAGAGGTAGAAGCCTCAGACATCCATGTTCTAGGAATTGAACCAATAGCTGAGAGCACAACTGTTGTAGAAGATCAATCTACCCCTCCTACCATCACTCATACCCCTGATCCACAACTCCCTGCTATAGAAAATCAATCATTTGAGGTATATCCTTCCATTGTTCCTAATAGTAGTGAGCCTAATAGTGAACAATATGTGTTACCTAACAGGTCTACTAGAGGTCATCCCCCCAAAAGCTATGAACCTAGTTTACAGGCCAAATCAAAATATCCAGTAGCCAACTATATGTCCACTAGGAGATTATCAAAGTCATATGAATCATTTGTGAATCAAATATATGCTGTATCAGTATCTAACAAAGTGCAGGATACGTTGGGAGATCCAAAGTGGAGGAAAGCAATGGAGGAAGAGATGGAGGCATTGCAGAAGAATGATACTTGGGAATTTGTATCTCCACCAAATGGAAAGAAGGTTGTGGGATGTCGTTGGGTGTTTACTGTGAAACACAACGCAGATGGATCAATGAGCCGGTATAAAGCACGTCTTGTTGCAAAGGGATTTACTCAGACATATGGTATTGATTATGATGAGACTTTTGCTCCCGTTGTAAAAATGAATACTATCAGGGTTCTTCTTTCGTTTGCTGCTAGTTTGAACTGGCCACTCTGACAATTTGATGTCAAGAATGCTTTTCTTCATGGAGAATTAGCCGAAGAGGTGTATATGAGTCTTCCTCCTGGGTCTGTAACTACTTCTACTGGTGACTTTGTATGCAAATTAAGAAAGTCACTGTATGGTCTCAAACAGTCACCCCGTGCTTGGTTTGGGAGGTTCTCACAGTTCATGCGAAAGATTGGTTACAAACAGAGTAATTCTGATCATACATTGTTTCTCAAGCATCAGCAAGGAAATGTAGTAGTCCTAATTATCTATGTTGATGATATGGTGATTACCGGTAATGATACTATAGGGATTGATAGACTGTAGAGACAGCTTGCTTCTGAGTTTGAGATGAAGGACTTAGGTGACCTCAAGTACTTCTTAGGGATTGAGGTAGCAAGGGGGAGAGAAGAAATCTACTTGTGCCAGAGGAATTACATTCTTGATCTTTTGACAGAGACATGTATGTTAGATTGCACATCTATCGACACTCTTATTGCGCAGAATCATCGATTAGCAGAGTATCCTGATCAAGTACCTACCGACAAGACTCGTTATCAGAGGTTAGTTGGACGCTTGATTTATTTGGCACATACCAGACCAGATGTTGCATATGCAGTAAGTGTAGTGAGCCAGTTCATGCATAGTCCAAGTGTGGATCACATGGATGCTATTGTGAGGATTTTGAGATATCTGAAATCAGCTCCAGGAAGAGGAGTAATGTTCTCTAAACACAACAACATTCTTGAGGTTCGTGGTTTCACAGATGCAGATTGGGCTGGAAATATTACAGATATGAGGTCGACATCAGGTTATTTTACCTTTGTGGGAGGTAATTTGGTTACATGGAAGAGTAAGAAGCAGAAGGTTGTGGCTCGGTCTAGTGTTGAGGCTGAGTATAGAGGTATGGCTCATGGAGTGTGTGAATTGTTGTGGTTGAGAAATCTGCTACGTGATTTGGGTGTTAAGTTCCCAAATGCGATGCGGTTATATTGCGACAACAAAGCAGCTATTGATATATCACATAATCCAGTTCAGCATGATCGTACTAAACATGTGGAGGTTGATCGTCACTTTATAAAGGAAAAGTTAGATGCTAAAATCATTAGCTTTCCTTTTGTTCCTTCAGAAGAGCAACTTGCGTATGTACTCATAAAAGGAGTGTCTAAGAAGGCATTTTATGCTCACTTAGCAAGTTGGGCATGGTTGATGTGTATGCGCCAACTTGAGGGGGAGTGTTAGCGTGAGTCAAGTAATTTAGGAATGTAAATTAGGTAGTTAGCACTTACCTATTTTGTATATGTAGTACATGGTAGTACCAAGCAAGTAAGGTTGTAGTACATCTTGTATCCTCTTTATATAGCCTCCAATGTGAGATGAATATACATCATAAATTATTCTCCTAAATCGTATTATATTTGACTAATGCATGTATGTTATCAAATTCATTAAGCAGCAGATAATAATTGGTTCTCCAACTAGGATTTAAAAATATGCTGATTGAAAATCCCAGCAACCTTCATTTCTGTCCGGCCTTTTCTCGGTCCTTTTTGCATGCTTTTTCCCGGACATGCAACAAAACAAAAGTCAGGGTTGTTCTTGACCTGTCCTTAATCAAGAGTATGGAAATATTTGGATGAGTTGCATTAAAATGGCTCTCTCGAATTCAATACGGTACAATCATTGATAAGAGCATAAAGTGCTACGATATTAGTGTGTTTATGCCTCCATTTATGCTTTGTTTAACCTTTATTTACTTAGGATCGAGTCATATTAGAGAATAATGAATATTTGATAGAGTTATGAGAAAATATGCTTAAAAAATGGAAGAGGAACATCGGTCTATCCTCTCTTTTTGTCATAACGAAGCATGTGGTGGTCACTTTGGGCCAAAGAAGACAGCATTGAAGGTACTCAAGTGTGGTTTCTTTTGGCCAACATTGTTTAAGGATGCATACACAACATGTGTGACATGTGACCGGTGTCAAAGAACCGGCAACATAGGAGCCCGAGATCAAATGCCACTACAACCTATCATTGAGGTAGAAATTTTTGATTTATGGGGTATTGATTTCATGGGGGCCGTTTCCTTCAAGCAAAGACTTTCTCTACATATTGTTAGCGGTTGATTATGTGTCTAAGTGGATAGAAGCAAAAGCTACATGCACCAATGACTCAAAAGTGGTTGCCAATTTTCTCAAGACCAACATCTTCTCACGGTTTGAGTTCCACGAGTCTTGATAAGCGATGGAGGTTCCCACTTTTGCAATCACACTATTGAAGCTTTGTTGAAGAAGTATGGCGTCACACACAAGGTATCAACACCCTATCATCCTCAAACGAGTGGAATGGCCAAGGTAAGTAATCGAGAGATCATGCAAATATTAGAAAAATCGGTTGGACCTTCAAGGAAGGATTGGAGTGATCGTCTCGATGATGCTTTGTGGGCTTATAGGACTGCATACAAGACACAGATAGGTATGTCACCTTTTCGGTTAATTTATGGCAAAGCATGTCACTTACCGGTAGAGTTAGAGCATAAAGCTTGGTGGGCGGTAAAAGCCTTCAATATGGATATAGATAAGGCCGAGACTCATAGGAAGCTTCAACTCAACGAACTTGAAGAAATCTGAAATGAAGCTTATGATGCCGCATGGTTATACAAAGAGAAGACTAAGGCTTACCATGACAAGATGATTCGAGGGAAGAAGTTTGAAGTAGGGCAACAAGTTCTCTTATTTAACACTCGGCTTAAACTCTTTCCGGGTAAGTTACGCTCACGATGGGTTGGCCCTTTTATTGTAACTCTAGTGTTCCCACATGGGGCTATTGAGATTCTAAACCCCATCATAAGTAAAGTCTTCAAAGTGAATGGTCATCGTCTCAAGTTATACTACGCCTCATTCCAAGAGCACAATGTAGAGATGACTTCATTTATGGATCACACCGAGACACAACCTGCTGCCGATACGGACACACAACCTGCTGGACCTGCCATTGCCGGTAGGACTGCTTCTCACATTGCCAAGGCATACGTTGATGCCAAGCCAAGCATGCAACCCTATGTTGCCGATACAGAAACTGCCGGACCTGTCACTGCCGGTATGAACCCGATGCAGCCGATACAGCTGCGATGCTTCAACAACACCTTCTCTCCATCCTAGCTGCCGAGCTCCAACATTTTGGATCATGATGAACACACACAACATCAACGGTGAAAAGTCTAGGCTAAGGACTATAAAACTTAAGCGCTAATGGGGAGGCAACCCCATATGACCAAGAAAAACGAATGAGCCATCACCGAGAGTTTGAAATTTCTAACCCTTCTCTTTTTCATTGGTTTGTGATGATATGATTGGAAACATGTTAGCCATTGCATGCTTAGGAAGTTACTTGCTATAGTTTAAGCTTACATTGGGGACAATGTAAATTTCTAAGTGTGGGGTGGAAAACATACGTTCCGTTTATGTTTTAGTGTGCAAAGACAATTTCAGAAAATTGTAAGACAAAAATAGAGTGTTTAAATTCGAGTCTTAGGATGCCCCTAGATTGTCAATGATGTTTTTCTCCTCTTTGCATACATAGATGATGGTTGTGCATACTTTAAAAACAAAAATTGTGAGTTTCATGGATAATGTGTATTGGTAGGAGCATGTAGGACTTGTTGATTAATCAAGCATGCATGTTTTAGCTAGTTTGTTTCGAATAAACCTATGTGAGCTTTAGAGCTAAATTGCTTTCTTCATGAGTGCTAAAATTTAAAAAATTTCGAGCATGATATGTTATGAACTTCATGATTCTTTGTATATTCAACAATTATGTGCCTTAGCTTTTAATGAACTCTAGAATGCTAGAACTTACTCTCGTTGATTTTCAAAACGTTTTCGTCATAAAATACCTTGATTTTGAAAGTGATTGAATAAAGATCTTTTAGGTTTACCACCAAAGCCAAATAAAACATGTGCCCTATTTGAGCCCGTCGTGGGACACCTTAGTAAACCCCCTTGAGCCAACGATTAGCCATTTCTTTCATCACCCTTAAACACTTTCCATGAACTTAGTATAATTATGTCTTTACCTTGATCAAAGTTTTGGCAAAGCTTGATACGTTTTGAAGGAGTTTTCGCGTGAAGTGATGAAGAAGAACAAGTGTGGGGTAGACTTAGCCATGACTATGTATAAAGTATTGTATTGATGCCATACCTTAAGAAAAGAAAATAGAAAAAAATGCTCGGATACAAAAGAAATAGAAAAGAAAATAAACAAGTCCAAGAGCAAGAAAAGAAATAAAGGCACGGTATTGAAAAATTTTGGGATGGCTTGAGTCTTGAAAAATGTTTGCAATGTTTTGGGAAGTTAAGAATGAAGGAAGGGTCCAATAAGAAGAAATCCGGCCCTTGGTGAGAAGACATTAGGAGAATCAAGCTTTGCTAGATGCCATAGTGACGTTTTGAGCGCCCTTATCCAAAATATCGAATACCTCTTAACCTAGCCCCATTACATGCCTTTATTGATCTTATTCATGATTCTTAAAATAGGTGAACTTTAATTTGTGGAGTCTATCTCGAGAGTAAGCATATAGTTTTGGTTCATTGGTGCACATAGTTGTTAAATGAGGTTCTTCTTGAAAATTCACAAAGTGCTTTCGATTTTCATGACATATGCAAGTTACTCTTCGCAATTCATTATCTTTTGCTTGCATATACTTATGAGTGAATGCCATGTTTCGAGTGAAAATAAGAGAGTATGCCTAGTGAGGAGATTCGGATTAG
This sequence comes from Potentilla sterilis, assembly GCA_963682095.1. Lineage (NCBI taxonomy): Eukaryota > Viridiplantae > Streptophyta > Magnoliopsida > Rosales > Rosaceae > Potentilla > Potentilla sterilis. The sequence goes on along the minus strand of OY821757.1, from coordinate 36,632,220 downwards.
CTTAAACATGTTTACATACTTATATGTTGCTCTTATATGTTCATATTGATGTTACATGTTCATGAAACTTGGAATTTTCTTGCTTAACATTCTCATGCATCAACTTGAAAGCTATGTGTTCATACGAGCCTGAGACAAATATTTAGGGGCAATAGCTTTGTTTAGAGTCATAGTTTTAATTAAGTTTTGCTAAGGGACTAGTAAAAGATAAGTGTGGGGTAGTTGATAGGAGCACAAAGTGCTACGATATTAGAGTGTTTATGCCTCCTTTTATGGTTTGTTTAACCTTTATTTACTTAGGATCGAGTCATATTAGAGAATAATGAATATTTGGTAGAGTTATGAGAAAATATGCTTAAAAAATAGAAGTTTGTAGAAAATTGACAATGTGTTAGAAATCGAAGTTATTTTATGTTTCGTTGATTCTATAAATCTTCCAAAGTGCTTTTTGATGGGTTTTTCTTCTCTTATGAGAAGTATACATATATATGATCGAGCATTGGAAAGAGTTAAAGGAATTGGAGCTCAAGAAGCTGTCGGAAATTGCTATGCAAATTCAGATTTAGCAAGTTTCAGGATTTTCCTGAACACATCACTCGATATCCAACAATTCCTCAAAGTCAGCTCATTTGGAACTAGATTGTGAACCTTACATGCATAGAAAGACCTATGAGTCTAGTTTCCATAGAATTTGGAATCACATCAATAGCTGCTCCGAGGAGGAAATTATGCTCGATTGAAGACGCAAAGGTCAGATCTGCCGAGAAGAAGAAAGAAAATCAACTTAGCCTCGCTAGCAGTAAGCTTTGCCAACTCAGCCTCGCCAGCGATAGGGAAATCAGCCTCGCCAGCATTCGGCCTATTAGCTTCGCTAAGGAATTCTGCTGCGCAAGAACCAGCTGCTGCCGAGAAGCCTACATTTGGCCGAGGAAGGATCCAAGAAGGCTGCAAGGTGATCAAATCGCGTCCTAGGTGTGTCCTAGACCTGCAAGGAAAGAAGGGAGCATGCAAAGCATGTACAACCAAACCTAGGCCGATCAAAAGGAGAATGCCTAGTCCAACTAGGGAATGAAAACCTAGTCCAAATCAGTTTGTGAAATACTCTCCCAAACCGTGCATCACTTTCTCCTATAAATAAAGGCCGGCACCATGAAGAAAATTGACATCTTAAGCCAAAACACAAAGTCATAAACTCTACCAAAATTCCCCAAGAATCCTACATTGAAGAGTTAGCCGAAACACAACCCCACCTTCACCAAAAATACTCCAACCGTGCCTCCATCATTGTCATCGGATCAACACGTCTTGAAGCCATCAAAGGTGTTTGCAAAAGTATGATCCACTCCCTACTCTCGGTTTAACAATTTATTCTTTGTAGTTATGTTTAGTTTTGGCTACGAAACTTGCATGTATTCTTGGTTTCAGATTGTATGTCTATGTATGACTCGGATAAGAATTTGGTTTTATAAATTGCATGTTAAAAACGTTTTTTTTATTTGTTGCTTAGGTCAAGGTTTAAGCTTCGCCTTCAATGAGTTTTTGCATGTTAATTTTGTATTATAAAACTTGTAGGAAAATCGTACACTTAGATAATTAGGACAGTTGGTATAGATGCATGTTTAGGATTCAAATCGGTTAGTAATCTAAGGGTGTGACTTAAAAACCGAAACATTAGTGATGTTTGACAAGCATGTAAATCTAGATGTTAGGTTTCATCTAACCCGAGTAGAACGAATAAAGACTAAACGTATGTTGCTTTGATTCGATTGTGCTCACTTAGGGTATAACCTTAGCTAAAACTTGCATGTTAAATGAGATGATTGACAACCTTGCTTGTTTACATGTCTTCGATTATAGACTTTGTGCTTCAATGTTGCCAGTTGTATTACGGTAACATAAAATTTAGGGTCCATAACGTATGTTTGGTCTTTAAAAACATTAGAAGTCTCACAACTAGGTAAAATCGGTTTCCCGTACTAGTTGTTGGTCGAAACTTGTTTCTAAAGCATGCTAAATACTTGTTCCTTACTTTTGTATGAGTCTTACTTGTTAAAGAGTTGTGTGCTAGATGTATTGTGTGAAAGATGTCGACCAAAACATGTACATAGTAGTTTTTAGGATTTTAATTCGTGCATTTAGTTTAGGGGCAGCCTTATGGCTGCCGAATCTCATCCTAAATCCCCCATTGGAAACGTGTAATTGTGTATATACTTGTGAATATTTGTGCTAACATTCTCATATTTCAGGTACCCTTAATCTCCGGCTTAGAACGATCCCTACTTATGTCTATACTACTAATGATTGTAGAGTTATTATTATGTTGCGTCGTGTAAGCGATTCATCAATCATACAGACTCAACAATCTGTAGTGTAAATTTAAAGGTATCATGACCGTATGAAAACTCAAACTCATTCATTAGTTTAAATTGTCGCTCGTTTTAAGCTTAGGCAATACAGTCCTGATGATGAACTCATTGTTGCTTCTTAATTTCCTTTAGAAGCAAAAGATTGGGAAAACACTTGCACTGTGCTTTGCGATTCACCTCGGATATATGCCGAGTTTATCATTGTTAATTGATAGGAGCATTATATGCGACGTTCTTAATATGTTTTTACCCCCATTTATGCAATGCTTAACCCTTATTGTTGTAATATAAAGTCGTTTAGTCGAGTCAGGAGTCTTTGATAGAGTCGGTTTGTGAAATGAGCTTAAACGTCGAAAAACGCTAAAGTTATGAAGTGTTTGAGTTGAACTATGGTTCCCAAGTCAAGAATTTGATTTAAAGTAGGACTCCTTATGAAAATAAGAGTTTTAATCGGATTACACTACCAGAAAAGGGGTCATAGCCGACGACGCCATCTCGTCGGCCGTTTCCATTAAATCGTCGGCTATAGTCATAGCCGACGATATTCCCTCGTCGAGAATGCCCCGTCGGCTATAGTATAGCCAACGACACTTAGGGTATGTCGTCGGCTATAACCCGAAACCCCTAAACCCTAAACCACGAAGTATAGTCGACGAACAAAGCGTCGTCGGCTATTATGCGAACATTGCCGACGATAGAGTCGTCGGCTATAACTCTCCCCTAACCCCTATACCCTGACCCCTAACCCCTAAACCCCGAAGTATAGCCGACGACTCTATCGTCGGCTATAAGTCGAGGCATAGCCGACGACTCTATCGTCGGCTATAAGTCGAGGCATAGCCGACGATTAATTCGTCGGCTATAACCTTCGCCGGCACCGGAAACTGCTTATTTTTGCCGGAAGCCTGGAGGTTATAGCCGACGAAATATGGTCCATTTCGTCGGCTATAACCCCTAAATATTTTTAAAAAAAATTAAAATTTTGTTCGGGCCCAATTCCACTTCGTCTTCGGTTTGCCTGCAGAAAATCCACAAATGTACATCCAAATAGCCAACAAATATCCACATCAATCCATCTGTAATATCCTATTGTACAAACCCCCTAACTAGCCATCTACGTACACTACTAACTACTCATCACCCCCTAAATGGATGGCGTCGTCGACGGGGTCGTTCGAGTTCCGGTGGCTATGGCTACCCTGATCGCCTGGCGTACTCCGATGAGGGGGAGGAGTGGGGACGACGAAATCGGGCATCTGTGGCGGAGGCGGGGGCTCCTCTCCAGCTCGCTAGGCCTCCCAAGATTGCCGCATCCATCGGTACATCTCCGCCGCGGCCGTGTTGCTGGCCAGCTGCACTGAAGCCTGCTGCTGGAGCGCCTCCACCGCCCTCGCCAAATCCGCCTGCGTCCTCTGCAGCTGTGTCTGCAAGTCTCTCCTCGTTGAAGCCGCACGCTGCGTGCTGGGATTGGCCGGCGTGTACTTCAGAACCCCATCTCCCGCCGCGCCTAGGCCTCTCTGGTAGAAGTAGTTGTTGCCAGTCCCTACCGCCGCGTGCATGATCTGAGAGGCCAAGCGCGGCTCAAGGGTGTCGATCGTGGAGGCAAACTGCACGATCGCCTCGTCGGACGCCCCTTCCCCCTCAAGGTGATCGCGTCGGTCTCCGCATCTATTCTCGCCTAATTGACAAGAAAATATAATAAACGAATTAATAAAGAAATATATATAAATTAATTTAATGAAACACTTTTATTGAAGATGGGCGAATACTTACCACTTGGTCGGGACGGTCTGGATACATGTGCGCATGAATCCACGACAACGGGCTCGGTGGTCGGTCCCTCCTTGCAATCTCTGCCCACTGCCTCCAGGAGCGGGCGCCGCCGTGGTGGGGGTGCTCGTTCCTCTTGCGGTTGTCGTTGTTCGTCTTCGAGATTTTCTTTATTATAAGAACGAACATATAAACGCAAATATAAATTAGTAACTAACTTAAAATATTAGGAACTAACCAAAAAAAAATTATTAACTAATTTAGTTACTAACTAATTTAGTTTAATTAGTAACTAACTAACTAACTAATTTAATTTAGTAACTAACTAACTTACTAACGACCTAATTTAATTTAATTTAATTTAATTTAGTAACGAACTAACTAACTATGTAACTAACTAACTAACTTTAATTTAATAACTAACTAACTAACTAATTAATTTAATTTAGTAACTACATAATTTAATTACTAAATAACATTAAAAAGTTATAGACTAGGCTAAATTTTCTTACCGAGACCCTGTCGCTCCCGAAGTAGGCTACCAGCCACCCTGTACCGGAACTCGTGGGGGGTTGCACCTCGCCCCAAGCCCTTCTCCACATGGTACGTCCTGTGGTGCGTCGACAGCTCGTTCTTCCACTCGGAGTACCTATATTAACAGAACACAACTGTTAGATATATTCGTACATCTTTAGTCGTCTTCAATCTAACTCGAATGATAGTAAAATAACGCGAAACACATAACCTGTTCTTCAGCTGCTCGTCTCTCCACCAGTCTAAGGCAGGATGGACTCTAAACCATTGCTGCAATATTATAAATTAATTAGAAAATATTTTTATATAGTTATAAAGACTCAATTCATAAATGTTTATTTTCTATAATAAAAATACGATTTAACTCACCGACAGTGCATTGTACACTCGCGCCTTGATGTCATCGTACACAGAGCCCCAGTCGGGCCACAACATTGGGACCCTGTCCCGCACGATCATGCCCGTCGCGTTGATATACTTAGTCGTGGTTTCTCTCCTCTCGATCGGGCGTCTATCCTCACCGGGACCGGGCAGGATCTCCCTGATCCCACCGGCGAGTTCCCTCTCCAGGGTCGACATGTTCGCTGGCCCTCTGGTCCTTCTCGTCCCCGCGGGTTTATTTACGAGGACGCCTACTTCATAATAAAAATGAATACATGACTAATAAAAATTCCGTACTAACTAACTAATTACCTAACCAACTACGTACATAATTTACTAACTAACTAATTTAATTTAGTAATTAACTAACTAAATAATTTAATTTAATAACTAACTAGCTAAATTAAATTAATTTACTAAATAATTTAATTTAGTAACTAGATTAACTAGCTAAATTCTTTAATTTACTAACTAATTTAAATTACTAACTAACTAACACATTTAATTTACTAACTAACTAACTAATTTAATTTAATAACTAACTAACGACCTAACTAATTTAATTTACTAACTAATTATGAACTAAGCTTCGACGTAGTTAAATAATTAATTAAACAATCTAAATAATTAATTAAACTAACTAATTACCTGCGTCGTTGTACTGTTTGTCCTTCTCACGAACACACCACAGGCCGCGGCAGTCCTCTGAGTCGAAATTTCTGTGGATGTAGGCCTCCTCCCAGGGAATCTCGTGCGGCCGGTCGTGCCTCTAAATCTGCCTCCCCCTAGCGTCGTACTCAGGGATGGCAGGGAGGAACTGGACCATGTACATCCCCGATGGCGGAGACATAAGGGGCGTGGACCCTGAGGGGCCTGATCCCCCTGTCGGTGGGCCCTGTCGCTGTGGACGCTGTCGTTGTGGGGGGACAGGGAGCATCTCTGGAGGGTCCTGATCGTCGCGCGGTGGGTTCGGCTGCCTATCCCGTCGACTCATACGATGAGCCCCCACGTGTATCACTCGGGGTAAATCCCATCAACGTCTCCTCGCGCCTGTTCATTGGCCGGCGTAGGCCCCGACGACCGCTGGGTATGCCCCGACTACCGCTGGGTCCGCCCCCCCCCCCCCCCCACGGCTGGGTCCTGCCTGAGCTTCGGGGTCGCTCCCGCTCGGTCTGGCAATCCAGCGGTCTACAGCGCGGCGGTTTTCTGCACAATTAGTATATAATTAAATTCCATAAATTTCACAAACATTCCACAAAATTAAAAAAAAAATCCACAAAATGACAAATTAACAAGAACAACAAAAACAAAAAAGTGCCTCTGAATTTGTATGGCTATCTTTTTCATAGATTTATTCATTGATTTCTTTTTCACATCTTCACTATTGATGTTCAAGTGTGTGTTAATGGAAAAAACCAGATAAGATAAAGGACCACAGCACTGGAGATGTCGCTATTGATGCATATCACCGGTACAAGGCATTGTTCTTTGACTAGTGAATAAAACCTTATAAGTATAACACACATATACGTAAATTGTATCCCATATAAGTAGGTACCATATCAGAGTTGTAAGTATACTAATTAGCAAACCAAGATTTTCTTGGTCGGTAAACAAGAGAAAATGTATTCATTTATCCACAAAATTCACAATTAGCCCTAAATAAATCAAAAAAATTCTAAATCAAAACCCTAAATAATTCAATAAATCACAAATGAGGGAGAGCCGGGACTACCTGACATGGTGGTGTGACGGGGACGAGGTCCGGTGGTGGTGCGGTGCGGCGGCGACGGCGGCTACGGGCGGCGGCTGCGTTCGGTTCGATTTCGAATCGGTGAGGGTCGGGAAGGACGGGGAGGGGTCGGGGAGGAGTCGGGTAGGGACGGGGAGGGTCGGGAGGGCTCGGGGAGTGTCGGTGGTGGTCGGTCGGCGTCGGGGAGGGTCGGGCGGCTAGGGGCGGCGGCTGCGTTCGGTTCCATTTCGAATCGGTGAGGGTCGGGAAGGACGGGGAGGGGTCGGGTAGGGACGGGGAGGGTCGGGAGGGCTCGGGGAGTGTAGGTGGTGGTCGGTCGGCGTCGGGGAGGGTCGGGCGGCGATTACGGTTTTGAGGGGAGCCGGGAGAAAATGAGGGAGGCGCGGTCTGCTTCGATTTAAATCGAAGGACTATAGCCGACGATGTCAATTTTAATTCGTCGGCTATACTCTGACCCTAAATCCGGGCCGGGCCGAAGTTGGGCTTTGCGGGCCGAGGTACGGGCCAGGCCTTGGGCTGTGCGGGGGGCGGGCCGGTTATAGCCGACGAATTGCAAGTCGTCGACTATACTTTAGCCGACGACCTTCAACGTTTTGTCGTTAGCCGACGACTTGCATATTAAATTACCCAGAATAGGCATTATAGCTGACGAAGTATGGTCCATTTCGTCGGCTATAATGCTTATCTTTCTGAAAATTTGCCATTTAGGGCCTGAAAATTGCCTATTTCACCTGATAAATTCCTGAACATCGCACAAACAATTCAATACAATTTCCCATAAACTCCGAAAACGCTAAGGACAAAAAATGTATTTAAATAATATGGATTCATACATGCATGCACCATCGTACACAAATACATACATAAATAGTATACTAAGGATGATAATCAGAATCATCCTCATCACTTGAGTCAGACGTAATATAGTAGTTAATATCTGGCAACCGGTGCTCGTACTCGTCGTCTGAGTCATCGTCTGCCTGAGATAGACGATTCGGATTAACATCATACATGGGCACCTGACCCCTAGGAAGTCGAACCACTCTGCCCGGCGTCACATTATTATCGCGGATGGTGGAGGATTCCGGAATGTCGACGGTGTCCGGCTCTTGGTATGCGGTCGCTTCTTGACACTCTGTGCTCACACCAAGTGTGGTAGCACTGTATATGTCTCGCTGAGACACATGGTTAACTACCTTCCACGTGCCTTTGTTCAATGGATCATCAAGATAAAAGACCTTTTTGGCCGCTGTGGCGAAAACAAAGGGGTCATCTTCATACACACTAGTGGCGGTATTCACCGAAAGTAAGCCGTACTGATCGGTCCTTATGCGGTGCGGCCTAGTATCAAACCATCGACACTTGAACAAGTGGACTTTCATGCGGTTCCCATAAATGAGTTCAACAACTGACTGTAGGACACCGTAATAATCCACGCCCCCCTCTGCACCATCGACCATCACCCCACAATTCTGTGTTTTGCGTTCCCCGTCTCTAGCTTCACATATATACTTAACGTCGTTGACATCACACATTGGGCGGACTGTGGAAGATATCGGCTTCATTGACAACAGCCTCAATTCCTCTGAGTAATTTCTATGACCACCCTTCGCAGCCACGTGCATCAGCTGAAAAATATAACTCAAATCACTTGGTGTGTTTATGATTAAAGAATAGGGAACTGTAAAAGAAAGCCATCTAATATATATATTTATACACTTACCCATTGTGGAAAATAGTCTGCAAACGTCGTGTTGTGGTACTCGAGATCACCGCCAACTCGAGATCATCGCAGTTAAGATGGGTTCGTTTCCAATATTGTACCTCCGGACAGTTTATTATAACCCACCAGTGGGCAATCCCTACCTCATGGTCAGGCAACTTGTCCACACCCTTCTTCTTGAAGCTTCCGTATGGTACAACATCGTTGGAGACGATAGATAGGTTGAACTCGGGGTCATCTCGACTTGGATGTTGTGGGGGGTCCTCCATCACTCCCAAGTACAACTTGGCGTACGTTACACACTCATGCGCAATGTAAGCTTCAGCAATACACCCTTCAGGCGCAGATTTATTGTGCACATATTTCTTGTAGTCTCCAAGTTGTCTGCAAGGTTAACAAGTGCATGTTAAGAGCATGCAAATTTTATTTAAAAACATGTATAAATCAAATTTATGAATAACATGTACCTTTCGATGGGATACATCCAAGTGTAGTGTACGGGACCGGTAAGCAACAATTGTTGGGGAAGATGGATCATCAGGTGAGGCATGATGTCAAAGAAGTTTGGGGGAAATATCCTCTCGAACTTGCACAAGATAAAAACGATTTCCTCATGCATTCTCATGAGGTCTGATTTTCTAACTTCTCTAGCGCATACCTTCTGGAAGAATCTTGACAACGCCACCAACGGCTCAACCACTTCATCCTCCAAGTACGCTCGAATGAAAATAGGGAAGAGGCGTTGAAGCAGTACATGGAAGTCGTGACTCTTCAATCCGTACATCTTGTTGTCTCGGTAGTTAACACACTTGCTTATGTTACCCGCATAGCCATAAGGATACCTGCATAGCCATTAACAACAATTATATTTCATGCATATATAGTCGTCCAACAACAGATGGATTCTTTAGGGAATACATGCCTAATAAAAAGTTACCTGACATTACTCATCCATCCAAAGATTTCATGTTTCTGGTCTCTGGTGACGGTGTAAGGAGCTTGGGGCATTTTGCTCCTGCCCTCTCTCAACCACAAATGGTCCCGCAGTCCCATATTTCTCAGATCAACGCGTGCCTTGGGGGTGTCTTTTGTTTTCTTCTCCCAATTCAAAACTGTGCCAACCACGGCTTCACACACGTTCTTCTCTATATGCATGACATCCAGGTAGTGTCTGATAGGCAACCTGGACCAATAAGGAAGTTCCCAGAAGATGCTCTTGTGTGACCAGAACCTATACCGATCGGGCCTTTCTGGAATCGTGCGCAACACATCGGGATGATTGCTAAGCGGACCAAAGTCATACTCATTCAACACTGCCAATATTTCCTCCCATGTCCATCGCTCCGGTGCCCAGCCCCTTTCTTCAGTCCCATCAAAAGCCTGTGCATCGTCCCTAAATGGATGGTCATGCGGAAGCCAACAACGGTGACGCATCTGGACAATCTTGCTGCAATGAGGACTTGAGCAATCAACAGTCATGCACTCTGAACAAGCCCTGTAACCCCTGGTGACGCTGCCCGACAACATACCCCTCCTAGGAAAGTCACTGATCGTGCCAACAAGCATGACACGCATCCGGAACATCTCATTTTTGAACCGGTCGTAGACCAGGTGGCCTTTCAGACTCAAGTACTGAAGCTCCTCAATTACGGGTCTCAAATACACATCGAGACACTTTCCCGGATAACCTGGGCCTGGAATCAACAATGTGAGCATGTTATATTCCTTCTTCATGCACATCCACGGTGGAAGGTTGTACGGAATCAAAATAACTGGCCACACACTGTACTAAAGCTCTTTCTTGCCAAATGGGTTGAAACCGTCGGATGATAGCCCTAGCCAAACATTTCGAACCTCTGATGCAAATTCAAGAAACTCCAACACATTCTTCTTCCAAGCCTCTCCGTCGGCGGGATGTCTAAGGGTGTCATCGTCAGGCACATTCCTCTCAGCCCACCATCTCATAGCTTCGGCTGTGAAAGCACACATGAACAACCGCTCAAGCCTATCAATCAGCGGGAAGTACCGAAGTATCTTCACAGCTTTCTTGTTCCCTTTAGGAGTGAACTTATACCGCTCTGTATTGCATACTGGGTAGTATTCAAGATCTGCAAGTCCTTCCCCGTAAAACAGAACGCAATCGTATCTGCATGCATGAATCTTGATGTAGGAAAGGCCGAGATCTTTAAGGATATGTCGCACCTTATGATGACTGGTAGGAAGCCGATGTCCGGGGGACATCGCCCCACCCCATATCTTCAGCCAATCATCAACCGATTTGACAGTGCCTTTGTTCTCCGTTTTGATCTTCATCACTCCTATGACAGATTCAAGGACAGTCTTACTGCATCCGGGGTACAACGGAGTCTGTTGCAATGCGATCAGGTTGTTGTACTTTTCCATACCACTTGTGTTGACCGGTGATCGGGGTAATGGCTCGAGTGGCTCAATATCAGGGAAACACTCCATCTCCGGAGGAGGGAGTTGCACATCTGGTGCTTCATCAAAGACACCGCTCTCACGAGGAAACATATCGTTGATCCAGTTCGTTGTTGGATCATTGGACGAACTCCCTCTCTCGGCAAATTGTCCATGATCATGAGGACCCGCAAACTCTGGTTCACCGTGATAAATCCAATTAGTGTATAGGACCCAAAATCCATATCTAGCCAGGTGTTGCTCCACTTTCTCTATGGAAAAACGTTGTCGTGGGCTGGCACACTTGCAGTTTTTACACGGGCAATAATGAAGTGTAGTGTCTCCACAGTTAGCCATCACAAATTCCAGGAAACTCCTAACTCCATCATGATACGCCTGATCCCATCTTCCAAGGGTAATCCAACTCTTGTCCATCCTGTAAATTCAATAAATAAATATAATTATATATAGATATGTATATATGCACGTACTACGTACGTACGTACGTACGTACTAATTAATTAAAAAATTCATCATTACACACACACACACACACACACACATATATATATATATATATATACACATCCCTAAATTAATTAAAACATCGTCAATCTCTCTAATTAATTGAACACAATATATTTTTTATATATACCAACAATATATTTTTAATTACAATTAAATTAATATATATATATATATATATATATTTTCATCAAATTCATCTAAAATCACCTCTAAATCAACAATCAATCACTAATCTTCAACAAAACTTCAATTCTATCTAACCAACATATCAACCCGGCCATTAATAATCTCATCTCAACACATATATATATCAAATTAATCACACATTTATTCTAATTAAACTCTAAATTAACACACCTCTGCATATAACCAGCTAAATCAACACACACAGCAATATACGTACCTTTCAAGCTTATAGCCGAGGTTTTGGACAATTTTAGAGCGTTTTCGAAATTTTTCGAAAAAATTTCGACGAAGTGAGCTCGCTGGTGCAGAATAGATCTGATATAAGGGTTATAGCCGACGAAGACCCTCCTCGTCGGCTATAACCAAAAAAATTTCGTCGGCTATAGTTATAGCCGATGACGTCAAGGAATAGCCGACGACTCATCGGCTATAATATTATAGCCGACGATGTGGCCGACGAAAGAGTACTTCGTCGGCTATAAGGGGTTGTAGCCGACGAAGTACTCTTTCGTCGGCCGTTTTTTTTCATATCGTCGGCTATGACCCCTTTTCTGGTAGTGTTAAGAGTCTACAATGTCTCGACGTTTCTGAAAATGTCGAAAGTTCTAAGAGTTTCAATCAAAGTAGAACTCCTTGTTGAACTCCTTGTTGAACTAGAAAATCTTGATTAAATTAGGAATCATACTCTTAATAAATGTCCTACATTTTTATCTTGTCTTTTTAATATTCATTCTCTTTCTTATTTTCAGGAAATAAATGATGAATTTTGATAGGAGCATAAAATACTACGTTCTTACTATGTTTTACGTACCCTTCATTTGTACTTTGTTTAACCATTATTGTTATAGAATCGAGTCATACAATAGAGTTATGAGTCTTTGGTAGAGTTACATCAAAATCGTGTTAAGAATAGATAAAAATGTGGAAAAAAATGTCAAAAGCCGATTTATGAAGTCTTAGAGATGTTTCATTGGATCTGTAAAGCTTCGGCTATACTTTTGATAGATTTTTCTTCTCTTATATGCAGGAAACATATTGATGATTGAGCAATGGAATGAATTACAACAATCAGACAAAGAAAAGATGCCAGAAATTACAAAGCATAAAATCGGTGGAAATCCAGTAACTTCAGTAATTTCCTGGGCTCATCAACCAACTTTCAGAATTTCTCCAGGACGATTCACAAAGAACCAGAGGCCCACAGACTGTTCTCTCTTTGAGGGGCGATAGGGGACTTGTCCTCCGTGGTTACCCACAAATGAGTCTTGCCTTGAGCTACTTTCGGATGACACGCACTAGCCTTCTGAAACCACGAAACCTTGTGTCTAGACGATGTAACCTAGGCCGCACGTCCACCGAGCTTCGAAACTTGAGATAGATTCGGCATGAGTGAGCTTTGAAGCTTAAAACAAAACGTTTTGTGGTTCAAACTTTCGAGGTATATCGGAATAAGCATAATACTACCTTGAGCTGTTTCAGCTCATTTCACTATTATCTCCTCTGCCCCACGTACCTTGAAAGTTAGAAAAAATTTAAAAGCAATTAGACTTAGAAATTCTCGACATCACCATAAAAATTTCGTTTGTTTCACTCTTTGTGTCGTGTATATCTCTTCTTTGCAGAATGTTTATAGCTTAAAATTGTTTGAAATTTGTTTGAAATTGCCAATAACTGTGGCTTGTAATTGCCTTGTACATTCTTGCTTTCTATTTTTTCTTCAATAATTCTAACTAACTACGTGTTCAAAGTTTTTCAGAATAGTGCATGCCCGAGTCTAATCTTTGGACAAGAGACAATCGCACAAGCTACACCACTGCCCCCATCTGAATCTTCTAGTTCGACATCACCATCTCCTCCTTCTAGCCCGAACTCACCTTCCTTAGTTACTTCATGGTGAGCCACCAATCTTCGATCGTTTTGTGAGTTAAAAGAACCGGAGTTGTTAGCTATCACCTACCCTCACGACGAGTTTGATTTTAAGTTTTGTGAGCCACCAATCATGACTTCAATTCATGCTCAAAATGGGCATAGCACCGGAGGTGGAGCCGCACCCGCAAACATCACCTTTCCGACATGTGCCACCGGCAAGAGTGGAGATTTTGAGTTGAAGAGTGGATTTCTCCACCAATTGAAACCGTATCATGGACTTGCGGGTGAGGATCCGAAAAAACACTTGCAATGGTTTAACTTCACCACCGAGAGCATGTGTCCTACAAATGCCGACATTCAACACTTCAAAATGAAGGTTTTTCCGTTCTCATTGGAAGATTAAGCAAAGGAGTGGTTGTTTGAGGTACCAACCGGTCGTATCACTTCATGGGAGACGAGGGTAAATGAGTTCTTGCTCAAGTATTATCGGGCCTCACGTATCACGGATTTGAGGAAACAAATCATTAGTATTCGGCAAGGAGGATATGAGACATTTTTCGATTATCACAAGAGGTACAAAGCCCTCGTCGCTTCATGTCCTTCTCATGGCATTCGTGAGGGACTCTTGCTTCAATACTTCTATGAAGGGCTGCGTCTCATTGAAAGGGAATTCCTAGATTCGACAGCCAAAGGTTCTTTCCTTGAACTTGATCCTACACCGACCAAGAACTTGTTGGAGATCCGATCATTGAATGGTAAAAAATTTGGCATGTCACGAGACAATGGCTTGAAGCATAAGGTGAATGAGCCTTATTCTAGTTCGGCATTAGAGAACAAGGTTGATAAGCTATCGGATATGGTAGCAAGCCTCATGCAAGGGAAGAGAGCATAAGTGTGTGGAGTGTGCACGGAAGACCACGCAACCAATCAGTGTCCTGAAATGTTGAGTGAGGGATATGAGGAGGCCAATGCAATCGGCTTCCAAGGAGGCTCGAACACTTACAATCCGGGATTCCGTGATCACCCTAACTTTCGATGGTCTAACAATGACAATGTTCAAAGGCCACCGAATGCAGCCCCTTTTCAACCAAGGGCACCCTTTGTGCCGAGACAACCCTTTCAGCCGAACCAAAGAGGGTCGAACCAAGCAATGTAGCCGAACATGCCTTTCCAAACTCAAGCCGCACCAAGCAACCCCAACTATGATGCATTAATCCAATCTATTTCGAGTGCTACTCAAGTATGCTCGCGGGACAACAAACGCAATCGAAGGACATATCCGAGTTAAAGACTCAAATGGGGCAAGTCGTGGACTTCATGGGAAAATTCACCGAGCAAGGGAAGCTTCCGGGAGGAGTTATTAAAAATCCGGGACATGAGCATGCCTAGGTCATCACAACACGTAGTGGAAGAGTGTTGGATGAGCCACAAGCAAGAATTCCAAAGAAGAAAGTGACTTTCGGCAGAATTTTGGAGGAAGAAGCTGCCGATGCCGAGTGCCAGCCTGCCGAGCAGCCTGCTAAAGCCACTGCCGACGCTGCGCAGCCTAGTGCTGCCGAGAAAGAGAGGTTGGAGGCTTTGAAGAAAAATAACATGGAGAAGGATCTCACGACTTCATTGAAGGAGAGTATGCCGATCCAACCACCGAAGGGAGGCGTGCCAAACACTTGCATACCCTTTCCTTCACGTTTTGCTAAATCTAAGAAGGACAAGCCCGATGAAGAAGTGATGGATATTTTTAATAAAGTGGAAGTCAATATCCCTTTGTTAGAGTGTATAAGGCAAGTATCTTAAGTATGCAAAGTTCCTCAAAGAGCTTTGCACGACAAGGAGACATACAAGGGAGACTCGTGTGGTGACTATGAGCGAAACGGTATCGGCCGTTATTCAAAGAAAGTTGCCACTAAAGATGAAGGATCCGGGAAGCTTCAATGTGCCATGTGTAATCGGCAACACTAGGTTCGATGATGTCATGCTTGACTTGGGAGCGTCGATCAATGTCATGTCACTCAATGTGTATCAAACGATGAGTATAGGGCCTCTCAAGAAGGACAATGTCATCATTCAACTCGCGGATCGATCAAGCAAGTATCCGGAGGGGTATGTTGAGGACGTGCTTGTGCAAGTGAACCACCTAATCTTTCCGGCCGATTTCTATGTTGTGGAGATGGAAGACTCGCCGATTAATAGCACTCAATTGCTATTAGGCCGGCCATTTATGAGGACGGCACGCACCAAAATCGATGCGGCCGAGGGTAATTTGACAATGGAGTTCGATGGGGACGTGATCAAGTTCAATGTGTTTGATGCCATGAAGTACCCCATTGCCAATTATAAGGAAGAATTATGCCGAGTTAGTGATGTTTTGGAGGAGGTCGGGCCTGTCATGTCTACCTCTCTTGATGCGTAGCAACGAGCCATAGAGCTCGGGGTCGAGTTTGACAAGAGGGGAGTACGACTTAGTGAGGAGGAGCAAGAAGAAATCAAGTCGTGCCTAAGAGAAGTAGCAGCCGAGCTTGATTATGTCGTACCATATAAGTTTAAGTCGTTCTTGTCAATTCCAAATGCCACAACAAAATTTCGTCCAAGTGTGGAAGAGGCCCCAAAATTAGAACTAAAAGAGCTCACTAGCCATTTGAAGTATATATATCTTGGAGAAGAAGACACTTTACCATTTATTGTATCTTCAAAGCTTAGTAAAAAGCAAGAAGTTGATTTGATAAGAGTGCTTAAGAAGTATAAAACCGTCATAGGTTGGACCTTGACAGACATTAAGGGAATTAGCTCTACTACATGTGTTCATCGTATATTGCTTGAAGAAGGAGCAAAGCCGAGCCGTGAGCCCCAAAGAAGGTTGCATCCGCCCATGATGAAAGTCGTTAAGGACGAAATTATCAAGTTAATTGATTGTGGCGTGGTTTACCCCATTTCGGATAGCAAGTGGATATCTCCCGTGCAAGTGGTTCCAACGAAGAGTGGTGTAACGATTGTGAAGAATGAGAAAAATGAGCTTGTGCCTCAAAGACTTGGGACCGGCCATAGGATGTGTATCGACTATAGAAAGCTCAATGCGACAACAAGGAAAGATCACATGCATTTACTATTCATGGATCAAATGCTCGAAAGGTTAGCCGGTCATGAGTTTTATTGCTTTCTTGATGGATATAGCGGCTACAACCAAATCATGATACACTCGGATGATCAAGAGAAGACCACTTTCATATGTCCATTCGACACCTTTGCTTATAAGAGGATGTCATTTGGCCTATGCAACGCACCCGACACCTTTCAACGATGTATGTATGTTATCTTCTCGGATTTTATTGAGAATATAATCGAAGTTTTTATGGATGGTTTTAGTGTCTATGGGAGCAACTTCGAGACATGTTTGAAGAACTTGGAGAAGATAATGGAGCGCTGTGTAGAGACCAATCTCGTGCTAAATTGGGAGAAGTGTCATTTCATGGTGACGCAAGGAATCGTGCTAGGACACATTATTTCGGCACAAGGCATAGAAATAGACCAAAGTGGAGCTCATCCAACACTTGCCTTCACCAAAGAACGTGAGAGACGTGCGATCATTCCTTGGTCACGTCGGCTTCTATCGACGATTTATCAAGGACTACTCCAAAGAGGCTAAGCCATTGAGCAACTTATTACAAAAAGAAGTGCCTTTCGAATGGAGTGAGGCTTGCGAGCAAGCATTCGGCCGGTTGAAGGAAGCTTTGTGTTCGGCACCTATCTTAGCCGTACCTAATTGGGAGGAGCCTTTTGAGCTCATGTGTGATGCAAGTGACTATGCACTTGGAGCCGTACTTGGCCAAAGGATAGATAAGAAGTTGAATGCCATATAACATGCTTCGAGGACACTCAACGATGCTCAACTCAATTACTCTACAACCGAGAAAGAACTCTTAGCGGTAATTTTTGCTTTGGAAAAATTTCTCTCATATCTTATTAACTCCAAAGTTGTTGTGTATAGTGATCATGCTACTTTGAGACAAAGAAGGATGCCAAACCAAGGCTCATTCGATGGATTCTTTTTCTTCAAGAATCTGATATAGAGATCAAAGACAAGAAAGGAAGCGAGAACGTCGTTGTTAACCACTTAAGCTGAATCATTAAGAAAGAGGATCGGCTGCCCCTTATTGAAAACGTTTTGGATGAGCAACTCTTTCGAATCGAAGCACAAGAGCCTTGGTATGCCGATTTGGCTAACTACTTGGCAACTCGGAAACTACCTAGCACTATGTCGAAACAAGAAGGGTTCGGCTCATCAAGCATGCACGACACTATCTTTGGGACGAGCCATATTTGTGGAAGCAATGCAGCGATCAAGTGATTCGACGATGCGTAGCCGAGCAAGAGCATTTGCCAATTCTCAAGCTTTGTCATAGTGAGGCGTGTGGAGGGCATTTTGGAGCAAAGAAGACCGCTTTAAAGGTGTTTGAGTGTGGATTCTTTTGGCCTACGATCTTCAAGGATGCATACATATTTTGTAAGACGTGTGATCGGTGCCAACGAATGGGAAATATCGGCTCAAGGGATCAAATGCCACTCACTTCCATAAACACCATTGAAATTCATGATTTGTGGGGGATAGACTTCATGGGGCTGTTTCCATCAAGCAAAGGTTTCCTCTACATCTTGCTAGCGGTTGATTATGTGTCAAAGTGGATAGAAACCAAGGCTATACGCATCAACGATACCAAGGTGGTTGCCGAATTCCTCAAGATTAACCTCTTTTCACGTTTTGGAGTTCCAAGAGTCTTGATAAGCGATGGAGGTTCCCACTTTTGCAACCGTACTATAGAAGCCTTGTTGAAGAAGTATGGAGTCACGCACAAGGTATCACCCTCAAACAAGTGGCATGGCCGAAGTAAGCAACCGGGAGATCAAGCAAATTCTTGAGAAAACCGTTGAACCAACAAGGAAGGATTAGAGTGATTGGCTTGACGATGCCTTGTGGGCCTATCAAACCGCGTATAAGACGCCAATAGGTGTGTCTCCCTTTCAGCTAACATATGGAAAAGCTTGTCACTTACCCGTGGAACTAGAGCACAAAGCACGGTGGGCCGTCAAAGCCTTCAACATGGCCATAGATGCCGCCGACCTTCATAGGAAGCTTCAACTC
The DNA here is from genome assembly GCA_963682095.1 of Potentilla sterilis. NCBI lineage: Eukaryota > Viridiplantae > Streptophyta > Magnoliopsida > Rosales > Rosaceae > Potentilla > Potentilla sterilis. The sequence goes on along the minus strand of OY821757.1, from coordinate 36,613,558 downwards.
AACGAACTAGAAGAAAACTACAATGAAGCTTATGATGCCGCTTGGATATACAAGGAAAAGATGCAAGCCTATCATGATAAGATGATTCGAGGGAAGAAGTTTGAAGTTGGACAAAAAGTTCTCTTATTTCACTCACGACTCAAACTTTTTCCAGGTAAGCTACGTTCTCGATGGATTGCTCCTTTCATTGTCACTCAAGTTTTCTTTCATGGAGCCATCGAGATTCGCAATGAAGCAACAGGGAATACATTAAAAATCAATGGTCATCGACTCAAGCCTTATTACGAGCCATTTAACGCACAAGATGAGGAAGAAATTATTACCGATGCACCAAGTACGCAGCACTCTACCGCAGCCGCTGCCGAAACAGTCCCTGCTGATAGGCTGCAGTGCCAGCCTACCAACAATGCAGCCTCTGCCGCGCATCCTGCTAACGCTGCCAATAACGCTACTGATAATGCTGCCGAGACGCTAGATGCGCAGCCTACGCATGCTGCCGAGACGAGCCCCGATGATGCCGACAACCACACTACCGATGCTGCAGCGCACATACGCTGCCGATAGCGAATACAACGTTGCCGATACGGACGAAGCTTTCCAAAATCACCTCATGGACATTTTAGCTGCTGAACTAAGCTATTTTGGACAATGATGAACACACATTGATGAGTCTAGGCTAAAGGACTATAAACACTTAAGCGTTACTTGGGAGGCAACCCATGTCGACTATGAAAAACGAAGGAGCCATCGACGAGCGTTTGAATTCTATAACCCTAAGTAATTTCCTAAGCATGCAATAATTGAACATGTTCAATTATTGCATGCTTAGGAAATTACTTACTATATTTCTATGCTTACATTCAGGAAAATGTTATTTTCTAAGTGTGGGGTAGGATTACATGTTTCGTTTATGTTTTTGTGTGCCTAGTTTAGAAAAGAAAATTTCAGAAAATTGTAAAACAAAAAATAGAGTGTTTATCTATATATTTTGAGTCTTAGGATGCCCCTAATTGTCAATAATGTTTTTCTCCTCTTTGCATACATAGATGATAGTTGTGCATACTTTAAAATTGTGAGTTTCATGGATAATGTGCATTGGTAGGAGCATGCATGTTTTGAGCCAAATTGATTTCTTCATGAGTGCTAAAAATTCAAAAAAAATTTGAGCATGCTAGTATAGAACCTCATTATTCTTTGTATATTCAAGGATTATGTGCCATAGATTTTTAATGAACTCTAAACGCTAGAACTTACTCTTGTTGATTTTCAAAATGATTTTATCATAAAATACTTTGATTTTGAAAAGGATTGAAAAGATCTTTTAGGTTTACCACCATAACCAAATAAAACATGCGCCCTATTTGAGCCCATCGTGGGACACCTTAGTAAACCCCCTTGAGCCAACGTTTAGCCTTTTCTTTCATCACCCTTAAATATTTTCCATGAGCTTAGTATAGTTATGCCTTTACCTTGTCTCAAAGTCTTGGCAAAGCTTGATTTTTAAAGGAGTACTTTTCGCGTGAATTGATGAGGAAGAACAAGTGTGGGGTAGACTTAGCTAAAAATTGTGCAAAATTGTATGTTGTCGTGTGCCTAAAATAAAAGAAATACAGAAAAGAGAAGTGTCAGACAGAAAAGAAAAGGAAAAAGAAAAATCAAGTCCGAGAGAAAAATTTGAAAAAGGCACGGTTTCAAAAGAAAATTTTGCTAAGTTGTATCTTTGAAAAGTGTTGTGAATTTGGAGTTTGTATAAATGTGAAGGTCTAGTATTATTTAAATTTCGACCTTTGTTAGTTTTCACAATGTCTTTGGGGAGTAAAGAATGAAGAATGGGTCCAACAAAATGAAATTCGGCCCTTGGTGAGAAGACATAAGTAGAGTCAAGCTTTGCTAAAGGCCTTAGTGATGTTTTTGAGCCTCCTTTTCCAAATTTCGAATACCTCTTAGCCTAGCCCCATTACATGTATTTCAAAAATCTTTCATGATTCTTAAGATAGGTTAACTTTGATTTGTGGAGATTTTCTCAAGAGTTAAGCATATGGTTTTGGTTCATTAGTGCACATAGTTGTTACATGAGGTTTTTCCATAAAATTTTCACAAAGAGCTTTCATTTCTTGAAATATGCAAGTTAATTTCATGTCATTTATCCTTCTCTTGCATATACTTATGTGTGAATAGCCATGTCTTGAGTGAAAAGAAGAGAGTATACCTAGTGAGGAGGATCAGATTAACTATACATGTTTTCATGCTTATGTGTTGTTCTTATATATTCATATTAATGTTACATGTTCATGAAACTTGGAATTTTCGTGCTTAGCATTCTCATGCATCAACTTTAAAGCTATGTGATCATACGAGCCTGAGACAAATCATTAGGGGAAATAATTTGTTTAGAGTCTTAGTTTAATTTAGTTTTTGCTAAAGGACTAGCAAAAGATAAATGTGGGGTAGTTGATAGGAGCATAAAATGCTACGTTCTTAATATGTTTTACCCTTCATTTGTACTTTGTTTAACCCTTATTGTTATAGAATCAAGTCATACAATAGAGTTATGAGTCTTTAGTAGAGTTACATCAAAATCGTGCTAATAATAGATAAAAATGTGAAGAAAAAAATGTCAAAAGCCGATTTATGAAGTCTTAGAGATGTTTCGTTGGATCTGTAAAGCTTCGACTATAATTTTGATGGATTTTTCTTCTCTTTTATGCAGGAAACATATTGATGATTGAGCAATGGAAGGAATTACAATAATCGGACAAAGAAAAGATGCCAGAAATTACAAAGCACAAAATCGGTGCAAATCCAATAACTTCAGTAATTTCTTGGGCTCATCAACCAACTTTCAGAATTTCTCCAGGACGATTCACAAAGAACCAGAGTGCGAGACATATATGCACAGAAAGCTCTGTGAGTCTAGTTTCTACAGAATTTAAAATCGCATCAATAACTATTTTTTGGAGGAAGTTATGCCCGAATCAAGACGCAAAGGTCAAATCTTCCGAGAAGGGAACCAGAGTATCGGAAGCCTAACTTATCGCCTGTTGAGACGTGCGCGCACTGACACTCGCGCTGCTGAGCCATGTCCGATCATGACATGCCCGTATCCGATACATGTTCAGGCGTATCCAACACATGACAAGACGTATCCAAGGGTGTATCCGCATATCGTCGAAGATGCCGAATTATCGGATACATATCCGATACTAGCACCCACGCTGCCGAGGAATGCCGACGTTGACATTCACACTATCGAGAAGCTGCTGCGCAGCAACCATGCTGCACATGCCGAGACCCAGTGCGCCAGCCTGTCGACAGCCCTTTCACCAGCCCAGCGCATGTCCTGCCAAAGCTGCCGAGAAGCTGTGCCTGTGTCCAATACTGGCAAGGTCTGCACCCGAGAGCCCTGGAATCTGCCGATACTGCTCCCGGGTGGCTGCATTGATTCCAAACTATTTTCGAGCATCTTAGAACATCCTAGAAGCTTCATGAAGATGTCCTAGACACAAGAGGGAGTCCTTAGGCCGAAAAAGACAAGGAGACCAAGTTCAAAAAGGAAAGAAAAGCCAATACCATCTCGAATTAGGGAAACTTAATCAAACTAGGTTTCCTTGTCCATTTTGGTTTCATAAACTCTCCAAAACTGAACTAGTCATTCCCCTATAAATAGAGGCCGGCACCATGAAGAAAAGTGTCACATTCCAAAGTAAAAACTCTAGCTAAAGCTCTACTAATATTCAGCCAAAGATCCTACATAGAATAGCAAGCCACAAACACCTCACCACCACCAAAAAATATCCCCATACCCGAACCAAGTTCTAAGCCTTCATCCAATCATCAAGCCACGTTTTTGAAGATCTTCTCAAGGTTTCAAAAGTGTGATCCGATCCATCTCTTCCCCCTTCTCGGCTTGTTTTAGTTGTATGTAGTTATGTGTAGTTTTGGTCTATGAAACTCATGTGTATGTTTGTTTTTTATGTTTTCATGTCTATGTGAAAAACGATTGTGAATTTGGTTTTATATTTATGCATGTTAAATTCGTACTTAAGTTGTATATAAGGTTTTTCAAAGATAAGTTTCGGATTGCATGTTAAAATCATAAGGAAAAGATGTAACAAGATAATTACTAGGTAATCGGCAAGCATGTTAACGTAGTTGTAGTTTCGGTCTTGGTTTATTCTTTGAATCCGTGTGCAATAAAGGTTGCTGCCCTATACAATTACAATATGTACTCGGGGTATCGATCTCATTAGGCAAAATAAATATAGGTTAAGTCATACGATAAGTTGTCTAACTTGTGTTATTTTTAGGGATAGAGTAGTTTGAAGAATTTACATGTCGATGTGAGAAGAGTGACCCCTTACTTGCTAATATGTTTCCGACTAAAAAGACTTTGTGCCAAATTTCTATGCATGTTTGTTTTCTACGATAAGTGTTCTCAAATATGTCTAGTATAACTTTAGGGTTAGACGATAAGTTAATGTTGAAGTATTTGTGAGTCTTAATCGATTAGTAAATCGATAAGGAGCTAATTAGGTTGGAACTAAGTCAAGTCTAGAACACTTTAATATGTTGCCGTGAGTCTTGTTTGCTAAATTGTTATGTATTTTAATTGCTTTTGTGCTATTGCTTTGTGGAAGAATGTCGACCAACTTGTAAATAGTAGTTTAGGTTCTATTTTCGTGTTCTTTAGTTATAGGGCAGCCTTGTTGCTGCCGAACCTCATATCTCAATCTCCAATTTTGTTTTATGTTTGTATAAATGTGTGAATATGTGTGTTTCTAACCTTTTACATGTCAAGTACCCTTAATCCCCGGATAGAACGATCCCTACTTGTTTTATACTACTAACGTCTTTTGTAGGGTATTATTTTCTTGTGTTATTACCCCGGTTATGGCACTCGTCAAATTTCGGTTGGAAAAACAAAAGAAATCGGACTGAATTTGATCTATTGCCAAATTTATTTAAAGAGAAGAGTTGCAATGCAACTAGGACAAGAAGAGAGGATGTTGAGCACATGTAAGGAAGAGAGAAGATCGGCAAGACTAGAGAGCTGCACGGATCAAAGGAGAAGAGGACGAATCAAATGAGGAGTCCTAAAGCATGAGTGAAGCTTGGCCGGCCAAAGATAAAGCAAAGGAGATAATTCAGTTGAATTACAAAAAGGAAAACAAGGACGAATGTGGACATAATTTCCCTCAACATTCAATATAATTTGGCTGAATTAAAGCAATGATAAATGGAAGAGATATTGCAAGATTATTCAGCTATTATCCAAGGAATATTTCGGCAACAAACTTAAAGAAAAGAAAGAGATGCCGCGCTAGAAAAGAGGAAGAGTTGGAATCGCACTTGAAGATCTTAGAGCTGCCGAACCTCTTCCCTTCCTTCTCATATATATAGTTCGGCAAATATTCAGAAAAATCATCTCATCTCTCTCACTTTCACAAGCCAAAGCTCTGCCGAATTCACCACCACAAATCCAAAGAAATATCAGCAGAATCCCTTCACCACCAGAAACCTAAAATTGCACCATCCTTCCACCGAATCCACACCATTGCCGAACTCCATTCAAGGTTTCTACAAAGTGTGATTCACTCTCTCATGGCTTTTTATTTCTTGTACAAATACAATACTTTGTCTATGAAGTTTGTAAAGATTTGTGGATATTTATTTGGTTTTATTAATTTGATTTTAGACTTCCGAATTTGCCACTTGGTTGTTTGATTTCCAATTTTGTTTCTTAACATGTAACGAATTAATCAGGGTATTAGGGCAGCAAAATCGCATGTGTTCTTGTTTGTGTTTTGGTTTATTTTCTGAATTTACATGCATATAAATTGATGCATGAGGGCAACCTTGATCATGACCGTACCTTGTGTGTTTGTTTCAATTGCCAAATGCAATATGAGTTGAATCATACGCCAAGTTGGTTTAACTTATATTTGTTCCAAGGGCTAGAATAATTCGGAAAATTTACATGTTAATAAGGTGAGGTGACGCCATACTTATTGCATGTCTCCAATTCGACTCTTGTGCTTATGTGTTCTTCGTATTTATTTTCTACGCTAAGTGTTTTTAAACCGATTAACACCATGTTTAGGGTTAAACGCCAAGATAATTCTAAATACTTGAAAAGTCTTGAAAGATTGGATGAGCCGCCAATAACTCTAATTAAATTGGAACTATAATTAAACCCTAGATTTTCCCGAACTGAACGATCCCTACTTGTCTTATGCTACATTCGATATTTAGGCTTAGTTTTGTATTGAGGTGAAAATTTTCAAATATGGAAAAACTGAGTTTTAAATAAGCAACATCTGACCTGCTTTTTAAAATCGTGATTTTTTCAACTAAAATTTATAAATAAGCACCTTATAAAAAACTTACCAAACACATAATCAATCATAATGATAATTATAAGTGATTATTTTTCCCAAAACTCAATACCAGACTAAGCCTTAAAGGGTAATATGTGTATGAAGTTGTTTTGAAGGTATATGTGCTTGAATAATAACTCCATCATTAATCTTGAGTCCGAGGGGCAAGCTAGTAAGAAACTCTCGTCTGACGACTGTGGCCAAGTTGAGGAACACTAGCTACAACAACATCAGATTGGCATCAGCCGGGGGAACCTATAAAGCAATGCCCTACTGGAATCTGGTCTCACATTACATATTTTGATAACAGTCATATCGCTGGTAATTTTCCGGCCTGATTTGTACTTCATCGAAGTGACAATTTGTTTCTTGTTGGCATGGGATCTACCATGCATGGTTGGAGAACCATTTTTGTGACGGTATCGTTTTAAATAAAAGTCTCTAGCTATCACAGTTGACGCATGATATAACGTGGTTCGGCAAATTTCATACCTACATCCACTAATATTTCTCTCTTTTATTGTGAGAATAAAAACTAGTACAATATAGATTTTTCTCAGGCTTTGTAAGACCCCTCTAACCAAAACTTTTCTTCATGTTTACTACTAGGAATTTTACTTTCAACAGTATCTCACCTTTCACTGTTTATAAACTTTGGTACCTCATGTTTCTAAAATTTCAGATTGGTATCTCACCTTCTGATTTTATCCTAACCTTAGTACTTAGGGCTGTTAACTTCTTAATAGAGTTAGTTATGCTATCATTTTTCTCTTTTACTGACCATACTACCCTCTCTATTAATATAACATTTAATTTTTTTTATTTTTTATTATTATCATCAGAACTTAATTGTCTACTATCTATTTGCTTACTAAAACTTAATTATCTACCCATTCTAAGAGCTAGCCTTCAACATGCCAAATTCACCTAACGACATCCTGTCTAAACGGTTACTTATTCTGGCGGGATCACTGCTGTCTTAGTCTGGGAAGTTTCTTAAGTTCTAGTAATACAAATAGACTCTGGCTTCTTAAGTTCTAGTTGACAATAATTTAACCGCAAATTATGTCTCAAATACCACTCCTAGGAGGTAGTCCTTCACCTGGGGTTTGAGAAATTGAAACAAAACAAAGGCGGATATGGGGGACACAAACTGAAGTTTATTTATTCAAACATACATACATATATATAATGCAGAGCCTCACTCTTGGGTAAACAACTAGAAGCTGTTTAGCTACTCATAATTTAAACTTAAATTACAAACTTACTTGTAGATAAAGCACACCACACCGATTGAATAGTAGGATACAGTAGTACACTTTATAATCTCACACTATTTACCTTACAACTCTACTCTCAACTCACACTTTTCTCACAAAGCTCTCAAACTTCAGACTGCTATTTTCTTTTCTTGATTTTCGAATCAATTCCTTTGAGCCTTCAACCTCCTTAAATAGCCTCCGGATTTCAAACTGGAAATGAATTTCATTAAGAAAAGCAAACAAGAGGAATCCTTATCTTAGCAGATGGCTTCCATTATTCTAAAGGAGCTTGTCTTTAAGTGTCGGCAGCAACTTTATTCCAACCACACTTATCTTACCTCTGAGCTGGCTTCCCCTAGCTGGATCCCACTCGCCTAAAGCTACTTGTCTTGATGCATCGGTGGCTAACACTCCATCATATTATTGATGTTACGCAATTCCTCATCGGCAAAAGATGCTCCAGAGTCATTATTTTCTTCGACTTCAGATTCCATATCTGAATCATACTGATAGGAGCACAATGTGCGACGATATTATATGTTTTTACCCTTATTTATGCTTTGTTTAACCCTTATTTTTCTAAGATAGAGTCATAATATAGTTTAGTGTTAATTTGGTAGAGTTTGGCGAAAAGTTGGTTAAGAATCCGAAAAAATGACTAAGTTTGAGGAATCTGGAAAATAATGCAAGTTGTCTTTTTCGTGATTCTGAGATGAGTAAAAATGCGATCTATCCTTGTCCGAATTTAATGAAATTTGGTGTGCTTATTATTCATATACTGAGGAATGTTGTATTAAAATTTCAGATCAATCGGAGTTCGGGAAGTCACCCAAAAGATGGCTGCAACTTGGCAGTCCGAGCAAACCAATCCAGGGACTTCCAGGATTTTCCTGAGACTGTGTCCCAACTTCGAAAAATCATTCCAGACGACTCATAAGGAATTTGATCAAACTGTTTTATATGGAGGTAGCTATGTGTATCTAGTTTCTCTGGGACTTGGAATCGCATCAATCGGAGCTCTGAGGAGGAAGTTATGCCAGATTTACTGGAGTAAGGTCATTCTGCCGGGAAAACAACAACTATCCCGGTTGCACAAGGAAAGCTTTCCTTTGGACTTTTGAAGCTTGGATCGGATATTATGGACCTAAAGATATGTCCATACTAACTTAATGAGAAGATTCAAGTCCAAGATAAGGCCAAGAAGAGTCTAGAAGAAAAGAATTCAGATAATAAGAGAAAGAAAAAGAATCCTGATTAATTTCGGAAAAATTCCTGTGCACGTCTCTCAACTTCCACGGACTCTCCCGGACAGCTCACAATGAATCAGAATTCGAGCCTTATATGGATAGAAAGCTACGGGAGTCTAGTTTCCAACCCAACTGGTATCACCTCAATATCTATTTTCTAGAGAAAGATATTCTATAATCTTCACTCAAAGGTCAAATCTGCCAGCAGGATAAGTTTGAGAAAAACTAGGTTTTGTAAACCCTAGCTGCCTCCCTTGCCTCTATAAATACCACAACATAATTTCAGAATAATCATCTTCTCTTCCTCACTTAAACTTGCCGAAACTCTGCCGAATTCTCTCTAAAAATCCTCACCAAGAACATAGCCGAACCATCTTTCACCACCTTTCATAAAATCATTCCAATCATCAACACCAATCCACTTGCCGAATTCTTCAACAAGGTTGTCACTTGGATTGTAATTTTCGATGGCTTTAGTTTCTTTGTATTTATACATTAATTTGTCTATGAATTATGTATGGATTCTTGGTTCTGATTTTGGTTTTGTTATTTATTCATGGGATTTCCGAATTCTTGTTATATTGTTTGGTTTTCTTGTGTTTAATTACTGAATTATGCTTGTGATTTAATTGAATATGGTATGATGGGCAGTAGGCTTTTGCATGTTTTCTTGATTTAATTAGGTTTATTTCCTTAATTCGTGTGCAACCAAAGGAGATGTCTAGATGCATTCGAAAGGCCATGAGTGTTGTCTAGATGTTGAATTCACTTGCCGATTTAATACATGTTGGATCATACGCGAAGTTGGTTTTAATGTGTATTTATCTAAGGGCTAGAGTAATTCTGGAAATTTACATGTTGATGTGGGATGAGTGACGCCATACCTGCTAACATGTTCCAATTCGACATATTGTGCTTATGTGCTATTTGTGTTTAATTTCTACGCGAAGTGTTGTTAAACCGATTAGTACCATGTTTAGGATTATACGCGAAGTTAATTCTAAATACTTGTGATGTTTTGAATAATTAGATATACCGCGAAGGCTCTAATTAAATTGGAACTTAGTTGATCTTGAATTCGATATTTGCTTGCTGCCCCTATTACTTGTTTTAATTTCGTTGCATGTGTAATGAGTTTTGTGTTTTGTGATTGTGTGGAAGATGTTGATCAATTGTATATAATAATTTAGGATTTAAATTTGTAAAATCAGTAGGTAATTAGACATTAAAATTCGACAAACCCCCTTATGTGCAACACTTTGTGTGATTGAAAGCCCTTGATTTCCCCGGATAGAACGATCCATACTTGTCCTAACTACAATTGACAAAAGAAGGGTATTATGTGTATGAAGTTGTTTTGCAGGTACTTTGTGCTTGGATTATGTTTCCATCACATACGGATCCTTGAATTCTGGCTCCTTTTCTAATTTTTCTATCCAAGTGGTAGTTGCTAACGTACCATCGATTTCTCGTCTTTCTAAGGCCTTATACAAATCATAGTGCTCTGGAGGTGGATGGTTATAGATGGCAACTATAATCTTTTCTCCTCTGGCTAGAAGGATAGTGTCACTGTCTTTCCGGATTAAGATCTGGATACGAATTATCGCCATGGCCTTCATCCAGGGAATACTCTAATTAGGTCTTACATTGCTTGATGACCATTTTTGTGCTTGAGAGGCACAACCCTGAATAATTCTGACATAATGATAAGGAGAAATATAACTCCTTCTCCCTTCCTCTTTAGTCCATTCAGGAGGGTTGAAATAAACTTTAATCTCAGAGTACAACCATCTGGTCTAATGTTTTTGACTGCCTGGTGAATTGCTTCAGGGAGACCTTCTAGGTCTTTGTTGGTTTTCATCCAAAGGTTATGAACAAAACCATTCTCAATTAGCCACAATTTGTTTTTCTGCGGATGCTCTGCTTAAACATCAACCAAATATCTTCTATAATAAGGACCTGCTACTACTAGCAAGGTTGATGGAAGAGCCTTTCTATTCTTGAAATCTCCTAAGAGATTATGGAAACTGAACCATTCAGATTCTGATAGGGCTAAAAGTGGGACTTTAGCACTTTCAGGGTTCTCGAGGTATTGTATATCAAGCTTTTTCTCGAGATGCTGCTTCTTTTCTTCTAATATATAGCTGCAAAATTCCTCAGCTAGAGTTTCCAGGGCATGAAGTACCAGTGCGTAGTTATTTTCTCGGGATGCTGTTAAAATATTATCCATGATAATTCTCTGATTGAGCTGCAAATTCCTGCTGGTTCTGAACACCGGCCTTTCATAAATCCTCATGGGATGATTAAAAAATTTTCTCAGACCTTTTACTGCTGGTAACCTGAAGGATGCTATCCTGTTAGTGGTTCTTGCCTTATAAGGCTGTCTTCTTTGAAACCAGTCATTTGTGACTGTAGCTTTGGGGTGTTGTAAATATTCATTTACAATTGTTTCTTCTTCTGGGTTGGAAGATTGCTTATCTTCTGGATTATTTTCCTGTCTTATCAGATCAGGCTGAATTTTTTCAAAGCCACTACTGGATTCAGTAGGAGAGTAGGATACCAGATATTGGTAACCTGGTCCATCATGTAATGGTCCAACAGTTTTGTCTCCATCTCTGTATCTCTCTTGCAGGACTTTGTCCTTTGATCCTTTGTCTTCAGGCTTGGTTCTTGTTCCAAAATCGGGCTTTCTTCTTTCTTCAACTTCTGGTTCAGGTTCGGGTCTTCTGCTTCTTGGGTTACGGCCTTCACCCCTTTCGAACATTGCCATTTCTCTGGTGAGAGCGTCAGGCAGATAATTCTTGTTTCCTGCAATCATTTCAACATCATATTCATATTGAGATAAAAACATCTGTCATCTAAGAACTCTTCCTCTATCTACTGCATCTGTAAGTTTATAGTTTTTAAAGTTCTTTACTCTCTTATTATCTGTTCTGACCAGAAACTTATTTCCTAAAAAGTCTTTTGCTCCCTTAATGGATTTAATTAGGGCTAAAACCTCTTTATCTCCTGTGGAATAATTTAATTCTGCTGGATTAAATTTTCCTGACAGGAATTTACAAATCTCTTCTTGATTTGTATCTGGTGCTATTGCTAAAACTACTCCTGCCCAATAATAATTATTTGCATATGTCTGCAAAATAATCAGGTCACCTTCTTCAGGTAACTGCAAAGGGGGGAGATTTTTTGTAAGTTCTTTAATTTTCTTAACGGTGTTGCTATCATCCGTTGTAAATGACCATTTCTTTTTCATGCTTGTCTTTGGAGAGAGAAGAGCAGTGAGGCCACTTACTTGAGGAATAAAATCTCTCGCAAAGTTAACAACTCCCAAAAATCTCTGTAGAGACTTTGCATCTGGGATATTGTCAGGGAATTGGCTTATTTTCTTTACTATATGTTCTTGAAGACGAATTTCTCCATCCTTAACGTGTATGCCAAGGAAGTCAATTTCTCCTTTTATAAGATAAACTTTCTTTTGTCCAAGGATAATTCCTTTCTGGACAATGAGCTTGCAAATTTGCTCAAGATGCTTCAGATGTTCATTCATAGTTTTAGAGAAGACAAGAATGTCATCAATGTAAACTATGCAGAAATCTGAGTGTGGCTTAAATATGTTATCCATCTTTCTTTGAAAGATAGATGGAGCTTACTTAAGTCCAAACGGCATTACAAGCCATTCATAATGTCCTTGAGGAGTTCCAAAGGCTGTTAAGGCTATGGAATCCTGGTGCATTATTACTTGCCAAAAGCCTGATTTTGCATCTAACTTTGAGAATATCTTTGCTCCTTTTAGTCTATTTATCAAGACTCTGACTTGAGCAATCTGATAACCATCTTTAACGGTTTTCTTATTGACGTCTCTATAGTCTATGACCATCCTTGCTTTTCCTCTTAGTTGTTCGGCATGGTTTCTAACCAAAAATGCTGGAGCATGATGAGGACTATCTGAGGGTCTAATTAGTTTCTTTTCAAGCAATTCTTGAATTTCACTCTCCATCTCTTTTCTATCCTCATCTCTATAATGAGGTATGGTTTTGACATGGCATATTGCATTGGCATCATGCATCTTTAGCTGACAATATACCGGGTCTCTTTCCCAGTGTAACTGGGGGTCTTCACTGATTATGGGCTTCAGTAGGCTTTCTATCTCAGCAAGTTTTGGGATTTTCTTTTGTTCTATCTTATTAATGTATACTTTTAGATTATGTTCTCGGATGAATTCTTCTTCACCATCCGAGCTATCTGAATCTTGAGGTTCTATCTCTGATTCTGAGTCTTCTGAAGTTGTTGCTTCATTTTGCACAATTTCCTGGTGTTCTTGAAATGTTAATACCGGTTGCATAACCAGTTCAAAAGGTGGTTTATGATCACCACGCTTGGCTCGCGACTTCTGATATTGCTCTGTGAATCCTTTACTTGCAATGTTGACTGCATCCAGTAATCTGGATTCCCAGTAGAACTTGTTGTTCTTTTCAAACCCTATCATCTCGAGGGTTTGTATTATTTTCTGCTGAAGTAGGAAATCATTTCCTAGTAGCATATCGGCTCCTTGGGCTTCACTCTACCAAATTTTTTGGAACGTAAAGGTTCCTCCGCCTATCGAGATCTTGACGTTTATGGCTACATAGCTCATTGTAAACTCATTACACTACCAGATCGGACAGAATAGCCGACGAAAAAATTTCGTCTACTATGCCAAATTTTCGTCGGCTATTCCTTCTGCCGACGAAACTTTCCTCAGCTATAATTTGTTGGTGAACGTGCGTCGGTAAAACGAATGGCCGACGAAAATAACGAAATCGTCGGCTATTTTAGAGTATGGCCGACGATATTACCGACAAAAATTCATTTTGTCGACCAAACCTGGACAAAATATCCGACGAAATTCGTCTGATATTTTCGAGTATGGCCGACGATATCGTAAACTATAGCCGACGAAATTCGTCAGCTATTTGTTCTGAAATATAGCCGACGATTTCATCTATTTCGTCGGTTATTTCGTCAAAATATATTAATATTTTAATAGGCATTAATTAGTTATAGCCGACGAAATAATAGGCATTAATTTGGTAAATTTCGTCGGCTATATCACTTATAGCCGACGAAATAATGCCAATATCGTCGGCTATTCTTACATTTTGGGGAAAAAAATTAAATTAATTTCTAAATTACCATTCCAAGCAAGCTGCAATTCACAATGACAATCCATGCATTTACACCAACAAGAAACACGTTTAAATGACTTATTATTTAATTTGTTCCAATATACATAAAATATAACCCTAATCATCACCTAAAGCACTAAAGTCCACCACGTCATCCCCAGCATCCTGCTCTCCATCATGCTCGTCATCCTGCTGAACGAACTCGGGAGGTTGAGGCATTGGAGGTTCAACTAACGGCTGAAACGGGGGCGGGGGTTCAAGGCATTGTTGTTGTGCCGCGAACATATCATACCACCAGTTTTGTTGGCCGGCGTAGTTGTGTCGCCAAATTCTCTCGCATTCAGCATGCCAACTGGACATATCCAAATGATACTGCTGTCTTATGCGGTGTTGCTCTTGTGATCTCTGGAACTCGGCCGCCAATCTTGCATTTTCTTCTGCCAATCTCTGCACTCCCCCCCTCATCTGTTGGCTGTCCCCGTCTCCCTTCTTTTGACCTCCCTTAGTGGTCTTCAGGAGCCCTATTCCAGAACTTCCCAAACCCCGGCAGTAGTATTGGTTTGACCGGTCTGGGAAGGCTGCGTCGAACATCCTCGCTGCCGTTTGGACATTCGATCGGTCGACCTGGCGCAGGGCTTCTTGCAGATCTGCCTCTGAAATGTTCGGTTGTGTCTCCCGAACTACTTCCTGCAACACTTCTTCTTCGGCTCGGTTCACCCTCTCCTAATTGAACGGGAAAAAAAATATTAATATTCTAACAAATATATAATTACGTAAAATTAATAATTTAAATTTTAAAATCGTAATCAATGACTTACGAGCTGTTCTGTCGCTTGTGGATAAGCCTTCTTGAACGTCTCCACGTACGGGTTGCTATCAGGATGATCTCTAAGTGCCTCCTCCTGATATTGTGCAAATGGGCTAGAACCACCATGATGGGGGGTTGAGTTACGGCGGCGGTTCGCAGAGTTTATCCGAGACCGTTCATTCAAACAAATAATAAAATATTAGAAAAATGTATCAAAAAATATTAGTGTAATAATTATAAAATAATTAAACTAATAATTAAAATTTTAACAAAATAAACATTTATAGTTAAGTTTAGTATTTACCTGCATAAGTGGGTTGTTGAAGTCTACTGTCTTCAACCAACGCGTACTCCCTGAACATGAACTCTCTTGGAGTACCCATACGACCACGGTTGTCGTATTCGGTAAAGTGGGTACGGAGCTCGTTCTTCCACTCTTTGAACCTACGGAAAAAACAAAAGTGCATTAGAAATATTATTAATATCATAAAATATTTCAAATTATAAGATGAGGAATTCCCAACGTACCTCGAGTTCTGCATCGCGTCCGCCCAAGCCTGCTTGTGTTCGGCAATCTCGAAGTATGCCTGAAAGACAATATTTTATTAGTTTTACAATTATAACAATACCGAAAATTATTAAATATTACGATAAAGAAATTAAGTTTTTTAAATTACTCACCGACGCCGCGTGGTTGACCTCCCTCTTGATCTCTTCCGGCACATCAGCCCACCGTTTCCACAACATAGGGACTCTATCCCTAATCAGTGCCCCCACGCAACCCGCGTAATCGCGGCGTTTTTTCCCCTGAACCTCCTGATTAGGGGGTTCGTTGATCTGGATCCTCCCCCAGCTCTCAACAGTTCTCCTGAGCGTGTCAAAACATATGACACCTCTCGTGTTTCTACTTGAACTACTAGCGGCTGTCCCTATCACATAAACGACGATTGGTTAATAAAATTAAATATTAGTGCGTTAATTTTAATAAAACATTTAATTAATAAAATCAAATGTTACCTGAGCTCGATGACCCGTCTGTCGACTTTCCTTTTCTCCTCGCTGAAATCAGGAGCTCAGGTCTCTCAAATGGCTGCTGATGGTATGCCTCCGCAACACTCACGTACTGAGGCAAATCAGGCCATATGGGCACACTACGAAAGTCGACCTCGGGTATCGCAGGAATGTTGTACGGGAGGTAGAGCTGATTTGGGAGAGTAGGCCCCTCAGTCGAGTCAGCAGCAGACGGCGCCGGACTAGTCATCGGCTCCCGATGAACCTCAGGCATACGGACCTGAGGAACGTCTGGAGCTATCTCGTCCTGAAATAACTGCCTACTGGACCTCGGAGCATCTGGCCCGAGAGGGGGACGTGAACTGCTCGACGGCCGCCCCGCCTGGAGAAGGGTCTGGTGCCGAGAACTCACAGTCTTCCGCGGCTGGGATGAATCCACACTCCTCTGCGGCTGGCTGGTGGTCCTCTCAGGCTGGCTATGGGTCCTGTCAGAGTCTCCGGAACCGGCAGAACTTCTAGAACCCCTAGATCTGGAAGAACGACGGCCTCCGAATAACTGTCTGAGTGCATCGGCCATCTGAAGCTTGAGACATTAATACATTAATTAATATTAAATTATATTACATTAAATAACAAATTCTAATTAATATAATAACCAATAATACTAACATATTTTAAAACATACTAACAAATTAATATTTAAATTTTAACTAATTTTAAATAATACTAACCAAGTAACCATTAACATAAATATAACCATTTATAACCATTTATAGATATAATTAATTTAACAATTTATATATAACAATTAAAATATACATTAACATATAACCAATATTAACAAATATATAACAATTTATATAATTAATCTACAAATTTATATATATAATTAATCTAACAATTTATACATATAACCAATATATATAACAATTAAAATATACATTAACATATAACCAATATTAACAAATATATAACAATTTATATAATTAATCTACAAATTTATATATATAATTAATCTAACAATTTGTACATATAACCAATATATATAACCATTAAAATATACATTAAAATATAACCAATATTAACAAATACATAACAATTTATATAATTAATCTACAAATTTATATATATAATTAATCTAACAATTTATACATATAACCAATATATATAACAATTTAACAAACACTTAAATATCTAAATTATATACCTAAATTATAAAATTAAAATAAATTGAAAAAAAAAAAACCAAAAAACCTTCGGATCTGTTTTGGCGGAGGAGGAGGAGGGGAAGGAAGAGGAGGTGGCCGGAGGAGGAGGAGGCCGGTCGGAGGAGGAGGCCGGATTTCGGGATGTCTAGGAGGAGGAGGAGGCCGGATTTCGGCGTGTCTAGGAGGAGGAGGACGACGACGTTATCGGAATGGTGGAGACGCACGGCCGATTTGAGGAGCGGGGGAGGAGTTTTTGCGGATTTAGGGTTTAAAAAGTCAGGCTGCTGCGGCTTTCTGCTTTTATAGCAGAGAGAATAGCAGACGAATTAAAAGATTTCGTCGGCTATTCTTTGAATGTCGTCGGCTATTCTATGAACATCGTCGGCTATACTTTGGAAGATCAGCAGCCGTATGATCTGAGCCATCCAACAGCGGACAATAAAAAGGCGCGGATCGCAAGAGTTTAGCCAACGAAAATTATAATTCGTCGGCTAAACTGAGAGAATAGCCGACGATTTAAAAGATTTTGTCGGCTATACTTTGGAAAATCAACAGCCGTTGGATCTGAGTCATCCAACAGCGGACAGTAAAAAGGCGTGGATCGCAAGAGTTTAGCCAACGACATATAATTTTCATCGGCTAAACTGTAGGTCAAACCACTAAATCAAACCTCTAAACGCTTAAAAACGGAAATTAGTCTAGTTAAACGACGGTTTCTGACCTGACCTTCAACATATAATAGTTTCAAATCAATGAGACGCAACTAATCGTATAAAAATTTTACAAAATTGATTTAACGAACGTCAGGCTACCCATAGGAAAACGAAAGTAAAAAACAATTAACCGCAACATTCGGCACACAGAGTTTATCGGAATCTTGTCATTTTTCAACCGTAAACGTATTTCATTATTTCGGTCATCTCTTATTTTACAACATTTTTACATTTGAAGAGTCTACGTATAGTAACTATTTGAAACTATACATTCACTTAAACACTTAGTAAACAAGTTAAGGAACATTAGTGCATATGTTCTGATTTTGAAAGTTTATCCGAGAACGTTGCTTCAAACAAATAATAAAATGTTAGAAAAATGCATCAAAAAATATTAGTGTAATAATTATAAAATAATTAAACTAATAATTAAAATTTTAACAAAATAAACATTTTTACTGAAGTTTAGTATTTACCTGCATAACTGGGTTGTTGAAGTCTACTGTCTTCAACCAACGCCACTCGTACTCCCTGAACATGAACTCCCTGGGAGTACCCATACGACCAAGGTTGTCGTATTCGTTATAGTGGGAACGCAGCTCATTCTTCAACTCTTTGAACCTACGAAAAAAACAAAAGTGCATTAGAAATATTATTAATATCATAAAATATTAATAATTATAAGATAATTATAATATCATAAAAACAAACGTACCTCGAGTTCTGCTGGGTGTCCGCCCAATCCCGCCTGTGTTCGGCAATCTCGAAGAATGTCTGAAAAATAATTTTTTATTAGTTTTACAATTGTAATAATACCGAAAATTATTAAATATTACGATAAATAAATTAAATTTTTTAAATTACTCACCGACGCGGCGTTGTTCACCTCCCTCTTTATCTCTTCGGGCACATCAGCCCACCGGGTCCACAACATAGAGACTTTGTCCCTAATCAGTGACCCCACGCAACCCGAGTAGTCGCGTTTTTTCTTCCCCTGAACCTCCTGATTAGGAGGTTCGTTGATCTGAATCCTCCCGCTGCTCTCAACAGTTCTCCTGAGCGTGTCAAAACATATGACAGCTCTTGTATTCCTCCGTGAACTGCTAGCGGCTGTCCCTATCACAAAAACGACGATTGGTTAATAAAATTAAATATTAGTGTGTTAATTTTAATAAAACATTTAATTAATAAAATCAAATGTTACCTGAACTGGATGACTCGTCTGTCGACTTTCCTTTTCTCCTCGCCGAAATAAGGTGGTCAGGGTTCTCAAATGGCTGCTGCTGGTATGCCTCCGCAGCACTCACGTACTGAGGCATATCAGGCCATATGGGCAGACCACGATAGTCGACCTCCGGTATCGCCGGAATGTTGTACGGGAGGAAGAGCTGGTTTGGGAGAGTAGGAGCCTCAGTCGAGTCGGCAGCAGACGTCGTCGGACTCCTCATCGGCTCCCGATGAACGTCAGGCATACTAACCTGAGGAACGTCTGCAGCTATGTCGTCCTGAAATAGCTGCCGACTGAACCTCGGAGCATCTGGCCCGACAGGCGGAAGTGAACTGCTCGACGGCCGCCCCGCCTGGAGAAGGGTCTGGTGCCGAGAACTCACACTCATCTGCGGCTGGGATGAATCCACAGTCCTCCGCGGCTGGGAGGAATCCACACTCCTCCGTGGCTGGCTGGTGGTCCTCTCAGACTGGCTAAGGGTCCTGTCGGAGTCTGCGGAACCGGCGGAACCTCCAGAACCTCTCGATCTGGAACGACGGCCTCCGAACAACTGTCTGAATGCATCGGCCATCTACAGCCGCGGCCATTTTAAATAATAATAATTAACCATTAACCATTAACCTAAATATAACTATTTATATACAAATATAACTATATTTCTTTATTAATATATATATATATGGAAAAAATTCACACACAGTACCTGAACTTAGGTGGTCAGGTCAGTTTGATACCTCAACTTTTTTTCGTACGATAAACATACTCCAACTTATTTATCCGTACCAAATGTGTACCCACGTCACTGTTTTGATGACGTGGCACCTCTGTTTTTGTATCAAACTGACCTGACCACCTAAGTTTAGGTATCAAACTGACCTGACCACCTAAGTTCAGGTATCAAACTGACCTGACCACCTAAGGCCACGTCATCAAAACAGTGACGTGGGTACACATTCGGTACGGATAAATAAGTTGGAGTATGTTTATCGTACGAAAAAAAGTTGAGGTATCAAACTGACCTGACCACCTAAGTTCAGGTACTGTGTGTGAAATTTTTCCTATATATATATATAATTAGACTACTAATTTATATATATAATTAATTTAACAATTTATATAACAATTTATATAATTAAAATTAAATATATAACAATTTATATACCTAAATTATAACAAATATATAACAATTAAATTTATTAACGAAAATATAACAAATATATAACAATTTATATAATTAAAATTAAATATATAACAAATTATATACCTAAATTATAACAAAGATAATTAATTTATTAACAAATATATAACAATTTATATAATTAAAATTAAATATAATTAAGCTATATATATAATTAAGCTAAATGGTTTGTTTAAGTTACCAATTTATATAATTAAACAACCAATACCTAAATTATATCTAAATTAACATAAATACCTAAATTAACAATTACATCTAAATTAACATAAATACATAAATAAATTATATCTAAATTTACATAAATAATTAAATAAATTATATCTAAATTAACATAAATAAATTAACCTAAATTAACATATTTAAATTAAAATAATTTAAAAAAAAAAAGCTTACCGGATCGGATGGAGGAGCACAGTGGCCGGATCGGATGGAGGAGGAGGAGGAGGAGAGTGGTGGCCGGCCGGATCGGATCGATGGAGGGGAGGAGGAGGAGTGGCCGGATCGGATGGAGGAGGAGGAGGAGCAGGGCGGCGGTGCGACGCAATCTGAATTGCTGCGGAGGTGTACGGAGGAGGAGAACGGAAGAAAAATGCAGAAAATGGAGGCTAGGGTTCGGCAATTTCAGACTTATACCCGATAGAATAGCCGACGATTAAAAAATATTTCGTCGGCTATTCTTTACTATAGCCGACGAAATCTTTAATTTCCTCGGCTATACTTTGAATGTCGTCGGCTATTCTTTGAAGGTCGTCGGCTATACTTTAGGCGCTCAGCAGCCGTCCGATCTCCCCCATCCAACGGCGGACAATGAAAAGGCGCGGATCGCAAGAATTTAGCCGACGAATTTTAATATTTCGTCGGCTATACTTTGGACAATCAGCAACCGTTGGATCTGAGCCATCCAACAGTGGACAATAAGCGGATCGCAAGAGTTTAGCCGACGAAATCAAATATTTCGTCGGCTAAACCTTTGGTCAAACAACGAAGTCAAACCTCTAAACGCTATAAATTAAAACGAAAATTGGCCTGTGCAAATGACATTTTTTTGCCTGACCTTCAACAGATAATAGTTTCAAATGGATGAGACGTAACTAATCGTATAAAAATTTTCCTCTAAATATTTACCGACCGTTAGTCTACCCATAGGAAAACGGAAGTAAAAAACAGTTAACCGCAACATTCGGCACACAGCTTTTGTCGGAATCTTCTCATTTTTCAACCGTACACGTATTTCATTATTTCGGTCATATCTTATTTCACGACACATTTGCATTTGAAGAGTCTACGTATAGTAACTATTTGAAACTATACATTCACTTAAACACTTGGTAAACAAGTCAAGGAACATTAGTGCATATGTTCCGATTTTGAATCTAAAAGTTTGGAAAATCTATTCCAACCGTCAGATATCACCGTTAAGATTAAATACATGTATGAAAAAAAATCCAACTACATCTGACAACGTTAAAGGCTCGATCGGGACGGTCAACCGGGTGAGCCAACCCTTTAAACGCTTAGAAATGGAAATTGGCCTGTGTAAATGACGTTTTTTTGTCTGACCTTCAACAGATAATAGTTTCAAATGGATGAGACGCAACTAATCGTATAAAAATTTTCCTCTAAATATTTACCGACCGTGAGGCTACCCATAGGAAAACGGAAGTGAAAAACAGTTAACCGCAACATTCGGCACACAGCTTTTGTCAGAATCTTCTCATTTTTCAACCGTACACGTATTTCATTATTTCGGTCATAACTTATTTCAAGACACATTTGCATTTGAAGAGTCTACGTATAGTAACTATTTAAAACTATACATTCACTTAAACACTTAGTAAACAAGTTAAGGAACATTAGTGCATATGTTCCGATTTTGAATCTAAAAGTTTGGAAAATCTATTCCAACCGTCAGATATCACCGTTAAGATTAAATACATGTATGAAAAAAAAATCCAACTACATCTGACAACGTTAAAGGCTCGATCGGGACGGCCAACCGGGTGAGTCAACCCTTTAAATGCTTAGAAATGGAAATTGGCCTGTGTAAATGACGTTTTTTTGCCTGACCTTCAACAGATAATAGTTTCAAATGGATGAGATGCAACTAATCCTATTAAAATTTTCCTCTAAATATTTACCGACCGTGAGGCTACCCATAGGAAAACGGAAGTGAAAAACAGTTAACCTCAACATTCGGCACACAGCTTTTGTTGGAATCTTCTCATTTTTCAACCGTACACGTATTTCATTATTTCGGTCATATCTTATTTCACGACACATTTGCATTTGAAGAGTCTACGTATAGTAACTATTTGAAACTATACATTCACTTAAACACTTAGTAAACAAGTTAAGGAACATTAGTGCATATGTTCCGATTTTGAATCTAAAAGTTTGGAAAATCTATTCCAACCGTCAGATATCACCGTTAAGATTAAATACATGTATGAAAAAAAATCCAACTACATCTGACAACGTTAAAGGCTCGATCGGGACGGTCAACCGGGTGAGTCAACCCTTTAAACGCTTAGAAATGGAAATTGGCCTGTGTAAATGACGTTTTTTTGCCTGACCTTCAACAGATAATAGTTTCAAATGGATGAGACGCAACTAATCGTATAAAATTTTCCTCTAAATATTTACCGACCGTGAGGCTACCCATAGGAAAACGGAAGTGAAAAACAGTTAACCGCAACATTCGGCACACAGCTTTTGTCGGAATCTTCTCATTTTTCAACCGTAGACGTATTTCAATATTTCGGTCATATCTTATTTCACGACACATTTGCATTTGAAGAGTTTACGTATAGTAACTATTTGAAACTATACATTCACTTAAACACTTAGTAAACAAGTTAAGGAACATTAGTGCATATGGTCCGATTTTGAATCTAAAAGTTTGGAAAATCTATTCCAACCGTCAGATATCACCGTTAAGATTAAATACATGTATGAAAAAAAATCCAACTACATCTGACAACGTTAAAGGCTCGATCGGGACGGTCAAACAGCGAAGTCAATCCTCTAAACGCTTTAAAACGGAAATTGGCCTATCTAAATGAAGTTTTTTGGCCTGATCTTCAACAGAGAATAGTTGCAAATCGATGAGACGCGACTAATCGTATAAAAATTTGCCTAAAAATATTTACAGACCGTCAGGCTACCCATAGGAAAACGGAAGTTAAAAAACAGTTAACCGCAACATTCGGCACACAGATTTTGTCAGAATCTTCTCATTTTTCAACCGTAGATGTATTTCAATATTTCGGTCATATCTTATTTCACGACACATTTGCATTTGAAGGATGAAGCAATGGTTTTTTGAAATGAGCAGCTTCTGTCCAGATCTGAAAATATAAAGACTTATAGCCGACGAAAATACCAATTTCGTCGGCCAAAATTTCAAAAGTTTTCGTCGGCTATACTTGAAGAGAATAGCCGACGAAAATTTTAACTCGTCGGTCATTCCAAGGTATAGCCGACGAAAAATATTTTTTACCGACGAAAGAAAAAATCGTCGGCCATTCTTGTAGAATAGCCGACGATTTTTTATTTTTACCGACGAAAGAAAAAATCGTCGGCTATTCTTGGGAATAGCCGACGAAAATAGTATGTCGTCGGCCGTTTTTTTTTTTTCGTCGGCTATACTGTTTTTTCTGGTAGTGTTACTTCTGCATCCATGGTACTTGTTTCTGCATCCATGGTGCTTGCTCTTGCCTCTGCCGCTTGGTAAGGTAGAATTTTTCTTTTAGTTTGGACTAAAAGAATTTTCTTAACTATCTCTTCTAACCTTTCTAAGGTTTCACAAGTTTCTGCTTGCTTATAGGTCTTTTTGAGTCTTCTTCTTCCTCAAAAGACTCTTCAGGAATTGATCCTGAAGTACTTGCTTGCTCATAGTTAGCAAAAGAATGCCTATGGAACTGGAGACTTATTTTTCCTCCAATGTCTTCATAGATGG
Source organism: Potentilla sterilis (assembly GCA_963682095.1). Taxonomy (NCBI): domain Eukaryota; kingdom Viridiplantae; phylum Streptophyta; class Magnoliopsida; order Rosales; family Rosaceae; genus Potentilla; species Potentilla sterilis. The sequence continues at coordinate 36,589,383 of OY821757.1, read as the reverse complement.
AAGCATTAGAGCTTTGTATCTGTCTCTCAGGAAGGGCTAAATTCCATTCTCTAGGGAATGATACTTCATCCCATTTTGTGATGTGCTTTTGCTAGGAATTATTTCTAGGACTGGTAAAGACAGATGTTGTAAGACCAGGACTGTTGACGAATCTAGTATTTGGTGTCACGTTGGAGCTCATTAGCTTGTAATAGATCCTATAGTCAACGGCAAGTTCCATCATGCCTTGTCTCATGACAATCCCATCTGTTTTGATTCTCAGTCTTAGGCAGTGTGCTGCGTTTTTCAGATGAGTGGTGAAGTTTGGGAAGATATTGAAATATGCAACCTGGTTGCATAGTGAAGCTTCCACTGTTTCTAAAAGGCTCTTCTTGAAGTCTGTTATTCTGTCGTCTTGTAGAATACACAAGACCGAACAGTCTATACCATCTCCTGCTAAGAGTTTTATGGATATTTGGACTGCACCAATGTGCATGTAAGAATATTTCCTTTGAAATGCTTCACTCACTTCTCTAGAAGTGATTAGTCTGATGTCTGTTTCACCACCAGTTGCTGGTACTGTTAGTTCTAACATTTTAAATCGGTGAGAATCCATAATGAATGATCCTCTCTTATAAATCTCATTGAATCTAAATTTCGGTGCTAAGGCTTCCTTCACGCTAGATTCAATTTCGTTATACTCAAATTCTTGAGCATTTATAAGCTGTACTGCTGGTACAGTATGTCTTTTGCTGAAGACTCTACTTAACATCTTTGTATCTCTTTTGGATTCTTTCCATTTTAATAGCTTAGGTTCACTGAATTTGAACCCACTTTCTATCTTTGGTTGTGGTATACTGATTTTACTAGCTACTGTTTGTGCTAGTGTTTCTTCGTTGATTCTTTCAACGGTTGAATTGTCTTTCATTTTTTCTATATTTTTTTGTAGACTAGAGATTTTCGTGCTTAGTTCTTGGAACTGTTCTTCAATATCTTTCCCTATTTCTTAAAGATAGGTATTGCTGTAATTCTGCTGATGTATTATTGCCTCAACATTTTCAGCAAGTTTTTGTGTAGGAAGATAAAGACTTGAAGCCTTTACGTCTTCTTGTCTTATTCTTAGCTCAACTCTTTACTTCATCCTATGTGGGATATAAGGGTTTCTAAAAGTCGTTTTAGATTTACTTACGTTCCTTTTAAATCAACTGCTTGTTAATGAATATTATTTGCAAGATTTTCGGTTCTTACTAATTTCTTTTCAATATCTGAAAGATATTGTTTTTCTTTAAGATAATCAAGTTTGATTTCAAGCCTTGATATCTTTGTTTGAATTTCTTCTAGCTGATTTGCTCTGAGATTAAATCTCTCGAGTTGTTCTTTTACTTTCTCAGTAGTCTTATCTCTAGATATGTGATCTAGAAATTCAACTATGCTTAGCCTAGAGGGGTCAAGTTCTTCTACTCCTATTTCTTTCTGGAGATGAATATGCTCGTCGTATAAAGTATTTAGGACTCTACAAGCGTATTCAATGGAGTATTGGTTTTCTTGGATATGTCTTGTATGAAAACACAAGTTCCACTTTTCTTTTTCTTTTTCTATGCAATAAGTTTGATAATTTTTTAGTTTTGGCTCTCTTTTATTTGTTGAGAGAAGCCAACTTTGTGGCATAAGCCTTTGTTTTACCTGTTTTTGAGCGAAACAGGCTCTGATACCAACTGGGGCGGATATAACCAGCGGCTTTAACCGCGGCTCAAAACGTTAAGAGGTTCTTGTTCTTGTTCCCAAATTTCTTCAAGTTCTGTAATGTGTCTTTCTAGAATATGGATGCCTTGTGTAAATCTAAAAATTATCTCCCAATATCCTTGTCTATGTCTAGGGAATCTTTCTCTAAAGTTTTTTAATTTTTTCAATTTTTCTTTTTTATTTTTTAATTCTTTTTCAGTTAAACGGATATTCTGTAAATAAATTAACCTTAGAGAAGAAATATTTTATGAATAAAAATTAACTGTTTACCTTCCATTATAGAGGATAAATTATATACCTGCAATATGCTAAATAAACAAACTCATGGGCCCACCACGCTCCGTCAAAATGTAAAATAAAGCTAAAATAGAGAATATGGGCAAACTGGTCTTTTTAACTTTATTAACAGAATATTCTAACGGAATATACTGTGTTTTTAATCGTATGTACTAATCCTAGGTTAAAATCTAAATGTGAAGTACCAATGTGAAATTTAGTAAACGTGGGGTACCAATGTTTATAAGAAGGTAAACGTGAAGTACCCTTGAAAGGAAAAATCCTTACTACTAATACGCAAGCAGAATCTTTCAACATTCTTGGCTTTGCCAGCTTTTGGGGCCTATTCTTGATTGTGGCTTCCACACTTTCTCTCAGCATCTTTATAGGTTCCTTAATTTAAAGGAAAAATGTCCATTTAGTACAATTTTTGGCCCCTCATTACTCATTCCAATGAACACCCTAATTTTTTGCCCTATTAAACATAAGTTAACAACTCTTATTGCCTATTTGAACAAATATTTTCAACCCTAGTACAATTTTAATATTTTTCTTTCCTTTTTGCCCTCACTCCTTATACACTCATATGAAGAGCAAGTGGAAGATAGAGAAAACTTTGCCGGAATGTCACCAAACTCCACCGGTGTCCAATGGCCGGTCGCCGGATTCCAGTCACTGGACTCCGGTCGCCGGAGTCCAGTCGTCGGATTCCGATCACCAAATTTTTTTTGCCTGATTTTTTTTTTTTCACCGAATTTTTATTTATTTTTTTTCAATATAAAATTACTGACTCTGACTTTAAGCATGTTACTGACTCTTAGTAATCAGGTTACTGACCCCCAGTAAGCACATACAGATTCCAGATTTCCAGTAATCATGTTACTGACCCCCAGTAATCAGGTTACTGATCCCCAGTAACCAACTTACAGATTTCAGATTTTCAGTAATCAAGTTACTGACCCCAGTAATCAGGTTATTAGTGATTACTGGGGGTCAGTTATCAGGTTACTGACCCCCAATAACCACTAATAATAAATTACTGATCATCAGTAACTCCAATTACTGACCTTCAGTAACTCTAATAATAGATTACTACTGATTCCCAGTAACTCTGATAATTTCCAAATTGTTCATTCTCAAACTCAAACCAGTCGACACAATTCCAGTCATATATAATTTTCAACTTTCATTAGCACAAACTCAAACCAAAAGTTCATTCTAAAAAAAAAACACAAACCAAAATCTAGAATCTAATATGATAGAACAACCCATATCTCAGCCTCTCCTCACTCACAGAGAACATCCGTCAACTTCTTTCTCACTCACAGATCTAGAACCAACACGACTTACCAGTGGGGGAGGCTCCATGGTTTAACAACGACATATCTTTCCTGGAGGAGTCGCTGCCCGGTGGTGACGTCTTTCGAACGAGTTGGAGATAAAGTAGATCGACTCGTCGTCGGCGGTTCGCATCTTCCAATGAGAGGTTTTGGGTTCATACGACGAAGAGAACGCCAGAGGAGGGAGTTGACGAAGCCGGTGGGCTGATGGGCGGCGTCGTCAGGTTGCAGGCGTTGGGCTGCTAGGCGGCGGCGTCAAGCCTCAAGATCCAGCGGAGGTCGACGTCAGAGGAGGGAGTCGATGAAGCCGGTGGCTCTTGAATCGACAAGCTGCAGCAGCCGTCGGGTCGACGAATCCGGGCAGGGACGGCAGCGGCACGTTTGGCAATGGGATCAATGTCGAAGAGAGAGACGTCGATCCGGGCTCGCTGGATTTTGGGCGCGTCTGAGGCTGGGCTTCGGCAACGTCTGAGGTTGAGTACGCGCTCTGGTGATTGTAGAGCAGCACAGATCGAAGCAGCGAACGAGAGAGGAAGAGAGAGAGCGAAAGAACTGCTTGGGGTTTTTATTTGAAACCGTTAAACTCTGATTTGTTTGTGTTTGTGAAGGACTCAAATACATTAGTTTGGGTATCTCAGACTTTTTCCAAAGATTCATTAGAACGGGCATGCAACATTGGCTTGGGCAACTTTTTCCCTGTTTTTGACTAAATGGTCATTCTCCCTAATTTAAAAAGCATAGACATGAGTTCATGCACACCCACTCGATCAACAACCTCTACGAAGGAAGTCGAACTCAACTAAAAAAAAAAAAAGACGTCATCTCTCATACTGTTGGAAGTAGTCACCGAAGAGCACATGTAAAGACATGAGTTCATGCACACCCACTCGATCAACAACCTCTATGAAGGAAGTCGAACTCAACTCAAAAAAAAAGACGTCATCTCTCATACTGTTGGAAGTAGTCACCGAAGAGCACATGTAAATCAGGCTTGAAGTGCAAGAAATGTCACAAACTGATCAACTAGTCACTGAGGCGACTATTGCAATTAAGTCAATTAACTACTTCGTTGTAAAATATTAACTCTCATTTAAAGTCATAGTTCAGAACAGGGTGATACCGTAGCACCCGTTTGTTCATATTTTGCTAGTGAGATGTCATGTGACTCCCTAAAACTCATCATATAGTTCACTAGAATTTTGAGATTTGTAATGGTTCTGTATATGCCTATCTAGACAGTGAGAAGTCATGAAAATTTACAGCCACAAACTAGACACACAAATAAACAGGTACGGAGTCTCAGCAATATAATGGCGGAAATGCAGAAACTCATGTCAACAACATATTCAGTCTAAAACAAGTGACTGAGCATCACCGCAATAATTTCATACTCACAGTTCTCATTACACGGAACAGAAATCTAAGTACCGATTATTCGTCTCTTGATGCAGGATCCATCCCAGTTGAAGGGCTGTCAGCAAAATATTCTTGGTGCTTCACATTGACACCATACTGCTCAATCAAGAATAACAACGGAAGCAATTTAACACAACTAAATCAGCAGAATAACATTAAGCGAAAACATAATATCCTTAAACTACATATAACTATCGGATAGGGAATCCTAGCAACAAAATACAAAAGAAATTCAGGTCAGTTTGGGTGGGACACGCCAGAACTGGTCACAACTCAAAAGACTTTGCCAACACGGAAGATTATATAGATCCAACCTCCCATACAAACTACTGTACATTCAAGAATATAACAAATCTAATTCAACATGTAGTAAATAAATTGAAGGGCATTGGCTCATCAAGCTAGACTGATTTGAAAGAATATGCTGATTACCTCACGCAATGCCTTTGACAGGTCTTCCATAGTCAATATTGGGCGCTTGTCCTGTTTCCATGTTAAAATTAAAACTAAGCGGAACACAAGTAAAAATAAAAAATACAAAGAACAAAAAACAAAAAGCCAAGGGAAAGGAACATCTGCTCCCAGAATATCAATACCTTTTGTTGTTTGTCCCTTTTGTCTTTCACTACTGCTGCCTGTCTTGCTTTGCATTGCCTGTTTAGAGGAATAAGCATGTAAATAATATTACAAGCTGTAAATGCTGGCTAACTACAACTTCTACAAAAACGAGTGCAACTGTATATCTTTTGTTCAACAAATTTTCTTCTCTGATACTCGAGACATCTGAAATGTAAGAGAAAATTTAAAAACACTAGCCCAATTAAAAGCCATTCATTGCTTTGGTACATCCATTTCAAAAACTATCAGATTGCTACCTCAACATTCAAATTGAAACCACTATTAATACCTACAGTCTTCCGCGTCACTTTATCTTCCTAGGGATAGTTTTCGTCTCTTCGTATTTTAACTCAATTTTTTATTTGTTCTTTTTCAATCAACAACTATTTTTGCACCTCCCTCAACGGTGATCAATCCACCTTGAAATCCCTCATCAACACAGCCACCACCAGGCAATACCCCAATTCTCTTCTTCCCAGTTCCATCAATATTAACTTAAAACATCTAAATTATATATCTTCATCAATTCAATCCAAAACCTAAATTCTCAATCCAACCCCAAAACCCAAATCCCCTCCCACTCATTTCCAAATTCCGCATCCCATGCACCCTAGATCCAAATTAACTATCAATGGGAATGAAATCTAACATCGGTATCTCTATGAGAGAGAGAGAGAGAGAGAGAGAGAGAGAGAGAGACAGAGAGAGAGAGACAGACGTCCTCAGAGATTTTGCTTTGGTTTGAATTAGTATTTTGCTTGTTCGGTTTTTGGTATGAACATGGATGGTGAGAGATGTGGGTTTATGGCTTGGATAGGGAAAGATGTTTTCTGGGTTGTTGGCACCGATGGTGCCAGAGAGATTGTGATCCTTGCCTAGAGGAATAACGCTTTGATAATTCAATCACAGCAAGCAGTGAACCCTTATATGAGAGAGCATGAGTTTAGTAGTGCAGATAGTAGGTGGCTTATGTTCATGATGATAAAGTAATCAATGGGGATGTGATTTCTATATAACTATATTTTCATCTGTAAATCGCTCATGATACATTAATGGGGCTAGTGCTACTAAATTTAGTCAATGACTCGCAAAGAGGAGATCTTACATTTTTCTTTTTCTTTTTTAGAGAAATAGGAATCATACATGCTAGCTAAAAAAAACTGGGAAATGAAAAGACAATTGTTTTTAAATTAGTGGATATTGCATCATGATTAAACAATGAGGCAATAGTTTTTAAATGTGATGTACCAAAGTGATGAATGAGCTTTATTGGTCCATTTTACTCAAAAGGTGATGCCATTTAGTCCTACATTTCTAACTGAGAAGTTTAAATATATGTGTTTTTGTGTGTGTGTGTGTGTGTGTCATTAGCGTGTGTGCAGAAGTGAACTCGTACATGATCCATGAGGAAGAAGAAATTAGTGGCTTACTGTAGAGCATCAGTTGCAACCTCAGCAACAAACTTTTGCGTGGCAACAGCTACCAACCTAATTCTGTGAATGGAGAAAACGATGAATCAATAACTGATATTCAATTACACAGAATAACATACATTTTCAAAAATTATAAGAAACTGAAAAAACAAAACAAAAACTAAATAGAGCATTCCATTTGTCAGCACAGCAGAAATTTATACCAGAGTATTTCTACAGTAACACTGCTAACCTAAGTCACAATGAGCAACCCTTTATCATTATTCATTAATGAGATCCGATGGCCCAAACATACAATTTTTGCCTATGGCCAGAAGCTATCCTCAAGAACTATACAACTTTTCCAGACATATCATGTTTTGATTTTGCTAATTATATGTGTTTAAAGAATCAATAACTAGAGAGGCATAGTTTATAATTCAACATTTGCTTCTAACAAGGATTCACAATTTCATTACTTAACAGTATTTTCCAAAAGCCGACGTTTGAAGTCTGTTTACGTGTTGATTCTATTCAAATCCCCAATTACTCCAGAATAAATTGCTTAAAATACCAAAAGGAAAGACAGATATGTTATATCTAACCCTCAAACTAATTTATACCAACTCCATATTTGCAAAATTCTGGGTATGGTCTTAATGAATCCGGAAAAAAAAAAAACTCTTTTGGTAAGCAAAGGAAGAATTACATTACAGAATTAGACTATTGGCTAAACAAGAATGGAGGACCAACAACAGCGGCATATGGATCCGCATTCTCAAAGCTTGGTATTACACCAGACATCAGCTGGTGAATCGTGATGGCCTATAAATACATAATGGGGAAACAGGTCAGTGTTAGGTCTATCAATTGGAGTTCTTTGGATGGTAGACCGCTCCCAATCTAATACCACAAAATAATCTCCTCTTCCGTAACGTGAGCTGTCTAAGTGATCCTAATAGCAGGACAGGTAAATTTAGCCCCAATTCAGCCATTGATTACTGACTCTAACGCTTCAAAGATTATGGCTATGCCAATCGGTGCTTGGTCCATCTCATTTGGGAAGGCTAACTTAAAAGCTTAAGGGGTTCAAACATGGCCTCGATTCCATCCTCTACCTTTCTAAATTGGGAATGCGAAATCAAACCCTAAACCCAGAAATTGGGAATTGAAAAGAGAAAAGTGTACCTACAATCTCACGTCGGGACACTGGAAGCCGCTCTTGGCCAAGTAGTGCTCCACAAGCTCATCAGGAATCTGCCAAAAAAAAACCGACATGTGAAACTAATCTTGCAATAATGATTATGGAAATCGAAGAGGGTTTAGGGGTTAATTACGGTGGGAGTGTAGTCCATTAGAGAGGCAAGGAACTCAGACAGAGATGCGTCGTCATCGTCATGCCTGCCTTCGCTCGACGACTGCTGCTGCTGCTGCTGCTGGCTTTGGTTATGGGTCATCTCACTCCTTCTCTCTCTTTCTTTCTCTGTTTCACTCGGTTATCTTCTTATATAGGGATGCTCGATACCCAAATTACTCGTACCCGTATTCGTATTCTTTTAGTATTCGTATACGTATGTATTTTTGTTTTCGTAAACCTACCTGCCCGTATAATATTCTGTTACATGCAGAAAAAGGATGGGAGGTTGAGGCACTTCACTATTCCTAGTCACCGGGATGCTTCCGGCAGGCCCTGAATGATCGGAATTTTGTTCTTTAGTTTCGTCAGTTTCGTTTTGACTTGAATTGTTTCAAGGGGTTTTTTTTTTCAATGATAGCTGCTGGCTTGTGTGTGTACGTGAGATGATGGAGCTCCCCAACAAGGCTACAATGCGCGCAACAAGAATTTTGACATAATTGGAATAGACTTTGGCTCTCACGAAATGCAATACCACTGATTCACTAAATCTAACATATCTGGATGATTGAACCATAAAAACAAAGCGAACACTGATAGAGCTTATGAGTTGAACATGCAGGTGAGGCAAAGGCCTCCTGATGGTTATATGAAGCTTACCAGACAGGATCATGTTAGTTGATTGCCTACCGCTCATGAAAGTAAGTAAAGTAGACTTGCATTTCTTTACAAAAGAGAGCCAACAAAGAGTTCACATCATGGTAGGGAAAGAGGTTTAAATAGTATAGCAAGCCAACAATAAAGAGTTCCATATCCTGATCTGACACTGTTAATCACTTAATTGATGCAAGTACCATAGCTCTACAAGCAACACAGAAGAAATATCTCAAAACCTCGGCTAAGAAAAGCGCTTAGATAAAACTGAGCAAAAACAAAACAGAAAACAAGGCATATAACATTCTTACAATACAAGTTTACACTAACATCTCTTGCTTCAAGTACATCAGCCCGTTGGATACCAGATAAACCTCAGTCAACTGCAGGCTTATTAGCATAGATTTCTCTTGCTTCAATTAAATCAGCAAGATAACGTTTAGATAAAACTTCCACTTGCTCAGGAAAGGACTTCAGCGCATGCTGACCAATATGTTTGACCATTTGATACCATCGCTTTTGGCAAACATCTCCAGGCCTATGCTCAAGCAGATCATCCCAATCAACATCTTCAATACAGCACGCGTCCAAGCTATTGAGAGCATCGAGCAGACGATAGTCATCAATATCGGCCCACAGCTTTTGGCTTACTAACGGTGATGTTAATTGGTTATACCACTTCATGCTACAAACAGCATTGGTTCTTGTCCCCAACGTTTCACTGATTGCCTCCCAGCAAATGTTATCTCGCAGCATGCCATGCTTAGTTTTCTTTTCTTCGAAAACCTTCATACACAGATCCATGTTCACTAAATCAAATAAAGTCTCGTACTCCTCTTGGGACCACTGTCCTTTCTTCTGATTTGGCAGTTTTATTCGGCGCCATGCATCCTTGACATGAATTCTATGTTTGCCAAGCTTATCGCCCAACGTTCTCCAATCAGCTCCCTGATCTTTATGGAACTTTCTTACCTCTTCATACTCTTCCGGGGTCCATTTACGTTTCTTGGCTCGTTCAAACAAAATATGGGCTCTATAATATACGCTTTTAAAGGGTCTCCATGGTAAGGCTGCGCCAATATCCTTCCAACAAGTTTTCAATTCTGGGTGGTTTTTGAATTCAGGGTGGGACTTACAACGCAGAACCATGCCAAGGCCACCATCGCCTAAAGCATGTTCCTCTATGTATCTTAAAACAGCATCCTTCACAATTTTATCTTCGTCTTCTGAAAACCGTTTACCTCTTACAAGGTCTTCATGTTCGTCACTTGGGCCATCAGACAGTGAGAAGACCTCCACATCATCAACAAAACTTACTCTTTTCGATGCTTTTTTAGGTGCTGATTCTTCAGAATTTTCAGGAGCCCCAATGCCTTTTTGGGCTCTTAAGCTGCCTTTACTCGAACTGGCCTTTATCTTGTCTCCATTGCAATCGTTCACAATACCATGTTTCTGCGACTTGGACTTCTTCCTTTTTGTACTATTTTCTACATTAGAAGCATCTGATTTTCTGTTACAATCAATCCCCATATCTTCAGCCACAGATTCCTGCAATTCGGTTCCTGATTTCTTTACGCGGTTTCTCTTCTCTTTCTTCCGCTCCTCAAGTGGTAAACCACTCTTCTCCACAATATGCTCTTCTAAATTATGACTTGCTACTCCAGCCTCCATCCCATCACTTTTGATATTCTGCTCCAATTCACACCCCATGTTTTCCCTCTTGTCTCTCTTCTCTTTCTTCTCTTTCTTTCCTCCTTTGTTGTTTATTTTTGCAACATCTCCATATTCAGTTGGAGTACCCATTTTGCCATCCTCAAGGGTTTTCGTTCTCTTCTTTACATGACCTGTGGAGTCAACCTTCTCCATGGTGTTCCCAATTTTCTCCCCATCATTTATGAGCTCCCTCATATTCTGTATAACCATCTCATCTCCCTCCCTTTCCCTCTTCCTTTTCTTCTTCTTATTGGCTCTTTCTCCACTATTCTTATGATTTGCACCACTGTTGTCATATTTCTGCTCCTCAACTTCCTTTCCCAGTTTGTCCCCACCGACATCAAGCACAGTGAAATTTTTTTCGCGTTCATCCTTGTTTGCTTTCTTCTTGTGCTTTTTCTTCTCTTCTCCTGATTCGACTACCAAAGATGTCCTTTCTTTCCTTCCCATATTAGTTTTGCTCAATCTAGAACCAAAAAGAAAAAATTCAATTCAATGACCAGTCAGTAGTTTTATACTTGAAAACAGAATTGCACATCTAGTGAAATAACAGGATAATACTAGAGCTGGTGCCTCCGACCAGCCGCGGGTGATTAAATTAGTGATGGTGATGATGCTGTAATAGTGATGTTTAGCCTTTTCCGAGGCTCGGCTATACAGATTCAAAGTTTCTACACTTGTTCCATATACGCATATGATGGGAAGAAAGGTCAGTGTTTAGGTCTATTAATTGGAGTCCTGGTAAACGGCTCCCTATCTAGAGCATCAAACATTGTCCTCTTCCTTAATGTGAGCTCTCTAATTTTTACTAACACCGAGATCAATTCAACCATTGATCACACTGACTCTAAAGGTTCAAAGATGATGAATATGCAAATCAGTCTGATTTGGCTAAATGATAAGGGAGTCCATTAACCTGTCATATGCGTATTTTAAAGCTGTGTTTGAATTTGCTGGTGCTACAGGTATCACAACCCTGCTACTTGAATACAAATGCTCTCCTCCTAATTTCCTTCACCGCGAAATCTGGACGGACATATGTGATGAATAAAGAGGCATACTTGTTCTTCGAAGTTCTAAAGGTAAGTTTGACTATCAAAGCTGAATCCTAAACCTTAAACTAGGTTCCTGTGAAATCAATCAAACCCTGAAACCCAGATACTGGAAATTGAAAAGAAAAGTGTACCTACAATGGAACGCCGGTCTTGGCTAACCAGTGAGGAATATAACCCTGCCTTCGTTCGATTGCTGCTGCTGGCTTTGGTTATGCTTCATCTCCTTCACTCAGAGAACTCGGCTCGCTCTTGTCTCCGTTATTATTGTTAAATAGGGATGGACACCCGCATTTACTCGTATTCGTAATCGTATTCATATTCGTATTCGTATTCGTATTATTACCTGTACGTATAAACTATCAGTGTATTATTAAAAAAAGGAAGGCAACAGAAAATACGCCAGCTGTGTTGTTGATACTCTCTCGCTATAAACGTGAGAAGTGGACGATCAATGACTCGGCTACTAGAATTCCAAGCCTCATTAGAGCTCTCTCAAGAAAAGGTCCAATTTCTATTCTCTTTTCAGTTTTGTCTTCTCTCTATGCACAATTCCCTCAACTTGTTTGATACTTTGCCTTTAAACAAGGGCTGGCCGGAGAAGTGCCATGTTTTCAAGTAAACTTCCTTTTGGAATCAGTGGTGTGGTGTCCTTGTTTGATAATGATGAGCTTTAGTCGAATTTCAGTTGGGGTGCTACTGTACTAGTGTTTGGTTGATCGTTCAAAGTGCTTGGGGACTTCTGAAATGAAATTAGATAACTTTATCAATGAATTTGGCTAGCAGGTTATATGATGTAGAAGAATGTTTAACTAGGATAGCGTCTTTCTTTTCTCAACTCTGTTTTATTGCCATCCACAACTATACCCTCAACTGCGCAACGATTCTTGAGTTAATAGAGCTAGCTTGATCATGACATTCATGCTTAATAAGAGTTTCCTTGGTGGCTCGTAATAAGATGCTTCTTGCATTTGAGTCGGGCTTTCATAGAGTCTAAGTAAGTTGAGAAGTCCTTATTTGATTTAGTATTGATTGTGGTGAAATCAGTAGACAATTTTTGAAGCTCACTTTTTCTGTAGTCTGGTTTGTTCCCAACCTGCAATAGAACCAACTTTGTTAGAATCCTCTTTGGAGCCCCAATAGCAGCAAGCCTGATGGCACATCCATTGACTCTTTAAAGATTGGTTTTATGAGTAGATCTATCCATTGACTCTTAAACAATTGGTTATGAAAAATGTTTGGAAGCCAGAGACCTAGCTTGCTGTCACAAATCTAAGAATAAGGCCTCGTCTGTCCAAATCAATTTTCAAGGAAGCTTTGTCCAATTCCTCTACATTCGAAGAGATTCTTAATCTTCTCTTTATCTGAACACATATGTTTACTACGCTCAGTCCTAGGAAACAACAAACTTTGTACTGTCTTGAATCCCAATGGTGTCACAGCTCATATTTATTCTGTTTTGCTCCTAAAGTCATCCTGATTATCATTACAAATGCAAACAGTTTATTTACTAATAGGCTTTATCTCGATATTTAAAAGGTGTTGATACCCAAAAAAACATGAACATGCCTTACGCACTTTCCAAGCCCAATAAAAAAATGCACAAGCAAACTATACTCGAAAAGATGATAGTTATACATTTATCCGAACGATCATACCATGCACGTTGACCCAAGCCACATTCATGCACTTGGGGCTTACAAGAATGGGGGTGGTGTGGAAGGTAATAGAATCGCATGAGGCCCGTAATAAGTTTTAGGCTCGTCGGTAATTTTGGACTTGGGACCAAAATTCATGCCCGACGGCCTAATTCTTAATACGGGTAAATGAAGAAGAGAAAAGGCCCAAAATCCTAGCCCAAATCCCTTATAACTAGATAAAATAGTAAAAGCCATAGAATCTCATATAAAAAAAATGTTCCCAGCAGCATAGCATAAATCCTGCTATTGCAGTCCCAACAGCAACTTTCACAGTAGCAAGTTCAGTCTAAGTCACAGCAGAAAATCTGCCAAAGCTATCACGCAACATCCAACAAAAACCCATAAACACTCAAGCATTCAAGCACAAAACTCAGCCCTCAGCCATTTCAACCTTCTTCCTAATTTCAGCTTTCCCAGAAACTAGTATCCTCCAATGATCTATATAACCAGAGTTTTGCCAACGTAGAGAGGGGGAGGCATCAGCAAGCAAAATCCTAGAAAGCCCTTAGAAGCAGCCTCTTATCATCTCAAGCCTTCATGCCCAGTTAACCATCTTCCCAAACAACTATCTTCAACCCCCTAACCTTTTCCCGATCCAGAAACCCAGAAAACTCTCCAATTCCCTTCACCGCAGTGCGTTTCTAGCTCCCACGCCACTCTCATGCTGTCAAGCTTCTTTTGATGTTCATGCAGTTTAAATCACACCAAAATAGCAGGATCCTCTACAGTTTTCAAAAAAAATTCTATGTTATGCTTGCAATCATGCTAGAACTTATACCAATAGTCTAGCCCATCCGTGTTGTTTCTCGTGCTTCACTACTTGTGTCCTCTACCATAGAGAAGTCACAACTTCAGGTAATAAAAAAAAAAAAAAAAAAATTGATAACCCCAAATTCAATGCTCTGCCCACTGAATTCCCAGCAGAAAATCTATCAAATCAAACCCAGAGTTAATACCATCGTGGTGGTAAACAAACAAGCTTGCCATTGTTAGTCAAGCAATCTATAATGGGTCTATGCTCATAAGATAAGCATAAAGTAGAAAGTTTTATCATGCTCAAGGCATATATTTATGCATTCATGAAATTCAAATGCCTTATAAGCCAATGCTCGAGTTACGTATTATTTGCAAGAAAAGCAGGCTTCTTGCAATCAAGTCATGGGTAGAATGAAGCCAAGCAAGTAGTCACAAGTCAACTCAGAGAAAGATATTAATACCACCTCAGGAGCCATGCCCATGCAACTAACAAAAGGAATTCATGCATTTATCTAAGCAATTGATGGATACAAACAAGGGTACTTACAGAGGCTGTCAAGGCTTGAAGCTTCTAAGCATGATCAATTTCTCAGCCTCTTCAATACACCTGGGGGCTTTGCGATTAAAACTTGACTCATGGCAAATCGATGTGGTAATTACCACAGTAAGTGAAGATGCGTGCCTGCAGTTGAAGATGTTTACTCGTCAAATGAAAACTTCATGCCTTAACCATGCATAATGATGGAGCTATTATCCAAGCACAAAGTACCTGCAAAACAACTTCATACACATAATAACCTTCTTGTGTCAATTGTAGTTAGGACAAGTAGGGATCGTTCTATCTGGGGAAATTAAGGGCTTTCAATCACATAAAGTATTGCAAATTAAAGGGGGGTTTGGAGTGTTTAACTAAATAACCTACTGATTTTTTACATAAATAAAGAAAATAAAAACTAAATTAATATATACAATTGATCAACATCTTCCACAAAGAGCACATAACACAAAACTCTCTAAACATGTAACAAAATTAAATAAAGAAATAGGGGCAGCAAGTTCAAACCAATTCTATATTCAATTTAGTTCCAATTTAATTAGAGCCTTCGCGGTTTATCTAATCATTCAAAACTTCACAAGTATTTAGAATTAACTTCGCGTATAATCCTAAACATGGTACTAATTGGTTTAAAGACACTTCGCGTAGAAATTAAACACAAAGAGCACAAAAGCACAATAAGTCGAATTGGAAACATGTTAGCAAGTATGGCGTCACCTCATCTCACATCGACATGTATATTTTCATAATTATTCTAGTCCTTAGACAAACACAAATTAAATCAACTTCGCGTATGATTCAACTTATATTTAATCGGCATGTGAACCAACACACAAGGATTAGCCATGGCCAAGGCTACCCTCATGCATATGATTTTTATGCATACAAATTCAGAAAATAAACCAAATTAAACAAAGAATTAATGTAATTACCTACTGCCCTTAAAACCTAAATTCAATTTGTCACATACATAGATCGAGAATTAAACCAAGAGAAAACCAAATTACATAACAGAAATTCGGAAATCCAAAGAATAATTCACAAAACTGAAATTACAACCATGAATCCATACAAATTTCATAGACAAAATATTGTACTTATACAAAACAATAAAAGCCATAAAGAAAAATTAAATCACACTCAAGAAACCTTCAATGAAGAATTCGGCAAGAGGATTTGGTGATGGTGAATGAAATGATTTTTGGAAGAATGGTGGAGATGGAATCGGCTTAATTCTTTGATAGGATTTTCTGGTGGAATTTCGGCAGAGGTTTAGCAGTTTAAAGTGAGTAAGAGAAGATGATATTTTCTGTGTGAAAATCGTCCAATATATAGAGGCAAAAGGGTGGCTGCAACTAGGGTTCACAAAACCTAGTTTTTCCCAAACTTATCCTGCTGGCAGATTTGACCTTTGAGTGAAGATTACGGAATATCTTTCTCTAGAAAATAGATATTGAGGTGATTCCAATTGGGTTAGAAACTAGACTCCCGTAGCTTTCCATCCATATAAGATTCGCCTTCTAATTCAAAGTGAGCTATCCGGAAGAGTCCTTGGAAGTTGGATGACGTGCACAGGAATTCTGCCGAATTTGATCAAGATTTGTTGCGATTTTCTTCCTCTATTTTCTGCTGAAAAATTCCCAAGATAATGACTGAATAATTGAGCAATATCTCTTTAGGTTTTCCATGAATTAATTCAGCCAAAAATCTTGCACAAAGGATGGAATTCAGTCCACATTCGTAAGCCAAATCCATGTAGAACTCGGTTTAGGTTTTCTTCTTTCGGCAGACTTGACCTTCATGCATTTAAACCGGCATAACTTTTTTCTCAGGAAATCTTTTGCTGCGATTCCAATTTAATATAAAACTAGACACACAGGGCTTTCCATCGATATGTGATTTGCCTCCTGGTTCCTTGTGGATCGTCTGTCATAAATTCCGGAAGTCAGGACACAGTCCCAGGAAAATCCTGTTAGTCCCTGGTGATCTTTGTTCAAACTGCCAAGTTGCAGCCATCTTTTGGGTGACTTTCCTAACTCCAATTGATCTGAAATTTTGACACAATACAACATATTTTTCATCAAATGTGGAAAATAATAAGTCAATCAAACACAGGCCTCAAAATCACGAAAACAACATATTTTTCACTTTTTCCTCAGATTTCTATACTTGGTCGTTTTTCTGACAATTAAGCACACTTTCTCCAAAACTCTACCAAATTGACACTAAACTAAATTATGACTCTATCTTAGGTAAATAAGGGTTAAACGAAGCATAAATGAGGGCATAAGCATATTAATATCGTCGCACATTGTGCTCCTATCACATAATTCCATCAAGCTTTATGAATGCAAATTCATATACAATCCTAAAACATAATTCAATGGCAATCACTGTGAGCAACATGTTCAAATCTCAAGATTCCCTTTTTCAAAATTCAAGCCCTCACTTGCCATAATTCCCAAAATCAAGTCTAAGCATCCTACATACCAAACTCTAATTACCATTTTCCAGACATTTGAAGCTTACCCAGTCTCTTTCCAATACAGCTTAGCCATTCACAAGCCGAAAGGAAAGAAAAGAAAAATTTTCAATGCAATACTCATATTTTGAGCATATCTTACCTCATGGAACTCCCCATGAACATTAACTTTTCCCTGGCTATTGGCATGATGCTCAATTAGAATTTGTATATTCCACAGAGAATTCTTCGGCCGCCTTCAAACTCTTGAGTTGGTTAAAAAAAAAAAAAAAGAGTTTGTCATTGTCTCCTCACTACCCTCAATTCCCTGCATCAAGCTATCAACCTAAGAAAACACTTCTCTTTTATTTAGATACTCAGCCCAATTATATCTATACGTGGGCTACTTAGCTTCAATACTTAATAAACAAAGGCCCAAAACAACTCTATTACAAGCTCAGGCATTCTCTCAATCGTTCAATGTGTTTGAGAAATTCATCACTTTTTCATGCATTCTACCATCATGCATACGCCGCGCCAAGCTAAACACACTACCAAGCGGATTCATGATCAAAGAGGCACGCCAAGCCCTATTTGAGCTCATGCCAAGCACTTACTATCCAACAATGCCAAGCTCCTCTTTGACACGATCATGCATCTATCCGAGACTAAATGGGATCATGCCGTGCTTAAGCTACAAGTTCACTCAAATTCCACGCACTTCCCCATTTTCTTTGTCAAAAAATTAATGGCAACCTCAGGCTAAACTAGAAATGCACATGCTTAATACATGCCCAAGCGTAGTTACCATAAGCGAATTTAAGTCTAGCATTAGTAGCACATGCATACTCTCATTCTACACATGCCAATACATAATTAAGCAACAAGCATATGTAAAGCCAAGCAAAGGAAGTCTAAACGCATGTTCTCCATTATCATATATCCTACAAGCTAATCATGCAAATACTTCAAGTGCTCGTGCAGCTATCAAACCTCATGCTTTTATACGCTTGGTTTTCATCATGCTTTCTTGTGTTAATCTCTTATTGATTATGTGGCCTATTTCATAGTCATTACATAGACTACATAATCAAGGGGGCTAATGTTGATACCCAAAAAATCATGAACATGTCTTACGCACTTTCCAAGCCCAATAAGAAAAGCACAAGCAAACTATACTCGAAAAGATGATAGTTATACACTTATCCGAACAATCATGCTATCCAAGCAAACTATATTGTGTTGCTTCATCTCGTCATCTATTTCAGTGGCATAATAAGCATGGCTTGTTTATATAGCATGAGCTGCTGATTAAAACTACAACTGTAGGGTCTTTTACAATTCTGAGATTCATCGAGCATAAGTGCATATGCAGTGGAAACAATATTTGCTTGCAAGCATTAAGTATGAATCTCCTTAATCGCATATAGCATAAGTGTTAGGCTTATCTCTGCAAAGATGTATCCAAACACGACAAGGATGCTTGCTTGTCTGCATTGAGTAACAGACTAACAAGAGGCATTGTTAATTGACTGCATAGAACATGATTTTCAAGCATAGCTGCATCGACCGAATTTTGAACATGATAAGACAACTTGCTGCAACACCTTATCATGCACCGCAGTGAATTCTTGTCTCCAATTTTTCAACTGAATACAAAATATCTGAGTAGACAGTATTAACAAGGGACCCACTAATAATTGCACCCAGCAATAACTGTGAACAACATAAGCATGTGTATATTGAAGAACTACAGGATGATCTCTGAATCACAACCTAGTCCTCAGTGGAGTCCCCAAATGTTGAGGGGGTTCTTTGAATTGGGAGGTAACTAGGCCAGGATTAGCATGCAGCTTGAGTGATTAGGCCAATCTTGAGCGTGATTCAGACACAAATGGAGTTATGCATAGCAGGCCTGACGTGGGAGGTGGAAACACACCGCAGTGAAGAAGAATTGGGCAATTTTACGGATGGCCGATTTTGGGTTCTAGGGTTTGAGAAAGGAGAATTTTGGGGGGTTTCTGCTTGAATGGCATAAAGGCTTAAAGGCTTGAAGGGAAGATTTTTATGTGTTGCTGGGTAGTTGCTGGATAGTTGCCGGATTGAGTTTTCTGCTCTCAGACTCCCTCTTTTATAGGCTCAGGATAGAGTTGTGAGGGAATTCAAATACCTCTAAGCTGTTGGATAAACTTTTTCCCCTTCAATCTTACCCTTGATTTCTGCATAAGAATAGGAGAAAAGATGTTTGCTTGAGATGGGTTCCCTAGGGAAGATGAAATTTGCTGCAGTGATTTATGCCAATTCCCATGGCAGAAAACCCAATGTCGTGAAATCCGGAAGGAGATGCTGGGGAAGGATTTGAATTGCTGAATTCATGGTTTCCAGGGATAAGGGAGTCCTTTTTGACTGATTTTAGGAATTGTTTCAGTAAGGGTGAGGTGGTAAACAAAGGGAGCTCTGGCTCTTGAGCTGCTGCAGGGGAAGAAGTTCCTGGGCATTTGGCTGGTGCGAGAGAGATGAGGTGAGGCTAAAGCGAAGAGAGAGAAGGAAAAGACTCTGGGCTTTTCTAAAGGTTATATTGGGCCTTTAGCCCTGTCTTACTTTGGGTTCGGGAAAAAACAGCCAAATTCTTCATTTTCACTATTTTCGCCATCGATTCATGTTATTAGGCTTGAATTTTGGGCCCAACATCGAAATTATCAATAACACTAAATCGACGACGAGCGTTGTGCGTTTTCTTAACCTTCCACACCACACCCACATATGCAAGTCCCAAAAAATGCGTGGATGTGGCTTGCGTCCACATCTAAGGTGTGTTTGCTTGGTGTGTTTATAGTCAAGTAATGAACATAAAATCCTCATAAAACTATAGAATTTTACGTAATTACACGACTATACATGGTCTTTGTCGCGTGACAGCACAGTAACCAATTGCATGATTTTTCAGGTATCAACAAAAGGTAACAAGAAGGCACTCAATTTGTCTATCGAAACAGATTTCACAATTTAGCTGGTGTGCTTAGAGAAGAAGTAATGGAGTGGGGAAAAAATCAGAACAAGGGTTTTTCAACCTGCCCCTAGGCAAGAACCTCTACTACGTACTAGAGCAGAAATGGTTTATGATTTTACATTTGTTGATTTTCTAGATGAAGCAATTGTGACTTCGTGAGGTATTCATTGATTTGGTTAATTACATGATTATAGAGTTGTTTTGGCAGCATTTCTTGGCAGTTTATCCAAGATTCTTTCTGGTAGGGGATAAATTTGGTGGTTTTATATCATGTATTATCCAGTGTCTAATATTATCTTCAAATTGGAAGCCCCCAAGGACAGAATTAAAGTTTAAAATCCGAAATTACATTCTCTGAAAGTTCAGCATAGGGATTTAGACTATTACTTACAATTCTTACTGTCTGGATTAGACATAAAAGAAACAATTGATTCAATCTTTGTAGTTATCTTAATCCATTCCAAATATGCTAGATCTCATTATATCTCTTTATTTTCAGTATAAAATAATGGTTTTATTTATTTTTTTGTATTCATTCCACAAATTTAGCCTTACTAAGTGAAATTTTTTATTTTGAAATCACTCCATACAAAATGGAGCCTGACAGTATTGCCATACTTGATGCTAGGCTTATTGCAGCGTATATTCCTGCAACAGAAAACCCTCAAAATGTGCTCAAAATGTACTGCTATGGCTACCAATACCTGGCTCATGACTAGTATGACCACGTATCTTTTATTTTCTAATTCCTTTTTTTGGTTAACTTTTAAGGATATTGTTATTTTGTTCATATCATTCTTTCAACACATCATTATGTTGGCTCATTTCTGATATTGCAGCTTGAAGTTTTATTTCCTCACTACCAGAAAAAAGGCTTTTCCCGACGAAATAAAAAAAAACGGCCGACGATATAAAATTTTCGTCGCTAAAAAAAAAAATCGTCGGCTATTCCCCGAGAATGGCCGATGATTTTTTTTTCGTTGGTAAAAAAAAAAATCGTCGGCTATATTCATATTTTAGTCAACGATTTGAATTTTCGTCGGCCTTTCTCTGAAACTTTAGCCGACGAAAACTTTTGAAATTTTGGCCGACGAAATTGGCATTTTCGTTGGCTATAAGTCTATATATTTTCAGATCTAGACAGCAGCTGCTCATTTAAAAAAAACGAAAAAAAACGGGAGAAATAGTGAAAAATCTGTGGGTATTTTATACGATTAGTTGCGTCTCATCGATTTGAAACTATTATCTGTTAAAGGTCAGGCCAAAAAACGTTATTTAGACAGTCACCATTTCTCAGCGTTTAGAGGTTTGACTGACCCGGTTCACCGTTCCGATCCAGCCTTTAACGTTGTCAGATGTAGTTGGATATTTTTCCATACATGTATTTAATCTAAATGGTGATATCTGATGGTTGGAATAGATTTTCTAAACTTTTAGATTCAAAATCAGAACATATGCACTAATGTTCCTTAACTTGTTTACTAAGTGTTTAAGTGAATGTATAGTTTCAAATAGTTACTATACGTAGACTCCTCAAATGCAAAAATGTTGTGAAATAAGATATGACCGAAATAATGAAATACGTCTACGGTTGAAAAATGACAAGATTCCGATAATATCCGTGTGCCGAATGTTGCGGTTAACTGTTTTTTACTTTCGTTTTCCTATGGGTAGCCTGACGTTCGTTAAATCAATTTTGTAAAATTTTTATATGATTAGTTGCGTCTCATTGATTTGAAACTATTATCTGTTGAAGGTGAGGCCAGATTTGGCGTTGAAGAGCAGATTGACCGTTGCAAGTCAAAACCCGGTTCACTGCAGATTTGGCGTCCGGCGTCCGAATGACGATTGTGATACCATTCTGATAGGAGCATAAAATGCGACGTTCTTAATATGTTTTTACCCCCATTTATGCATTTCTTATCCCTTATTGTTGTAATATAGAGTCATTGAGTCATGTTGGAGTCGTTGGCAAGTGTTGGTGTATAAATTGAGCTAAAAATGCAGAAATGTCGAATTTTGAAGAGTTTTAGTTTGAGTAGGACTCCTTGTTGTACTAGGAATCCTGTTTGGACTAGGAAACCTGTTTTGACTAGGAAACTTATCGAAATGGAATTTTCATTGTTTGTCGTCTCTAATACTTGTGTGGAGTCGGGTTGTGCTAGAAATTGTGAAAATGCATAATTATGGTGGAGTCCTTATTGAACTAGGATTCCTAATAAGAGTTTGATTGTGACTAGGACTCCTTTTTCAAGTAGAACTCTATTTGGAAAAGGAATCCTTACTAAAGTAGGAATCCCAGTTGGATAAGGATTCTACGAGTTTGAGTCCTAATTGAATTCTACGAATCTAGGAGTTTTAGTCGAACAAGGAGTCTACAAATGCTCGACGTTTCTGAATAGTCGAAGGAATTTCATTGAAAATACAACTCCTTGTTGGACTAGGATTCCTTATCTATCTAGGACTCTTACTCATGATAATTGTGCTACATCTTTTTATCTTCTTTTTGATTTATTTCTTATTCTTATTTTTCAGGAATCAAAGAGAAGATAAATGAAAGAATATTTCGGCAAGAAATGAGATGCCTAGCCGTGATGATCAAGAAATAGAAATCCAAATCGGATTTGGAAACTTTCCTAATCTAATAATCTTATCTATTACATATATGTCTTTTTAAGACATCATTTGTCTAGATTAGGACAACTTTAATACATGGTTTAATTCTTTATTTCTTTTCTTTATTTTCAGATTTTACTTGGAGATAAAGAAGGAGATAACATCTTTGCCGAATTACCATGGTGAATGAAAAGTAATTTTCGGCACTAAAGACTTGTTGCCGTGTGACTTCAAGGAAGCAAAGTTGGATTTGGATTCCTCTCCTTGCCGTGTACCATTTATTCAGAATTTCCGATTTTTATTGTATTACTCATGGTAATACACGGCTTGAAGGGATGAAAAGAAGAAGAGTGTTTGTGGGACTCTTGAAGGCCGGCCAAGATAAGAAATAAAAGGTGGAGATAATCTATTTTTGCATGGAAAAATCGGAAATTACTTGAGAGAAATGAGGAGGAACATAAGGAGGAGTCTTCAAGGCCGGCACAACAAAGAATGGATGTGGACATAATCAAAGCTAAATGCATTTACTTGGTGCCGAATCAAAGAGGATTAATTGAAGAAAATTGAAAGAGATATTCGGCTGAATTGAAGAGATTAAAATCGGTGGAATTACTTGAAGATAAAGCTTTGCCGAATTCCAAAACCTAAATGGTTTCGGTTTCTTGGAGTTTACTCTTTGCCGAACCCTACTCTCCCCCTTTCTCTATATATACCACACTTTGTATTCAGAAAAATTATCTTCTCTTCCTCACAAAAAGCTTACCGAACCTCTGCCAAAATAAATCCAAAAATTCTTACCAAGAAGCATAGCCGAATCCACCACCACCTTCCACAAAAATCCGATCATAACACCAATCCTTGCCGAATCTTCATTAAGGTTGTAACATGGATTGTACTTTGTTGGCTTTTGATTCTTTGTATTTAAACATAATTTTGTCTATGAAATATGTTTTGGTTTCTGGTTTTATTTTCGGTATTGATAATTATATATGGGATTTTCGGATCTTTGTTATAAATGTTTGGTTATTTTGTATATGATTGCCGAATTATGCATGTAGTTTAATTGAATATGGTATGATGGACAACAAGCTTTAGCATGTTTTCTTGATTTAATTAGGTTTATTTCCTTAATTCGTGTGCAACTGAAGGAGATGTCTAGATGCATTCGAAAGGCCATGAGTGTTATCTAGATGTTAAATTCACTTGCCGATTTAATACATGTTGGATCATACGCGTAGTTGATTTTAATATGTATTTATCTAAGGGCTAGAGTAATTTTGGAAATTTACATGTCGATGTGGGATGAGTGACGCCATACCTGCTAACATGTTTCCAATTCGACATATTGTGCTTATGTGCTATTTGTGTTTAATTTCTACGCGTAGTATTGTTAAACCGATTAGTACCATGTTTAGGATTACGCGCGTTGTGGATTCTAAATACTTGTGATGTCTTGAATAATTAGATAAACCGCGTTGGCTCTAATTGAATTGGAACTTAGTTGATCTTGAATTCGATATTTGTTTGCTGCCCCTATTACTTGTTTTAATTTTGTTGCATGTATAATGAGATTTGTGTTTGGTGATTGTGTGAAAGATGATGATCAATTGTGGATAATAACTTAGGATTTAATTTTAGCAAAATTCAGTAGATAATTAGTTAAAAAATTCGGCAACCCCATTTTTTGTGCAATACTTTATGTGATTGAAATGCCCTTGATTTCCCCGGATAGAACGATCCCTACTTGTCCTAACTATAATTGACAAAAGAAGGCTATTATGTGTATGAAGTTGTTTTGCAGGTATTTGTGCTTGGATAATCAAATTAATTTGTATTTTTTTTTTCTTTCCGATTGCAATCAGTTTGTAATTGTAAAATTCTTGGATTGAAGATCGACAATCATAAACCCAGATATTCTGGAGCTTCTCTCGGTTTTGGTTTTGAAGAAGAGAAAGTAAAAAATAAGAAAAATAACCTAAGGGCATTTGAGAAAGTTGAAAAATGGTAAATAATCATTTTGGATGAAATAGACCAATTGGTAGAAAATTGAGACTACAAGGAGTGATCAGTTGAAATTGAAACCACAAAGACTAAACTGTCGAGACACTACAAGTAAAATTATTTTTTCTGGTTCACAAGTAAATCACTGCTTATCTATTGCAGGGGAAAACCATCAAAAAGTTTCTTGGGTTTTAGCCAAATGCCTAGCTTCAGATGAAAGCTTTTGTGTTTGCTGTTATAGTCCTTGGAGGCTTGGACACAATCTCTAATAAGTAAGGAAGTACATAGCTAGGTTTCAATAACAATGATCAAACAAGGACCATCTACATCGTTTCCCTCTTGTCAATGGAAATATGATGTCTTTCTGAGTTTTAGAGGTGAGGACACCCGAAAAGGGTTTACAGACCATTTATATACTTCATTGGAAAAGCAAGGAATAAGAACTTTCAAGGATGACCAGGACCTTCGAAAAGGTGAAGCTATTTCTTCAGAACTTCTGACTGCAATTGAAGAATCGAGGTTTGCACTCATTGTTCTCTCACCAAATTATGCATCGTCAACTTGGTGCTTGGATGAACTGGCAAAGATCCTAGAATGCATGGAAGCAAGAGGAGCAGTGATGCCAATATTCTATGATGTCAATCCCAGTGATGTACCGAAACAAAGAGGGACTTTTGCAGAAGCATTCACTATACATGAAAAACGATTTCAGAATGCTGGTATAGAGAATGTGCAGAGGTGGAGATCTGCTTTAATGAAAGTGGCGAATCTTTCTGGTTGGAATTCAAGGGACTGGTATACATTGCTTGCCTTATTTTTATATTGTGGCTTCTTTTAAAAAACTAAAACAAAATTATTATATATATATATATATGTTGAGTTTGGTTATTATTATGTTAGAAGTCACACGACTCGCACTGTTTATAAGTAGGATGACATATAAGCTAAATGTAAATAAAAAGATAGATAGATAGATTCAGAAAACACAATTCCCTGATGTTGTGTCCTTTTAAACTTTGGCCTGATGATATATATATTTCAGGCTCTAGGAAAAAGCTGGCGAAAACTAGAACAATCAAGATTTCGCCTCTGCCACAATTGTTAATATATACATAAATCAATGTCTAATATTTTTAGCTGTTTGTTATAGGTATGAAACAGAGCTCATTAATAATGTTGTTGAAGCGATATGGATGAAATTGGGCCTTACTTTGATGTTTAGCTCCATGAAGAACCTAGTTAAATTAATGCAAGGGTGAAGAAAGTCGAATCTCTTTTGCCTGTGGGAGGGAATGATGTTCGCTTTATTGGGATATGGGGGATGGGTGGGATTGGCAAGACAACTCTTGCCAGAGTTGTTTACGAGAGATTGTCTCTGGAATGTGAATGCAGTATCTTTCTTTCAAATATTGGAGGAGAAGCTGTTGAACAAAAAAGTGGTCTACTTGAGTTGCAAAAGACACTTCTTTCTAAGCTATGGTCGAAATGCGATGACATACTCGATGTACATGAAGGAGCGGCAATGATTAGGCTGTTTCTTTGTCATAAAGGGTTCTTCTTGTTCTTGATGACGTGAACAATTTTCATGAATTGGAATACTTGGCTAGAGCTCAAAATTGGTTTGGTTTTGGGAGCAGAATTATAATTACAACAAGAGATAGGCGTCTGTTAATCCAACATGGAGTGGAGAGAACCTTTCAGTTAGAGGAATTAAATGATGACGAAGCTCTTCAACTGTTGAGTTGGTATGCCTTTAAGAATCCAAGCCCTGAACAAAATTATGTTGCTCTGTGTAATTCTGTTCTGAATTATGCTGGAGGACTTCCACTAGCTCTTAAAGTCATAGGGGCCTCTCTTTATGGAAGAAGTCTAAGTGAATGGAACCACTTGTTGGGGAAATTGAGGAAAACTGGTAATCCAAAAGTTGCTAAGGTGCTTAAGCTAAGCTATGATGATCTAGATGATGAAGATAAGGGGATATTCCTGGACATTGCATGCTTCTTTAAAGGGCACGACAATGATTGTGTAGTCGAATGTCTAAGCGCTCTGCATGGCTCCAAGTAACCTTGTTGAGAAATCTCCCAAAACTATGTCATGCGGAAAAATAGAGATGCATGATTTGCTCGAAGAAATGGGTAAGGATATTGTCCGTTAAAAAATGTCCTAATGATCCAGGAGAGCGAACCAGACTGTGGTGTCCTGAAGATGTCAATCATGTCTTGAGTCAAAATACAGTAAGATTAAACACTAGTGATTTTAGTGTTTTATAACATATTATAGATAGCGTATAGCAGTGTTCTCTACTTACAATTTTCATGGCCGTCAGTTGAATAGTCTTTCTTCATGTATTTTAGGGAACGGATGCAGTACAAGGCATAGTGTTGAACTTATCGCATGCAATCTTTGTCGACCATCCTGACACATTCATGAACATGGCGAATCTGAGGTTAGGGATGGGCATTTGGGCCCGAAGGACCGAAATCCCAGCCCGAAAACCCGAAAAAAGCTCGAAACGAGCAAAGCCCAACTTTTTTAAGGACCGGCCCGAAAATACTATATTCGGTCTGAACTCGGGCCCTGTTTGTTTTTTTACCGAAAACTCGGCCCGGACCGAAACTTTTCAGTCTTCATTTTATTCAATCCAGGAGCTCGGATAATAGTAGTGATTGAGGACACTATTGTAAACTTGTTTACCCAATCTACTTACTCCCCCCCAACAGCCACTCGCCCCCCCGAGCACTCTAGATCTCTCACTCCTCTCGCACAGCCACCCCAGCAGATCTCCACATCCCCTTCTTCTCTCTCGCGC
Source organism: Potentilla sterilis (assembly GCA_963682095.1). NCBI lineage: Eukaryota > Viridiplantae > Streptophyta > Magnoliopsida > Rosales > Rosaceae > Potentilla > Potentilla sterilis. The sequence goes on along the minus strand of OY821757.1, from coordinate 36,561,917 downwards.
AGCCACATAAACTCCAGATCTCCACTGCTCCAGCCACCGACTTCACTCCTGAGCTCCTCTCTTCCTCATCGACCCTCCCTTCCTCCGCCACCTCTTAGTCTGTCGACGAGTCCAAGGGTTCCATGCCTCCCCCTCGTCTCCTCCTCGCGTTCCAATCGGATTCATGGCAGCTTGTGCAGCTTTGTGGTTGAGGAATCGAATTTGGTGAGTGATGAAAATTGGGGCAAATCTTCAAATTAGGGTTCTTTGATTTCATTGTCTCAGTTTTCGTTTGATATTGAACAAGATTGAACTCTTTGATATTGAACTCTTTGTAGATAATTGAAGGGTTGGTGTTCTTCAATTCTTGAACAGGATTGGAAATCTAGGTTTGATTTGATTTCATTGCTTCAATTTTTGTTACTGAATCATTGTTTGCTGTTAGAATTGATTGAAATCAAATTGAAAGTGTTTGTGTATGAATCTGTGACGAATCAAAGAATGTTACAGAGTTGAATTTGATTTCATTGTCTCTTGACTCGTCTCCTAGTCTTCGCCACCGGCTCAGCACAGCGCCTGCTCCTGCGCCATGCCGTCTCCTCCGTCGCGGCGTCGCTGCTTCAGCGCCTATGTTCGTCTCGCAAAATCCGAAAAAGTCGGAAAGCCCGGCTCGGAGTCGGGTTCGGGCCGGTCCTCATTTCTGAAAAGCTCGAATCGTCTCGAACCGAGAGTGTCGGGCTTTGGGTCGGGGTTTGCAAATTTTGGGCTCGACCCGGCCCACGCCCAGCCCTATCTGAGGTTGCTCCACATTAATGCTTGTTTCTGCACAAACCCGTAGGCTTGGTGGAAACTGATGAATCTAGATGTGATCTCCTCCTGCGAACCTGCTAACTAAGGGGAATACCGGGCGGGCCGGTCTTCTCCTCTCCGATGCCTAAGTTAGTACCGTTGGACTGAATAGATAACTTAAGCAAGAATGATAAGCAGTTGGAGAGATCAGTTACCTATTAAAGAGGGTAGTTGAGGCCCTTATATAGGTAGTCGAGCGTGAGGTCTGGTCTTACTCTTCGATGTGGGACTGGTTTCCTTCTGTTCGTACACAAAAGGGGAGCTCTGGTGGCCTTTTCGGCAGGCTGGCGTCCCCGGTCCCCGGGCCCCCTGGTCACAAGGTAGACTGCTGGACCTCGGGTCCGGGTGCTGGTGACCCTGCTCCGGGCCTCAGTCCGGCCCCGGACGTGCTGGCTGCGGGTCTGTGGGCCTATGTAGCCCCTCTGTGGCTACTGTCAACAAGTCCCCCAAGTTCCCGGTCAAGTGCAATCTTGAATGGGGACTTAATATGTCTCGCTCCTGTCCCGCAGACCTGCAGGGTTACCGACCTAACGGTGCCCAGTCCCCCAAGTCCGTATTGAAGATTGGGCGTGACCGGGCGTTCGGGCAGAGAAGGCGTGGTGATGTGAGTGCCTATTAATGATGACGTGTGACAGTTATGAGTATGTTTGCAATACTAATGGTATTGTGCTCAAGTGTTGTCATGCCATGAGTATGGAACGGGGTGAAACCCGGACGAGTGCATGGGATGATGATGTGGCGTTGAAGTCCGTCATGCAATGAATATGGTGCGGGTTGAAACCCGGATGAGTGCATGGGATGATGATGTGGCGTTGAAATCCGCCATGCAATGAATATGGTGCGGGTTGAAACCCGGATGAGTGCATGGGATGATGATGTGAGGACTCGACCGGTGGACTGCCATGTTGGAATGAGTCCCCCAAGTTCCCAAGGTAAAATTGTTGCCAACAGTGAGGCAGGCCGGGGAGTAGCCCGGTGGTTCGGCCCAGCTTGTGCTGTAATAAGCGTGGGGTAATGTGTAGGGTTTCTAGCCTGCGGGGAGACCTGTTGGAGCGTGGAATAAGCCAACAGGTACCCCGGTAGGGTGTTACGGCCATGTTGAAGCACCGGTTAACACCTGCTAGTTCTTCTCAACTTGTGTTGGAATAAGCGTGAGGTAATGTGCAGGGTTTCTAGCCTGCGGGGAGACTTGTTCTGTGTTAGAGAAATAATATGTCCGGTGGGGTGGCGTGGAGATAACAAGTCTCGCCATGAATCCCCATATTTATCACAGTTCAGTGTGATGCAAGGTTTTTAGCCCGCTGGAAGAGTTTGCATGTGTTAGATGTAAACTCTCCCGGGTTTATAAAGCCCATGTGTTTGAAGCCTTGAGTTGTTGCTGGCTTGTCCTCGCCCGCAGGGGCAAAGGAAAGTGGCTAAACCGGTGGAATGCCTTGGAGTCGGTTGAATACTACATAACCGGTGGGATGCCATGGCTCTTGGGGAAGTGGAGGGGCTTGACTCCTCGGTTCCCGCCCCTGTCTCATTTAACTGCCGCTTGTAGGCAGGACAAGTGGCTGACATGCATTTAAGGAGGAAGTCCATCGGTCCAATCAGTTATGATGGCGTGGAAGGTTATCGATGCTGGGACACGTATCAGTAGGGAGCGATATGAGATGGAGGGTCTGGATTCGCAGGCGTTTGACTTGCCCTGATTGAGTATTTTGGGGGGATTACAGGGGTGCCTGGGGCATCGGACCAATCTATAAAAAGGCCTCCTTTGTCTTCATTATTTCTGTTTTTGCTCTTGGCTCAGAGAGAAGAAGAGAAGGTTGGAGAGGAATCCGGCGAAAGTTCTGTGGAGGTACCTCGCGATATCCGTGCTTCAAGCGTTCCGGTTCTTGCCTACCATTGCTCGGTGTTTTCGTAGGACTGACTTTCCTCGGTTGTGCATAGTAATCGGTAAGTCTCTTCTTCTTTGCTTCGTGTTTTTTCTTTTTGGTTGGTGTTTCGCGCCGGGGGGGGGGGGGGGGGGGGGGGGGGGGGGCTCTATCGCCGACTGTGAGTTGTTTTGAGCGGGGCGTCTGCGGTAAACTTGGGGAGCAGCCGCAGTGGGCGCTGTTCTAGCTTGTTGCTGACCAGCGGTGGAGTTTTGTTTTCCTCCCCCTAGGTTAAATGGCTTCTGTGAGCTCTGATGGTGCTTCCGAACCGGCTGACAGGCGTCCTGCGGTGGACAATGAGGAGAGGTTGGAGGATTGGCTTGGTTCGGATTCCCCGGAGTCCGAAGCCGCTGCCCGCTCTCGGGGAGGGGTCTCGTCTTCTGGGTCTCTGGGGTGTGAGGGCATCCCGCACGGGGTGCGCTTTCCTAGTACTCCGCCCGTGAGTTACACTATCGGGAGTGGGAAAGAGGCTGTAGCGTGCGATAAACCGGAGGGTACTATGAGCCCTGCAGAGATTGCCGCCTTCCGGGAGATGTGGAATATCCCTGATAAGGTGAAGTTACGGCCGCTGAATCTCGGAGAATCGGCTTGTAACCCGGAGGTGGGTTGGGTTGCTGTTCACGGAGACCAATTTCGTCACGGGTTCTCCCTCCCGCTGCCAGACTTCGTGCAGTACATGCTTAGCGCTCTGCATGTGTCTCCCGCGTAGCTTCCCGGGAACCAGTGGAGGCAGTTGCTGAGCCTTGGTTGTCTGTACGAAGTTGTCCGGGATGAGCATGCCAACGGTGAACGAGTTCCGGGCATTGTACAGACTGTCCTTCTTGAAGAAGAAAGGGTGTCGGGGTTGTCTGACTTTTAGCGCCCGACACTTTCAGCCTATCATCACCCACCTGCCTTCTTGGGTGGACAATAACTGGAGGAAGAAGGTGGTGATGGTGGGTGGGAAGTGGCAGAAAAGGAGGAGGATGTACCGGGTTCCTGGTGCCTTCCAGCCCCTTGGTGACCAATCGTTCGTACTGTCTGAGTTGGAGCGGGATAGGATTATGACGATACTCGGGTGCTGGGACGATCTTGAGCGAAGCTCCTACAACTTCATACGGCGGGAGGTGTTGGAGTACTGCTGTCTCGGGCGGGATCCCGGTGCGTAGCAGGGTTTTAGTAGTGACTTTCCTGCTGACTGAGTTGATACTAACCCTTTGTTTGTTCTGCAGGTGCATCTTCCCGGACGGTCGTCAAGCCCGGTAACACACTATCCATGGACTGTGAAGACCTTGTCTCGAGGTTGAAGGAGAAAGGGGAGGCCGTTTCACGGACCTCGGTGGATGGGGAGTCTGGCCGGCTTACCGTTCATGCTGAACTGATGGCCTTGGACGTTGCGGACGATGCCTATACCCTAAGGCTTGTGAAGACTCACCCCGCTGCGTCCAAGGTGGGACTCGGAAAGGGCAAGACCACCGGGGGGCTACCAAAGGTTCCTGGTGGGAGGAATAGGATTCCGTACCGACCGAGATCGGTCTCGCTTGTCACCAGGGTCTCTGGGACAGGCGCACAATCTTCTTCACCGGTCGACCAGGGTGAGAAGAGGCGGAGGATCATGGACGTCCCTCCCTCCGCGCTGGTGACGCAGACTGGCTGGTCGTCTGGTGAGAACTTGGCGAAACGGCTCAAGTTGGCCAGCGGTGTGACGAGTTCCGCTGGGGACAAGGCCGCTGCTGCCTCAAATTCTGCCGGTCAGCAGAGTAACCCCGCTCCTGCGGAGGAACATAGGGGAGGTCTGGGGAGTCCCTTCGTCCGGAATCTGGCGGCAGATGTGGCTGGCCTTGGTTTGGATAGGCCTGGGGCCGCTGGAGCCTTGTCGGGGGAGAACCGCCAGAAGAGCAAGGAGTCGGTCCTCCGGGTAAGAATTACTTGGTGCCACGGCACCGCTCATAAACCTCTGGCGAGTTTCGTTATTTTTGTTGTTTGTTTAATCGGCTCCCTGTTGTTCTGTAGCTATTGTACAATCTGTACCAGCCTGACCCGAGTGAGGAGCTGTCGGAGTTGAAGAGGCAGGTGGCCGCTCTGACAGGAGCCCGTGAGCGCTTGGAAGCTGAGAAGTCCAGGCTTGAGCGGGAGAAGGTCAGGCTGGAGGAGAGGGCCAAGAAATAGGTGGCCAAGCTAGAAAGCCATGTCCGGAGCCTCGAGGAGGAGAAGTAGCGGGCTGAGGAGGAGAGGTCCGAGCTGGAGGCCAGAGTGGATGAGCTCCAGGTGGGAGCTGCCGCTGTGCGTGCCGCCACTGCCGCTGCGGCTGGAGAAGAGGACCCAGATCTTTTCCAGCGGGTTATCCAGAAATATCACGATAGTGATCAGTTTCTTGAGCTCCTGGAAAAGGCTAGGGAGTCGGGTATCGCCGATGCCTACGTGGAGTGGGAAGAGAAGGGGTACCTGGATACCTAGTAAATGCCGAAGGCGGGGGCCGATGATGATGCTGATGGGAAGCTGGCAGAAGAGGAGCAGCCGGAAGGGGAAGGCGGGCTTCGACCATCTGAACCCGTTAGAGAGGATGCGGTGGCTCCATCTGAGGAAGCTGGTGGACAGGCTGGGCCCGCTGAGGAGGGAGACGCGGCTCCTTAAGATTTTTGTTTGCTCTCTCTTTTTTGTAAATATGCTGGAACGGTTTTTTTTGTATTATACCCTTTGGATATATATTTTTGCACCGGTGGAATTCCTTGGATTTCTCTCAAAATAGTTGGTATACATATCTTATAATGTTACGTTGGTTGAACCGTTGATAGGTCAAACTAACTGCTTGAAATTTCTAGCACCTAACCCTTCACTGGGTCCGGGCGTGCTTACCAAACCTGGTTCTGCTCCCGGTCGGGATCTGCTCTCATTTCCCCTATATACCGCTGAAGCTGACCGCTGTTAACCAAACCCTCCACCGCTGTCTTGAGGGCGAAGCAATTGTTCGTCCGATGGGTAGCTTCATCCTGGTAGGAGCAGTACTTGCCTGTTCTCGCCTGGGTGAGTTTCCCTTTTGGGTACTTGCTCCTCGGCTGTGGGGGAATGATGTTCCCGTTCTCGTGCAAGATGTCCTCGTATGAAGAGGTTAGAGTGGTGAAGACCTCTTGACGTTTTGCTGGCATGATCGCCAGGGGGCGTTCTTGCCAGTACTGCGCCGGCTTGTGCTCGCTCTGGGGTTTGTCATGATAGGGCTTCTGCTGCGGTTGGTTCCCCCAATTTCTGCCGGGTCTGCTTGGTTGGGCGCCTCGGTTCTCGCTCCGCTGGCTGGCCGGGGGGTGCTCCTCCCGTTTTCTCTTCAACAGGTGATGCCCATACGTTTCATGATCCGCCTGAGCATGCCTGATGGCCATCGCCATTAGCTCGTCATACCCCTGCGGGAGTTCCACCCGTACAGCGTAGGAAAATTTTCCTGGCCGAAGCCCCTGTTTGAACGCCATCTCGGCGATGCCCTTGTCGAGGTTCCGAACTCCGGCCGTCGCCGTTTGCCAGCGGTTGACAAAAGTCCTTAGCGCCTCGCCATGTGCCTGTCTGCAGTTGAAGAGGATGGTCGATGTCCGGGCTCCTTCGACCCGGAGGATGAAGCGGCCTACGAACCGGTCGGCCAGTTGCTCAAACGCCTCGATGGAGTTTGCCGGGAGCTCATAGAACCAGCTGAGCGCCTCTCCAGACAGGGTTTCCTGGAATATGTTGCAGCACACTGCATCGGAGTAGCCCTTGGCGCACGTTTGGGACCGGAAACTATCCAAATGTTGGTATGGGCAGCCGGATCCTGAGTACGTGAGCTTTAGGGATTTCTGGTTACCAGACCTCCCTGATTCCACAACCCAGTGTGAGAAGGGGCCCATGCGTTCGTTGAATAGCGCGCCTTTCATCGGCCGCGCCGCCCTTCTCTCGTTGGCCTCCATTTGGGCCATTAGATCCGACACAGAGTCGGTGAGTACCTGTAATGCCCGTGCGGTCGGGGTCACGACTTCATCCTCGAATGAAGCGTGCGACTGCGGGGGTGCCGGCGTGCGCATTGGCAACACCGCACCGCCCGGGGACTCCGCCCTCCTGGGGTCGCTAGACCTTCCTCCCGATGACTGTCCCGCCTCAAGGCGCTGAGGTTGGCCTAGCGCAGGTGTAAGTGCCCTTGCCATAGCGGCGTTGCGCTGTTGTCCTCTTTCCAGGGCAGCCACCAGGGCAGCGTTTACCGTCTCCATTTTCTTATACCGAGCATTGGATTTTGCTCTATCCCGGTCGCTCTCCGCGCGCAGGCGACCGACTTCTGCCCTCATCGCCTATATCTCCCCCGCCATATCGTGCCGGTCGGGGCTGTACGCGGTGTCCCGGTAGCTGTCACCGAGCAGACTCTCCTCTTTGTCGCTTGGATCGTCCGAGAATGTCAGCGAAAAGCCCCGGTGCGTTGGTTGGTCGCCTACCACCGGGCCTTTCCCGCGTGCGCTATCGTTACATGCCCCCGGCGTGCCGCTTGGCCTCCCATAGCTGCCGTCGTCCTGGTTGCCCTGGTCGCTGCGCTGCTCCCGTACAGCGACCGGAGTGGAGATGAGCACTTGCTCTGGTGCGACCCGCTGATCCTCCGTTGTATTTCTTTCCTGCCCCGCTTCTGAGCTTTCTGCCATTTTGTGATGCCTACGTGACTTTTATACAGCTTCCCATAGACGACGCCAATTGTTTCTGCACAAACCCATAAGCCTGGTGGAAACTGATGAATCTAGATGTGATCTCCTCCTGCGAACCTGCTAACTAAGGGGAATACCGGGCGGGCCGGTCTTCTCCTCTCCGATGCCTAAGTTAGTACTGTTGGACTGAATAGATAACTTAAGCAAGAATGATAAGCAATTGGAGAGATCAGTTACCTATTAAAGCGGGTAGTTGAGGCCCTTATATAGGTGGTCGAGCGTGAGGTCTGGTCTTACTCTTCGATGTGGGACTGGTTTCCTTCTGTTCGTACACAAAAGGGGAGCTCTGGTGGCCTGTTCGGCAGGCTGGCGTCCCCGGCCCGGGCCTCCTGGTCACAAGGTAGACTGCTGGACCTCGGGTCCGGGTGCTGGTGACCCTGCTCCGGGCCTCAGTCCGGCCCCAGACGTGCTGGCTGCGGGTCTGTGGGCCTATGTAGCCCCTCTGTGGCTACTGTCAACAATGCTGATGTCCACCTTCCTAACGGGCTGAACAGTCTCCCAAATAGTTTACGGTTACTTGATTGGCCCGAGTGTCCTCTAACTTCTTTGCTCATCGCAGAGAAGCTAGTAGAACTCAACATGTGTCGTAGTAACATTGAAAACCTTCGGACGGGTATAAAGGTATTGTTTAATTTATTTGATGATTTTAATCTTATACTACCTTGTAGTGGCCTACACACGTATGTGTGTATAATTTTTTTCCATTTTCTTTTTCACTTTCTTTTTACCTTTCAAAAGTGTACGTGGGGTGGGGAGGTAGTTGTGGAATATGGAAGTTACACAGAAATTATCTACAGATAACTCCCTATCCCATTATCTTCTTTCTTTTTCAAATTTTATCTATATATATATATATATATATATATATTACTATTATATCCTTCAGATAATGGTATGGTACAGGATGTTTGTTGTGGAGGAAACAAATTTGATTTTGTTATCCCTGGAAATTAAATTCCAATGTGTTTCTGTTTCTGTCTGAATCCGTAGTCTCACAGATACCGGTGGATCTTGGTGTGATTTCTGACTGCAAACCCTGCTAACTAAGAGAATATCGGGCGGGGCCGGTCTATTCCGCTCTGATGCCTAAGTCAGTATAGTTGGGAAAAACGGATAACTTAAACGGGAATGAATAGTTGGAGTATTGATTACCTATTAATGAGGGTAGTTGGGACTCATATATAGGCTGCCGGGTGTGAGGGCTGGCCTCACCCTTCGATGTGGGACTGGCTCCCTTCTGCCCATATTACTGTACTGTTTCGGCCCCTGTTTGGGGAGCTACCATCCCTAGTTCCCGGGCCCAGGTCACAGGTAAGACCTGCCCGGGCCCTGGTGCAGGTGTTCATGCTTTGGCCCCGGGCCCTGGACCGAGACCAGGAGTCCTGGCTGCGAGTCTGGGGGCCAGGGTAGCCTCTCTATGGCTACTGTCAACAAGTCCCCCAAGTTCCCGGTCAAGTGCCATCTTGAATGGGGACTTAAATATGTATTCCTTTATAGGCCCGCAAACCCGTAGAGGTACTTACCCACCGGTACTCTAGCCCCCTAAGTCCGCGTTTAAGATTGGGCTTGGCCGGGTGTTCGAATAAACCTGTTATGAAGATGCATATCGTGATGAGTGCATGGTTATGATGTTGATGCTGACAGTTGCATATGGGTACAAGATATAGTACGTGAGATGATAATGTGCCGTTGAAATCCGTCATGCTATGTTCCGGGATAACCCGGTGAAGATAGCGAATGGGATGATGTGACGTTGAAATCCGCCATGCTATGTTCCGGGATAACCCGGTGAAGATAGCGAATGGGATGATGTGATGTTGAAATCCGTCATGCTATGTTCCGGGATAACCCGGTGAAGATAGCGAATGGGATGATGTGACGTTGAAATCCGCCATGCTATGTTCCGGGATAACCCGGTGAAGATAGCGAATGGGATGATGTGACGTTGAAATCCGCCATGCTATGTTCCGAGATAACCCGGTGAAGATAACGAATGGGATGAACGAGTCCCCCATGTTTGAGAACCGTAGCTGCAGAGGGCATCGGTTGACGTAAACAGTGGGTGACGTGGTGAAATGTAAAACCGGGGAACTTGCCCTGTGTTAGAGGAGTTCCTTGTGGGTAGCGTGGCCGAGAGAGCATCGGTGGCCATTCCTGTCGTTTCCTGCTGCTTTTGTTACTGCAGGCATATAGGATGTGAAGAGTTTTTTAGCCTGCAGGAAGAGTTGTCCTGTATGAGAGGATCAAGTCTCCCGAGGTGAAGCGGTCCCGTGTTGGCACCGGTCAACATTCCCGATTGGTTTCCTAGCCTTTGTTCTTACATGCCTGTGGTATTGTGCAGGGTTTTTAGCCTGCGGGATGAGTTGTCATGTATGAGAGGATCAAGTCTCCCGGAGTGAAGCGGTCCCGTGTTGCCACTGGAGATATCACCGATTGTTTCATACCCTTTGGCCGTACAGGCGTGAGGTATGTGCAGGGTTTTTAGCCTGCGGGAAGAGTTGTCCTGTATGAGAGGATCAAGTCTCCCGATGGGTGGCGTGGCCCGGAGTAGTCCTTGGTAACCGTCCCAATATCGCTGCATTTGTTCCTGCAGGTGAGATGTATGTGTAGGGTTTTTAGCCTGTGGGAAGAGTTGTCCTGTGTTAGAGGATCAAGTCTCCCGGGTTTATGATAGGAGCACAAAGTGCTACGATATTAGTGTGTTTATGCCTCCATTTATACTTTGTTTAATCTTTATTTACTTAGGATCGAGTCATATTAGAGAATAATGAATATTTGGTAGAGTTATGAGAAAATATGCTTAAAAGATGAAAGTTTGCAGAAAATTGACAATGTGTTAGAAATCGAAGTCATTTTATGTTTCGTTGATTCTGTAAATCTTCCAAAGTGCTTTTGATGGGTTTTTCTTCTCTTATGAGCAGTATACACATATATGATTGAGCATTGGAAAGAGTTAAAGGAATTGGAGCTTAAGAAGCTGCCGGAAATTGCTATGCAAATTCGGATTTAGCAAGTTTCAGGATTTTCCTGAACACATCACTCGACTTCCAGGAATTCCTCAAAGTCAGCTCATTTGGAACTAGATTGTGAACCTTACTAGGCAAATCAGCCTCGCCAGCGATAGGCAAATCAGCGATAGGGAAATCAGCCTCGCCAGCGATAGGGAAATCAACCTCGCCAGTGATAGGCAAATCAGCCTCGCCAGCATTCGGCCTGTTAGTCTCGCTAAGGAATTCTGCTGCGCAAGCATCAGCTGCTGCCGAGAAGCCTACATTCGGCCGAGGAAGGATCGAAGAAGGCTGCAAGGTGATCAAATTGTGTCCTAGGTGTGTCTTAGACCTGCAAGGAAAGAAGGGAGCATGCAAAACATGTGCAACCAAACCTAGGCCGGTAAAAAGGAGAATGCCTAGTCCAACTAGGGAATGAAAACCTGGTCCAAATCAGTTTGTGAAATACTCTCCCAAACCGTGCATCACTTTCTCCTATAAATAGAGGCCGGCACCATGAAGAAAATAGCCACATCTTAAGCCAAAACACAAAGCCATAAACTTTACCAAAATTCCCCAAGAATCTTACATTGAAGAGTTAGCCGAAACACATCCCCACCTTCACCAAAAATACTCCAACCGTGCCTCCATCATTGTCATCGGATCAACACGTCTTGAAGCCATCAAAGGTATCTGCAAAAGTGTGATCCACTCCCTACTTTCGGTGTAACAATTTATTCTTTGTAGTTATGTTTAGTTTTGTCTATGAAACTTGCATGTATTCTTGGTTTCGAATTGTATGTCTATGTATGACTCGGATTGAAATTTGGTTTTATAAATTTCATGTTAAAAACATCTTTGATTCGATGCTTAAGTCTAGGTCTAGGTTTCAGATTGATTGAGTCTTTGCATGTTAATTTTGTAATATAAAATATGTAGGAATGTCATACACTTAATCCCCGGCTTAGAACGATCCCTACTTATGTCTATACTATTAACGATTGTATGGTTATTATTGTGTTGCGTCGCGTAAGCGACTACATCAATTTTTGGCGCCGTTGCCGAGGATTATAAAAGCTTGTTTTATGAAGAATGTGTTGTATATATGTTGCTGGAAATTTTCATGTATAATAATTTTTGTTGTAAATTTGCGATTTTATTTGGGACTTGTAAAGTAGAAATATGTCTCGGCATGTAGAGTTTAAATTTCGAAAGTTTGTGTGATGTATACCGATTGTATGGTTTTAATAACTTAGTTTAAATTGCTAGGAAGTGTTGAGATTTATTTGATTTATTTGTGTTAGTTTGCTTTGAATTCTGAGGGGAAGAGGAAGTAGCCAAGGTCACTTTTGTTGATATTAGCTTTAACCCTTCATACGAGTGATGCCTTTTTAGACCCGTCTTTTATGAGATTGAGAAACGTGGCCCTGATCAATAATAGCAATTGCTATTGTTGGTCCCCTCAACTCTCATACGAGCGATAACTTGGCAGATCCATTTTTATGAGGTTGAGGGCAGCTTTTATTGACACTTGTGGTATTGTCAACACGATTGTTCTCAACTGAGTAAGGGGCCAACAATAGCCTTCTGAAAACATGGAACAATTGTGTCTAGATGATAACACCTAGGCCATATGTCCACCGAGCTTCAAGGTTCAAAGTAAATCGACATGAGTAGGTTTCTATGCTTGAAATAAAAACGTTTTGTGTGGTTCAAACTCTCGAGGTATATCGGAAAAAGCATGATAATACCGGGGGCTGCATCAGTCCATTACATCGTTATCTCCTCTGCTCCACGTACTTTGAGAGTTAGAACAAATTTAAAAGCAATTAGACTTAGAAATTGTACAAATGAGTGACATTGTTTGAAACATGATCTTGTAATCGCCAATGCCGTGGCTTGTAATGATGTATATTCTTGCTTTTTATTTCTTTACGAGAGTTCTAACTTCTTTCATGTTTTGCCTCACAGAAAATAGTGCATGTCCGAATCTAATATTTGGATAAGAGATCACCGAGGCCGCTTACAAAGTTTGAACGAAGAGCTCACCATTGCCATTACTACACCACTACCCCCATCCGAGCCTTCTAGCTCGGCATCATCTTCACCATCGTTTCCATCATCACCTATTTCAACCTCTTGTGTCTCATCATCGTGTGACTTAGAGGAACCGGAATTTGAAGCTCTTGCCGAGCCACATATTGAAGAAAACTTTGTCATTACTGAGCCACCTATTGAGACACCAAGGATGACTTCGATTAGAGCTCGAAATGGTCATGTTACCGGAGGAGGAGGAAGGGCACCCACCAACATCACTTACCCTCCTTTGGAAACCGACAAAACCGGCGAGATTGAGTTAAAGAGTGGATTTCTCCACAAGTTGAAGTCGTTTTATGGTATGCCGAGTGAGGATCCAAATAAATACTTGCAATGGTTCAATTTCACCAACGAATCAATGTGTCCTCGAGGGACCGATATGCAACACTTCAAGATGAAGGCTTTTCCGTTTTCATTGGAAGATCAAGCTAAGGAGTGGTTTTCCGGTTTTGCAAAGTCTAAGAAGGAGAAATCTGACGAAAAAGTATTGGCGGTTTTCCGGAAAGTTGAATTAAATATACCTTTGTTGGATTGCATTAAGCAAGTGCCGAAATATGCTAAGTTTCTTAAGGGGCTATGCACCACACGAAGGCATACAAGGGAAACTCAAGTGGTTAGAATGAGTGAGACGGTGTCGGCCGTTATTCAAACAAAGTTACCACCAAAGATGAAGGATCCTGGAAGCTTCAATGTTCCATGTGTGATCGGCAACCCTAACTTTGAGGATGTTATGTTGGATTTGGGAGCATCGATTAATGTCATGCCACTTAATGTTTATCAAACATTGAACCTTGGACCTCTCAAGAAAGACAATGTCATCATTCAACTTGCGGATCGCTCAAACAAGTATCCGGAAGGCTATGTGGAGGATGTGCTCGTGCAAGTGAATCAATTGATCTTTCCGGCCGATTTCTATGTCATTGAGATGGAGGACTCGCCGATCCATAGCACACAACTCTTGCTAGGCCGGCCATTCATGAGGACGGCAAGGATGAAGATTGATGTCGCTGCGGGCAACCTAACGATGGAATTTGATGGTGAGGTGATTAAGTTCAACGTTTTTAAAGCCATGAAATTTCCAATTGCTAAGGAGGAGGAGTGCCGATTTTTGAAAGTCATTGAGGAGGCCGAGCAAGTTATGTCGGCCACCCTTGATGCATAGCAACTAGCAATTGAGCAAGGGGCGGGTTTTGACAAGAGGGGAGAACGAGTTTTGGAGAAGGAAGAAGAAGCCATGGAGCCGAACATCAAGCAAGCCTATGCCGAGTTAGAGTCTCGGCCCTATGCCAAGAATTTCAACTCGTTCTTGTCAATCCCAAGTGCCACAAACAAATTTTGACCAAGTGTGGAAGAGGCCCCAAAGTTATAAATAAAAGAGCTCCCTAGTCATTTGAAATATGTTTATCTCGGAGAAGAAGATACTTTACCGGTTATTGTGTCTTCATCGCTTAGTGAGAAGCAAGAAGTTGATTTGATACATGTACTTCAAAAGCACAAGACCGCCATAGGTTGGACCTTGGCAGATATCAAGGGAATAAGCCATACAACGTGTGTTCATCGAATACTACTTGAAGAAGGAGCAAAGCCAACGAGGGAAGTCCAACGTCCGCTTCACCCTCCAATGATGAAGGTTGTCAAGGATGAGATCATCAAGCTACTCGATTGTGGAGTTATCTACCCTATTTCGGATAGCAATTGGGTCTCACCAGTGCAAGTAGTACCAAAGAAGAGTGGTGTAATGGTTGGAAAGAATGAAAAGAATGAGGTTGTACCACAAAGGCTAGTAACCGGCCATAGGATGTGCATCGATTATCGAAGACTCAATGCCACGACGAGGAAGGATCACATGCCTTTGCCTTTCATGGATCAAATGCTTGAGAGGTTAGCCAGTCACAACTACTATTGCTTTCTTGATGGCTATAGTGGATACAATCAAATTGCCATGCACTCGGATGATCAAGAGAAGACTACTTTCACTAGTCCATTTGGCACCTTTGCTTATAGAAGAATGACATTCGGCCTATGCAACGCACCCGGTACATTTCAAAGATGCATGTACAACATCTTCTCCAAGTTTATTGAAAGCAAGATCGAAGTATTCATGGATGACTTTAGCGTATATGGACGCGACTTCGACACATGTTTGAAGAACTTGGAGGAGATACTAGAAACGTGTGTAGAGACAAACCTTGTTCTAAATTGGGAGAAGTGTCACTTTATGGTGAACCAAGACATAGTGCTCGGCCACATTATATCCGAGCAAGGCATTGAAGTCAACAAAGCCAAGGTGGAGTTGATTCAACAATTGTCGAGCCCTTCATGCGTGCGTGACGTGAGAAGCTTCCTCGGACATGCCGGTTTCTATCGACGATTCATCAAGGACTTCTCATCCATAGCCAAGCCATTGAGCAACTTATTGCAAAACGAAGTGCTGTTTGAATGGAGTAACGCATGTGAGGAAGCATTCGGTCGATTGAAGCTTGCATTGTGTTCGGCTCCTATATATACTTGCATCACCAGATTGGGAGTTGTCATTTGAGTTTATGTGTGATGCAAGTGACTATGCACTTAGAGCCGTGCTCGGCCAAAGAAGAGACAAGAGGCCACACGCCATTTATTATGCCTCAAATGCTCAAATAAATTACACCACAACGGAGAAAGAACTTTTGGCGGTAATCTTTGCTTTGGAAAAATTTCGATCTTATCTTTTGAATTCCAAAGTCATTGTTTATAGTGATCATGCCGCCTTGAAATATCTTATGACAAAGAAAGATGCAAAGCCGAGGCGTATTCAATGGATTCTCCTACTCCAAGAGTTTGATATTGAGATCAAAGACAAGAAAGGAAGTGAGAATGTGGTAGCCGACCATTTGAGTCGTCTTGTCTATGAAGCGGATCGGCTGCCCTTATTGGAGAGTTTCCTGGATGAGCAACTCTTTCGAATCAATGCAACAAAGGAACCTTGGTATGCCAACATTGCCAATTATCTTTCATCTCGACAATTCCCTAGAGACATGCCGAGTCACATCAAGAATCGGATCAGGAAGCAAGCTCGACATTACTTTTGGGATGAGCCATACTTATGGAAGCAATGTGGTGATCAAGTGGTACGAAGATGTGTTCCGGAAGAGAAGCATCAGTCCATCCTCTCTTTTTGTCAAAACGAAGCATGTGGTGGTCACTTTGGGCCAAAGAAGACGACATTGAAGGTACTCGAGTGTGGTTTCTTTTGGCCAACATTATTTAAGGATGCATACACAACGTGTGTGACATGTGACCGGTGTCAAAGAACCGGCAACATAGGAGCCCGAGATCAAATGCCACTACAACCTATCATTGAGATAGAAATCTTCAACTTATGGGGTATTGATTTCATGGGGCCGTTTTCTTCAAGCAAGGGCTTCCTTTACATATTGCTAGCGGTTGATTATGTGTCTAAGTGGACAGAAACAAAAGCTACACGCACCAATGACTCAAAAGTGGTTGCCAATTTTCTGAAGACCAACATCTTCTCACGGTTTGGAATTCCACGAGTCTTGATAAGAGATGGAGGTTCCCACTTTTGCAATCGCACTATTAAAGCTTTGTTGAAGAAGTATGGCGTCACACACAAGGTATCAACACCCTATCATCCTCAAACGAGTGGAATGGCCGAGGTAAGTAATCGAGAGATCAAGCAAATATTAGAAAAATCGGTTGGACCTTCAAGGAAGGATTGGAGTGATCGTTTCGATGATGTTTTGTGGGCTTATAGGACTACATACAAGACACCGATAGGTATGTCACCTTTTCGGTTAATTTATGGCAAAGCATGTCACTTACCGGTAGAGTTAGGGCATAAAGCTTGGTGGGCAGTAAGAGCCTTCAATATGGATATAGATAAGGCCGACACTCAAAGGAAGCTTCAACTCAACGAACTTGAAGAAATCCGCAATGAAGCTTATGATGCCGCATGGTTATACAAAGAGAGGACTAAGGCTTACCATGACAAGATAATTCGAGGGAAGAAGTTTGAAGTAGGGCAACAAGTTCTCTTATTTAACACTCGGCTTAAACTCTTCCCTGGTAAGTTACGCTCACGATGGGTTGGCCCTTTTATTGAAATTCTAAACACCATCACGAGTAAAGTCTTCAAAGTTAATGGTCATCGTCTCAAGTTATACTACGACTCATTCCATGAGCACAATGTAGAGATGACTTCATTTATGGATCATGCCGCTATACAACCTGCCGCAGCCTCAGTTCCTGCCGATCGGCTGCAACTTCAACATGCGCACGCTGCAGCCCCTGCCGAGAGCCTCACTGTCGAGAACTCTCCCACAAGCACGCAGCATGATGCTGTCGAGACACAACCTGTTATCGATACGGACACACAGCCTGCTGAACCTGTCATTGCCAGTATGACACCCCATGCAGCCGATACGGCTGCAATGCTTCAATAACACCTTCTCTCCATCCTAGCTGCCGAGCTCCAACATTTTGGACCACAATGAACACACACAATATCAACGGTGAAAAGTCTAGGCTAAGGACTATAAAACTTAAGCGCTAATTGGGAGGCAACCCCAAATGACCAAGAAAAACGAAGGAGCCATCACTAAGAGTTTGAAATTTCTAACCCTTCTCTTTTTCATTAGTTTGTGATGATATGATTGGAAACATGTTAGCCATTGCATGCTTAGGAAGTTACTTGCTATAGTTTAAGCTTACATTGGGGACAATGTAAATTTCTAAGTGTGGGGTGGAAAACATACGTTCCGTTTATGTTTTAGTGTGCAAAGAAAATTTCAGAAAATTGTAAGACAAAAATATAGTGTTTAAATTCGAGTCTTAGGATGCCCCTAGATTGTCAATGATGTTTTTCTCCTCTTTGCATACATAGATGATGGTTGTGCATACTTTAAAAACAAAAATTGTGAGTTTCATGGAGAATGTGTATTGGTAGGAGCATGTAGGACTTGTTGATTAATCAAGCATGCATGTTTTAGCTAGATTATTTCGAATAAACCTATGTGAGCTTTAGAGCTAAATTGCTTTCTTCATGAGTGCTAAAATTTAAAAAATTTCGAGCATGATATGTTATGAACTTCATGATTTTTTGTATCTTCAACGATTATGTGCCATAGCTTTTAATGAACTCTAGAATGCTAGAACTTACTCTTGTTGATTTTCAAAACGTTTTCGTCATAAAATACCTTGATTTTGAAAGTGATTGAATAAAGATCTCTTAGGTTTACCACCAAAGTCAAATAAAGCATGTGCCCTATTTGAGCCCGTCGTGGGCTAAGTAAACACCCCCCCCCCCCCCCCCTTGAGCCTACAATTAGCCTTTTCTTTTATCACCCTTAAACACTTTCCATGAGCTTAGTGTAGTTATGCCTTAACCCTTGATCAAAGTTTTGGCAAAGCTTGATATTTACGAAAGAGTTTTCGCGTGAAGTGATGATGAAGAACAAGTGTGGGGTAGACTTAGCCATGACTATGTATAAAGTATTGTATTAATGCCATGCCTTAAGAAAAGAAAATAGAAAAATGCTCGGATACAAAAGAAATAGAAAAGAAAAGAAACAAGTCCGAGAGCAAGAAAAGAAATAAAGGCACGGTATTGATAATTTTGGCATGGCTTGAGTCTTGAAAAATGTTTGCAATGTTTTGGGAAGTTAAGAATGAAGGAAGGGTCCAACAAGAAGAAATCCGGCCCTTGGTAAGAAGACATAAGGAGAATCAAGCTTTGCTAGATGCCATAGTGACGTTTTGAGCCCCCTTATCCAAAATATCGAATACCTCTTAACCTAGCCCCATTACATGCCTTTATTGATCTTATTCATGATTCTTAAAATAGGTGAACTTTGATTTGTGGATTCTATCTCGAGAGCAAGCATATAGTTTTGGTTCATTGGCGCACATAGTTGTTAAATGAGGTTCTTCTTGAAAATTCACAAAGTGTTTTCGATTTTCATGACATATGCAAGTTACTCTTCGCAATTCATTATCTTTTGCTTGCATATACTTATGAGTGAATGCCATGTTTCGAGTGAAAAGAAGAGAGTATGCCTAGTGAGGAGATTCGGATTAGCTATACATGTTTACATGCTTATATGTTGGTCTTATATGTTCATATTGATGTTACATGTCCATGAAACTTGGAATTTTCTTGCTTAACATTCTCATGCATCAACTTGAAAGCTATGTGTCATACGAGCCTGAGACAAATCATTAGGGGCAATAGTTTTGTTTAGAGTCGTAGTTTTAATTTAGTTTTGCTAAGGGACTAGCAAAAGATAAGTGTGGGGTAGCTTATAGAAGCACAAAGTGCTACGATATTAGTGTGTTTATGCCTCCATTTATGCTTTATTTAACCTTTATTTACTTAGGATCGAGTCATATTAGAGAATAATGAATATTTTGTAGAGTTATGAGAAAATATGCTTAAAAGATGGAAGTTTACAGAAAATTGACAATGTGTTAGAAATCGAAGTCATTTTATGTTTCGTTGATTCTGTAAATCTTCCAAAGTACTTTTGATGGGTTTTTCTTCTCTTATGAGTAGTATACACATATATGATCGAGCATTGGAAAGAGTTAAAGGAATTGGAGCTTAAGAAGCTGTCGAAAATTGCTATGGAAATTCAGATTTAGCAAGTTTCAGGATTTTCCTGAACACATCACTCGACTTCTAGGAATTCCTCAAAGTCAGCTCATTTGGAAATAGATTATGAACCTTACATGCATAGAAAGACCTATGAGTCTAGTTTCCATAGGATTTAGAATCACATCAATAGCTGCTCCGAGGAGAAAGTTATGCTCTATTGAAGACGCAAAGGTCAGATCTGCCGAGAAGAATGAAGAAAATCAACTTAGCCTCGCCAGCGATAGGGAAATCAGCCTCGCCAGCATTCGGCCTGTTAGTCTCGCTAAGGAATTCTGCTGCGCAAGCATCAGCTGCTGCCGAGAAGCCTATATTCGGCCGAGGAAAGATCCAAGAAGGCTGCAAGGTGATCAAATCGTGTCCTCAGTGTGTCCTAGACCTGCAAGGAAAGAAGGGAGCATGCAAAACATGTGCAACCAAACCTAGGCCGGTAAAAAGGAGAATGCCGAGTCCAACTAGGGAATGAAAACCTAGTCCAAATCGGTTTGTGAAATACTCTCCCAAACCATGCATCACTTTCTCCTATAAATAGAGGCCGGCACCATGAAGAAAATGGTCACATCTTAAGCCAAAACACAAAGCCATAAACTCTACCAAAATTCCCCAAGAATCATACATTGAAGAGTTAGCCGAAACAGATCCCCACCTTCACCAAAAATACTCCAACCGTTCCTCCATCATTGTCATCGGATCAACACGTCTTGAAGCCATCAAAGGTGTCTGCAAAAGTGTGATCCACTCCCTACTTTCGGTGTAACAATTTATTCTTTGTAGTTATGTTTAGTTTTGTCTATGAAACTTGCATGTATTCTTGGTTTCGAATTGTATGTCTATGTATGACTCGAATTGAAATTTGGTTTTATAAATTTCATGTTAAAAACATCTTTGATTCGATGCTTAGGTCTAGGTCTAGGTTTCAGATTGATTGAGTCTTTGCATGTTAATTTTGTAATATAAAACATGTAGGAATTTCATACACTTAGATAATTAGGACAGTTGGTATAGATGCATGTTTAGGATTCAAATCGGTTAGTAATCTAAGGGAGTGACTTAAAAACCGAAACATTAGTGATGTTTGACAAACATGTAAATCTAGATGTTAGGTTTCATCTAACCCGAGTAGAACGAATAAAGATTATACGTATGTTGCTTTGATTCGATTGTGCTCACTTAGGGTATAACCTTAGCTAAAACTTGCATGTTAAATGAGATGATTGACAAACTTGCTTATTTACATTTCTTCGATTATAGACTTTGTGCTTCAATGTTGCGAGTAGTATTACGGTAACATAAATTTTAGGGTCCATAACGTATGTTTGGTGTTTAAAAACATTAGAAGTCTCACAACTAGGTAAAATCGGTTTCCCGTACTAGTTGTTGGTCGAAACTTGTTTGAGTCTAAAGCATGCTAAATACTTGTTCCTTACTTTCTTTTGTATGAGTCTTACTTGTTAAAGAGTTGTGTGCTAGATGTATTGTGTGAAAGATGTCGACCAAACCATGTACATAGTAGTTTTTAGGATTTTAATTCATGCATTTAGTTTAGGGCACTACTACAAAAATCTCAATACACAACACAAATCAGACAACACTTTGAAAGTTACATGTTGTGTGAATCACTGAACTGTTTCACACAACCTAAAGTAAATAATTTGTGTTGTATGAGGGTACCCTTTTTCCATATTCTGAAAAACGTTTTTCCAGATTTTGTCACACAACTCTGACACACATTTTCTGTTGTATGATTAATGAAAATCTTGGCGGCAGAACTCCCGCCGACATTGAAACTCAAATTTGGGCAAGGTCTAGATCGACAGACAACAAAATTCTTGTTTTGTGTTGTATGATAATGTCACATCCTGCATTAGGTGTCACCAAGTGTAAGGTGACAAATACTTGTACAACAGAATTTTGTAGTTTTGTTGTATGACTGGGTTTGCTTGTCATTCTCCCACATTCATTTTGGCTCCAATGGCTTGGGGTAGCAATTCTCAAAGCGGGAAATTTGCCTCCATAATTTTCTGGTTTTGAAAACATACATGTGTTACAATTCTCACAACAATTGTTTTCTATTCTGTTGTGCAATTGTTTTGAAGCTTCTACAGGAACACACACATGGAATACCTAGTATAAAGAAAAGAAAACTGGTACAACAATTTTATAATTTTCTGTTGTACGAAGGAAAACCTAATACCATGCCAAACTTCTCAAAATTGAAAATTGTGGCCAGTGGTAAATACAGTGGTTCCCCTCCACCAAGACCCAACCTTGAATCTCACTCAAAAAAGCCTGACCTTTCCCTTATCTCCCTTCCTGAATCTGACCACAAACCAACCAAGTTCTCCATTTCCCCGAAATGGGTTCCCAGCTCGGTTCCGATGCACTCCCCATGAAACCCTCCCCAATTCCAACCCAAGACGACGACACCCCAAACCCAAACGCCTCCCTCCTCTCCTTCAACACCTCCTCAACCTCCTCACCTCCCCCACCTTCCCACAAACCCACCATCATCTTCATCTCTCTCCTCCTCATCACCACCATAGCTCTCTCCGCAGTTTTTGCTTTCGCCTTCCTCTTCTTCTCCAACCCCTCAACCTCCACCGCACACACCTCCACCACCACCACCACCTCCTCACTCGAAAATTAATTTCACCAAAATCTCCAGATCTGAACTCTCTCTCTTTCTCTCCACTCCAAACCCACCCCACCCCACCCAGTTCGATTCCTCCCCCTAAACGACTCAAACCCCGAACTCTCTCTCTCTCTCTCTCGATCCCGAGTTCGTTTTTGGCTCTGGCAGAATCTTCCACCATGACCAAATCTCTCAGCCCATGAACCCAGTTCGATTACGAACTCAAAGCCATTCCTGGTAAGGCCATTTTCAGCCAGACCCAGTTCCATTCCTCCCCAGTTTCTACTCAAACCCTCCCAAACCCATTTTCAGCCAGTACCATTTCGATTACCCAGTCCGTTGTCCGTCCAAGCCGCCATTTCTCTCTCTCTAGAAACGTACCCAGCCAAAATGTAGAGAGAGAACAAGAGCTCCAAATCAATCAAGCCATGGTGTCCACCTCTCAGAACAGCAACAACAAAAGCCTCCATTCCCTTCTCGCCTCAAAGCTCACCAGCCTCACCATCCCCTCCTCCTCATCTCCGCCTCAAGATTTCGACTTCAATAACGTTTTCGGTCCCCCAACCACCTCCACCGACTCCTCCGTGTTGCTCATCCAGAACCGCTCCCACTCCTTCGTCCGCCCCTCCCCGCGCTTCACTCCTTCCTCCTTGCTCCTTGTAAGTGAGGAGAGATTCTACACTGAGTGAGTAGGTGAGGAGAGATTCAAACAAGAAATTGTTGGAGAGACAAATGGGTTGGCTGACGCAATTCCTAGCAGCCGTGGCTTTCTTAGCCCAAGGAAAAGGAGGGGTGTATTCTTCTTGGGACTATCACATCAGGTGGGCTTGTCTCTAGTTTCAGTGGAGGAAATCATTCCTTTCTTTTGAGATCTGCACCTGGGTGGTGAATATTTCAATGCTCAAGTTCTGGGTTTTGTTCATAACGCAGAACTGGAAAGAAGGAAACTTGAACTGGGCAGTGGAGTTGTGGGGCTGAAGAGAGGTTTTATGTGAGTTTTGCTTTCTGTTTTGGTATGTTATTATGCTGATGTTGATTTGAATTAGTTTTTCATGATGTTCATGCATATATGTTAGATTCTGTTTCTATCTATGTTGCATCAGCTGCGTTGAACTGAATCAGTTTGTGGTTTTCTGATATTGGGGTTGATGTTTACATTCAGCTCCTATTGGCTCAGTATGCTGTTTGACTTGAATAATTGTCATTAGTTCATGAACAATGAGGTCGTGTTGAATTCATCACTATCCATATGCTTAAAGTTCGATATTTGGGTGCCGGTTGTGTTGAAAATTATATTGCTATTGTCAAACATGGGGAGCCCGGAGCTCCATTTGTTGCCTAATACAGTATATTTAAACATTTGATGTGTCATCACTTGCTGGCAGAACTGGAACTAATAAGTTACTGACACTAATAATTCAAAATGCTTCCTTAGTGCAGAATAGTCCAGCGTATATAAGTAAATATGTAATTTTGAACTAATATATATATATATATATGTGTGTGTGTGTGTGTGAAAAACACTGATGTGAAAAAGTGATGACATAATGCCTCAACCTTGAACTTTTAAAAGGTAAAAGTTTACCTGATGAAACTTAATATAGTCTTCAGAAAGGACTTCGATACTATGATTTATTTTATTCTAGTCATGGTTCCTACTATTACCATATGCTGTCTGAATCAACAATTCTATTGTTTGTTGCCTATACCCCTGCAGAAGCAAAGGGTAGCTAATTCATATCCTACAGAATTTGGCCTTGTGAAGAGATTTTGGAAATACATATTGAGTCGCCAGGTTTGATATTTGTTTCAATTTCGAAGTACTAACATGGTTTGATGTAGTTTAAAAGAGTATTAGCATGATGGATTAACTTTTCTACGTTTTCATTGTCAGGGTTTACTCGGTGATATCTTGTGGGCATCCATTTCAAAGGATTCATTAGCTTCTGTCGCTCATATGCTAAAGCATTGTGACTTTTCTGTTAAAGGAAAGGTAGAATTTTGCAAAACTAATCCACACCACCTCCCCTCTTGTCTTCCTTCTTGAAAATTTTAAAATTTTCATAGTTTAACTGAGATATAAGCTTCTTTTTTTCATGGTGCAGAGTCAATATAAGGATGAATTCGTCACTGCTGGTGGTGTTCCACTTTCTGAGGTCTGTCTATCTCTCACCCCTGCCTCTCCTTTCTCTGATCTGTTTCATATTCACGATCAAAAGTTAATTATGTTTCTTGCTTTGGTGAAGATATCATTAAACACAATGGAAAGCGTCATTTGTTGTCATCAGTAAGAATTCTTTATACAATGTCTTTTGGCAGTTATGATTGAAGACTTTTAGAGGGTCTTACCGGATTACAGAATTTTTTATAAAAATCATTTTCGGATTACATACTTTTAGAGGGTGATCTTCTCACCGGAGAAATAAAAATGCAGAACTGGAAACAGTTTTAACCAATATGATAGTGCCCTGCAAGCATTTCTATGTTTCTCTACATGAATTTTCCTTTTGATGTGTTTATGGGAGTGTTGGCCTGCAAGCACTTTTGTTTACTTCTCTTGACTTTCAGAAAGGGTTTAGATGCACTAATTTTATAACCCAGTTTTCGAAGAAAAAGAAGATGAAAAGATTATCATCTTCTCGTATAAAAATGTACAAATGTTGTCGAATATAGATATGCAACTTGTTCTCATTTTTTCTTTGGCACATTTAGCTGCAGCAATATTTCTTTTCCGAAGTAAATACTTATATAGCTTAAATAGTTAAGCTGTTCATCATTATAACTGTGTATGTGGTAGTTTCAAATTGATTGTTGCAACATTGGAGCTTATGTGGAAGATTCCATTCGCTCCACGACTAGGAATTAATGATTGGGTTTTGAGAATGAAAGGAAGGATTTTGAGGCCACTCAATGCTGTACCATGTCCTCTTTCAGATACTATAGATGGCAAGATAGCAAGATAAACTGCTACTACCTCTTTAAGACTATTGTTCCTCTTTGCTTGCCTTACTTAAACTGAAGACTTGAAATATGTTAAATGGCTTCCTTAGCACGTGATACATGGATATGTCAAACAAATAGATAGATGTGTTCCTACTTTCTAGTGATATAGTTGCTTGAGAACCAATATCTGGAGTAGATTAAGAGAACCAGATGAAGACCAAATAGTCATTCTTTGTCTTGCGGGCTGCGGCCAATATTGCATGTCTTTCTATTTTGGTCACGTGAACTTGTAGATTTTTGATTCTTGGAAGAAAACAAAGGTCTACTTAGAATGGAAGAAGAATATATGGATAGGAATTGACATATAAGTTCTTGAGATCTATCATTTATATCCGGTTTTTTATACGATAATTTTTTGTTATGGAGGGTTTTTGATGAGGGGAAAGCTGCTGTTATTTATTTTGTGGGAAGGAGCATCAAAATAGTTTGGTAACTTGACACTCTTTATCATGTTTGTTTTTCATGATTTTAGGGTACTAAAACGGGGTGGAAGGTTCCTCTGTCTTGAACTCAGCCATGTAGAGGTACCTGTATTCAAAGACTTGTAAGTATTCTTTATACTTTTTGTTAAGTTGTAATTGCACTTCAAAACAATGGTCTGCTGTATCCTCATCATTTTTGTATTAGGGAAATCATAGTCTTATGGCAGACTGTATATGATCTTTCTTCGTAATCTTATGGAGTAGTTTTACCTAACTGTATGATGTCTAGCTGAAAATTTTACTGCCGATATCTATCCAATGAAAAAAAAAATAGAAGAAGATGAAGGTTTTAACTACCCCATCTGCATACTAGAACTTGTTTTAAAAAAAAAAAAAAAAAGTCTATTCTCCCAAGAATGAATTGAGAGTTGGCCTTGATTCGTATTTTTATCCTTCCAAGAGCCTAATATCAGACATTATACACACTTAAATGCTCATACACATACCAGTTTATATTCATCAAATCTTGTCTGTGCACTGGAGTTTAATGGAAAAGAGTTTTTGCCAGTCTAAATAAATGGCAGGGTAGGGCTTGGGGCTAGCTAATTTGATGGCAAATTCTTCTTTTTCTTTTTTTTGTGGCTAAATAGCACATTCATTGTACACAAAGAAAATCATTTCTTGAGATAAGCTAACATATTAAAATCTTTTCTTAAGTATTGTGTTTGTTCTTTTAGTGATCAATATTAACTTATTGCTGCTTTAATTCTGTG
This sequence comes from Potentilla sterilis, assembly GCA_963682095.1. Classification (NCBI taxonomy): domain Eukaryota; kingdom Viridiplantae; phylum Streptophyta; class Magnoliopsida; order Rosales; family Rosaceae; genus Potentilla; species Potentilla sterilis. Next base: position 36,535,922 of record OY821757.1, on the reverse strand, counting down.
GCGAGTTCTAATCTCTTTGCCATGTTGTGCTTGCAGCAATGAAGACTTGCATCTGCAACTATGTTTCAGTATTTTCTCAACAATCCTTGAGCAACAAATTTGTACATTGTGTTTGGGGTGGTGAATTGTTTTGCATATAGAGAGAAAGATGGGAGGTAATGCTCTGTTACTTAAATTGTGGTTGAGGTGATTCTTTCATAGTTGGTTGAGGTAGTAGAGTTGCTGCAAAGACTCTTTCATTCGAGGAAAAGCGAATGGGCAACAAGTCCTTTGTCTACGTAGACTTTTATGTGAAGTTAGAAATTTGTTTTTGGAATCTGTATGCCTTGTTTGAAACAATTGTGTACACAGGCTACTTAAATGATATGGAAGTTTTATGCAATGTTTTAATGGTAATGGCTAGCTGATACTATTTTTATGGTAAAGCTTCAGGTTTTGATATACAACAGTTTATGTTTTTGTGAATATCATGTGTTGTACAATATGACTAAAAGCCACATCAAACCTGTGTCACAAAATCCTCAAATCTGTTGTTTAATCTGTAGAATCATACAACTCAATAAATATGAAACGAAACCAGTTGTCTGAATCAGACAACTAAATAAGTGGGAGATGAAATCTGTTGTGCGAATGAGACAACAGAATAAAATTGCAATATTCTGTTGTATGTTTAAAACTTACACAACATAAAAGTATGTATATTCTGTTGTATGAACTAGACATGTCAGTGCAGCGAATGCCAAGCCAGCCATGGCATGGCATATAAGTTGTACAACAGAAATTATAAGTTGGTTGTTGGACGTTTCATCACACAAGCTCGAGATATACGACGGTTTTTTCGAACTTACACAACGGTGCAGCACCGTTGTGTATTGAGTTTTTTGTAGTAGTGGGGGCAGCCTTATGGCTACCAAATCTCATCCTAAATCCCCCATTGGAAACGTGTAATTGTGTATATACTTGTGAATATTTGTCTAACATTCTCATATTTCAGGTACCCTTAATCCCCGGCTTAGAATGATCCCTAGTTATGTTTATACTACTAACGATTGTAGGGTTATTATTGTGTTGCGTCGCGTAAGCGACTACATCAGTTTATAAAGCCCGGTGGTATATTGGATCTGTTAGGTCGTACATAGCTGTCCGTAGGAATGTTTCAGTTCGCTGAACTGGTTATTCCATAGGAGAGCGATAAGTAAGTACCATCATGGCCGGTCCGATACCGCATTCAATAGTCGAATCTGGATGGGCTGAGGACTAGAAAACCGTTGAACCGGAGCAGGCACTACGGTTGGAATATCGTAGCCTGTACATAATATTGCTGCAGGGTTTTTAGCCTGCGGGAAGTTGTTTCCTGTGCTAGAGGAAGACTTCTCCCGGTGGGATACCAAGGCGTTTTTTGTTTTGGCTGTAAATGTGGAATGAATTCAACCGGTGGAACGGCCGGTACCATTGGAGGATATGTTAGAATGCCCCGTACTTGTTGGAATATTTCAGGGGTAACAATAATAACCGTGCAGGGTTTCTAGCCTGTGGAAAGAAGTCTCATGTGTTAAGAGGAGGAGTTCATCCAGTGGAGTATTTCAGCGCTAGGTGGAATAGGCTGTAGGTGGGACGGTTCGAAGAAGTCCCCTGCTCTTTCAACTACCCTCCGCATACAAGGCAGGTGGCTGACATGCATTGAAGGGGGTATTTCATCAGTCCCCTCAGTTATGATGGCCTGGGAGGTTACCAATACTGGGACACGTGCCGGTAGGAGACGGTCAGAGATGGATGGCCCGGATCTGTGGGCGCTTGAGTTGCCCTACTGAGTAGTTTGGGGGGGGGGGGGGGGGGGGGGGGAGGGAATTCAAGGGCGCTGCGCTGCATATAAATCCTTGTCGCTTCGTGTGTTTTTCATTTGGCTGATAATTGATCCTTTGTTTTAGCCTCGCTCAACACAATTGCTCGGTGCTTTCCAGCTGCTGCGTTTCCGTCATCGTGCACACTAATCGGTGAGTCCCAGTCCTTTGCGATCCTGAAATTGTTTTTCCTCCCCCTTTTTTTTATTCGCGGATGGATCCGATGGTCGTTTGGTGGTACCCAGATTAGCCCTTTGGATAGGACCGTTGTAGTACCGGATCTCTGCGAGAACCAGGAACTATCGGCTGAGATGCCTATCGCCCGGTGTGGACTGTGCCGGGGCACAATATCCTTCGTACAGGCCTGCTGTGGTTGTTGGTTTTTTTTTTTTTAGATCGTGTTTCTGATCGGGCAAGGGGGGGTTTTTTTTCTAGGTTACATGGATTCTGGGAGCTGCAGTGAGGTTTCCGGATCGGCCGCCAGGCGACCGGTGAGGGACGACCAAGAGAGGATGGAGGACTAGCTTGCCTCCTCTTCCTCGAGGCCTAACCCCAGCGCTCGCTCCACCGGTGAGGCATCGACGTCCGGGTCGCTGGGACAAGAGGATGCTCCGTGCGGAGTGTCCTTGGGCACTGCCCACCAGGGAGGGGCTCCGCGCCACATAATTGTGGACGGGGATAAAACCATAAGTTGTGATGAGCCGGAGGTATCTTTATCTCCGACGGAGATTTCCGCTTTTCGGGCGAGGTGGAATATTCCCGGAGAGGTAGAGCTGCGGCCTCTATATGCCGGAGAGTCGGGTTGCAACCCGGACGATGGTTGGGTTGCCGTTCATGAGGACCAAGTTCGGCATGGGCTATCGCTCCCGCTGCCGGATTTTGTGCAGTACATGCTGAGTGCCATCAGGATATCACCGGCACAGCTACCAGGGAACCAGTGGAGGCAACTGTTGTGTCTGGGCTGTCTCTACTGGTTGAGTGACATGAGTTGCCCTACAGTGAATGAGTTTCGGGCCTTGTACCGGGTGACATACTCGAAGAAGAGTAAGGCCCGGGAGTGTGTAAGCTTTTCTGCTCGGGACTTTAAGCCGGTGATAACCCGCTTGCCCTCCTGGCTCAACAATAACTGGAGGAAGAAGGTGGTAATGGCAGGAGGGGGTTGACAGAAGAGAAGTAGGGCCTACCGGGTCCCTGGTGTCTTTCAACTGATCGGCGATCAGTCATATCGCTTATCTGAATTGGAGAGAGATAAGATCGCCAGGGTTTTTGGGTCCTGGTCGGACCTGGAGCGGAGTTCCTACAACTTCATCCGGCGGGAGGTGCTGGAACTATGTCACCTGGGGGGGAATCCTGGTGGGTGGTGGAATGTAGGCTGTATCTCTGATTCTGTTGACCGTATTGGTGTTGGCTAATATATTTGCCTTATGTTCTGCAGGTGTATTTTCCCGGACGGCGATTAAAGCTGACGAGACACTGTCGATGGACAATCAGGATCTAGTCTCAAAGCTAAAGGAAAGAGGGGACGCCGCTGCGCGGTCTACGGTTGACCGGCGAACCGGGGGACTGACTGTACATGACAAACCGGTTTCACTGGACGTTGCGGACGAGGATTACGCCATAATGCGCGTAAAGACTCACGCTTCGGGTCTCTAAGCGGCTTCTAGACCGAGGAAGGCTGTTGCTGGGCCGCCGAAGCCCACGGGTGGTGCATCGAGGATTCCGCAGCGGTTGGGCCCGGTGCCAGTAGTTGCCAAGTCCCCTCTAGGTGCCGCCCAATCTTCTCCTTTACAGGTTGACCTGGGTGAGAGGAGGAAGAGGTCCCGGGAGATGCCGGCTTCCGCGGTTGTAACCTTCACCAGCCGGTGGGTTGGTGATAGCTTAGCCAAGCGGCTGAAGCTGACGCGTAGTACCCCTACTACCGCCCAAGGCGATGTTCCTGCTGCCTCTAGCTCTGCTGCTGCCGGCACAGAAGCATCGGGGGTGGAGAAGGATCCTGCGGCGGGCCCGGGCGACTATTTCGCCCGGAGGCTGCTCATAGATGTGCAGAGAATGGAACTAGAGAAGATTGTTGCTCCGGGAGGGCGACCTGAGGAGAACCGGCTGAAGACCAAGGAGGTGGCCCTTTAGGTAAGGATAGTTTTCCACTGGTATTCGTTTAACATTATTTCGTGCTCTGTTGCTTTATAACCGGTGCCTGTTAAACTATAGCTGTTGTACCACTTGTATCAGTCGGATGCAATTGAAGACCTGCCGGAGCTGAAGAAGCAGGTGGCGGCGTTGAGGAACGCCCGGGACCTCTTGGAGTTGGAGAAATCCAAGCTCCAACGGGAGAAGGCCCGCTTGGAGGAGAGGGCCAGGAAGCAAGTTGCGAAGTTGGAGGCCCAGGTTGAGGCTCTTGAGGAGGAGAAGAAGGGTCTAGAGGAGGAGAGGGCCGAGCTGGAGACCAAGGGCTCCAGCGGGAAATGGCGACGGTATCCGCCTCTGCCGACGGCGGCGGTCGATGAAAATGACCCAGAGGAGTACTAGCGGGCAGTGAAGAATTATCAGGAAAGCGATGAGCTTCTTGATCTGTGGGAACAGGCCCGGGAGGTGGGGATAGCCGATGCTTATGATGAATGGAGGAGTACGGGCTACCTTGACGTCTCAAAGCTGCCGGCGCCGCAGACAGATGAAGAAGGGGTTCAGGAGGGTGACACCGAGCCGGCCGGTGAAGACGCCGCTGGTGAAACCGCTGCTGAAGGAGCTCCTGCTGAAGAGGGGTAGCAGGCAGAAGTGCCCTAGCAGGCTCCAGACTTTATACACTCCCGGTCTCCCTTTTTGTTTTAAGCTCTCTTTTTTTTTTTTTTTTTTTGTACACACCGCCCTGAGTTACAATGAATGGACATTTTGTCTGCGCTTGTGTTGTGCCTTTTTCAATTTGCCTGACTTGGCTACTCATGGATTGCCCTTTGTAATTAGTTGAAAACAAAGTTGAAATAGACAACTGCTGAAATTACACCTGCCGAACTGGTTGGAATGCCTAGGTAGTTGTGTTTAGGAAAGAAAAAACTAGCATCTTACTCAGGCTGACAAGTTGTTGGACCGCTGAGTCTCTATACGGGTTTAAGATATCGACCGGTCGGATGAGCGTTGGTGTAGCGGGATAGACGTCAGGATGCCGCGCGGTCACAACTGTCTGGGTTACCCTCGATACCGCTGCAAGTCACCGCGGCGGACTAGGCCCTCAATCGTTGTTTTCAAGGTAAAGCAGTCGTTCGTGTGGTGTGTGGCTTCATCGGGGTAGGAGCAGTATTTACCGGTCTATGCCCTGGTCAGATTCCCCTTTGGGAGCTTTCTTTTTTGTGGAGGGTGTATTTTGTATCCCGTTCTCATATAAGATGTCCTCGTAGGAAGCAGTTAAGGTGGAGAATACCTCTTGTCGTCCCGCTGGCATTATTGTGAGGGGGTGGGTTTGTTGATAGGGCGGGGGCTTGCCACCTCGCTGGGGGGTGTCAAGAGTGTCCCTTCGGCGCTGCTGGTTTGGCCAGCTCCTTGGCTTCCTGTCGGATGCGGCTCCTCGGTCGTAACCCTGCTGCCAGTTTCTTGTCTCCTGCCGGGCGGAGTCATGTTCCTCCTGCCTTCTCTTGTGTTGGCTAGATCCATAAGTTTCGTGGTCCGCTTGGGCGTGCCTAATGGCCATCGCCATTAGCTCATCGTAACCCTGCAGGGTCTCCACCCGCACAGCGTAAGAGAATTTTCCAGGCCGGAGACCTTGCTTGAAGGCCGATTCGGCAATCCCCTTGTCCAAGTCTCTGACCCCGGCAGTGGCCGTCTGCCAACGGTTGACGAAAGCTCGGAGCTCTTCGCCGTCTGCCTGCCTGCAGTTGAAAAGAACTGTCGAGGTCCGGGCCCCCTCGACCCATAATATGAACCGGCCCACGAACCTGTGTCACGGCCGCTAGTCCTCCGAGGAGCTGGGACGATCTTTGGTGGTGTCACGGCCGCCGGGAACACGTCTCCAGCCACGTCGGTGTCCCTCTCTCCTCCCGATGATTGGCCCACCTCCTGGTGGGGAGGCTCTTTTGTGGGTGGCGCGAATGGCTTCGCCAGAGCGGCAATGCGCTCCTGGCCTCTTTCCAAGGCCGCCACCAGTGCGGCATTGACCGCTTCCATGTCTTGATACCTGGTGGTGGCCTCCGCCCTGTCCCGATCGCTTTCTGTCCGCAAGCAGTTTACTTCCGCTCGCATCTCTTCTATTTCCGACATTGTCCGGGCTATCGCTGCTGGGCAACCGATCTTCCCCTCGTTTCGGGGCCTCAGGGGACGCCAGCCCGGGTTCCAGGGTCAAGACCTAGTGGGGTTCTTCCGGGTCCTTCCCGCGTGCAACCCTGTCGTATGCGCCCATGGTTCCGTCCTGATCCCGGCTAGCAGCAGCGGTCTGACTGCAACCTCCAGCGGGCTGCCCCTGTCCCGCCCTCGGGATTTGGACTGCACCCGCGCCCAGGATTTGGACTAGCATCGGCTCCAAAACCCATCGGTCCTCTGGATTTCCTTCCCTCTTTTCTCCTGTGCTTCCAGACATGTTTTTGTTTTTTTTTTGCCGACCCTTAAACTGATCGATTTCGTTTCCGCTCATACGACAACACAAACTTTTTATACTCTTCCCACAGACGGCGCCAATTGTTTCTGTCTGAATCCGTAGACTCACAGATACCGGTGGATCTTGGTGTGATTCCTGCCTGCAAACCCTGCTAACTAAGGGAATACTGGGCGGGACCGCTCTATTCCGCTTCGATGCCTAAGTTTGTATAGTTGGGATAAACGGATAACTGAAATGGGAATGAGTAGTTGGAGTATTGATTACCTATTAATGAGGATAGTTGGGACTCATATATAGGCTGCCGAGTGTGAGGGCTGGCCTCACCCTTCGATGTGGGACTGGCCCCCTTCTGCCCATATTACTGTCCTGTTTCGGCCCCTGTTTGGGGAGCTACCATCCCCGGTTCCCGGGCCCAGGTCACAGGTAAGACCTGCCCGGGCGCTGGTGCAGGTGTTCATGCTTTGGCCCCCGGCCCTGGACCGGGTCCAGGAGTCCTGGCTGCAGGTCTGGGGGTCTGGGTAGCCTCTCTATGGCTACTGTCAATAGTTTCAAACATCATAGTGTGGGATCTTCTGTGACTGTCGAGTTGTGAAGGTCCTAGAAGGGGAGTAAATATGACACTTTGCAAATTTTTTGTTTAAAAGATGTTATCGAGGATAGCAACAGATTGTACTATCATGAATCACAACTGAACGAGTATGTATAGGAAAGTTACAACGAAAGTAAATAACACAGTGATGTTTTTTATACGCATAAACCTTGCAACCAGGGAGAAAAACTGTGTGCCCTTAACTCCTGAAGAACAAAACTTTCCACTATGCAATTCGTACACTTCTACTAGATCTTAGAATCTGGGATCAGCTAACCTAGTTGCTATACTGTTCTAGACTCGCCTAGTCTCTTGAACATTCTCTATATCTTGTTCCCAAAGTGCTCACATATGTAAGTTTTTTTTTACAAGATCTCCACCTCTAGTACTTAGTTACGACTAACTAATTCTCTTGTGGACTCTTCTCGGGTTGTTGCATCACCAATCACAATCTCATGGCATGCAAATGCAATATGAGTTTTGAAAAAGTTTTTCAAATCAAGCACTAAGACTTATAATCACTAGGAAGACTTAGAGCAAGAGGGCTGTGTAGGATAAGAATCTCAAACACAGCAAATACTGAAAAACATGCAAAGGTGATTTTCACACATACAAAAACAACTACCACAACAACCACCAAACAAGAGGCAGCTTGCTTGGTATTTCTAAGCCAAGGAGTGCTTCATAAGAGAGCAACACACTTGCCTATGTATTCAGAAAGTTTTGGACTCTTGTCCTTGGCTTAGATGTTGAATAGAAAGGTAAACACAAAGACAAACATAAAGGACAAAGCAAAATTTCCAAAAATGGCTTATTTTTTAAATGGAGGCAAAAAAGTTTTGCAAAGCTTTTCAAAAAGCATGTTAGCACATTTGTTTAGACAAAACAGTTATTCCCTAATGACAAACAGCCTACTATCATGAGTATAGATAAGTGTATCACAAACCTAACTAAAACAAACAAGAACTTGAAAAATCAAGCTCACAGGTTGAAAAGAAAAACTCTTCACCCTATGATAGTTTGGGCGCCAAGTATGGCTAGCTGTTTGGATTTTGAAAAACAAAATGACGGGAAAGATCTAACCCACATAGATAAGATAAATGCACAGCTTTCAAGATCATTTTGAAATAAGCCAAGAACTGCAAGAAAACTCAGGATACACAGCACTACTGCTATCCTCAGTGAAAAACACATGATATGCACATGCATGAGTTTACCTGAGTTGCCATATGTGTTGGGCCTTCTTCTTGACTTGGCCTCTTAACTTCACTTGATTGGGCTTGATAACACAAACGGGCTGTATTTTGTTCCATAGAGGATTGCCAACAATCTTTATACCTACAATCTCCCCCTTTGGCATTCTTGAACAAAACACACCATGGCTATCCTAAGAACTAGTTCTATCAGCAGACAGCACCAAGCCACAAATCTGCACATACACTGTTCTCACAAGAGCAAGTGAAGCAGCAAATGACATATAGGATAGCAGTAGCATTATGTATCACACAAGCAGATTTCAGAATATAACACAAGCATGACACTGAAACATAGCATAGCATAACTGAAACATAACATAATGCCTTACAACTAGTTCTCCCCCTTTTTGTCAGGAAATGACAAAGGAAAACAGAGAACATTTGTCCAGAAATATAAAGAAAACCGAATGTTCAACACAATCTAAAAAGGGAACTAAAAACAGAGAAACAGGATGGAAATGGACTCAAGCATCCTCATCACCATCACCATCCAAATTGTCATCATCTTCCCCAACCGAAATGGTTTCATCAGACAACTCCCCCTCAGCATGAGCATCCAGATGCTCATCCATGGCCTCGTCAGTGTCGCCGGAACCGGAGGCAGAGTCAGGAGCGGTAGGCTGGGGGCCATCCTCGGGAGCATCAGCAGCAGGGTTAGCAAGCTCCTCGATATACTTCTTCAGCGCAGAGACTTCGCTTCCAAAGAACTCCTTGAGAGCCGAGATTGCTCCTCCAATAAACTCCTTCAGCTCCTTCTTCAATGCAGTGTGCTCCAAGGTTTCAACATAAGCTCCTGCCTTAGCAGTGGACTTGTGAACGGAGATCAGGTCAATCAGAGGGATAGGAGGAAGGATGGCATCATCATCAGCAACATCTACGTGAGCATCAAGGCAGAGGAGAGTAATTACGCCAGGAAACACCAGCGAGCTCTTGAAGGCAGTGCGATGAGCTACTGCAGCCTTGTGATTAGCCTGGAAGATGAAGTACTCAGCAGGGAAGATAGGGTTCTCCTCACGGACGAGGTAGACAATGAAAGCAGCCTGTCTACGAGGAATCTTGTTGGTTTGTGTAGAGGGAGTGACCATGGATCTGACCAAAACCCCGTAATCTTCATATATTCAGTTAAGAACTGACTCGAAAGGTGAGCGCCAGTGAGAGGGGCAGTAAGAGGGTCAGAGTAGAGGGTAGCAACAAGATCAGAAAGGGATACTTCAGTGGTATACTCACGGACACGAGACAAGGCATCATTGATAGCCTTGGGAAGAGAGAAGACATGATGGATGTTGGCTGGAGATTCATCCACAAAGACACCATGAACCCCAGACATTTAGAAGCTGACGGGATTTAAGTTTGACCTTAGGGCTCAGTTTGGTGGAGAAATTGGCATAGAATTCTTGAACCATCGTCAGGTTAACAATGGATAGGGATTCCAAAGCGGGAATCCAGCCGAGAGCCTCAACACGAGTTTTGACAAAAGAGGGCATGGTTTCAAAGGCCAAGGGTTTCTCATAAACAACTAGGCGAGCAACAGTGCAGGAAGCAAAAAGGGTACGGGCCTCAGCATCAACGAAATGATCTAGAGGAGGGACATGTAATACCTTAATGGTCTTCTTCTTGAGAAGCAAAAGACCCTTGCTATCCTTGGCAGAGGGCACATGTGGTTTGGGCTTCGAGGTGGATGGGCGATCCTTCTTACGAAAAAGAGAGGACATGGACCTCTTAACCTAATTGACAGGTCTAGGAGCTTGGGTCTTAGCAGAGGCAGTCTTCTTGGGCTTGACAGGAGGTGCCACTTTAGAAGTGGGCTTGTCCTAAGCAGCAGATTTGGAAGAGGGCTGAGTGGGCGGCACAAACTCATCGTCAGAGCTGTCAGACCCTAACAGGGAGGACAGAGACTTCTCCAGGTCAGTCTCAGGGAACAGGTTGGGAAGATCCACTGGACTTATGTTGGTAAAGAGGCTTAAGATGTGATGGCAAGCTATCATCCGGGCCCAGACTGAGATCAATCTGAGGATTGGAACCGGATCTGGTTCGAGTGCAAGGGGTCTTGAGAGAGAGAGAGAGAGAGAGAGAGAGAGAGAGAAGAGGGCGTGGCCTTCTCAACCTTCTTGGCAGTCTTGCGAGACTGCTCACTCGCAATAGATGCACCACTCTTGCGTTTCTTGAGGGAAGCAAGAGTCGCGTTCTGTGATGTGGCGGCGGCATCAGTGAAGGGAGTGGTGGAGTGAACTGGTGGAGGAGTAGGAAGAGGAGCATCCACAGGAGGTGCAATCCCAGAAGAGGGAATAACCATCGTAGCTGGGGGTGAGATTACAGAACCAGAGCCAATTTCAGTGATGGGTGAAGAGGGAATTTGGGTTTGCAGCAGCTTCAGCCATGATTGAAGAAGAGAAGAAGGTGGTTACTGATGTGAGATTGATGGAGAGAGAATGGCTTATAAAGAAAAAGGAGAGAGTTGTCCGGAGAGGTGAGAGATAGTGGGGTTATGAGGCATGCAGACGTGATTAGACGTTGGCGTGCTTCGAAACCCGCAACACCTTCCCACTAACCCAACGGTTAAAAGACTAGCTGAACCGTCAACACAACCTTAAAAGCCTGCGCATGCACAGTCCGTCACATGGGCCTGGAACTCATGGCCCAAGCCTCAGTCCATAACCCGAAAAGGCTGGGCTAGAAGCCGCCTGACAGGTCCTAACAAAGATAGGCAGAGATCTCTAGGATAGGAGCAGTGACAAAAAGCACAAAAAAAAGGGCATCGGCCACTAATAAAGCAAGGACAAAAGAGTCCCACAAATCTCTCTACAACCTTAATAGAACAAAAATGCATCCAATGCATGAACTGAAGTTCAAGACATCTCTTGCCCTAAGAATATGCCTAAAAAATGAAACATCCCAAAGAGGAACATCCAAAAAGATCACTTGTTCAATCAGCCTCGGGATATGATTACTTTTTCTTATCTTTGATTGCAGAAAGTGGTCAAGGCATAGACTCACCAAGTGTGACACATCACACTCACTTGTTTGAACCACACTTTCTAGAATACACATGTACATATGACTGTATAATTTAGACATGGTTCAATAATTCAAAACAAATCCTCACAAGTGAGTGTGTGAGATAAACATCAACTTCAAAGGGACTCATGATGCTGCGTACCGAGCACAAACACCAACGTTGTAGCAGATATCAGGTCTGCTAGCAGTCAAGTACAGCAGACTACCAATCATGCTATGATAGTGGGATTGATCAGCATAAACTTCATCGAGATCAACTGAGATCTTATAGCTGGTTTCCATAGGATTTGGGACAGGAGAGGATGTTTCCATCCCAAACTTCTTCACGAACTCCTTGGCATATTTGGATTGGGAGATGAACAAGTCATCCTTCTTCTGTTCAACTTGCAGACCTAGGAAGTAAGTCAGCTTCCCATAATGACTCATCTCAAACTCCTTTAACATCAGATCTGAAATTTTTTTTACCATGAGATCGGAAGTAGAACCAAACACAATATCATCCACATATATTTGAGCAATGAACATATCTTTAGAGGTAAACTTTATGAACATGGTCTTGTCAACAGATCCTCTAATATATCTATGTTCAGTCAAATGAGTGGATAGTCTCTCATACCAAGCTCTAGGTACTTGCTTGAGCCCATAAAGAGCTTTGTCAAGCCTGTAAACATGATTAGGATAGCTAGAGCTTTGGAATCCTGGAGGTTGTGCAACATACACTTCCTCCTTGAGAATGCCATTCAAGAAGGCACTCTTTACATCCATTTGGTACAGGGTGAACTTCAAATGGCAAGCAATGGCCAAGAGTAGCCTGACTGATTCCAACCTTGCAACCGGGGCAAAGGTTTCATCAAAATCAAGTCCCTCAACTTGTGAATAACCTTGAACAACCAATCTTGCTTTGTTCCTAGTTATTATTCATTTCTCATCAGAATTGTTTTTGAACACCCATTTGGTGCCAATAACATTTTTACCCTCAGGTCTAGGCACAAAGTGCCTGTTTCTGCACAAACCCGTAGGCCTGGCAGAAGCACAATAATAAAGATAGAACATGAACACAAAGATATATAGTGGTTCACCGTGCCATCGGAGGGCACGGCTACGTCCACTTGGAATATACTATAGCCGGCTAATAAGCCATCGGTGGTGGTTACATGCCAAGAGTAGCAAGTATCCAAGATCAAGAGTCTTTAACACTAAGGGGGAAGCCTTCTATTTATAAGGAAGGAAGGCTCCCTCCTTTACAATATTTCCAATGTGGGATGCAAACCCACATTACTACATATTTCCCTACTCACGAAGCTATTTCATGAGCCCGGTGGCACGTCTTCCGGGTGCGGCACCGGTGATCTCTGACATTGGGAATGTAGCCGGGGTTGCGGTCTACCCGCTGGATGCCGGAAGTAGGAACTATGACACTGGTTGCACGGTCCACGAGGTCGCTGGATGTGCTTGGCGATGTACCATATATACCTCCAACAAGTCCCCCAAGTTCCCGAGTAAGAGTGCAATCTTACTTGGGGAGTTAATCATCATGTGCCGCCAAGCATAGGTGGTGACCGAGTCACCCCTACTACCACCAGTCTCCCAAGTCCCTAAGTGGGATTGGGCTCTTGTCCGGCGTTCGAGTGTCGAGTTCCCCAGGTTTCCCGGTGGACTACCTTTTGCCGCTGGATGATATGTACCTTAGAAAACAAATAAGAATGAACAAGTAATCAGAATTTAAGCCACTTACAACAAGCACCGGGTTGTTATTCGTTACCGCTCGGTGATACGAATACTTCTCGGGGATATGAGTATTGCCCGGGGATACCAATGATATGTATACAGATATCAATTGAACACATAAATCATGATCATGTATAGAATGAAGGCATGCGTAGCTTGAAGATGTCATGCATAGTCTTTCGTTGGTGTTGGCTTAGCCGTTGGAATGCCCCAGAGCCAGTTGAATGGTACATAACCGGTGGAATGCCTCAGCCGTTGTTACTGGCTCTACCGGTGGAATGCCTCAGCCGTTGTTATTGGCTTACCATTTCCCGGAAGAAAAATCCCGGAGGATAGAACTCGGTCAGTCACACACGAAAGACTATATGCTATGCACCGCAAAGCTAAAAATTACCGATGGACCAGGTAATCATGCACATTCATTAGCCGGTACAAAAATAACCATGTGTTTAGCATAGTATAGCATGCGTATACGGTTATATTGCAGCGGGAAAAGTATTAACATGCTTGCCAAATATATAGCACAGTACTCGCATAAGGGTGGAGTAAACATAACTGTAAGAATTAAAGACTTAGCTTTGCTGGAAGTGAGCAGATTGACTTGCTGTTTGGAGCAGTGGGTGCCCAAAGGAGATATTTGGGTGTCCAGAGAAGATTTTGGCTGCACAGACCCATTGCTGTTGCCCAAACCCGTTGCAGCTGCAAAAACCGGCCCGGCTCATCTGTTGACCCGTGCTGACCGGTCCTGACTTTTTTTTTTTAATTCTCCTTTCCCGCCTTTTTCTCTCTCTTCTTCTTATGGTTTCTCTCTCGTCCGGATTCTCTCTCGGCCGGGTTTCTCTCTCTCGGCCGGTTCGGTCCATGCCCGGAGACCAACCGCACCGGAACCTGCTGCACCGGGTATGAGCCGCACCGGACCGGAGATGACGCACCGGAAGGGAGGAAGCCGCACCAGACCGGAGATGACGCACCGGAAGGGAGGAAGCCGCACCGGACCCACACCCACAATTACCGGAGAGGGAGGAGCGCGGCTGCGCGGGTGCCCGGCGATCCTGCTGACCCACTGACCCGGGCGGGGTTGACTCGCTCGACCTGCATGCGACCATGCTCGTGCTGACGAAGCTTACGTCGGCCGATCGGGACTGCACCGCGGAGACGACCGTTCGACAGCCGGAGGTGAGCCGCTGGGACCTGGAGGAGCCTGCCGCACCGGGAGCCTCGCACGAGAGGACGAAGCCGGGCTGGCTGGGCGGGGTTGACCCCGGTGATTGGTTTGACCGGGCTGCATGTTGGGCCGCTGACCGGGCTGCATGCCGGCCCGGGTGATGCTGTCCGGGTGATGTTGTCCGGGAGAGATGAACACTGGTCCCAGGGACTGTTGGTTTGACTGGTGGGTGAAACAATTGGCGCAACCGGACCTTTTCTTTTTCTTTTTTTCTGGCCGGGCTGCCCACCGATGGTGTAATTAAAGAAAAATGGACTTGATTGATCTCTACCCGCTGGTAGAGAACACAACTTTTTGAACTGATTCCCACAGACGGCGCCAATTGTTTCTGCACAAACCCGTAGGCCTGGCAGAAGCACAATAATAAAGATAGAACATGAACACAAAGATATATAGTGGTTCACCGTGCCATCGGAGGGCACGGCTACGTCCACTTGGATTATACTATAGCCGGCTAATAAGCCATCGGTGGTGGTTACATGCCAAAAGTAGCAAGTATCCAAGATCAAGAGTCCTTAAAACTAAGGGGGAAGCCTTCTATTTATAGGGAAGGAAGGCTCCCTCCTTTACAATGTTTCCAATGTGGGATGCAAACCCACATTACTACATATTTCCCTACTCACGAAGCTATTTCAGGAGCCCGGTGGCACGTCCTCCGGGTCCGGCACCGGTGATCTCTGACATTGGGAATGTAGCCGGGGTTGCAGTCTACCCTCTGGATGCCGGAAGTAGGACCTATGACACCGGTTTCACGGTCCACGAGGTCGCCGGATGTGCTTGGCGGTGTACCGTATATACCTCCAACAGTGCCAAACCTTACTTCTCTCAAATTGATTTAGTTCTTCTTGCATGGCATTGATCTAATCAGCATCACACAAGGCTTCTTTCACATTTTTAGATTCTATGAGAGATACAAAACTAAAATGTGTGATCTTATTTATGGTAAAACGGTGTATTGCCGAAAATCTTTTTAACAACACATGGTTACTTACCACCTGCTTTACCTTATTACGAGTCTTCCTCGCCTCAAAGACATCAACAATGATGTCAGATGAAGAGTGATCCTTCTGAACTTGGCGTTTCCCAGTCCTGTGTGGAGTCTGGACAGCAAGAGTCTCATCGCTCCTTCCTTCTGTCGGATCCTCTTCTTCTTCTGAGGACCCATCCTTGAGGCTAGCAGTATCTCCTTCTGGCCTGTCTAGTTCAGTGCTGGGAGGTGGATCCTGTTCAGCTACACGACCAGTTTGGTGAGTACAACTAAGGCTACACGTTCAGTGCTGGGAGGCCATCATCTATGGCTACATTTACAGTTTCCATAACCTTGCATGAAACCTTGTTATAGACCCTGTAAGCCCTGTTTTTGAGAGAGTAACCGAAGAATACACCCTTGTCACAATGAGCATTAAGAGCAGAATGTGGAGAACGAGGAAGCTTACCGATCTTGCACTCTCCACACATACCTGAAGCTTTGCCTGAAAGCTTTGGAATACCTCGAGTGGCAGCTTTGGATGAAAGTTTGACAATGTCTTGATGGTTGAGATGACATAGGCGCTTGTGCCAGAGGTCAAGAGACTCTTCTGTTATCCCAGCGCGAAAACAGAGTTGAGGTTTGAACACTTGTTGAGCCATGACAAAATAGCACTTGTCTTTTGTTCGATCTCCTCTCATGATGCTCTTGTCTTTGCCGTCAAGAACCAAGCACTTGATTTTGTCAAATACAACAGAATCATGCTCATCAACGATCTGGCTGACACTTAGCAAGCAGACTTTCAATCCTTCGACCAGAAGGACATTGTCAGCTCAGGGATACCTAGAGCCCTTACTGTCCCTTTACCAATGATCTGGGAATTTGCACCATCCCCATAAGTGACACAGCCAACTGGGTAGTCTTCATCTCAAGACACAAACCACTTCGGGTCCCCAGTCATGTGAGCCGAGCACCTACTGTCTGCATACCAAGAATCAGATCTCCTGGTAGATAGGGCAGTTAGTGCAACATTGCAAAAGGCTCTTGTTCGAAGCAAGAGTTTGGGGTTCAGAACAACCCGACTAAAGAAATAGACTCGAATCTCATCATCTGAGTCCTGCTTGCTGTCATCAACAAGTTCTTTATATGATTCAGATCTAGGTTGGTGAGTTTTAGGATTTTTCTTCTTTAACCAAATCTACTTATTGGATCTCTCCCTAGGCTTTGGGTTGGAAAAGCACTGAGCTATCCTAGCGAGTTCTTTCAGAGAGTTTTCAAGGGAAACCCTAAACGAACTGAGAGACTCATCTTCCTTTTACTTCCTAGGTTTAGAGACTTTCTAGTTCAACTTGTAACAATATGGTCGGATGTGACCCATAATGCCACAGTGATGACACTTGGGGATAAACCTATTCTTGGTTTTGGCAAGCTTTGGGTTTTCTACTTCAACAGGTTCTTTACTTTTCACAAACACAGTTTTCCCATTGGAATTTGAGCACTCACCATTCTCAAAACCAAGGCCACCCTTGTCCTTGCCAGGTTTCCCCAGCCCAACCATCTCGTTTAACTTTTCAGAACCGATTGAGAACTTTTTGAACTGCTTCTTGCACTCAACCAGCTCCTTCTCCAATCCAGTTTTCTCTGAAGACAGAGAGGTGATTAAACTGGACTTGGTGCTCAGACTCTCTTCGAGAGTACTGATCTTCTTTTCTACAGCTGATTTTTCGGCTTTCCACTTTGTTTTTCGAGATAGCAGCTTCTCCTGCAATTCCTTGTTAATGTTTTCAAATTTGATCAGTTCATTTGTCAAAGTCTCAATTTTGTCAAGCATGGACTTTGATGCAGAGTGCAGCTAAGAGTACTTGTCATGAAAACTCTCATCAGGTTCATCCTCATCAGAGGGTTCACCATACGCAACAGATGCAATGAATGCAACCGTCTCCTTTTCCTCCTCATGATCCGAGGATTGGTTGGAGTCACTATCAGACCAAGTGGCTTTGTAAGCTCTCATGTTTACTCTATTTGCACATTCTGCAGCTTTATGACCAACACCACCACACTTGAAACACTTGTCCCCTTTAGGAGGAAGCTTTGGCTTAGAAGAGGTCTTAGGATTCCTAGACGTACTCCCTGTCTGGGATACCTAGAGGAAGATGAGGACCCTTTCGAAAAATTCTTTTGAGGCCCTAGGGTTTTCCTATTTTTCAGAAATTTTTCAAACTGTTTGGTGAGGAATGCAAACTCCTCAATACTACAATCATTTGACACAGATTCTTTCACTTCCTCCTCTTTTACCGAACTTAAGGCTAAACACTTCTCCTTCTTCGGCTTTCTCCTAATGGCCTCATAATTTTTTAGGTTTCCTACCAATTCTTCTAGGGAATAAGTGTTTAGATCCCTAGCTTCATAATTGGCATTCTGTTTTGACTCAAAACTCGGAGGTAGGGCCCTAAGAAAGTTCTTGACCATGCGTTGTGGATCTATGGGACCATCTAAACTATGACACTGGTTAGTGATGGTGAGCATACGTCCATGAAATTCGTCAATGGTCTCATTCTCACTCATTTTCAACTCCTCAAACTCATGATGAAGAGTTTGGAGCCTTTGCTCCTTCACCTTGGTGTTTCCCTCATGAGCAGTGGCTAGGGCAAACCATGCATCTCTCGCGGAGGGGCAGTTTATGATTCTGCGACGAACATCCTCTGAAACAGCAAGGTAAAGGTTGTTCAAGGTTTTGATGTTCATCCTTGAAAGAGCCTTCTCATCTTAGCTCCAATTCCCTAGTGGTTTAGGGAGAGGGATAGCAGACCCTTCTGCTGGCAGAGTAGGGTGTCTCCACCCGTCTTCTATCATTGCCCATTGTTTCCCATCGTCTTAGGAAATAAGAAAGGCAACCATCATAACCTTCCATTCAGAATATCATTTCTCATTGAAGTAGGGAGGAGAATTCAGGGAGGATGAGACTATGTGGTCTATTTCCCCTATAAAACGATCTCACCAGTAAGGGTAGTGGCTGCTCTGGTACCACTTGAAGGTCCTAGAGGGGGGGGTGAATAGGACACTTTGCAACTTTTTCGTTTAAAAGATGTTATCGAGGATAGCAACAAATTGTACTATCCTGAATCACAACTGAACGAGTATGTAAAGGAAAGTTGCAACGAAAGTAAATAACACACAGATGTTTTTATACGCAGAAACCCTGCAACCAGGGAGAAAAACCGCGTGCCCTTAACTTCTGAAAGACAAAACTTTCCACTATACAATTCGTACACTTATACAATATCTTAGAATCTGGGAGCAGCTAACCTAGTTGTTATCCGGTTCTACACTCTCTTAGTCTCTTGAATATTCTCTCTATCTTGTTCCCTAAGTGCTCACATATGAATGTTATTTTTTACAAGAGCTCCACCTCTAGAACTTAGCTACGACTAACTAATTCTCTTGTGGACTCTTCTCGGGTTGTTGCATCACCAATCACAATCGCATGGCATGCAAATACAATATGGGTTTTGAAAATGTTTTTCAAATCAAGCTCTCAGATTTATAATCACTAGGAAGACTTAGAGCAAGAAGGCTGTGTAGGATAAGAATCTCAAACACAGCAAATAGTGAAAAACATGCAAAGATGATTTTCACACATACAAAAACAACTACCACAACAACCACCAAACAAGAGGCACCTTGCTTGGTATTTATAGACCAAGGAGTGCTTCATAAGAGAGCAACACATTTGCCTATGTATTCAGAAAGTTTTGGACTCTTGTCGTTAGCTTAGATGCTAAATAGAAAGGTAAACACAAAGCCAAACATAAAAGACAAAGCAAACTTTCTCAAAATTGCTTATTTTTCAATGGGAGGCAACAAGATTTTGCAAAGTTTTTCAAAAAGCATGTTAGCACATTTGTTTACGCAAAACAACTATTCCCTAATCACAAACAGCCTACTATCATGAGCATAGATAAATGTATCACAAACCTAGCTAAAACAAACAAGAACTTGAAACATCAAGCTCACGGGTTGAAAAGAAAAACTCTTCACCCTATGATAGTTTGGGCGCCAAGTATGGCTAGCTGTTTTGGATTTTGAAAAACAAAATGACTAGAAAGATCTAACCTATATAGATAAGATAAATGCACAGCTTTCAAGATCATTTTGAAATAAGCCAAGAACTGCAGGAAAACTCAGGATAGACAGCACTACTGTTATCCTCAGTGAAAAACACATGATATGCATATGCATGAGTTTACCTGAGTTGCCATAAAATTGTGTTGGGCTTTCTTCTTGACTTGGCCTCTTACCTTCACTTAATTGGGCTTGATAACACAAACGGGTTGTATTTTGTTCCATAGAGGATTGCTAACAATCTTTATGGTCTACTGATGAGGTAATGGGATATGCAGTGTGTGCTGTTTTTGCAGTACATGAACACCAGACTTGGTTAAAGAGTGATATTTGTTGTCAACTGGAAGTCGATGGAGAAATGTTGTTTCCAGCACCTGTTTATCTCGGTATGCCTCGTCACATGGATGAAGCCATGTCAGATCACCTCTGGTTATTCTTTACTCCTCGTTGCCGAAAACACAATGTGTTACTGAGTGGCAAGATATCAACAATCAGCTTGAGCTTTCATTTTTGATTGATGGCCCAGGCTTGGAAGTCAAGAAGTGTGGGATATTTATGATATACAAGTCTCGCGGAAAGAAAGTAGGTTTGTCGCGTCTTTGAGAATTGGTGCAGATTAGCATTTCTGTACCCTCGATAGTTTTGGAGGACAGTCTTTGCGCGAAATATCTACAGTGAAGATGTTACTTGTTGAACTGATGCGGAGCAGATGCGCCTCCATCATGAAAATATTGAGGTAACACCGAAATGACTTGTGACGGACATTTCCTTGATTTTCAGGGGACATCATGGGTGATAGCAAATAGATTGATAAGGAGATCAGTGTGATATTTTCCAGATTTTTTAAGCACTATATATCATAAGATAAAATATAGAAGTTTCCCAAGTCCCAAATGTGGACAAAAAAACTCATTTTATTAGTTGAAGAAAGTTCTGTTCATTGTCAATGGTTATCCTATGTGCATATTTGGATTGACAAGTACGTATTATCAGCTCGACGAAATGTCAAGTAATCAGCTGTTTCATTAGATAGAATTTTGAAGTTTCCCAAGTCCCAGTTAAGGTGTTTGATGAAAAAATAACTCCGCATCGAGGATTCTGTTCAGGAGTTTGGATTCCACATTGAGCCATTTCCAAAGCTTCATTTCTGAAGGAGCATTGGGTAAAAATTACTGTCAAAGCAGATAGCTCCAACAGATTGAAGGAGTTATGGCCAGTTGAGGAGTTCTTTTTTGAGGAGCAGAGATGATGCACTAGAAATATGACTAATATCCATTTGAGAAGCCTGGTACCAATAAGAATGTCGATCTACTACGTAGTTTCTTTTTGATTGATGAACGATAGAATTTGGCCTTTGGTTATTTGATAACAAGGTGACATCATTATGTGTATG
Source organism: Potentilla sterilis (assembly GCA_963682095.1). NCBI lineage: Eukaryota > Viridiplantae > Streptophyta > Magnoliopsida > Rosales > Rosaceae > Potentilla > Potentilla sterilis. The sequence continues at coordinate 36,515,207 of OY821757.1, read as the reverse complement.
CTGCTGCATATGTATAGCAAGTGAATGAATCATCTTCAATTTCATTACACACATAATACCTCCTCCACTTCATTAGATACAGTTGACACTATAGTAGTATTTGATCATTTTCATGATTCTGTACTGTGCAACTATAAGGAAAAGGAAATCACATGTAACTGTAGACAGACGATGAAGCATTAGAACACTGGACAGCCGTCGACCACGATGCCCTTGGCGGTTGGACAACCAGCCAAGTCACAGTGTTCACCGTTTGTTCCCCACCAAGTCAAACTTGTATTCTCCACCCCTACCGAAAGGTAAATCAAAACTGCCATGAAAGCCACCCCAGCATCCAATGCTGCTGAAAGAACGTAATTGTACCTCTGCCACCACGCCTTCCTGTAACGGAAGATGAAAAAGTTGAAGATGGTTCCGACTACGATCCAGGAATTGTAGTTCAGTGCTGTTGCTGGTGGCATATAAGCTGTTGCTCCTAGGAGGACTGGGAGATTGATGAGACGAATCCAAGTTTGCTTTGGGAATGCCTTGTGTAGTAGCCAAACAATAACTGGTCCTATTAAACCTCCAAGAAAGAACCAGTTCATGGCACTATAGTTTCCAAGGCTTCCAAATATACGTCTCGGTCCTGCCAAACCCCATATAACAGATGCATCAAAGAAGACTCGGTCACCTGGGCACGTCCAAGGACTATCGGAATTAGGATCATCCACGCATATGTTCTTGATAGAGTCCAGCAACCACTCTGCTACCCCAATATTTACGGTTCCAGCAAGAATTGTTCCTATGAACTAGACGTCACAAAATGCATCAGATCATAAACATGAATGAGAATGAGTAGTAAAGTTTGTTATACAAAAAAAATAATAAAAAAAAAATTGTTAATATGCAGATTAAATATATACACCTGAACTAAGAACATTGATCTTGGAGGGATCTTCATGTAATGTCCAAGCTTGAAATCACTCAGGAAGGAGACTGCTTGAGCCATGCTCATGTAGCCGTAAGTTTTGAAGCATACATTGGCTATTGGATGTCCAGGTAATATGATTCCCATAATGTACTCTGTTATAATGTTTAGTCCTGGTGTCTGTACATTGATTTAGCAAGTGAGAGATCTGAGATAGCAAAAGCCACTTGACAACTAGTAAGGATAATTAGTTGAAATATTTAACACTGAAGAGGATCCATGTATCTCACCTGGTTTGTTGTTGCTGTTATGATGCTGATAGGAAGGGTGAATGTAAATGCTATGGCACTAGCAAATAGGAGTCCCCACCATGGCATCTGAACTTGATCATTCAAGAAGATACAAAGTGCAAGGGAAACTGCAAGTGTAACACCGAGCAACAAGTAAAACCACCAGGAAGGTATGTCCTTGTATTTTCTCATCAATCTCGTATGAACATCATCCTTTCCTTGGTAAGAAGCACGATAACGATCCATGATCTCTCTGCCATTGAGCATGTTGTGTCAGTATTTTCTTTTTAGAACACTAAGAAGCATGTAAGTTAGTATAGTCTATTCTGAGAACCATTTATATTACCTTCCATAGAATAACCCTACATGTGTAAGGGTGGAAGCGATTGTGGCAAAACCAAAGCCATAAGTGAGAGCAAAAAACGTGCTTAAGTGAATCCGTCCCTGCTCATTATACTTTGCTATATCCAACTGAAACTTGTCATTGACAATAGCTGGTATGTCGTAGCGTTGACCTGTTGCAGTAAACAAGTGCGAGGAAAAGATGGGAAACTTCTGTGCATCATACGAATCTAGTCCCCAGTATGCTATAGGGATTACAATGTAGACTATCAATGCATAGCCTGCGAAAACATTAGCAATGGCGAAGAAAGGGCAGATGAGGGGACTGAACAAGAAGGATGCCACTGCGGACCAGTCGAGTGTAATGGCTCCAACTCCAAGCCCTCTCATGCCTGAGCCAATTTGCTGGGCGGTAACTGACTTGGAGAATATCCAACAAACCCATGATATGCTTGTGAGGGTGGTGAAGAGATACCCTGGGAAAGCATACCATGTAAAACTGCAAACTAGAGCAATTAGGAAGAACTTTGCCCTTGAAATCCGTTGGTCACCTTTCTCCTCTTTCTCGTGCAAAGTCCTGTAAGCAAGGTTTAAGAAACATAATAAGTTTGCTATCAAATGATAAATCGCAAGAATAAACACTGATGTAACGTTCAAGGCTGGGCTTTAATGACTTTGAAACTTAAGTGTCTTAAGTTATCTAAACGTCGTGTTTCCAAATGGAGGGTAGAAATAAAGGAAACAAATAGTTCTGGAAACGCTTACGGTCTTATGGATGAAGGGGTAATAGAATTTCAGGCTTTTACTACCACCATAAGCTAAATGAATTATTGAACATGGTTTCCTTGACTGAATAGAGAGTCAAAGTTTCACGTCAAATTTTTTGTAAATTTGACACGTAGTTAAGATTTTTTTTTTTTATACGTGTTATCAATCCCTAGTCACTACCTAGTTATGACGGATGTAACTTTCTAGCAGCTAGACTTTTTGTCACATGCAGAAGATTTCTCATATACTTGGCAATTGGACAACTCTAACTAGGGGTCATCATTAAACCCACGGATCAAGTGGGCCGATGGAGGCCCGCAAGCCCGATGGACTTCAAGCCCGGCCCGGCCCGTCTAAAAGCCCGCTTAAGTCCGGGCCCGGTGGGTAGAGGGCCGGGCTTAGTTTAGGGGTTAGAAACTCGGCCCGGCCCGTAAGCCCGGCCCGTTAAGAGCCCGTTAAGCCCGCTCCATCAAAAACCCGTAAAAGCCCGGCCCGTAAAGCCTGTTAAAATCCATACCTCAATAATTAAAGAATAAGTTACCCCCATATAGAGTTATTTTATATTTTTGACACATTAATATATTAATTAGATCTTCATTTTCACACTTTAATGGATATTCACACTTCACTAGCACAATATGGATCATCTTTTTTATTAAACTCATCTATTTTATCATTTAAGTTCGTTATAAATAATTATTATATTAATATTTTTAAGAATTTTAAATTATAGTCTAAAAATCACGAAGTAAACATATCATCGATCGAGGCTTTAATTTTGTCGGATTTAAGTGATTTTTTTACCATCACCGTATTTCATCATAACGATCAAATTCTATTTCATAAAATTTTTCAAAATTTGACTTCTTTTATATAGTTGTTTTGAAAAGTTGTACACTTGAGTATAATCTACTAATCAAGTTATACCGCATTAGTAAGCATGTTGTCATTATAATGGTTAAATTCACAAAATGAAAATTTTAACCGTCTGATGTGATCGTTATAGTTAAATATGAGTAGAGGAGAAAAATCAACTCGTTTCGTGAACGTTCGATGCTCGATCGAAACGGTCAACCATATTTTCATAAAACTTATCACCCGAAAACGCTATTAGGTACCTTTAGATGATTTTGTTTCGTCGACTCTTCCAAACATTAAACTCTTAAATAAATTAGACGTAATCAGCCATGTAAAAATTTGGGAACGTTTACCTCCCGATACTATGACTGCCCATAGAGAGATATAAGTTTAAATAATGTTGACCGCACCGATCGGGGTTCTAACTTTGTCGGATTTAAGTAATTTTTTTACCATCACCGTATTTCATCATAACGATCAAATTCTATTTCATAAAATTTTTCAAAATTTGACTTCTTTTATATAGTTGTTTCGAAAAGTTGTACACTTGAGTATAATCTACTAGTCAAGTTATACCGCATTAGTAAGCATGTTGTCATTATAATGGCTAAATTCACAAAATGAAAATTTTGACCGTCTGATGTGATCGTTATAGTTAAATATGAGTAGAGGAGAAAAATCAACTCGTTTCGTGAACGTTTGATGCTCGATCGAAACGGTCAACCATATTTTCATAAAACTTATCACACGAAAACGCTATTAGGTACCTTTAGATGATTTTGTTTCGTTGACTCTTCCAAACATTAAACTCTTAAATAAATGAGACGTAATCAGCCATGTAAAAATTTGGGAACGTTTACCTCCCGATAGGGCTCCCCATAGAGAGATATAAGTTTAAATAAGGTTGACCGCACTGATCGGGGTTCTAATTTTGTCGGATTTAAGTGATTTTTTTACCATCACTGTATTTCATCATATTTGTTATGATTGTATTTGTTATGATTGTATTTTAATATGACAATATATATATATATAGGCGTGGGGATGAGCCTCCCGGTTATGAACCGGGTTCCAAACCCCTTTTTGAAAAATAATATCGGATATTTATTTATTTTAATCAAAGCCCGGCCCGGCCTCAAACCGCCGTGGGCCATTCGGCCCGGCCCGCAAAAGCCCGTTAAGCCCGCCGTATATTGAAGGGCTTGGATCCTAGAAATTTTTAAAAAGCCCGGCCCGGCCCGGCCCGGCCCGCTATTTTTAAATTATATTGTAAAGCCCGGCCTGGCCCGCTCCAAGCCCGTTATGAATGGGCCTGGTTGGGCCCGGCCCGGCCCGTTGACGACCCCTAACTCTAACATCACATATGCGTTAGTGTGGGTTGAGGTGTCATGTCATATAGGCCCATGATCATTGACTCTTTTGCATGATTTGGACATTACAAGACCGCCTTGTTTACACAAGCAAGTTGAGTGAGAATGAAGAGAAAAAGATCGACTGGCACGCATTAAAAAGGGTGGAAACCAACTAAGTTTGATAGTTGACATGATCGTATTTGAAAGTTTAAGGTCAATTATGTGTGCTGCTGGCCCATTTAAGATGCTAATTGATTCATCTCAATTAAATATAAACATAGACACAGTTTGATTTCTAGTCTATGGGTGATATGTAAGATTGGAGCACGAGCCAGCATTGGAGAGATTAAATTGCATGATAAGAGGGACCTGCATGTTCTTAATTGACCAGCTGACCACTATAGATCTCTATATAATTTTGAGATCTATATAATTTTGAAAAAGACATCATGGTGGATCCTTAATTTAAACAAGGATAGATAAATCAGTTTTTCAATAATCTACAAAGTGACCTAACTCGACAAAACAAGTGAAAATTTCATAAATCATGCGAATAATAATGAATAATATAACCGGAAGGTAATCAAAGACATACCGGAAAAGTGAGACCTGAACCAGTGTACTCGGCCACCACATATGTGCCGGCTCCACAACATACTTTCTTAAGAGACCAGCCCAACCATATCCCAGCACCTACATAACCATGCGTTTTTCTTCAAAATTAGTTATAAATAAAAGAACACTAGGAACGATTATACAATCATGATTGAGCACCTTCAAAGTTAATTATGAAACGTGAGTGTACAACTCAAGTTGTATATCGGATTCAAAACCCAAACTCATACACAGTGAAAAACGCACCGAGATGCAAGTGAAACGACAGTCAAATATACAATCTCAACTATTCGTTTAATTACTAATTATCCATATAATTCTAATATTCAATGGTGTGTGAAGAATGAAATTATAAAATATTATAATTAAAACAAATTAGAGAGAAAAAAAAAACATGACTAACAACGATAAAAATCGCAATAAAAAATGTTTGGCATCCTCAAGCCACACTGCTACAGTATTCGAAGCTCAAGGAACTGAACAATCACACTTAAGATTGTTTTAGTTAATTAACTAAGCAAACAATAAACAGCTTTTACTTTGGTCAGAAACAAAAGGCAAACCAAATATCGATGAATCCATTTTTAAAGGGAAAGATATATAAACTATCCAGCCAGCCAGCTAATAAAGTCAGGCCACCATCCGGCCAACTAGTTTTTATATTTGTCACGTTCGGCACCTCCGATCAAAATTATGAATCCCACTTTTCGTTGTATGGACCAAATAACATTAGCAAAGACCAAATTGAAATATCTAAACGGCTAGCTGTTCATGTAGTTACCTGAGTGGTTATAATTAACAGCCAACTAGCGAGGAAAGTGATCTTCCGGAAGTAAAACTTCTTGATGATGTTGACAATCCCGACCGCGTAAGCCGAGCCGGAACCGAAAGCACTTCCGGCGTTAGCGAAAATGGTGATGAGCACGTGCTCTTTGATGTTGAACGGACCCGGGTTCAGGGAAACCTCGGAGCCGAGTCCGGGGATCCGGAACTTGGTGGTGGGGAGGATTCTGGCCATGAAGTGGCCTATGGGGAGCGTTGCGACTTGGACAGTGATTTGAGTGATGATGAGGGGCTCGGTTCTGTAGGAGAAGAACTGGTTGAGAAATGAGAGGAGGGCGCAGGAGAGGAGACCTAGGAACCACATTCGGAAGGTCCATACGGGCAGCGTCGGGTCGTCGTCGTTGGTCACAGTTAGCCGGACTTGCTCGACGGGGGAGACGTCGTCTTCGTCTTCGATTTTGGGTTTGGGAGCTTCTAGTTCCACAACAGTTCCCATTTTGGGTGAGAGAGATGTGCAAAGAAAGAGCTGAGGTTGGTGTTTAGGGAAGGAAAGGTTAGGGTTTTTATATGCATGGGGACATGGGGATGAGATGTTGACTTTGGTTGGAGAATTACAGAAAGGGGCTTGAGTTGGTAGTGGGGTTAAGGCAATGAAACGTATCTATTGAGGGTGTTTAGATAATTTAGTTTTTCGTTTTCTACTTCCGTAATCATGCGACCTGCGAAGGAGAAAATAGTCGATTATGGACGAAAGGGATATCGTTAGTACCAGAGCCGGCTGCAGGGTTCTATTCGTCTGTCTTATATAAGAGTTTACGATTTATTCAAGGGGAAATTAAGACTGCATTGTTCTTGTGGACAGGATTACCATGCACCGGTTAGTAGACTACATATTATTTCTTCTCATTCTTTTTCCTTTGTGTTTGGAATTAAAGTTCAAGAATTTTGATTTTATGTAATATTAATTGTACATGATAAATACTCTTTTATATAAATATATATATATATATATATATATATATATATATAATTAACTACGTCTTCAAAGACTTTTTAAGTTCATGATAAATACTCATTCTTAAACTTTAAAGTCACTTAGGGCATCTCAAACCATGAAGTCCTATAATGGGGTCATATACTTATTATAGGACTTCACTTGGACATTATTCATTATAGGACTTTAACCATCTCCAATGGTAAGGTCCTATAATGGGGTCTTATATTTATATATTTGATTTTTCTTTATTTTATGTTATAATTAATAATAATTTATATTTATACGTACACTATTATTGTACATGATAAATCAATATAATATTCATTTGAAGAAGAAAAAAAAAATGAATTTTGGACCCGTATGCATTATCCACAATCGGACACGTGTACGATCGACATGTGTCGGTGGATAGGATTTGAAATTAAATTTTACATAGATATTATCACAAATCGGACAAGATTTTGGTAGACACGTGTCGATGTTTAATTCGTTGTCGAGATTTCGTTATCTGCCACGTGTCAATTTCTATCTTCCGAGATCATGTTCATCTTCTATAAAAACGGAGTCGTTCACTCCATCATATCTCACCAATTCACAAACACTCCTCCTCCCACAAACAAATTGTGGTTTCTAAGTTATTGTTTCATACTTTGAGTTTTGTTTTCCGCCATGAATAGGTTGTGAAAATTACTGAAGAAGGAGGAAGCAGAAGATGTTCCGAGACGGCAACAACAAGCCCTCTTGATGTCTGCGGCAGCCCACGAAGTGGAGATGATGGAAGAAGATGAAGCCTCACAATGGGGCGATTCTTCGGAAGGGCGGGAGTACATACAAAGAAATCGGGAAATGATGGATCAGCGCTTGAAAGCTCTATATTTCACTGAACCATGTAGGTTTAAAGACGACAGCTTTCGAAGGCGCTTCCGTATGCTACCTCATCTCTTTGACAATATGATGCATAGCGTGGCCAACCACGACCCGTACTTTGTACAGACTATGGATGCCACCGGTAGACTCAGCATTTTCACCGAACAGAAGCTAACATGCGCTATGAGGATGCTCGCGTACGGTCTACCAGCTGACTTGACCGATGAGTTCCTTGATATTGCTGAATCCACTACTCTTGAAGTGTTGGATCATTTTACAAGAGCTATATGAGCTGTGTACCGTAAAGAATATCTTTGCAAACCAACTGCGGCAGATCTAAGAAGATTGACAGACAAAGCTGCAGACCGCGGATTTCCGGGCATGTTGGGTAGTCTTGACTGTATGCATTGGCAGTGGAAAAACTGTCCAACTGTCCATGCCGGGTAATTTCAAGGTCACAAGGGAAAACCTATAATTATCCTAGAGGCGGTGGCTTCGTATGATACTTGGATTTGGCATGCATTTTTCGGACTTCCAGGTCCTCTCAACGATCTCAATGTCCTGGGAAGGTTGTCATTGTTCGATGAGATATGCAGAGGTGAAGCTCCTCAGGTGGAGTTCAAAGTGGGCAACAGTACGTACCATCAAGGTTATTATCTGGTGGACGGCATCTACCCTAATTGGGCAACTCTTGTCAAAGCCATCAAAAACCCTACCACTCCAGCAACAAGACACTTTACAAGGATGCAAGAGGCGTTCAGGAAAGACGTGGAGAGAGCATTTGGTATTTTCCAAGCGCGTTTTGCAATTGTGAGGGGTCCAACACGTTTATGGAGTAGGGAGAGCCTACAATACATCATGATGACGTGTATTATTTTGCACAACATGATAGTAGAAGATGAGCGTGACGAAGATGAGCAATATGAATTTGACTTAGATGACATCCCGACTCGTCCAAGAAGAGCTGCTATATATGATAAAAAGAGTTATGATCATGAGGTGGAGCGTGATCCATAACAAAGGCATGCATTTGTACGTGCCCGTTACAATAAGATTCGATGTCCAGTGATATCTGCTTCACTAAGATCGGATTTAGTGGAACACGGTTGGACTTTGAAACAGTGGCGAGAGCGCAACAATGGCTAAATTGTGTGTTCCCGGCAGCCCACCAAGTTTCTTCGTTTGTTTGTTTTTGCTTTCCTTTAAGTTGGGCGGTCTTTCTTTTGGTTTGTTGTTGGTTTCTTGTTTGTTGTTGGTTTGTTGTTGGTTTGTTATTTACTTTGGTTGTAGTGAGCATTGCCATCCCCTCTTTAATTTAATTTGCTCGTTTATTTAATCATGTGTCAATAATTGCATACATTATGAGTTAAAGTACAGTACATTATAAAGTAGAGTACATCATTAATTTAAAACATAATTAATTAAACTAGAATACATAAAGCTCTTAATTTAAAACATAATTAATTTAAAACTAGATTTCGTACCCCTTACGCTTCATCATTATTAGGATACCACTCCGTTTGATCGAGCCTACAATATGGGGAAGAACTTGATCCGCCATGAGGAGGTGTAGACGCTTGAGGAGTACGAAATGACTGCTTAGAGGAATTTTGTGACTCCACTTCCTCTCGCTCAAGTATCATTTTTTGCTTTCTCTCCCAATACCCTCATTGTGCGAGCATCTTCCTCCCTTTGTTGAGCCGTCATAGCCTCTTGGTAAAGGTGTTCCCTTCGTGCATAATCTCTATCATTTTGATCGGCAAGCCTTTTCATTTGATCATGAATACTCATTGAAAGCTCTTGATTACTTTTCTTCTTTGCCGCCTTGGCCACTTTTTGTCCCATTGGACGATCTTGCCTAGCTCTAGATGGCACGCTTGGAGTTGCTCTATTTTCGGGCGAATTGTTATCATCCAAGTTGATAGGCCTCTCATAATTTGTGCTATCCCCTTCCATTGATGGCGGATTTGAAAATTTTGGTGTTTCCTTCAAGATATCCCAACAATGCAAAAATGTAAAATGCTCTCCATGGGAATCATCGAAGTAATTTGACTTGGCATTCCTTATCTACAAACAATTGTAATAAACATAGTAGTGGTTATTTATTTTAACTATATATTAATCAACTTGGAATAATTACTTAATACTATATTTTAACTATGACGAATAAAAATACTTACATCATCAATATCATTTTCGCCACTCTTATGATTCGCGATGGCTTGGTTTATTGCTTGACGTCATCTCATGTATGCAGGATTGATCTTCTTCCATCGAGATTCAACGCTTGAAGGGGTTCGCTTCGGTGCATTGGGTGGTTTGATACCTTCAAAATACTCATATATACGATCCCACAAGGTTCCGCTCGATTGCTTAGTACCAATGACGGCGTCTTCACCAATACTCACCACGGCGATGCACAAAGCCTTATCTTCCTCTTCACTAAAATTTTCCGCTCGTGGTGCCCGTGGTTTTTGTGCCTCTCTTTGGACCCATGATGCAAAAAAGAAAAATAAAATTTTGCTAAATGAATAAAAATGATGGAGAGGAAAGAATGCTTGAAAGGATGTAAGAAATGGTGTGGAATGAATGAAATTTTGGGTTGGTATTTATAGAAGAAATGTAGATGTACTGTTCCAATGGGCAGAAAATTTTAAATAAAATTTTAATTATTTTTTTCGTCACTTTTATTACCGTTTTATATAAAATTAAAGTTAGATTAAATTATAACCGTCGATTAATTTAACATCTATATCTTGAACCGTCAGATCAAAAATTGATTTAAGGAAATTAAAAAATAAAATATCTTCAGAGATGAATTGAGGTCGTTGGATTGATTCTAGTTTAAATAGAGACCGTTGGATTTTTAGCCATTGGAGAGTCTAAAAGGGCAACAGACTGAGACGACCCACGTGATGCGGGACCCGCAGCCAAAAGATGTCGGCTGCACTTGCCCTCTGCAAGGCGCGTCGCGCGTGAGCTCGGCGACCGTTTTTTTGTCGTCTAGCGCGGCTCGTCTTCACGCGCCGGATCTCCCGCGTCTCAGCTTCCCGATTTCTCTCTCCTCTGCTCTCCATTGTTCTGTGCTGTCAGCCCAATTAATTATAGAACTCGTCTCAAACGAAGTCTCATTTTAAGACTGAAATTGAGACTGAGGTCTAAATTTTTAGGTATAGGTCCTCAAAAATGAACGGTTGGAGAGCCTAAAATTATAAGACCCCTAGATTATAGGGTTTAGTACCCTTGGTTGGAGATGCCCTTACCCAGACTAGCTCACAATAATGATCCAATGTCATCACCGAAGCCAACTGGAATAAATGTATTATAGGACAAAATTAAAGCTCGAGTCATTGTGTCATTGTATGCTAGCCTGTTTATCCCAATCCCTGTCTGATTTCTCAAGTCATTGTGTCACTATAAGTCACTGTCATGCAACACCAATTTCAACCATTCTAATATATGACCATTGATGGTCTCTTCATTTCTTGTACTATCCGATGGTACTAGTAACAAACAGGCCACACTTGCTTTGCATCCCTAGCTATACAGCCTGTGTTTGCTACTTGTATTGTATTGATGTGTACTTAGTTCCTTTTATGTAAATATTTTAATATTTTCAATTAGAATAAAATATTTTTAAGGCCTTGACAATGTAGTCCTCAACTTTTCCATTTCAAAATATTACTCCTCCGTTTTTTTAAGGAAAAAAAAATTATATCACTCCAATTATCCAATCTTATAGCAGCAAACATCTCCTTATAATTGGTCGGTAACTGCGTGACGTGAGAAGTTGAGCATCGTGTTGTAAATTTTTCCTCGAATGCCCCTAGCATAATAATAATTTTGGGAGTTTAACGGTAGAATTCGGATGATTAGATCATGAAGCTCCATATATTATGAGTATTCAAGTCATTTTACAATATGATGTAGATCCATACGACGCATCAGTTTGCCACGTCACTAAATTAACGACCAATTTAGAAAGAGACGTTAGCAACGAATTACATTGTGTGAGATTGGATAGTCCAGGGAATGATTTGTGTTGAAATTGGAAAAGTGATGGCGTACGATTAAACTGTCGGAGACTCAAAGTATATGAATTCCAAATAATTTGTCGTTTTAATAATAAATAGGTTCAAATTAGATTAACTTAAAAGTTAGCTATTTACAAGCAAAAATAAAATTAAAACTAATGGGTTTGACATATAAATAATTTAAATTATAAACTTCAGCGCATAGTGTGAATTGATTGACATCGAAATTGATTGTCATAATATTGTTCCATGTTTAAAAATCCTTGATGACAAACTTCAAGTGTGTATATTAAATAATTAGAAGGCTACATCACAGCTCTATCTACATAACAAAACAATTAAATATTAATCAATTCTTAGTATTCAATAGATGATTGAAGAAAGATGACACACTTGTGGGGAAATAGATTGTAAGGCCATCTCCATCCCAAAGATACTACAATTACCTATAGATGCCGAAAAGAAGAGCACATAGATTCCATGAAGAATCTCCCTCCAGATTCTTATACGGTCACTCTCTACATTATTATGTGGACAGTAGTAGTTGCCTTTATCAACCCATGCCAAACACCTAAAGTAGGGTTGGGTGCGGATTGGGCCGAGCTCAAAATTCCCAAAGCCCGACCCCTTCGGTCAGAGCCGACTTGGGCTTTTTCCAAGTTGAGGACCGACGGCTCGGCCAATCGGGCTTTTTCGGGCCCTAAAAAAACCTGTTATACAAGTGTTACAATACAACTTCCAGCAAGTTTTGTTTCTAAATTCTGGTACTTATTGTATTCCCTAACATCAATTCTCCAAGTTTCATGCATTTTTAACATTCTTACACGTAATACAAGTTACAAACACTTCAACAACACATAATACAAATCATCCGTCGGAGCTACTACTCTTGAGTTTGAATTGGAAGATGCATTTCCACTGCCAAAATTTGAGCTTGAGTTCTCTGAAGCCATGAAAATCTGCAAGCAATTGAAGCAAATATATAGTTACACAAACAACATTTTTCATCAGCAGATTCAGCACTCAAAGTCTCAAATATATAGGTCTACTTGTATCAGACTATCAGGTCATTCAGGTGAGTGTCTAGTAGCTATGATTAGCAACATGAAAGTAAATGGAAACACTAATCACTTGGTAAAGTAAAACTGATAATGAAACGGGAACACAAATATATCCCAACAATTATATCCAAGAAATGTTTTATGTTTTAACAAATTAGCTATGGAAGAGAGAAATACCTGGAAATTGGTTGAGCTAATGCACCGAATTATCTACAAAGAAAACCCTAACACCGAAACAAGATGAGTAATTTTCTTGTTGAAGCCTTCAAGGAGACGCAGGTGCAGGCCGTGCAGCAATTGGCGATTGATAGGAGGGCGAGACGGAGACGAAGGAGGCGGAGACGGAGGAGGCGCAGGCACAGGCACAGCTGGAGGACGAGACGGAGACGGACTCGCATGGAGGAGGAGGAGACGGATGCGCAGGGAGGAGGCGCAGCAGAGCTGGAGCCGGAGCCGGAGTCTAGGGCTGGGACGAGGCGGGGCTGGGACGAGGCGGAGCTGGTGGCGATTTGTGGCGGAGTGGAGCCTTTGGAGGTGTCAGGACAGGATGAGCCGACGAGGTCTTGCGGAGGAGGCGAGGAGAAGTGGAGGTCGAACAGAGAGAGGGTTGCGGTCCTACGGAGGGCTCGATTCTTTCACTCTTTTAGGTTTAAAATTCTGTTTTATATATATATATATATATATATATATATATATATATTAAAAATTCGGGCCGGGCCTTGCTTTCGGTCCTAAAAAAATTCAAGCCCGAGCTTGGACCGACATGCATAATTTCGGGTTGGTCCTTCCTCGGGCCGGTCCTTAAAATTTCAGGACTCGGCCCGTGTCGGGCTTTTTGGCTGAGTCGGGCCAGGCTTTTGGTCCTTCGGGCCCAAACGCCCAGCCTTAACCTAAAGTACAGTACAATACCTAAGGAATGGACTTTAATTGCGATTCTTCTTCTCGCTTAGGATTCTTCATACGAACATGTTTCTTAGTCTTTTTAGGACTTTTATTTTCCATTAATGCTCTAAAACCTTCCATAAGTCTCCTTATGTCGTGAGAACTCCTAGAAGAGTCAGGATTCCTCCTCCAAATAGGATTTAGTTTCCTAATTCATGTCGGATTCTTCACTTTCCTTCTTTTTAATGCTCTTGCGCTTCTGTCCTTATTAAGTATTTTCATGACACGTATAATCAAAAACTAAGTTAAAACAAAGATATTTAAGAGAAAAACATAGCTAAATAGAGTAGGAATATTCTCTAACTTCATAGATATATTTTCGTTGATCATCATTCATCACTTAGTGTCTTTGGGCCTACTTGCTCAAGAGTTGGGCCTTCTTGGCGTGGTGGTCAAGATTTGGTCCATGTCCAACAGTTTCGGGTCCTGGCTTATATTGAAGTTGGTAATTACTGTGAATAAGGTTGGCTTCAACCTTGACTATGATTGATAATTTCTTGTTTAATTATGTGTTTTACTCTATCGTACACCGAGCTTCTTAGGCAACGGGTATCACCTCTCATAGGAGTTAGATAAGTTGATTTGATTTTCTTAGTCGTAGGTTTAAGTGTGTATTATCTATGAAAACTTCTGGTCATGTTTGTGTCTTACATCTGCGGTATTAAACTCACATATGACGTAAAGTAATCTTTAGTCGTCATTATAAAAATATATTTTTCATATGTACGTAATATACTTTCAGTTACAAATTTAATTTTGACTTTTTTTTTACCCACTATAAGTTAAGAATTAGGTAAAAAAGTAGGGAGCTGAGATTTGCACTCCTCATTTTGTAATCCACACTCTTACTTTGTTTTTGTTTGTCAAAACTTTTATAATGAGACAAAATATATGTTACTAAAATACAAAATTTAAGATACTTAAAAGGGAAAGTGGAAGTGTGGATTGTAAAATTGGGAGTATAAATTTCAGTTCCCAAAAGGTATCATTCTATACAACGTAAATAAAAAAGTATCATTTTTAATTTTGAGCATGACTAGTTAACTAATCATACTTTTTAAATTTTGCCTTATATTGGGTAAAAATTACTGTCAAAGCAGATAGCTCCAACAGATTAAATGAGTTCTGACCAGCTCAAGTATAGGTTGCGAATTCTTTTTGGAGGGTACGGTAGAGATGATGCACTAGTAATATGTATATATGACTAATATCCATTTGGGAAGCCTGGTACTAATAAAAATATCGGTAGTTTCACTTTGATTGATGAACGATAGCTTTGGCCTCTGGTTATTTGATAACAAGGTGACATCGATCTTCATGTATGTGGTGCTGCAGTTGTATAGAAGATAGCAAGTAAATGAATTATATTTAATTTCATTACAAACATAATACCTCCTCCACTTCATTAGATACAGTTGACACTATAGTATTTGATCATTTTGATGATTCTGTACTGTGTAACTATAAGGAAAAGGAAATCACATGTAACCGTAGACAGACGATGAAGCATTATAACACTGGACAGCCGTCGACCACGATGCCCTTCGCGGTTGGACAACCGGCCCAGTCACAGTATTCACCGTTTGTTCCCCACCAAGTCAAAGTTGTATTCTCAACCCCTACCGAAAGGTAAATCAAAACTGCCATGAAAGCCACCCCAGCATCCAATGCTGCTGAAAGAACGTAATTGTACCTCTGCCACCACGCCTTCCTGTAACGGAAGATGAAAAAGTTGAAGATGGTTCCGACTACGATCCAGGAATTGTAGTTCAGGGCTGTAGCTGGTGGCTGGTGGCATATAAGCTGTTGCTCCTAGGAGGACTGGGAGATTGATGAGACGTATCCAAGTTTGCTTTGGGAATGCCTTGTGTAGTAGCCAAACAATAACTGGTCCTATTAACCCTCCAAGGAAGAACCAGTTCATGGCACTATAGCTTCCAAGGCTTCCAAATATACGTCTCGGTCCTGCCAAACCCCATATAACAGATTCATCAAAGAAGACTCGGTCAACTGGGCACTTCCAAGGACTATCGCAATTAGTGTCATCCACGCATATGTTCTTGATAGAGTCCAGCAACCACTCTGCTACCCCAATATTTACGGCGCCAGCAACAATTGTTCCTATGAACTAGATGTCACAAATGCATCAGATCAGAAACATGAATAAGAATGATGAGTAGTAAAGGTTGTTAATATGCAAATTTAATATATATATATATATACCTGAACTAAAAACATTGATCTTGGAGGGATCTTCATGTAATGTCCAAGCTTGAAATCACTCAGGAAGGAGACTGCTTGAGCCATGCTCATGTAGCCGTAAGCTTTGAAGCATACATTGGCTATTGGATGTCCGGGTAATATGATTCCCATAATGTACTCTGTTATTATGTTTAGTCCTGGTGTCTGTACATTGATTTAGCAAGTGAGGGATCTGAAATAGCAAAAGCCACTTGACAACAAGTAAGGATAAGAAATATTTAGGACAAACGTTTGTTTAGTCTATGTACTTCTTATCGGTCGTTTATTTAATAGTTTTTAAAGTTCTGAATTTTAATCTGAATAATCAATTCTTTCATTTTATTCGTTAATGTGATGAGATGGCAGTTAAAAGTTCTCCAAAAAATATCAAAATTATCAAAATACCCATGTATCAATTTTCCCTTTCTTCAATTTTTTTTTAGGTGAGTGAAAATTGCCCTCTCCAAATTGTAATATGCACTCCTACTATCAACATTTAAGTAGTTATGTGTGAGATTTCCTCTTATACACTTATACAAAACAGCAAAAATT
Source organism: Potentilla sterilis (assembly GCA_963682095.1). Lineage (NCBI taxonomy): Eukaryota > Viridiplantae > Streptophyta > Magnoliopsida > Rosales > Rosaceae > Potentilla > Potentilla sterilis. The sequence continues at coordinate 36,498,595 of OY821757.1, read as the reverse complement.
TGCTCTCATACACCCAATTCTCTTCATCTTCAACCTCCAGATATGATTTTTGAAAGATGAAAATGTTGCTTTAAATCTCGGGCTTAGCAACGAGAGTAAGAAGGGGTTCTCAGATCATTCTGAGATTCCGCAAAGTTTCAATTGAAATGGATTACAACTTACAAGTTTACTACAGAGGGAGATGGTATTTTCCTGTTCATGCTTATGTCATCAATGCAAGCTTAAACACCAGCCCAAGTCGATGAAAAGGCTCTCCATCGTGATTACCATATATTTCCACAACTTGCAGAAGACAAACCCATCATTCTCATAATAATCTCTTCTAATAATAACCATTTAAATTGACAACCTAGCTTACTGACAATCCTCGATTTGGCCGGAATCGGAAAAACTCACGGGTGAACCCGATAGTCTCTCGCGGCTCTTCCCGCCGCCATAGCGCGGTCGTTAGCATCGGCCTCTGCTTCCTGCTGTGGAGAAAAGTCAATAGCGAGGTTGATGCAACTGTGGGCGGAGTCGCACTGGAGAGAGAGATTAAGTCCATCACCACCGAGCTGGGGTATATGCTCAATTTTGTGCGAGTATTTTGGTGTTTGTATAAGGGTAAAAGAGGAAGGGCAACACATAAAGACATGAAATATAATAAAGGCAAAATTACTGTTTTGGTCACTGATTTTTGTCAAGAACCACAGTTTGGTAAATATCAAAATGGTCACTCAAGTTAATGTTTCATTATCAATTTGGTTATTAGAGGTCAAACAACTGTTAATTATAAGATATTCTTCGAATATTCCGTTTCTTGCCAGGAATATTATAGTCACTGAGGTATATTGGCGCCATTTCACAAGTCCATTTCGCCATTTCACAAAGAGTAGCCAATTTGGCATTTGCAAACCAGAGGCTGCCATAGTTTTTTAATTAATATTATTTATCTGATTGCAGTCACTGCTGTGTGATCCAAACCCGAACTCTCCAGCAAATTCAGAAGCTGCGCGTATGTTCAGCGAGAACAAGCGTGAATACAACAGGAGAGTGCGAGAGATTGTTGAACAGAGTTGGACTGCTAATTAACAACCCCATTCCTAATCGGGGAGCCTTCAGAGATGATTAACAACCCCATTTATAGTTGTATTGAAAATTTGAAATTGATTGCTAAATAGCAAACGCCAGCTGCGAGATGCGAGCAGCATTTACATTTTATTTGTATAGACAGGGTTTATAGAAAGCGACACTACTACATTTGTGCACTAAGGTTGCCACTGCTGGTCCATCCCTCTTGAACCTGAATTGCGTACTGCAAATTCCACAGAACGTTATCAATTGAAGGACGCTTGCTTGGGTCTCTGCACAAACAATTGATGGTGATTTCGACAGCAGTCTTCAGTGACTGGTATGCAAAACTGCCTTGAATAGAAGGGTCTATTGCAAGTCGTAGCCTCGATTGCCCTTCAGTTAAACCTTTTTCGAGCTGTTGAGACCAAAAATGCCTATGAATAAATTTCGCTAAAACCTTTTAATAAAAGAAATGATGAGTAGACTCTATGCATACCTCAAGCTTTAGCTCAGTCACTTCACTAGCTGATTTGATCAAATTACCAGTAAGAACTTGGAGCAGAATCACACCTAGCTGGTAAATATCTTCCTTCTCGGCTTCAACATTGGGTTTAGGACTCTCTGAACCGATCTGCATAATCGGAAGTGCAATGGTTAACAGCAAGACCGGTTAACTTATTTCTCTAATTTGACAAGCAACTCTCATTCTCACCTGAAATGGAAGGTTATAGTTGCTAATCTTTGCAGAAACACTCTCATCCAACAATATGTTGTCCATCTTCAAATTATTTCCAAAGACACCCGGTGCTACTCCGGTGTGCAAGAACTGAACTCCTCTTGCAATACCAATAGTAACAGCCATTCTCTGTGGCCATTTCAGCCAATCTTTCTTTCTCCAATCTGCAAAATTAAGTATATAAGAAGCTTTTCTAGTACTTATAAGACTTTTTCTTAATGATGTGATCATTTGTTTTGATAAAGTGCACTTTACCAGTGAGGTGGTCACTTAATGATCCGTTTGAGATGTTTTCAAGGACAATGAATACAGTGGTAGCTGTATTAGGAGGGTCATGATATGTCACAGTACAGTGTCCTAGAACACTGACCAAATGCCTATGCCTTAGCTTTGACAAGGCTTCCACATTCTGCACCAGGTTTTGGGTCATATTCTTCTGCTTTAGTTTCACACATTTCACTAGTACCCCTGCAACATCTCTAACCCAACCTCTGTAGACCTGTTTAAATTGCAGACATTAACTAACACACATTCAAATCCAACAAACATTTCAGAGTTAATGCAATTCTGATCAATACCTGTCCCTGAGACCCTTCTCCCATTAGGTTTGAAGCATCGAAATTGTTTGTTGCATCCTCGATTTCTTCCAATGTGAATACACGATACGGTGGCAGGCCAAGGGTTGGCAGCCTCATCATTTGGGGGACATGCCCTTAAAAATGCAAATAAAATCAGCTTCATAACGCTTAAAACTTCAAAATAAGACTACTACTCCTGCATAGATTAGGACAAAGAGGGCCTTACTTTAGGAAGAAAGAGGGCCTTACTTGCATCTGGGTTTGGCATTAGGGATGCTCGAAACGTAAATTTTTCGAGCTGAGGTCTGCTGTCAAACGTATCCACTTTCTTCCTCTCCTAAATTTTTAATAATGACCAAAATCAGCACCCCTATGACTGCAGCAATAACAACAATGCCACCAATGATACCAAGCACAACCCCTATCTTTATTTTTGACTCCTTCTGTTGAGTTTTAACCGGAGGCTTAACAGCCAACGCCTCCTTGTGACAATACCTAAAGGTATGCTGATACTTTGAGACTCCACTAGACAAACAGTTCCACGAATCAAAAACCGTCCGATTCGACGACTTTGATCCAACGCAGGGAGGCAGTGCCCCTATCAAAAGGTTCTGTGAAACATCCACAACTTGAAGCTTTGCACTGCAAGTTGTGTTCAACGAGAGAGCCCCACTGAGTTGGTTCTGAGCCAAATTTAGGTACTGAAGTGAAGGGAGGGAGAACAAGAAAGAAGGTATAGGACCAACAAACTTATTGTATGAGAGGTCCAGCTGCTGCAGCTGAAATGGCGCCAATATACCTCAATGACCATAATACCCCTGGCAAGAAACGGAATATTCGAAGAATATCCTATAATTAACAGTCGTTTGACCTCTAATGACCAAATTGATAATGAAACATTAACTTGAGTGACCATTTTGATATTTGACATTCGATAGTGACCAAACTGTCGTTCTTGACAAAGATCAGTGACTAAAACAGTAATTTTTTCTATAATAAATGTAGGTGGTGGGAGTGCATATTACAATGGAAAATATTTGTGTCCACATACTCTCTCTAATTTGCATATTTTGAACAATGTAATCAACGATTTTAACCGTTCAAAAGTTGAATTAATCAATAAACATCATCTCTGCAAAAATTTAAAATAAAATAAAATCGTTTGCTCATTCGATTGCATCAAACAAATGAACAGTTCTAGTGAAAGTTAGGAGTCTCATGATAAACCGTCTATTTGTTTGATTCAATCGGATGCAATCGAATGAGCAAACGACTTTGGTTTTTATTTCAAATTTTTACATAGATGATCTTTATTGATTAATTCAACTTTTGAACGGTTAAAATCGTTGATTACATTGCCCAAAATATGCAAATTAGAGAGAGTATGGACGCACACGTCCATACTGGTATGGACACAAGTATTTTCCTATTACAATTTAAAGAGAGTAAATTTCATTCATTTTTTTTTTATTGTTTTCATTTTATTTTTAAGAGATGTGAATGTCTTTACTTGCCAAAATCTTTTTCCATTGATTTCTTTAGGGAGCTTCTATTCATACCTCCAAAAACAGCACTTAAACCTCTTTATTTTATATACCTCCAATTTAATTTTTCAAATAAATAAAATGCTATTTAGACCTCCTTTTTCAAAGAAATAAAATGTTATTTAGACCTCCCTTATATTCTCAAAATACCCATAGCTATAAAAAAATTAATAAAAATTTTCTTTTTAGAATATTCTAAAGAAAATCTGTAATTAGTTCTTTTTCAATTTTTTGAACATCTAATAATTATATTTTCTCATCCATTATTAACTTTGTTGAGACTGTGAAACTTGTTTGTTCATAATCACAGTACAACTATTTCCACGTTCTTTACAAACTTGTTTGTTCATAATTACAATTGTTGATTATAACAAATGGATTCAAGCAAGCGAAACCCAAATATAATCTAACCGATAATTAAAAAAAAAATTAAAACTAATACAAATTGCATCATCTTTCAAATTTACATAAAATTTTACTTCACTGTCGATTGTGGATGCGTTTTTGAACTACAATAAGGTAATATATTAATTAGTTAATTTATTTTGGTATGGTGAGATTTACTTTGGTAATGTGGATTTTTTTTTTTTTTTTTTAGTAAAGTGTGATTTTTTTGGTTAGATGGATTTTTTTTTTGTAAGATGCTTTTTTGGTAAATTCAATGCGTTAACAAAATCAATACCAATTTGAAAAAATATGTAGGTCCAAGTATTGTTTTTGGAGGTATGAATAAAAACTCTCCTTATTTATGTCTATACCGGATTAATTTAACATAAAATAAAAATTATAAATTTATTTTAAATAATTGAAGAAAAAAAAAACTAATCTAGGAGTATTTTGGTCATTTTACAATTTTTTGAAGAGTTTTTAATGGATGAATTGACGGAATAGACTTTTTAGAGTAAAAATTGAAACTTATAAGTGTTTAAGGAATGTTAATTCTGTAACTTCCGATGTGTGTCTTGACCTAATTAGACTAGATTAGTAGTTACCTTAGTTGATAGGGAATCCCTGATTGTTCGGGATACTTGATGTAATGCCTATATAAAGGTCTCCTTATCAATCAATAAAACTATACGCTTGTTTATCTATTGTTTCTCCTACAACACGTTATCAGGACGTGGCTCTAGCCTCCGTCTAATAGTCCTAAAAAAAAATATTCAGAAACCCTAGGGTTCCAATCTGAAGAAAAATCCAAAAACCCTAAATTCTCTCTTCTGCCGGCAACTGTTTGTCGGCAAAGAAGACCCTCCTCAGAAACCCAGTTCTACTGACAACTCGTTCGTCGGAAAAGGAAGAAAAGATGAGGAACCCAGTTCTGCCGACGACAGATTTGTCGGCAAAGATTGAAGATTCTCAGGGCCTTTGTCGACGTCCAAACCCGACATAGCTTAGCCCAACTAACGCCGCCCTGCCGCGAAGCAAGGCAGGGCCGCCGCCTTGAGCCGATCCTCAATCCAGCGACGACCTTGCCCAGCTTCGCTGCAACGCTTTGGCGGCCCTCCACGACGAAGCCCTAGCTCGCCCCAGCCTCCTCGATGAAGCCTTTGCTTCCTCTGACGATGCTGCCGTCCCTAGCGTCTTCCCTCGACCCGGATTCCGCAGTCCGATCGACACCAACGCACGTCGATCCGTGCGCCTAATCCTTAAACCGGATCTGCTCGACCCGATCTTCTGACCCGAACCGTCTGCAAGGGGTTTCAACCCGAATCATTTGATCCGACCCAGTCCAAATGGTAATTTTTTTACCTCAAATTAAAAGTTTTTACCTTACGGGTTAAAACAGTTACTGCAGTAATTCTTTTATTAGTTTTACTGCTCCATATATGGTGAATATGACTAACCATATGTTTTTCTTTTCCAAGATATTTATTGCACGACGAATCGTGATAGAGTTGCAAGAATTATTTCGTTGCACGTACATGGAAGAGCATCTCAAATTTGCACAAGGATAAGAACCGAGTCCTCAAGTGCAATTTTTATTAAACACAGTTCATTGATGAACTAGCAAGTAAGTTTTTATAAAAGTTCTTGCTTTCTGCAATTTAAATTGTTGGAACTTTTGTCTTTTCCGGGACATTTCAAACTCCCTGCTACATCATCCCGATTCTTCTGCTTCTTGGGACGATACAAAGGGGGCACACCCACCCCGGCGTATCACAGTATTTAAGGGGTAACTGTGATGTTACCATCCAAAGTTGTGCTTGTGGCTGTGATGTCACTGTGAACCACAACTCTTCGTGACTATTTTATCACGATTCCGACAGAATATTGTCGATGCTTGTGACGATCCTAAGGGAGTCATAAATGGACAAACTCATGATGTGCGACGGAAATTGTCGCTGTAACATCGATGTGACGGAAACTGTCACAACAACTATTGAATTGAATTATCATAATCTTGGTCTCGACCTAAATTCAATACATTCCCTCTTGTTCTTTTGAGAAAAAGAAAAATTGACCGCAAAATGCGCCCAGAAAAAGAGGGGGAGACTACGCCTCGAAACCCCCATGTCATAAAGAAAAAAATGAGAAAAGGGCCATTGAAAAAAAAAAGAATCATGTCATTGATATGGTTCTACATCGGTTCAACAATTGCAAATAATGCAATCATATAGTCAATATATACAAGAGATACATGGAAGAAAATGAGAGTATATCCTCATGATTTCGGATTTCAAAAGTAAAAGATAATTTGCGATAAATATGAAGCATATGACTTCAATTTCATAGTCAAAGTGACTACAAATCCGTTTATTTTGTGAAGGCATAAACCTCACATGTGTGACTAATGCTACTTAGTCGATACACTCTTTATGGTCCAGACCTCGATGTAACTGTTGGCATTTAATCGTAATTCTCTCATATTGTTCAAGTAAATGAACGGACGAGAATTTTATGATGCATACATGATTCGATTCCCTAAATAGCTATATGTGAATGCAATGTATCGCATTACACATTTACATGGCCTGTTGATTTGAGTTCACTAATCTAATTGGTAATGTTAACTTCGAAAATGATAAAGATAAACGAGTCTATGCTCGTTAAGAAACAAATATACATACTTGCGTACATGGGCGGATGCATGCGCATTGTCCGGCCTCGACTTCGGCACTCTTGCGCACACCAAAGCCTGTCCTGCCTAGCCTCGGTTTTGGCCTTGGCTTGGCTTGCGCGCTGCTTGGCCAATAGATCTGCCACAACTACATACTGCCTCTGCCTCGGTCTCCGGACCTTGGCCGGCACATCGGCTTGCCTAGCCTCACCCCGAGTTGGCCTGCACACGGCCCAGCCCGCAGCCCTCTCGGCCCCATAAGTCCATGTACTCGCCCCGACACGTCTTGGCTTCGGCCTAGGCATGCCTTTGGCCCTTTTAACATAGCCTCGGCCTCGTCAGGTCATTGCTTTATGCCTCGGTAAGCCTTAGCCTCCGCCTCGGCTAGTCATCGACAACCCGCATGACCTCAACTCCAACATCAAGCCTCGGCCCCATAGGCCATTGCCTTTGCCTCGACACGCCTTGGTTTCGGCCTTGGCATGCCTTGGCATTTGCTCGGCCCGCCCGTGCACTACCTCGGCTTCGGCCTTAGCAACGTTGCACCCGCCTATACATGACCAGGTCTTCATCTTGCTTTGCTTCGGCTTGGCTTCCACTCTAGCTTGGCTTCGGTCTCGGATAGCTAGCTCATGGCTTCGGTCCTTGATACTTAGTTTTTAGACATTTATGTCTATACAGTATCGATGTTGGCTCATTTAGTTGTTTTCCGGCTATATTTTTTAGCGTTAACGGATGTATTTACTACGCATTTATGCATGTCTATGCTTTATCTTGTGATACTACACGCCATGTAACGCACTCTATAGGAATTGCATATATATTCCGGTTTATATGACTTGGCATAAAACATTGTCTCTACACTCTTATGAATGTATCATAGAGACAATGAGTGTGTAGCTAATCCTCATGGATTTTGTAAATCCATTGTGACTATGATGACTAGTTCATCACATATAATCATAGAGCATTCTCATGCTCAAAAGTTTCAATGTCTTATGACATTATGATTCAAAGTCACATATGCTATCCATGCATAAAGAAGCAATCGAACCTTGCTCACTACTTAAAGATATTTGTGCCAACGTTTATCACCTTGAAACTCATTGTGAAAATTAAAAAAAAAAATATTATGTATCGCTTCTAATGAATGCGCACAATTTATGAGTCAATATTATGAATGTCTTTCACGTATATTATGATTCGGATTCCTTGAATCGGCGACTCATATAGACTCTAATGAACATTGTCTGAAATTTTGGCCATGTTTTGATGATCCATATATGAAAGTTACATGGACATCATTTCTTTTGAGCAAAGAAGCTATTGGGATTAAGGATGACATTAACGTCACCCAAGTCTTCCTCCAAGTCAATGGAGGCACTATTAGCTATACTTAATATTTGCAAGCCTAATGTTTAGCAAAGTTTCAGAGTAACGCCCTCCTACGCTAAAGATAATGATACATAAGATGATAGTTGTTTCTGCACAAACCCTGGGGCCTGGTAGAGACAGGTGAATCTTCGTGCTATCTCCTGCAAACCTGCTTACTAAGGGGAATACCGGGCGGGCCGGTCTTCTCCTCTCCGATGCCTAAGTTAGTATAGTTGGAATAGATATAACTTAAGCACGTATATAAGCGGTAGGAAGGATCAGTTACCTATTAATGAGGGTAGTTGGGGCCCTTATATAGGTGGTCAGGAGTGAGGTCTGGCCTTACCCTTCGATGTGGGACTGGTTCCCTTCTGTTTGCACACCAAAGGGCAGCTTTGGTGACCTCTTAGGCAGGCAGGCGCCCCCGGACCCCGGGCCCCTGGTAGCAGGATGGACTGCTGGACCCCGAGGCCTGGTTCTGGTGATCCGGTTCCGGGCCCTGGACCGGCCCCTGGTGCACTAGCTGCGGGTCTGCGGGCCTGCTGTAGCCCCTATGTGGCTACTGTCAACAAGTCCCCCAAGTTCCCGGTCAAGTGCAATCTTGAATGGGGACTTAAAACTGTCTTGCCCTTGTCCCGCAGACCCGCAGGGTTACCAACCCAACGGTGCCCAGTCCCCCAAGTCCGCGTTGAAGATTGGGCGTGACCGGGGTGAGTACCTGTTACCGATGATATGCAACAGTTTGTATGCTTGCAATATAAGTAGCACTGTGCTCAAGTGTTGTAGGGCTATGAGCATGGGATGATAGTGGGGCGTTGAAATCCGCCATGCAATAGATGTGTGCATGGAATGATAATGGGGCGTTAAAATCCGCCATGCAATAGATGTGTGCATGGAACGATAATGGGGCGTTGAAATCCGCCATGCAATAGATGTGTGCATGGAACCTGGACCCCGCGTTCTACCATATCAGAGTGAGCCGGAGAGCATGGGATCTCGACAGGGCATTTTACCATATCGAGACGAGTCCATATTGCTAGGCTGCGACCTCGACCGGGCGTTCTGCCAAATCGGTACGAGTCGGAGTATGGAACCTCGACCGGGCGTTCTGCCATATCGAGACGAGTCCATATTGCTAGGGTGCGACCTCGACCGGGCGTTCTGCCAAATCGGTACGAATCGGAGTATGGGACCTCGACCGGGCATTCTGCCATATCGAGACGAGTCCATATTGCTAGGCTGCGGGGAGGTGGCCCCGGTGTTGCGGTTTGTTGAGGCACCGGTTAACACTTGCTAGTTCTTCTCAGCTTGTGTTGGAATAAGCGTTGAGGAAATGGGGTGGCGTTCAGGTGACAAGGCTCGCCGTAGAGCCCCATATTGACCGCAGTTCAGTGCGATGTAGGGTTTTTATCCTGCTGGACAAGAGTACATGTGTTAGATGTAAACTCACCCGGGTGTATAAAGCCCATGCCGGTCGAATGTTCTCATAACCGGGGTCATGCCATGGAACCGGGCGGACCTCGACCGGGCGTTCTGCCATATCGAGACGAGTCCCCCAGTGAGATGCCATGGGGCAGGGTGGATCTCGTTCCCGGAAGAATGCTCTCGAGCCGGTTGGATGATCATAACCGGTGAGATGGTCTCGGGGCGGTTGAATGTTACCTACCCGGTGAGATGCCATGCAGCTGGTTGAATGATACCTAACCGTGAACTGCCATGGTACCGAATGGATGGCACATACCCGGAACAATGCTCTCGAAGTGGTTGAAAAACTCATAGCGGTGAGAGATGCCATGCAGCCGGTTGAATGATACCTAACCGTGAACTGCCATGGAACCGGATGGATGGCTCATACCCGGAACAATGCTCTCGAAGCGGTTGGAAAACTCATAGCGGTGAGAGATGCCATGCAGCCGGTTGAATGATACCTAACCGTGAACTGCCATGGAACCGGATGGATGGCTCATACCCGGAACAATGCTCTCGAAGCGGTTGGAAAACTCATAGCGGTGAGAGATGCCATGCAGCCGGTTGAATGATACCTAACCGTGAACTGCCATGGAACCGGATAGATGGCTCATACCCGGAACAATGCTCTCGAAGCGGTTGAAAAACTCATAGCGGTGAGAGATGTCATGCAGCCGTAGAGCCTGGGGAAGTGGGGGGGGGGCCTGACGCCTCGGTTCCCGCTCCTAACTCCCTTACATGTCGCCAGCAGGCGGGACAAGTGGCTGACATGCATTTAAGGAGGAAATCCATCAGTCCCATCAGTTATGATGGCGTGGGCAGTTTACTGATGCTGGGACACGTGCTGGTAGGGAGCGGTCTGAGATGGAGGGTCTAGATTCGCGGGCGTTTGAGTTGCTCTGATTGCGTGTTTTGGGGGGATTAGAAGCGCCTAGGGCACCGGACCTCTCTATAAAAAGGCCTCCTCTGCCTTCTCAAGTTCTGTTTTGCTGCTTGATCAGAGAGAATAAGAGAGAGAGAAATCCGGCGAAAACTCTGTGGAGGTGCCCCGCGACATTCGTTGCCTCAAGTGCTGTTTTACTCTCCTCCTATCATTGCTCGCTGCTTTCGCAGAGCGGACTTTCCTCGGTTGAGCATACTAATCTGTAAGATCTTGCTTTCTTTGCCTGGTGTTGTTCTTGTTTTTCTTTTCGGTGTTTTTGCGGCGGGGGGGGGGGGGGGGGGGGGGTGTGTCTCTGTCGCCAACTGAGTTGTTTTAAGCGGAGCGTCTGCGGTAAACTTGGGGAGGGGCCGCAGAGGGCGCTGTTCTAGCCTGTTGCTGACCAGCGCTAGGGTTTTGTTTTTTCTTCCCCTTAGGTTAAAAATGTCTTCTGCAAGTTCTGATGGGGCTTCCGAATCGACCGTCAGGCGTCCCGTTGTGGATGATGAGGAAAGACTGGAGGACTAGCTCGGTTCGGAATCCCCGGTGTCTGAAGCCGCTGACCGCTCCCGGAGCGGGGCTTCGTCTTCCGGGTCCTCAAAATCTGAGGAAATACAGCACGGTGTGCGCCTTGCTGGTGCTCCGCCCGGGGGCTATACCATCGGTAGAGGGAAGGGTGCCGTGGTGTGCGATGAGCCGGAGGGTAGCATGAACCCCGGAGAGATTGCTGCGTTCCGGGAGACGTGGAGTATCCCGGATGAGGTGGCGCTACGGCCACTGAATCCCGGGGAGTCAGCCTGTAACCCGGAGGCAGGTTGGGTTGCTGTGCATCTAGACCAGTTTCACCACGGGTTCTCACTCCCGCTGCCAGATTTCATGCAGTACATGCTCAGTGCACTGCAAGTATCTCCCGCGCAGCTTCCAGGGCTCCAGTGGAGGCGACTGCTGAGCCTCGGCTGCCTGTACGAGTTTTCCGGGATGAGTATGCCAACAGTAAACGAATTTCGGGCACTGTACATGTTGTCCTACTCGAAGAAGCGAGGGTCCCGGGGTTGTCTGTACTTCAACGTCTGGTGCTTTCAACCTGTCATCACCAATATGCCTTCTTGGGTCGATAATAACTGGAGGAAAAAGGTGGTGATGGCGGGCGGTAAGTGGCAAAAGAGGAGTAAGATGTACCGGGTTCCTGGTACCTTCCAGCCCCCTGGGGATCAATCGTTCGAACTGTCCGAGTTGGAGCAGGAGAGGATCACGACCATACTCGGATGTTGGGATGATCTCGAACGGAGCTCTTACAACTTCATCCGGAGAGAAGTGTTGGAGTATTGCTGTCTCGGGCGAGATCCCGGTGCGTAGTGAGTGCTAGTGGTGACACTTTTGCTAACTTTTAAATACTAACCTTTGCTCGTCCTGCAGGTGCATCTTCCCGGGCGGTCATCAAACCTGAAACCACCCTATCCATGGACGGTGAAGACATTCTCGCGAGGCTGAAGGAGAAAGGCGAGGCCGTTTCACGGACCTCGGTGGACGAGGAGTCTGGTCAACTTACGGTTCATCCCGAACCACGGGCCATGGATGTTGAGGACGAGGGCTACGTCCTGGCGCGTGTGAAGAGCCATCCTGCTACGCCCAAGGCGGGACCCATTGTTTCGGCACAAACCCTGGGGCCTGGTAGAGACAGGTGAATCTTCGTGCTATCTTCTGCAAACCTGCTTACTAAGGGGAATACCGGGCGGGCCGGTCTTCTCCTCTCCGATGCCTAAGTTAGTATAGTTGGAATAGATATAACTTAAGCACGTATATAAGCGGTAGGAAGGATTAGTTACCTATTAATGAGGGTAGTTGGGGCCCTTATATAGGTGGCCAGGAGTGAGGTCTGGTCTTACCCTTCGATGTGGGACTGGTTCCCTTCTGTTTGCACACCAAAGGGCAGCTTTGGTGACCTCTTAGGCAGGCAGGCGCCCCCGAACCCCGGGCCCCTGGTAGCATGATGGACTGCTAGACCCCGAGGCCTGGTTCTGGTGATCCGGTCCCGGGCCCTGGGCCGGCCCCTAGTGCACTAGCTGCGGGTATGCGGGCTTGCTGTAGCCCCTCTGTGGCTACTGTCAACAATAGCCTTAATGCCCTATCATGGTTCAATTTTGAGACACAATGATACTTTGGTGATCTACCTAATGGTTAAACTCAAGCCATAACACTTAAATGTTATGAAGCACCTAGACAATAATTGAAAAGTTGAAGAAAACCTAGAAATCTCGGTTTTCCTGCTCGCGGACTCATCATTGGACGGACCGGTTCACCTACTTTTATTCCGGTTCTTGAGGTGAAATTTGGTCCACCGATTCCTAACATCCATGGCTATCTGCTCATAAAATTCCAGAGTCATTGAACACCTGGAAGGTGCTGAACCGTTCGACACAAACGTTCACTGACCTCCGGAGACTGTTCTGACTGGTTCGGTATGTTTATGGTCGGTTCCGGCGATGAGGACCGGGCTTTGGAATTCTAACACAGGTGCCTACCTTCTATTAAAATTTGGTGGTATTTGGTATCCCGAAACTTAGTGAAACATTTCAGGAAACATGCATTAACGTTACATTTTGTAACAGAATGCATCTTGTTAACTTATAAGTGTTAACGATCAATACCCTTTACCGTCCATATATTTTATGTGTCATATTGCGCCACCATAAGCACTTAGTGATGGGTATTTATCTTTGAAAAAGACATAACCTTCCACCTATAGTCCGCTATGTAGAAACCTTCACAGGCGATCTCGTTTATGTCACTTTTTTAATGAGTCAGTCTCCCCGTTGTTAGGGGGAGAGAAGAACAAGTTTGTTCAAGTAGAACGACTTGGCATTGCCGTGGTTTGTCCCCACTGTGCCTCATCATATTTCCCAAAGTCCCATAAATCAAAGTGATGAGATTTGATATACATGATGCAAAGAGCAAACTATTGGTCTTTCAAGAAAAAGATCGGAATAGTACTCTTGTTTCAAACATGCCTGTAAGGATTGATGTCCGGATAAATGGACATGTTGTCACCCATAGATGGTAACATGGTAACTCCACAATAGTGGTAGATGGTGTCACTAGGCCTTGACTCTCACAAGAAGAGTAGAGAGGGCACTTAGTTCGATATACACTTGCCGAATGCGAGTTTGGCACAACTTGATCGTTTGATCAATGACAACTCATTCGTCTCATGTATTTTTTGGATTATGGTCATCATTGGGGGACGCCTCAATGAAAAGCCAATCCATATAGAGATCTCTACAAATAGGAATTACACTAGTGTACAAGAGAACGTTGTTTATGAGTTAGATATCGGACACACTCACTTCGTTGAAGCAAATACCAACGGTGTGAATTGGCCTACACGGAAAGAAATGCGATCCAGTTTAAACAAAGAGATAGGTCCTCGGTCAGGTGATGCCGACACCGCACGTGTAAACCCTATCGATAATCTTTGATGGAAAGCGTAGTGAGAAAAAGAGCCTAGACTCACCTTGTGGCGCAAGCTCTCTCACAAACGTCCTGGAATCGACTACGATGACATATGCTCTCGTAATGGAGTCATATTGCACTCCACTACCTTGTCAGTTAGGTAGTTCCGAAAAACTGAACATGCAGCTTAAATCATCTTTATTGGGACTAAGTAAAGAGATGTGCATAAACATCCTAAACGGATTAGTTTTCACCCAAGTCAAGTAAGCAAAAACCGCGATTAAGTGATTACTTGATTGGAGATGGGATGTAAATAATCATGACTATTTGCGTGTAAACTTTGGATGAATTGTGATTGAAGTATCACTAATCCGACGTTATGAATGAAAAGATCTTGGGAATACTTGGTCTCGGAAGTGAGAACCGTTAGTGATGAACCTATTCATCAATCGGCTTATGGCTATCTAAAGGACGTTAAACCAAATCCTATATGTATCCCATGATTAGTCGATGTCTTGAGAAGACTTGTTACGTCCATATGATGAGAAGTCGGAGATGAAACTCTCCATCTAAGTACCATATATGTACGCAATCATGTACTTGTCATAAAATACTCGACTCGACATCTTATTCGCTATAATCTTATAAAGCCAAGGTAATGGCTAGACGCGCCCACACAATGCAATGGTATATGGCGGTACTTTCTTTCAAGTGTGAAAGGTTTAGGCTCATTCAATCCCATCATGAAAGACACATCAACAGACAATTCCATAATCTACCTAGTTCTGTATGTCGACTTCCACGAGGTCTACAAGATAGCCCACTCGTTGGAAAATGGTGAAATTGATACTTTTGGAACGATATATGTGTCTACTTTCCAGGGACACCAACCATTTGATCATAACTATCATATTGGGTGAGTTATGGCTGTCTTGGTAAAGTATGACGAATCTGTCCAGTAACTTGCAGATCAATCACCTTCGACAGAGCTTTGTGATAAGCTCAGGATGAACCACGTTGTGTACTTTATATCACTGGAAATATATGGGGTGTTTAGTTTCCAGAACTCTTTATGGTCCGTTTATATCTACTGTATCGAATGAGTTATGACTGTTTAAGTACACGAAGGTCATGTTGCGCGTGAATCTGATTTTCAACGTGAACTCTAGTTTTGAGTTGTTAAACAACCTTCTTCCTTAAGACCAAGTAAAGCTAAGTGTACTTGGTCTAATACAAGGATAATGTGGCTGTATTCAATGACTCGATCATTGGCCATACCTACTATTGAAGCTTGTGAGGAGCGTTTGTATACGCCATTAATTTAAACTCTGAGATTGGGTTACCAATCAGGGGGAGTTGTCTTGTAGACATCAGGGAGAGTCTACTTCACATGTAATCTTCAATTGTAGTTGGTGCGTTGTGCTCTTTTCCCTTCGACCAAGCTTTTTATTTTACCCAAGTGGTTTTTGTTTTGCTTAACAAGGTTTTAGCGAGGCAACATGTTATGCACCGTGTCACATTAGGTACGCAACACAAGGGGGAGTGTTTAAGGAAGCTTAATTTCGTAACTTCCGATGTGTGTCTTGACCTAATAAGACTAGATTAGTAGTTACCTTACTTGATAGGGAATCCCTGATTGTTCAGGATACTTGGTGTAATGTCTATATAAAAGCCTTCTTATCAATCAATAAAACTACGCTTTGCCTATCTATTATTTCTCCTACAACAATAAGGACTATTTAGATTAAACTGAAACTTCAAGTAAACAAATGTTAGCCCAAATATTCAACACTGAAGAGGATCCATGCCTCTCACCTGGTTTGTTGTTGCTGTTATGATGCTGATAGGAACGGTGAATGTACAGGCTATGGCACTACCAAATAAGAGTCCCCACCATGGCATCTGAACCTGATCATTGAAGAAGATACAAAATGCAAGGGAAACTGCAAGTAAAACCACCAGGAGTATGTCCTTGTATTTTCTCATCAATCTCGTATGGACATCATCCTTTCCTTGGTAAGAAGCACGATAACGATCCATGATCTCTCTGCCATTGAGCATGTTGTGTCAGTATATTCTCTTTAGAACACTAAGAAGCATGTAAATTAGTATAGTCTATTCTGAGAACCATTTATATTACCTTCCATAGAATAACCCTACTTGTGTAAGGGTGGAAGCGATTGTGGCAAAACCAAAGCCATAAGTGAGAGCAAAAAACGTGCTTAAGTGAATCCGTCCCTGCTCATTATACTTTGCTATATCCAACTGAAACTTGTCATTGACAATAGCTGGTATGTCGTAGCGTTGACCTGTTGCAGTAATTAAACAAGTGCGAGGAAAAGATGGGAAACTTCTGTGCATCATGAATCTAGTCCCCAGTATGCTATAGGGATTACAATGTAGACTATCAATGCATAGCCTGCGAAAACATTAGCAATGGCGAAGAAAGGGCAGATGAAGGGACTGAACAAGAAGGATGCCACTGCGGACCAGTCGAGTGTAATGGCTCCAACTCCAAGCCCTCTCATGCCTGAGCCAATTTGCTGGGCGGTAACTGACTTGGAGAATATCCAACAAACCCATGATATGCTTGTGAGGGTGGTGAAAAGATACCCTGGGAAAGCATGCCATGTAAAACTGCAAACTAGAGCAATTAGGAATAACTTTTCCCTTGAAATCCGTTGGTCACCTTTCTCCTCTTTCTCGTGCAAAGTCCTGTAAGTAAGGTTTAAGAAACATAATAAGTTTGCTATCAAATGATAAATCGCAAGAATAAACACTGATGTAAGTCATGTAACGTTCAAGGCTAGGCTGTAATGACTTTGAAACTTTAGTCTCAAAAATTTAGCACATCATAGTTAGCATGTTTAGATGGATGTTTGCAATAATCTACAAAGTGGCCTAACTCGACAAAACAAGTGAAAATTTCATAAACCATGCGAATAATAATGAATAGTATAACCGGAAGGTGATCAGAGACATACCGGAAAAGTGAGACCTGAACCAGTGTGCTCGGCCACCACATATGTGCCGGCTCCACAACATACTTTCTTAAGAGACCAGCCCAACCATATCCCAGTACCTACATAACCATGCGTTTTTCTTCAAAATTAGTTATAAATAAGAGAACACTCAATTAAATCCTCTTTTTTGAGGATTGAATACTAGGAACGATGACACAATGGTGATTAAGCACATTCAAAGTTAATTATAAAACCCAAACATATAAATTGGAAAAATTAATCTACGCACCGAGGTAGAAGTGAAATGACAATCAAATATACAATCTCAATTATTCGTTCAATCACCAATTATTCACATGACTCTAATATTTATTCGAGTGCGAGTAAAGAATAAAATTATAAAATATTATAATTAAAATAAATTAGAGAGAAAATACAATTTAAACATGATTAACAACCAATAACAAATGTGAAAGGAAAGCGGCATCCTCATTCCACAAGCTAAACTGCTACAGTATTC
This sequence comes from Potentilla sterilis, assembly GCA_963682095.1. Classification (NCBI taxonomy): domain Eukaryota; kingdom Viridiplantae; phylum Streptophyta; class Magnoliopsida; order Rosales; family Rosaceae; genus Potentilla; species Potentilla sterilis. Next base: position 36,480,933 of record OY821757.1, on the reverse strand, counting down.
GAAGCTCAAGGAACTGAACAATCACACTTAAGATTGTTTTAGTTAATTAACAGCTTTTACTTTGGTCAGAAACAAAAGGCAAACCAAATATCGATGAATCCATTTTTGAAGGGAAAGATATATAAACTATCCAGCCAGCCAGCTAATAAAGTCAGGCCACCATCCGGCCAACTAGTTTTTATATTTGTCACGTTCGGCACCTCCGATCAAAATTATGAATCCCACTTTTCGTTGTATGGACCAAATAACATTAATAAAAACCAAATTGAAATATCTAAACGGCTAGCTGTTCATGTAGTTACCTGAGTGGTTATAATTAGCAGCCAATTAGCGAGGAAAGTGATCTTCCGGAAGTAAAACTTCTTGATGATGTTGACAATCCCGACCGCGTAAGCCGAGCCGGAACAAAGCACTTCCGGCATTAGCGAAAATGGTGATGAGCACGTGCTCTTTGATGTTGAACGGACCCGGGTTCATATATGTATTCATATTATCATTGATCCATTATAACATTATTCAATTATATTCAAATTGATCAATGATTCAATTATATTACTATTGATCAAGTTCACTAAAAACATACTAAACTTAAAACCCTAGACTAAACGATCAAATCAATTCAATCAGATTGATCAATGATATGTGAATTCATAATTTCATATGATCAATTAATGAAAGATAAATCATATCAAAAACACAAACTAAAGCATCAAAGCAAAATTGCAAACGATTACAAAGTTGATCTCTGACAAAGTGACAATAGAAAAAAATTAAACCAAGATTGAAAGCAAATAAGATTAGTAGATTAACTCTGACAATTGTAAGTTTTGTCAAAAATTAAACGGCTGAGCCGCAGAATTCACGCAGCCTACGCAGACTGCAGAGCGTCGCTTGGAGAAGACGAGAGGCAGACTTTGTGGTTTTGGTCAAGAGGCTTATTTACTTAGGTTGTAATTAAAAACAATTTATTTGTGGTTTTGGTCAAGAGGCAGACTTTGTGGTTTTGGTCGAACCCCACATGGGGTTTTTTTTTTTTTTTATAATTGATTATAATTTAACCCCATTTACTTTTCCTGTTTTGTTGGTTGCTGCAGACAACTTGCAGGTATGTTGTTCCAGAGTATAGCTTTCAAAACTCAGAAGTAATCTCTACAGACTCTGCTTTCACTTTTGGTTGGCGGCCTCCACCGATCGGCGGCCCTGTGCCGCCGCACGACCGGCACAGGCCAAAGACCAGCACTGGTGGGGAGGATTCTGGCCATGAAGTGTCCTATGGGGAGCTTTGCGACTTGGACAGTGATTTGAGTGATGATGAGGGACTCGGTTCTGTAGGAGAAGAACTGGTTGAGAAATGAGAGGAGGGTGCAGGAGAGGAGACCTAGGAACCACATTCTGAAGGTCCATACGGGCAGCATCGGGTCGTCGTCGTTGGTCACGGTTAGCCGGACTTGCTCGACCGGGGAGACGTCGTCGACTTCGTCTTCCATTTTGGGTTTGGGAGCTTCTACTTCCACAACAGTTCCCATTTTTGAGTGAGAGAGATGAGCAAAGAAAGAGCTCTTATTTCAGGAGCTTGAGTCACAATTGCTTTCACACTATCAATTCTACTTTCCCACCTTGTAGTCGATAAAGATTTCAGAGTGAAACCTTTTTTTGATATGTTGTCTTTCAAAATCTTCCACCTTTTTGTAGAATCTGCAAACAATGTATAAATATGCTGAACAACTCCGAAAAAATATTCAGCTTTACCACAAGAGTTTGCTACATCTGAAAGGGTCAGATTGAGAGAATGAGCACCACAAGGTGTATAAAATGCCCTAGGATTAATGTCTAAGAGCTTCCTTTGTACACCCTTGTGTTTCCCCTTCATGTTTGATCCGTTATCATAACCCTGCCCTCTGACATCATCAATATCAAGATCAAGTTGGTGTAGCACATTTTACAGCTCATTGAACAAACCTTGACCTGTTGTGTCATTAACAACCATAAATTTGATAAAGTATTCTTCCACCTTTATTGGAACTGTAGAGACGTCAACACACCTCAATATCAATGTCATCTGTTCTTCCTTGCTCACATCAGGAGTACAATCGAGAATTACTGAAAAGTACTTGGCTTCTTTTATTTTTTTTAGGATTGCACCTTTTATTTGAGAAACTATTGCATGTATCAACTCATTCTGGATCTTATGACTCAGATAATGGTACTGAATCTCATGATTTTTCTTCCTTCGGATATGCTCCTTCAAGGTCGAATCCCACTCAGCAACCATTTCAACTAAAGTCATAAAATTCCCATTATGCTCTTCATAAATCTTCTCATTACTTCCACGAAATGCCAAGCTTTGTTTAGCCAAATATTTCACTAATGCAAACAATCGTCGCAGTACCTTCCTCCAATGTTTTGTCTCTTTTCTAATTCGGTCTTATAGAACCTTGTCAATGACTTGATTACTTTTCAGCCTTGCACGCAAATCAACCCAAATGGACATATGATTGATATGCTCTGAACTATTTTCATGTGCTTTCAAACTGTTACTAAGGTGCCTCCAATCCCTTATTCCATCATGTGCCAGCTGACTTTGTTGAGGTTTGGTCTTGAATAACTTACAACAAAAGCAAAAGACTTTGTCAAGATCTGTATAATACACAAGCCAGTCTCGATGATGCTTTTCCCCATTTGATAACCACTTATTGTAAAATTTAAAGGAGAAACGTCTATTTGAACCATCTTTGGGACCTTTCCCTGCTAACAAATCTCTTACATGACCATTTTTAACTAATAAGTCCCTCCATTTAAGATCAAGATTATCCCAATTTGTAGGATCATAGATGTTCAAGGGAATATCACCAACATCATCACCATTAGGCTCTGTATATTCTTCTCTAGGTACATCAATATCTTCATCTGTAGGTTCCTCCTCTAAACGTTCCTCCACATGTACATCAACATCTATTGTTGTTGCCTCTGTAGGTTCCTCTTCCTCCACTGGTACATCAACATCTATTCTTGTAGCATCAATAGGTTCCTCCACATTCTGCTCGACCTGAACGGATTCCTCATTGGTTTGACATCGCGGTCGTTTGATAACAAATTTTTCAATAGATCCTCTTTGGCTTTCAACCATCTGAACATCTTTTTTTGCTCTTTTTCGTTTGGTATGACCTGAATCATTATTTCCTCCTACCAGCATTCTACTGATTATAACACAAGGAAAGAAAAAAAATTCATATATATGTATATTCATATGATCATTGATTCATTGATCCATTATAACATTATTCAATTATATTCAAATTGATCAATGATTCAATTATATTCCTATTGATCAAGTTCACCAAAAACAGACTAAACTTAAAACCCTAGACTGTACGATCAAATCAATTCAATCAGATTGATCAATGATATGTGAATTCATAATTTCATATGATCAATTAATGAAAGATAAATCATATCAAAAACACAAACTAAAGCATCAAAGCAAAATTGCAAACGATTACAAAGTTGATCTCTGACAAAGTGACAATAGAAAAAAATTAAACCAAGATTGAAAGCAAATAAGATTAGTAGATTACCTCTGACAATTGTAAGTTTTGTCAAAAATTAAATGGCTAAGCCGCAGAATTCACGCAGCCTACGCAGACTGCAGAGCGTCGCTTGGAGAAGACGAGAGGCAGACTTTGTGGTTTTGGTCAAGAGGCTTATTTACTTAGGTTGTAATTAAAAACAATTTATTTGTGGTTTTGGTCAAGAGGCAGACTTAGTGGTTTTGGTCGAACCCCACATGGGCTTTTTTTTTTTATATAATTGATTATAATTTAACCCCATTTACTTTTCCTGTTTTGTTGGCTGTTGCAGACAGCTTGCAGGTATGTTGTTCTAGAGTATAGCTTTCAAAACTTAGAAGTAATCTCTACAGACTCTGCTTTCACTTTTGGTTGGCGGCCTCCACCGATCGGCGGCCCTATGCCGCCGCACGACCGGCACAGGCCAAAGGCCAAAGGCCGGCACTGCTTAAGGTTGGTGTTTAGGGAAGGAAAGGGTTAGGGTTTTTATATGCATGGGGACATGGGGGTAGATGTTGACTTTGGTTAGAGAATTACATTGCAATTTCCCAACAAAGACATTTAAATTCAATGGATCTTTCCAACAAACAATGTTATGCGCACATACAAGATAACGAATAATAATACTCTTATTCTGAATCATATCTTGTTACATTTCAAACTATCGTCCCATCAGGCTTTATGAGAGTAGTTGTATTTTATAAAACCAATCACAAGATTCACGTCAAAACCATGACATAACAAAGGTAAGTAATCACATGCGATCTATTTAAAAAAGGGTAAATTCCTCCTATAGTACCTGATGTATAGCCAATTTGACAATTTGGTACCCAACGTTTCAAAGAGGACAGTGTGATACTTTAGTACTTATGTGACTTCTTTGTTAAATGTAAGGGGTAAAAGTGACATTTAAGTATAACCTATAAAAATAAAATAAAATCTGGCATTTTCTTAATTTTTTTTAGATAAAAACATGCATTTTTTTTAGTTTTTTTTTAGTTATGTTAGAAATATAAGTTAAGAAATTCAATCGTGGTAATATAAACACTGATAAGACTATTCCGTGGAGCTATATCTAACAACCAAATGTATTATCGTGGGTGTTCAAATCACAATTACTAGATTTACTAAATAAAATTTTAATTATTTTACCTTCAACGTAGCTCAAAATTTTAATTCATATTTTTTTCTTTTGACAAAAAATTAAATCATATTTATTTTTTCTCAAAAGATAAAAAAAAATGATGAATATCAAGGTGATGACCAATAGCCTTAGATACATAACACTCATATTTTTAAATTTATTTTTATAAATAATATCTAAATGTCAATTTTACCCCTTACATTTAATAAAGAAGTCAACAGAAGTATCATAGTGTCACATAAAACTTAACTTCATGTACCAAACTGTCCTCTTTGAAATGTTGGGTACCAAAGTGTCCAATTGGTCATACGTCAAGTACCATAGGAGGAATTTACCCATTAAAAAATGGAGTAGGGGCTTCTTTGGGCCTAGGTATGATTTTTTTTTGTTTTTTGTTTTTTGTTTTTTGTTTTTTGTTTTTTGTTTTTTGTTTTTATTTTTAAGTTTAGTTTGGTTGGTTATGTTGTCCCTCCTCTTTGAGCGAGGGTTTAAGATTTTAGTAGTTTGAGGTCATTGGATGATTGCCCCTTCTCTTTGAACGAGGGTTTTGGGTTGGTATGGTGGTGTCTTTGGTCGTGTCGCGGGATATACGTTTGCCGAGTTATGGTATCGTTTTCAGGGACTATCTTAACGTCCATGAATTCTTACTGTCAATGTAATATGGATGGTTGTCTCTGCATATATGCTGGCGATTTTGGTATATAGTGCTTGATAAATCTGTTTTCTTCTTGAGGTTGGCCATAAGGAGGTATCGAGACTTTTAGAATATGTTACAGTTGAATCTTTATCCACTCTAAACGCTGATTCTTTTTTGTAAGGATGAGGGTGTGGATTTAATGTCCACCACCGATCTCCCTTAGTTTGTAATTTGATTTTATTATATATAAAGTGTTTCCTTTCTCAAAAGAAAAAAAATGACAGCCCTCACGCCATCACAATTATTGAAACCTCATAATACTACTGGGAGAAGATGCCAAAATAATACAAGATTTCCTATATAACATCACTACCAGATCTGAGGGCATAGCCGACGAAAAAAATTTCGTCGACTATGCCGAATTTTCGTCCGCTATTCATTCTGCCGACGAAATTTTCGTCGGCTATACGTCGTCGGGAAAATGGCGTCGGTAATACCAATGGCCGACGAAAATAACGAAATTGTCGGCTATTCTCGGGTATGGCCGACGACAGTGCCGACGAAAATTAATTTTGTCGACCAAACCTAGGCAAAATATCCGACGAAATTCGTCGGCTATGCTCGAGCATGGCCTACGATATCGTAAACTTTCGTCGGCTATTTGTTCAGAAATATGGCCGACGATTCCATCTATTTCGTCGGTTATTTCATCAGAATATATTAATATTTTAATAGGCATTAATTATTTATAGCCGACGAAATAATGTCATTTTCGTCGGCTATAAAAGTTATAGCCGACGAAATTTTGTAAAAATCGTCGGCTATTCCACTTATAGCCGACGAAATAATGCCAATATCGTCGGCTATTCTTACATTTGGGGGAAAAAAAATTAAATTAATTTCTAAATTACCATTCCAAGCAACCTGCAAATCACAAAGACAATTCATGCACTTGCACCAACAAGACACACGTCTAAATGATTTATTATTTAATTTGTTCCAATATACATAAAATATAACCCTAATCATCACCTAAAGCACTAAAGTCCACCACGTCATCCCTAGCATCCTGCTCGTTATCCCCAGCATCCTGCTCGTCATCATCGGGAGGTTGAGGCATTGGAGGTTCAACTAACGGCTGAAACGGGGGCGGGGGTTCAAGGGCGTGTTGTTGTGCCGTGAACATATCACACCACCAGTTTTGTTGGGCGGCGTAGTTGTGTTACCGAACTCTGTCGCATTCAGCATGCCAACTGGCCAGATCCAAATGATACTGCTGTGTTCTGCGGCGTAGCGCCTGTGATCTCTGGGACACGGCCTCCAATCTTGCGGTCAATCTCTGCACTTCCCCCCTCATCTGTTGGTTGTCCCCGCCTCCCTTCTTTTGACCTCCCTTAGTGGTCTTCAGGAGCCCTATTCTAGAACTTCCCAAACCCCGGCAGTAGTATTGGTTTGACCGGTGTGGGAAGGCTGCGTCGAACATCCTCGCTGCCGTTTGGACATTCGATCGGTCGACCTGGCGCAGGGCTTCTTCCAGATCTGCCTCTGAGATGTTCGGTTGTGTCTCCCGAACTACTTGCTGGAACACCTCTTCTTCGGCCCGGTTCACCCTCTCCTAATTGAACAGGAAAAAAAAATTAATATTCTAACAAATATATAATTAAGTAAAATTAATAATTAAAATTTTAAAATCGTAATCAACGACTTACGAGCTGTTCTGTCGCTTGTGGATAAGCGATCTTGAACGTCTCCACGTACGGGTTGCTATCAGGATGATCTCTAACCGCCTCCTCCTGATATTGTGCAAACGGCCTAGAACCACCATGATTGGGGGTTCTGTTACGGCGGCGGTTCGCAGAGTTTACCCGAGACCGTTGCTTCAAACAAATAATAAAATATTAGAAAAATGCATCAAAAAAATTTAGTGTAATAATTATAAAATAATTAAACTAATAATTAAAATTTTAACAAAATAAACATTTATAGTTAAGTTTAGTATTTACCTGCATAAGTGGGTTGTTGAAGTCTACTGTCTTCAACCAACGCCACTCGTACTCCCTGAACATAAACTCTCTGGGAGTACCCAGACGACCACGGTTGTCGTATTGGTTAAAGTGGGAACGGAGCTCGTTCTTCCACTCTTTGAACCTACGGAAAAAACAAAAGTGCATTAGAAATATTATTAATATCATAAAATATTTCGAATTATAAGATAAGGAATTCCCAACGTACCTCAACGACTGCATCGCGTCCGCCCAATGCTGCTTATGTTCTGGAATCTCGAAGTATGTCTGAAAGATAATATTTTATTAGTTTTACAATTATAACAATACCGAAAATTATTAAATATTACGTAAAATAAATTAAATTTTTTAAATTACTCACCGACGCAGCGTTGTTCACCTCCCTCTTGATCTCTTCGGGTACATCAGCCCACCGCGTCCACAACATAGGGACTCTGTCCCTAATCAGTGCCCCCACGCAACCCGTGGAGTCGCGGCGTTTTTTCCCCTGAACCTCCTGATTAGGAGGTTCGTTGATCCGGATCCTCCCGCTGCTCTCAACAGTTCTCCTGAGCGTGTCAAAACATATGACACCTCTCGTATTCCTCGTTGAACTGCTAGCGGCTGTCCCTATCACATAAACGACGATTGGTTAATAAAATTAAATATTAGTGCGTTAATTTGAATAAAACATTTAATTAATAAAATCAAATGTTACCTGAACTGGATGACTCGTCTGTCGACTTTCCTTTTCTCCTCGCCGAAATCAGGAGGTCCGGGTTCTCAAATGGCTGCTGCTGGTATGCCTCCGCAGCACTCACGTACTGAGGCATATCAGGCCATATGGGCACACCTCGATAGTCGACCTCGGGTATCGCAGGAATGTTGTACGGGAGGTAGAGCTAATTTGGGAGAGTAGGCCCCTCAGTCGAGTCAGTAGCAGACGTCGTCGGACTCGTCATCGGCTCCCGATGAACCTCAGGCATACGGACCTGAGGAACGTCTGCAGCTATCTCGTCTTGAAATAGCTGCCTACTGAACCTCGGAGCATCTGGCCCGACAGGGGGACGTGAACTGCTCGACGGCCGCCCCGCCTGGAGAAGGTCATGTCAGGCTGGCTAATGGTCATGTCGGAGTCTGCGGAACCGGCAGAACTTCCAGAACCCCTAGATCTGGAAGAACGACGGCCTCCGAATAACTGTCTGAGTGCATCGGTCATCTGTAGCTTGAGGCATTAATACATTAATTAATATTAAATTATATTACATTAAATAACAAATTCTAATTTATATAATAACCAATAATACTAACATATTTCAAAACATACTAACAAATTAATATTTAAATTTGTACTAATTTCAAATAATACTAACCATTAACCTAAATATAACTATTTATATACAAATATAACTATATTTCATTATTAACATATATATAAATACAAATAACCATTTATATATTAACAAAAATATATAACAATTTATATAATTAAAATTAAATATATAACAATTTATTATATAACAATTTATATAATTAAAATTAAATATATAACAATTTCTATACCTAAATTATAACAAATATATAACAATTAAATTTATTAACAAATATATAACAATTTATATAATTAAATTTAAATATATAACAAACATATAACAATTTATATAATTAATATAAAATATATAACAAATATATAACAATTTGTTAAAATTAAATTTATTAACAAATATATAACAATTTATATAATTAAAATTAAATATATAACAATTTATAAAATTAAACTAAATTGAAAAAAAAAAATTTAACCGGATCGGAGGAGGAGGCCGGAGGAGGAGGGGAAGGAGGTCGGACGAGGAGGGGAACGCGGAGGGGAAGGAGGAGGAGGAGGAGGAGGCCGGCGCGGCTTGGAGGAGGATTTGAGGAAGAGTTTGGATCGGAGGAGGAGGAGCAGCGCGGCGGAAACGAACGGGAGAGCGGCAGATTGGAGCAGCAGCAGGAGGAGGAGGAGGAAGAGAGGAAAAATTCGGCTAGGCTTCGAAAGTTTCTGCTTTATACCCGAAAGAATAGCCGACGATTAAAAAAGATTTCGTCGGCTATTCTTCACTATAGCTGACGAAAACTTTAACATCATCGGCTATACTTTGAATGTCGTCGGCTATTCTTTGAATGTCGTCGGCTATACTTTAGGAGATCAGCGGCCGTCTGATCTGAGCCATCCAAAGGCGGACAATGAAAAGGCACGGATCGCAAGAGTTTAGCCGACGAATTCAAATATTCCGTCGGCTATACTTTAGAAAATCAGCAGCTGTTGGATCTGAGCCATCCAACGGCGGACAATAAGCGGATCGCAAGAGTTTAGCCGACGAATTCAAATATTTCGTCGGCTAAACTGTTGGTCAAACCAGTAAGTCAAACCTCTAAACGCTTGTTCAAAGCGGAAATTAGTCTAGTTAGACGACGATTTTTGGCCTGACCTTCAACAGATAATAGTTTCAAATCGATGAGACGCAACTAATCGTATAAAAATTTTCCTCAAAATATTTACCGAACGTCAGGCTACGCATAGGAAAACGGAAGTAAAACACAGTTAACCGCAACATTCGGCACACAGATTTTGTCGGAATCTTGTCATTTTTCAACCGTAGACGTATTTCATTATTTCGGTCATATCTTATTTGACGACATATTTGCATTTGAAGAGTGTACGTATAGTAACTATTTGAAACTATACATTCACTTAAACACTTAGTAAACAAGTTAAGCAACATTAGTGCATATGTTCCGATTTTGAATGTAAAAGTTTGGAAAATCTATTCCAACCGTCAGATATCACCGTTAAGATTAAATACATGTATGAAAAAAAATCCAACTACATCTGACAACGTTAAAGGCTCGATCGGGACGGTCAACCGGCTGAGTCAACCCTTTAAACGCTTAGAAATGGTAATTGGCCTGTCTAAATGACGTTTTTTTGCCTGACCTTCAACAGATAATAGTTTCAAATCGATGAGACGCAACTAATCGTATAAAAATTTTCCTCAAAATATTTACCGAACGTCAGGCTACCCATAGGAAAACGGAAGTAAAACACAGTTAACCGCAACATTCGGCACACAGATTTTGTAGGAATCTTGTCATTTTTCAACCGTAGATGTATTTCATTATTTCGGTCATATCTTATTTGACGACATATTTGCATTTGAAGGATGAAGCAATGGTTTGTCGATAGTGATAGAAAATGGAAGGTGGTTTTTTTTGTTTTTGTTTTTTTTTAAATCATAGCCGACGAAATCAAACATAGTACTTGTCGGCTATTCTTTTGTCGTTTTCTGTCTAAAATAAAATATGTATTTTTCAATATAGTTTTGGCCGATGAAATCACTCATTTTTCGTCGGCTATACTAATTATAGCCGACGAAAGAATGCATTTTTCGTCGGCTATTCTTTGAAAAATATAAAAAAATCAGTGGTGTTACACCTCTCGTATTCCTATGTCCTGTTCATATATAACCAAAATTGAACATAAAAAAAAACAGAAACCCAACAGTCAACATATTTCAAATTTTTTTTTAAGGGGTTTGGAACCCAGCCTATGCTGGGAGGCTCATCCCCACGCCCGTTCATTAGAAAAGAGTGGATTACAAATGAAATGATTACATCATCTAAATTACTTAATCCGTCGGATTGTAATCGGAATCATCGGATGAGTCTTCTTCGGTTTCTGAATTGCTCGATAGGGGTAATCTATGTCGTTCCTCACCACTTGAGTCCTCGTTAGTTTCTTCATTTGGATCAACTTCAACAAGCAGTGGCTCTTCACGTCGAATTCAAACCGGCGTGTCTAGGCGAATAAAAGAGGAGTCAGGAATACCGTTTGAGTTGGGCTCTTGATACGCGGTGCCCCCTTCCTCGTTCTCTTTAGCCACTCCAAGTGTAGACGCCCGGTAAATGTTGCGATGGTGGATAGTGTTGACTACTTTCCACGGGTCACCCTTGGCGAGATCATCAAGATAAAACACTTGTTTCACCCATGTGGCTAAAACGAACGGGTCGTCCTCATACCATGATGTACTAGTGTTCACAGAAGCTATGCCGTATTGATCGGTTTTCATGCTCTGCGGCCGTGTGTCAAACCATCTACACTTGAAAAGGTGCACTTTCATGCCTTCCCCATAATGCAGTTCCACAACTAAATGGAGAACACCGTAATAGTCAACTCCATCATCCCCACAAGGTGCCATAACTCCTAAATTTTGTGTTTTCAGTCTGAGGTCTCTCTCTTCACATCGAAATAACACACCATTCACCTTGCACGTCGCATAAACTTTTGAATAGACCGGCTTCATCGCCAGAAGTCTGAGTTCGTGCGACCAATTTGGGTGATTATCATTTTTAATAAGGTCCATCTGCAACCATCAAAATCAACTATAAATATGAATAATTATACACAATAATATATAAATACGTATAGAATAGTGTTAAAGTTACGTACCCAGCGGCCGAAATATTCTGCGAATGTCCGGTTGTGGTAATCGAGATCTCCTCCTACTTGGTCACAGTTTAGATGCATGTTCTTCCAAAACTGAACTTCTGGACAGTTAATTAGTACCCACCAATGTGCAATGGCTACCTCATAATCTTTCAACTTGTAGGAAACTGGCATGTTTCCACCGAGTACAACATCGTCGGAGAGTATGGAAAGATTGAACTGTGAAGGTACATCTTCCGGTATGCCTTCCTGTAACGCTCCTAAATACAGCTTCATGTAGGTGACGCACTCGTGCGCAATATATGCTTCAGCTATACATCCTTCAGGTGCGGATCTGTTTTGGACAAAATCACTGTATTGTCTAAGTTGCCTATAAATGAAGTTTTTAAAGTGTTATGATAATACATTAATACTAAATCACATCTATTGATGAGGAAATTAACATAAGGTGTAAAATACGTACCTTTCCATCGGATACATTCAAGTGAAGTGCACAGGACCGGTAAGCAACAACTGCCGAGGAAGATGGATCATGAGGTGAGGCATGATGTCGAAAAAATTTGGAGGAAATATCATCTCAAATTTACACATGATCTGAACGATGTCTTGTTGCATTTCTCGGAGGTCAGATTTTCTCACTTCCCGTGTGCATACCTTCTGGAAAAATCAACGCTACTAACGGCTCCACAACGTGACGGGGAAGGAATGGTCGAATGAAAACAGGGAAGAGATGCTGTAGCAAGATATGATTGTCATGACTTTTCAACCCATAAAGATTGTTGAATTGTCTGTTCACACACTTGGCTATATTTCCAGCAAAGCCTGAATAATACTTGGCCCGACTTATCCAATGGAAAATTTCTGACTTATGCTCGGGCTTGACGGTGTAAGGAGCTTGAGGCATTTTTCTCTTCCCTTGTTTCAACCATAGTTGTTTTCTGATATTCATGTTTTGCAGATCAGTGCGAGCCTTAGGACCGTCTTTCGTCTTCCCCTCCAAGTTCAGCGTTGTGCCCACCACACTTTCAGAAACATTTTTTTTCTATGTGCATAACGTCTAGGAAGTGACGGATCAGCAACTCACACCAATACGGGAGTTCCCACAATATGCTCTTATGTGTCCAGAATTTGTACTCCTCAAGCCTTTCAGGTATTTCCGCTACAATATCGGGATGATTGCTGAGGGGCCCAAAATCGTACTCATTAAGCACTGTTAAAATTTCTCTTCCCGTCCATCTTCTAGGGGGACCACCGTGTTCTTCGGTTCCATCAAATGCGGCGGACTCGTAACGCCAGTGGTGATCCGCCGGAAGGAACACACGATGACCCATTCTGCAAATCTTGTTGCAATGAGGGGTGCTCCCATAATCGCTGAGGCACTCTGGACAAGCCTTGTATCCCCTAACAACGCTGCCCGACAACATCCCATAAGCAGGAAAATCACTGATGGTACCAATAACCATGGCATGCATCTGGAACGTCTCCTCCTTGTACTTGTCAAAAGTGGGATGACCAACGTCCCACAATACCTTAAGCTCTTCAATCAATGGTCTCATATACACATCGAGACATTTTCCTGGGTAACCAGGCCCCGGAATCGACAACGTCAACATATTATATTCCTTCTTCATGCACATCCACGGAGGAAGGTTGTAAGGTACCAAAACCATCGGCCATATACTGTATGAAAGACTCATGGTGCCGAAAGGGTTGAACCCGTCGGTTGAGAGCCCGAGCCTGACGTTTCTGACATTTGACGCAAAATGAGGAAACTCGTTGTTTATATGCTTCCAAGCCGCTCCGTCAGAGATGTGTGTCATGATATCTGTGTCTCCCGCGTCCCGCTCACCGTGCCATCTCATAGCTTTTGCGGTGGTTTCTAACATGTACAACCGCTCAAGCCTATCTCTCAATGGAAAATACCGAAGCACTTTCACAGGTTTCCTATTGCCTGCTCCCGTCAACTTATATCGGTCAGACTGACATATCGGACATGCGGCAAGGCCAGCAAGGTCATTTCCTTCTGCATCTTTACCCCAGAAGAGAACGCAGTCAAATGCGCATGCATGGATCTTAATGTAGGAAAGCTCTAGATCTTTGAGGATACTTCGGACCTTACGGTGATTGGTAGGATTACAATGACCCTCCTCCAACAACGAAGAAGTGTACTGTAGATATTCATCCACTTGCCTGATAGTCGATTTTGTCTCGACTTTAATCCTCATTACCTCCATCACACTTTGAAGAACTGTATTCTCAGAACTTGAAGACACAGGGGTCTGTTGCAATGCAATCAGTTTGTTGTACTTGTCAAAGGCAGCAGTGTTGACAACTTGTGGGAAGGGCAGCACTGGGTCATGCATATATTGTTCCCCACGTACACCGCTTTCAAAAAGAAACACATCGTTGACGAATGCCATTGTTGGATCGTTGGATGTACTACTACTGCCCGCCTAAAAAAACTGCCCATGATCATGCGATCCATCTAATGATGGCTCACCGTGATATATCCAATGTTTGTACTTCGGCCAAAACCCATTACTCTTTAGGTGCTCCCATACTGTCCTAATCGGAAATCGACACATATCACTGCGACACTTACATTTCTTGCACAGGCAATAATGGTAATCATTCTCGTTTGCATTTTCCTCGACGAACTGCAAAAAATTCACAACTCCTGTAGTGTATCGTCGGTCATGCCTTGGAAGCGAAATCCAACTCTTATCCAGATCCATATATAGCCTGATAATAATATATATGTATAACTTTAATTAATAAGAAATTAATTAACACATACATATATATATATAAATCCTTAATAATTAATTACATTATAATATATATTATTATCAACATCAACTCATATATATATACCATTAATTAACAACCATTATTTAAGTTGCACTATATATCAACAATTATTTAAGTTAATTAATTACACTATATATCAACAACTATTAATTAACATATATATATATATATATATATATATATATATATTAACACTAATTAAAATAACATCAAATTAAAACACATAATTAAACTAAAACTCAAAATCAACTCAACTAAAACTCAAAATCAACATATATACATACATTCTAACACTAAAACAACAACGAATTAAACAAAAAATCACTAAAACTTAAAATCAACTCAACTAAAACTCAAAATCAACTATATACATACATTCTAACACTAAAACAACAACAAAAACAAAAAATCACTTACTAAATCAAAATCACTAAAACTCAAAATCAACTCAACTAAAACTCAAAATCAACAAATATACCCATGTACGTACCTATATATAGCTCCACAATGTAAGAGAGGACGAATTTCAACAATACCTGATGGAGCTATTATACAAGCACATTGTACCTGCAAAACAACTTCATACAAATATTACCCTCTTGTGTCATCGTTAGTATAGGACAAGTAGGGATCGTTCAATCCGGGGAAATCAAGGGCGTTCAATCACATAAAGCATTACAAAATCATATTGGGGGTTTGAAATTTGATTCTAAAACCTACTGAAAATTACGAAAATAAAACCTAAATTATATATTTACATGTGATCAACATCTTTCAAATAAAACACATCACACAAAAACTCACATGCCCATAACAAACCGATCAAAGACAATAATACGGCAGCAACTTTATTGAATCTGATTTCATGCAATTTAGTTCCAATTATAACTAGAGCCCTTCGTGGTTCATCTAATCATTCAAAACTCCTCAATTATTCAGAATTAGCTTCGTGCATAAACCTAAACATAGTGCTAATCAGTTTAAAGACACTTCGTGTAGAAATTAAACCAAGAAACACATAAGCACAATGAGTTGAATTGGAAACATGCAACAAGTATGGCGTCACCTCACCTTGCTTCAACATGCATATTTTCTGAATTACTCTATCCCTTAGAACCAATACAAGATAAATCAACTTCGTGTATAACTTACCTCATATTTGTGGTTCGGTAACATAAAGAATTAAACCCAAGATC
Source organism: Potentilla sterilis (assembly GCA_963682095.1). NCBI lineage: Eukaryota > Viridiplantae > Streptophyta > Magnoliopsida > Rosales > Rosaceae > Potentilla > Potentilla sterilis. The sequence continues at coordinate 36,465,090 of OY821757.1, read as the reverse complement.
AGCCTAGCTAAAGCTTTTCTTAACCCTAAAACTTGTTGTGCATACGAATTCAGAAAATAAACCAAATAAAATCATCAAATCATCAAACAAAGTTACTGCCCTATTACCATACAATCAATTCAGCATACACATGTTCATCAATTAGACAAAAAGAAACCCAAAACACATAACAGAATTTCGAAAATCCAATGTAAAATTAATAAAACCAAATAACAAACCACAAATCCTTACAAACTTCATAGACAAAGTTAAGTAATTATACAGAAAATTACAAGCCATGAGAGATGAGTGAATCACACTTTAAAAGAAACCTTGAAGAGGAATCGGCAAAGGAAGATTCGGTGGGATGATGTCTTGCGATCGGAAGTGGTGATGAATGGTGGAATCGGCTTGAATTTTCTATGGGATTTGTGGTGCTAATTGGACAGAGTTTTGGCTAGTGAAAAGTGAGAGAGAAGAGATTATTTTTCTGTGTAAAAATCGTCCAATATATAGAGGCAAAAGGGTGGCAGCAACTAGGGTTCACAAAACCTAGTTTTTCTCAAACTTATCATGCTGGGAAATTTGACCTTCGAGTGAAGATTATGGAATATCTTTCTCTAGAAAATAGATATTGAGGTGATTCTAGTTGGGTTAGAAACTAGACTCCCGTGGCTTTCTATCCATATAAGGCTCGAATTCAGATTCATTGTGAGCTGTCCGGGAGAGTTCGTGGAAGTTGGATGACGTGCACATGAATTCTGCCGAATTTGATCAGGATTTGTTGCGATTTTCTTCCTCTATTTTCTGCCGAAAATTCCCAAGATAATGGCTGAATAATTGAGCAATATCTCTTTAGGTTTTTCATGAATTAATTCATCCAAAAATCTTGCACAAATGATGGAATTCAGTCCACATTCGTAAGCCAAATCCATGTAGAACTCGGTTTAGGTTTTCTTCTTTCGGCAGACTTGACCTTCGTGCATTCAAACAGGCATAACTTTTTTCTCAAGAAATATTTTGCTGCGATTCCAAGTCCCAGAGAAACTAGACTCGTAGATCTTTCCAACAGCGTATGGCTCGTTCTCTGGTTCCAAGCGATGTGTCCCACAGAAATTCAGGAAGTCAGGACACAGTCCCAGGAAAATCCTGATAGTCCCTGGATTGGTTTGCTCAAACTGCCAAGTTGCAGCCTTCATTTGGGTGACTTCCCGAACTCCGATTGATCTGAACTTTTGACACAATATACTTTAGCTTGCCAATTAAATGCACACCAAATTTCATCAAATTTGGAAAAGGATAAATCAGTTTAGCACGAGCCTCAAAATCACGAAAAATACATATTTTACTTTATTTCCAGATTTCTATACTTAGTCTTTTTTCTGACAATTAAGCACATTTTCTCCAAAACTCTACCAAAGGGACACTAAACTAAAATATGACTCTATCTTACAATAATAAGGGTTAAGCATTGGATAAATGGGGGTAAAAACATATTAAGAACGTCGCATTTTATGCTCCTATCAATACCCATAGATTTTTCACTCTTTCTCCCGTTTTTCTTCTTTTTTTTTTAAATGAGCAGCTGCTGCCCAGATCTGAAAATATATAGACTTATAGCCGACGAAAATGTCAACTTCGTCGGCCATACTTCTAAAAATTTTCGTCGACTAATGTTTCGGAGAAAGGCCGACGAAAATATAAATCGTCGGCTGAAATATGAATATAGCCGACGATTTTTTGAAAATACCAACGAAAAAAAGGTTTCGTCGGCTATAGTTAAACTATGGCGGACGATTTTTTTTTTTGCCGACGAAAAATAAAATCTTGGGCTATTCCTTACAATTACCGACGAAAATTTTAATTCGTCGGCCGTTTTTTTTTTTTCGTCGGGAAAACCCTTTTTTCTGGTAGTGCATGTGCATTCTGACAAGCACGATTTAGTAAATTGTGCATCATTGCCTACTCTATTTGCTTTACAACTTTGGTGACACATCAGAAAGATAACGCTCATACAAAGCCATAAAATTACTAAAAAGTAAAATAGAGGTGCAATAAGTTATAGAGGTATACATAACAATTTTAGAAATGTAACTAGAACCCTCGTGTCGAAAATGTTTTAGTCTTTTTTATTTTTTTAAAAGAAATCTCCAAGTTAATAGCTGTAATCAGAATAGTCTCGAAGGAATTCTCTGTAAGATTTTCCCCTTGAGCAATTTCTTTTACCTAGATTCTCCTTGAGAGGTTATCTCCAAACGTATTTTGTAGATGAGATATCTTCTCACACAAAATCACTTGAGGTAATTTTACCTTACCCAGTTTGCCTTAGAGGTTTTATTTCATATAGACTCACATTGAAGATACTTTGCCTCACCCAAATCCGTTTAGAGAGACCTCACACAAATTTAAATTGAGGAGCTTACGCACCACCCAAATGTATTTTTAAAAAAACTTTGTGAACGAGGAAATATGAACAATATGCATTACCCAAATCCAACTTAAGAGGTTTTACCCAAATCCAACTTAAGATAATTTCTTCGAGACAAAATATGGTTCGGATCTTTTCCTATCCTTTTCTTTCACCTTACTTTCCTGACCTTCCATCTAATGGTTCACAATCTCTTGTTCTTTTCTTCTACACTCTTACTTCTGTGTTTTGAGATTGTGAGTCATTAGATGGAATGTCAGGAAGGTAAGGTGAAACGAAAGGTTAGGAGAGGATCCGGATCCGGATCCGGATCCAATTTCGCCTCATAGAAATCTGATGCACTTCAAGAGGTTTCCCTCACCCATATGCGCCTTGAGAAGACTGTACCTCACCCAAATATGCCTTAAAAGATTTCAGATGACAAGATAATTTTAAATGCAAACATATGAAGATTCTCGCCTAATTAGCTTTATGAGAAAATCGAAGTTGTCGCATAAACATTAACCAACAACTCATAAAAATTGTTACTTGATTGGGTTTCAGTGAGGTCGTTTAAGTTGTCACATAATCATCAAATGTCAACATGTAGAAGTCTTCGCAAAGAATTTAAATAAGGGTCAATGTCCATTACCCCAAATTTTAGAACTTTTGTTCCCACTAGCCAAAATATGATTTTAAAAATTTCCATCAACCCGAAAAAGAGAAAAAAGACGATTATACTCTTAATCAATTAAATAAATCCAAAATAGACATATATTAGAATAATAAAGGGTTGACTGTTGATTGTTGACCGTTGATCAAATTCCGGAGAAAGTGACCAGATTTCGGCGACCTGCGACAGTTGACCGTTGACTGTTGACCCCCTACAAACCTCCTATTACCCTTAATAGAACCCTTACTGCCTATATTGCCCCCAATAGACCCCTACTGCACTAAACAGACCCTTATTGCCCCCCAATAGACTCCTACTACCCCCTAATACACCCCCTATTGCCCTTAATAGACCTGTATTGCCCCCCAATAGACTCAGACTATTCCCAGTATAATTGCCCCCAATAGACCTCTCTATTTCCAGTATAATTACCCTCAATCGACACCTACTGCCCCACAATAGAACCCTACTGCCCTCCAATAGACCTCTACTGCCCCCCAATAGAACATTGATAACCCTAAACTCTAAATAAATCCAAAATATTCATTTATTAGGGTAATAGAGGGTTGACTATTGACCGTTGAATGTTGATCATTGACCGTTGACCAGCGATCGGTGACGGTTGATCGTTGACCATTGACCGTTGACCTATTAGGGAGAGAAGAGAGATGAATAGTTGAGAGGAGTATTTTAGACACGAAAAATATGAAAAAGTTTAAAAGTGGGCAAGTGGGAACACTCTCTCACACTCTTTTATGTAAGTGGGAATTTCTCAAACCTTATTTTACTAGTGGGAAAGATTCTCTCAAAATATGGAATAGTTGACATTTTCCCTTTAAAAATTGTCACATAAACATTCACCAATGACTCTACGTCGTAACATAATTGGGTTTCAATGGGAAAGTTTAAGTCGTCACATAGCTAGTCATCAAGTGACAACCCAAAAAAATCGTCGTTTGATGGGTCTTTTACGAGGAAATTAGTTATCACAAAAACATTAATTGACAATTAGGTTCAAATTGTTTTTCAATTAGTTTTCAGTGAGGAAGTTTAAGTCGACACGGAAACATTAAGCTACAAGCCTACAATTAGAAAAGACATGTATCATCTATCTAAGTGAGTGACTGAGGATGGAGATGGAGAAATAAGCGAAGCGAGTAAATTTACTTCCATATTTTGACACTCTTATTATCTACTTTCCATCAACCTCTAATAATTTACTGGAAGAAATTTAGCTAACCAGACTTGTCGGGCACAGCTGTCTCAGGCCATTAAAAAAATGATACCTGTATTATGTAGAACTGAGGGCAAAGCATGAAGAGCAGGAGATAATTTCCCACATTGATTAAATCATTCTGAACAACACCATAACTATCAACTATTTTACCCTGTTTATAATTTTCACTTTTTACTTTAATCAGTTTTATATATTAAAAAAAAAAAAAAAAAACTGACTGTATTGGGCCCATATTTTTGAATTTGTTTATTTGAACATCTTACAGGTAAAAATCTATTTTCTACACTCGAAGATAAATAATTAATTTTTCATTATTCATAATTTCGCTACTTACTAGAGTACAATTATTTGCCATTCTAGAAAACACTAAGGAAGAATTGCTAGAAGATGAGAAAAAAATAAAAACCTCGAAAGCTTTTATTTTTTCGAAAGATTTTAGGTCTAGACTTGATAGAAAAAATCCTGATTATTGAGATACTATCTATTTAGTTCAGAAAGAGTCTACAATGTCCAAAAGAATATTAAAACTATCAAAAGAACCCTTGAAGTGTATCAAGAACCCCTCGATTACCTGAGCATAGGTTAAAAGATTTGTCTCGAGAAAATTTCTTCTAGATTTCTCTCGAAGAGATTATCTTTTCTACATTGAGGAGATTTAACTTCACTTTGATTTCTTTGAGTGTTTTCTCATCTCAAGCAGATTATTTTGCTAGATTTACTGGTATCAGAGCCAGGTTTTAAACTGGTGCTCAAAAGAATTCCCAAGATTCCCAGCTTCTGAAAAAATACTAGAAGAACTTGAGTTTCTAGTAAAACAAACTGATCGAGGCATAAGAAACCTTAACATAAATTTCTAGACAGATAGAATATCTAAAAAGATTCCCAAATTTAGTCTATCAATTGATTAAACTGGAAAGCAAATAGACTATATCCAATGTCTCCCAGAAGAGAAAAATGAACTTTTAACAAAGGTTAATAGTAAGATGGAAGAACTTAATCAGCAACACACAAAGATCTTGGATTCAATTCAAAAGATTGCTGGAGAACATAAAAAACTGAAAAATGACAGCTAAACTAAGATAGGTGCCACAAAAACTCATGGATTCAGAACTTTAGAAGTACCTAAAGGAAATCCTTCACCAATAACTTTTTCTTTCGAAACTTCGACGAGTCTAAGAGTTTTCGGATCTTCCGAACCTCCAAAACTCAAAGACATAAGAAATATGAATATGATGAGCATCTTTGGAAAGAAAAAGAGAGTTCAACTGCTAAACTCTGAAGAATTCGAATAAAATGAAATAGAAAACAGTGTCAAGGATTCTTCAATTCCAAAATTTGAATTCAATCAAATTTATAAAAAAGGAAATTTTGAAATGTTGGATAACCATCAATTCAAAATTTTAGAATTCACTACTCCGGCAACAACATGAGAAACAGATCTTCTCCTGGTAACACATGAAGAGGTGGCCAAAGCCAGAAAAAGAAATGATAAGTTTATGTATACTGGAGTAGTCCAAGTAGGCAAAAAATTACTTGCCAAAGAAGGCTTAAATTGTTCAGCTCTTTGTGACAACAGGCTGATCGATTTTCAGAAAAATTTGCTTGGAACTTGTTGGAGGTATATATGGTACACCGCCAAGTATGTTCGGCGATCTCGTGGACCATGCAACCGGCGTCATAGGTCTTACTTCCGGCATCCAGCGGGTAGACCGCCACCCCGGCTACATTCCCAATGTCAGAGATCACCGGTGCCGCACCCGGAGGGCATGCCACCGGGCATCTGAAGTAGCCTCCAGAATAGGGAAATATGTAATAGTGTGTTTGCATCCCACATTGGAGAAGTAGTAGAGGTGGGAAGCCTCCTTCCTTATAAATAGAAGGCTTCCCCCTTAGAGTTAGAGATCTTGGATACTTGCTACTCTTGGCATGTAACCAGCACCGATAGCTTATTAGCTGGCTATAGTATATTCCAAGTGGACGTAGCCGTGCCCTCCGATGGCACGGTGAACCACTATATATCATTGTGTTCATGTTCTACCTTTATTATTGTGCTTCTGTCAGGCCTACGGGTTTGTGCAGAAACAATTGGCGCCGTCTGTGGGAATCAGTTCAAAAAGTTGTGTTGCTCTACCAGCAGGTAGAGATGGATCAGTCCATTTTTTTTTCAGTCCATCGGCAAGCAAAAAAAGAGTCACATGCAGGCTAACAGCTTTATTCGAGCAGGCAGCCCAGCCCGAGTCAACCGCCCGGTCAGACCACCCAGCGGGTCACCCCTAGGCCCGGCAATCAGCTGGTTAACCGGTCTAAGAAAAAAAAGTCAGCGGGTCAACGTCGCGATCGTTCCAGAGCTTCCTCCGCCTCGCGCTGCGGCAGGCCCCGATCAACAGGTTCTTGGTCTCCGGTCAAGCACCCGCGCAGCCGCACTCCTCCCCCGGTGGATTTCCTCTCCGGATGTCGGAGGCCTTCCTCTCAGGTTGGGGTCCTCCTCTCCGGGTTCGACCAGTGACTCCGGGTACGGGTTCAGGTCCGGTGCCGGTGACTCCGATTGCGGGTACGGTGCGGTCGTCTCCATCTCCGGACACCGATGGAAGCACCTCCGGGCGGTGCGGGTCAGTTCCTCTCCGGGTCGTCCTCCTCTCCAGGTGCCGGAGGCTCCTCCTCTCCGGTTCGGATGGTCTCCCCCTCCGGTGCGGTTTCGTCCTCTCCGGTGCAAGTCCTCTCTAGTCCGGGTGCAGGTCGCCCTCCTCTCCGGTGCGGACGCCTGCCTCCGAATACGGGTCCAGCGGCACTGCTCTCCGGTGCGGTGAAGCTCCACCGATAGCACTCCCCTCCTTCGGTCGTCGCCTACGGGTTTGTGTCGTCCTCCTCTCCGGGCATGAGAGGGAGCGAGAGCCCAGAAGGAGGAGAGAAACAGAGAAGAGGAAGAAAAAAGAGTGGGAAAGAGAGAATTCGAAAAAAAAAAAAAAAAAAAAAAAAAAAAAAGGGTTAACCTGCTCGGTCAACAACCCCAGCGGGTCAGCAGATGGGCCGGGCCGGGTCGGGCTACAGCAGCAGGCTGGACATGAGCCAATCTCCTCTGGACACCCAAATATCTCCTTTGGACACCCACTCCCAGCAGCAAATCAACCTGCTCACTTCCGGCAAAGCTAAGTCTTTAATTCTTACAAATATGTTTACTCCACCTTTATACGAGTACTGTGCTCTATATTTGGCAAGCATGTTAATAGTTTTCCCGCTGCAATATAACCATATACGCATGCTGTACTGTGCTGAACACATGGTTATTTTTGTACCGGCTGATGAAAGTGCATGATTACCTGCTACATCGGTAAATTTTAGCTCGTTGGTGCATAGCATACGTCTTTCGTTCGTAACTGGCCGAGTTGTATCATCCGGAATTTGGTAAGCCAGTAACAACGGCTGAGGCATTCCACCGGTTATGTACCATTCAACCGGCTCATAGGCATTCCACTAGTTATGTACCATTCAACCGGCTCTGAGGCATTCCACCGGTAGAGCCAGTAACAACGGCTGGGGCATTCCAACGGCTAAGCCAACAGCAGCAGAAGCCCTATCATGACAAACCCCAGGGCGAGCACAAGCCGGCGCAGTACCGGCAAGAACGCCCCCTAGCGATCATGTCAGCAGAACGTCAAGAGGTCTTCACCACTCTAACCTCTTCATACGAGGACATCTTGCACGAGAACGGGAACATCATTCCCCCACCGCCGAGGAACAGGCAAGTACTGCTCCTACCCAAAGGGGAAACTTACACAGGCGCGAACAGGCAAGTACTGCTCCTACCACGATGAAGCTACCCATCGAACGAACAATTGCTTCGCCCTCAAGACAGCGGTGGATGGTTTGATTAACAGCGATCAGCTTCAGCGGTATATAGGGGAAAGGAGAGCAGATCCCGACCGGGAGCAGGGCCAGGGCTGGTAAGCACGCCCGGACCCAATGAAGGGTTAGGTGCTAGAAATTTCAAGCAGTTAGTTTGGCATATCAACGGTTCAACCAACGTAACATCATAAGATATGTATGCCAACTATTTTGAGAGAAATCCAAGGAATTCCACCGGTGCAAAAATGTATATCCAAAGGGTATAATACAAAAAAACCGTTCCAGCAGATTTACAAAAAAAAAGAGCAAAACAAAAATCTTAAAAAGCCGCGTCTCCCCCCTCAGCGGGCATCCCACCAGCTTTCCCAGATGGAGCCACCGCATCCTCTCTAACGGGTTCAGATGGTCGAAACCCGTCTTCCCCTCCCGGCTGTTCCTCTTCTGCCAGCTGCCCATCAGCATTGTCATCAGCCCCCGCCTTCGGCATTCGCGAGGTATCAAGGTACCCTTTCTCTTCCCACTCTACGTAGGCATCGACGATACCCGACTCCCTAGCCTTTTCCAGGAGTTCAAGAAACAGATCACTATCGTGATATTTCTGGATAACCCGCTGGAAAAGCTCTGGGTCCTCTTCTCCGGCGGCAGCGGCAGCGGCGGCACGCACAGTGACAACTCCCACCTGGAGCTTATCCACTCTGGCCTCCAGCTCGGCCCTCTCCTCCTCAGCCCGCTCCTTCACCTCCTCGAGGCTCCGAACCTGGTCTTCTAGCTTGGCCACCTGTTTTTTGGCCCTCTCCTCCAGCCTGACTTTCTCCCGCTCAAGCTTGGACTTCTCAACTTCCAGGCGCTCACGGGCTCCTGTCAGAGCGGCCACCTGCCTCTTCAGCTCCGACAGCTCCTCACTCGGGTCCGGCTGGTACAGATTGTACAATAGCTACAGAACAACAGGGAGCCGATTAAACAAACAACAAAAATAACGAAACCCGACAGAATTTATGAGCGGTGCCATGGCACCAGGCAATTCTTACCAGGAGGACCGACTCCTTGCTCTTCTGGCGGCTCTCCCCCGACAAGGCTCCAAAGGCCCCAGTCCTATCCAGACCAAGGCCAGCCACATCTGCCGCCAGCTTCCGGACGAAGGGACTCTCTGGACCTCCCTTCTGTTCCTCCATAGGAGCGGGGCTACTCTGGTGACCGGCAGAATTTGAGGCAGCAGCGGCCTTGTCCTTAGCGGAACTCGTCGCACCGCTGACCAGCTTGAGCCGTTTCACCAAGTTCTCACCAGACGACCGGCCAGTCAGCGTCACCAGCGCGGAGGGAGGGACGTCCATGATCCTCCGCCTCTTCTCACCCTGGGCGTCCAGTGAAGAAGATTGTGCGCCTGTCCGAGAGACCCTGGTGACAAGCGAGACCGATCCCGGTCGGTACGGAATCCTGTTCGTCCCACCACGAACCTTCGGTGGTCCCCCGGTGGTCTTGCCCTTTCCGGGTCCCGCCTTGGACGCAGCAGGGTGAGTCTTCACACGCCTTAGGCTATAGGCGTCGTCCGCAACGTCCAGGGCCAGCGGTTCGACATGAACGGTAAGCCGGCCAGACTCCTCATCCACCGAGGTCGGTGAAACGGCCTCTCCTTTCTCCTTCAACTTCGAGACAAGGTCTTCACCGTCCATGGATAGTGTGTTACCGGGCTTGACGACCGTCCGGGAAGATGCACCTGCAGAACAAACAAAGGGTTAGTATCAACTCGATCAGCAGGAACGTCACTACTAAAACCCTGCTACGCACCGGGATCCTGCCCGAGACAGCAGTACTCCAACACCTCCCGTCGTATGAAGTTATAGGAGCTCCGCTCAAGATCATCCCAGGACCCGAGTATCGTCATAATCCTATCCCGCTCCAACTCGGACAGTACGAACGATTGGTCACCAAGGGGCTGGAAGGCACCAGGAACCCGGTACATCCTCCTCCTTTTCTGCCACTTCCCACCCTCCATCACCACCTTCTTCCTCCAATTATTGTCCACCCAGGAAGGCAGGTGGGTGATGATAGGCTGGAAGTGTCGGGCGCTAAAAGTCAGACAACCCCGACACCCTTTCTTCTTCGAGAAGGACAGTCTGTACAGTGCCCGGAACTCGTTCACCGTTGGCATGCTCATCCCGGACAGCTCGTACAGACAGCCAAGGCTCAGCAGCTGGCTCCACTAATTCCCGGGAAGCTGCGCGGGAGACACTTGCAGAGCGCTGAGCATGTACTGCACGAAGTCTGGCAGCGAGAGGGAGAACCCGTGACGAAATTGGTCTCCGTGAACAGCAACCCAACCCGCCTTCGGGTTACAGGCCGATTCTCCGGGATTCAGCGGCCGTAATATCACCTCATCAGGGATATTCCACGTCTCCCGGAAGGTGGCAATCTCTGCAGGGCTCATAGTACCCTCCGGTTCATCGCACACTACAGCCACTTTCCTACTCCCGATAGTGTAGCTCACGGGCGGAGTGCCAGGAAAGCGCACCCCGTGCGGGATGCCCTCACACTCCAGAGACCCGGAAGACGAGACCCCGCCCAGGGAGCGGGCAGCGGTTTCGGACTCCGGGGAATCCGAACCAAGCCAATCCTCCAACCTTTCTTCATCGTCCACCACAGGACGCCTGTCGGCCGGCTCGGAAGTCCCATCAGAGCTCGTAGAAGCCATTTAACCTAGGGGAAGAAAACAAAACCCCACCGCTGGTCAGCAACAAGCTAGAACAGCGCCTTCTGCGGCTGCTCTCCAAGTTTGCCGCAGACGCCCCGCTCAAAACAACTCACAATCGGCGACAGGGCCCCCCGCTTCCCTAAGAGCCACGCCATCTCACCGGTTAGGTAGCATTCAATCGGCTCCATGGCATCTCACCGGTTAGGTAGCATTCAACCGGCTCCATGGCATCTCACCGGTTAGGTAGTACTCAACCGGCTCCAAGGCATTCCACCGGTTACGGTTTTGCCACTTTCCTTCACCCCTGTGGGCAAGGACAAGCCAGCAACAACTCAAGGCTTCAAATACATGGGTTTTATAAACTCGGGAGAGTTTACCTCTAACACTTGTAAACTCTTCCAGCAGGCTAAAAACCCTGCATCACACTGAACTGTGATAAATATGGGGATCCATGGCGAGACTTGTTATCTCTACGCCACCCCACCGGGCTACTCCCCGGCCTGCCCCACCGTTGGCAGCAATTGTACCTTGGGAACTTGGGAGACTCGCTCCGGCATGGCAATCCACCGATCGAGTCCTCACATTTTCCTCCCATGCACTCGTCCGGGTTTCACCCCGCTCCATATTCATTGCATGGCGGATTTCAACGCCACATTGTCCTCCCATGCACTCGTCCGGGTTTCACCCCGCTCCATATTCATTGCATGGCGGATTTCAACACCACATCATCATCCCATGCACTCGTCCGGGTTTCACCCCGTTCCATACTTATGGCACGACAACACTTGAGTACAATACCATTGGTATTGCAAACATACTCATAATTGCCGCACGTCATCTTTACTAGGTACTCACATCACCACGCCTTTTCTGCCTGAACGCCCGGCCAAGCCCAATCTTCAATACGGACTTGGGGGACTGGGCACCGTTGGGTCGGTAACCCTGCAGGTCTGCGGGACAGGAGCGAGACATATTAAGTCCCCATTCAAGATTGCACTTGACCGGGAACTTGGGGGACTTGTTGGAGGTATATATGGTACACCGCCAAGCATGTTCGGCGACCTCGTGGACCGTGCAACCAGCGTCATAGGTCCTACTTCCGGCATCCAGCGGGTAGACCGCCACCCCGGCTACATTCCCAATGTCAGAGATCACCGGTGCCGCACCCGGAGGGCATGCCACCGGGCACCTGAAGTAGCCTCCAGAATAGGGAAATATGTAATAGTGTGTTTGCATCCCACATTAGAGAAGTAGTAGAGGTGGGAAGCCTCCTTTCTTATAAATAGAAGGTTTCCCCCTTAGAGTTAGAGATCTTGGATACTTGCTACTCTTGGCATGTAACCACCACCGATGGCTTATTAGCCGGCTATAGTATATTCCAAGTGGACGTAGCTGTGCCCTCCGATGGCACGGTGAACCACTATATATCCTTGTGTTCATGTTCTACCTTTATTATTGTGCTTCTGTTAGGCCTACGGGTTTATGCAGAAACAGAATTCTTCAAGCATCGTTATGCAATCAAGTTGGATATTTCAATTGTTTCCCAAACTTTTCAACTAGCCTGAATGATGCTGCTCATTGTTTAAGACTGAGAGTCAAAACAGACGACATATCTATGAAGGAAGGGATGCAAGAACTTGCTATAGTTTATAGGATTTACTATAAACTAATGAGTACAACAGTAGAACTAAAAACCAGGATAGCAAATATCCCTGGTCTTACCACTGGTTTCCTCACAAATCCAAGGAATCATTCCGAACAGATCCATAAGGTTGCTCGGGATGAGGTAACTTTTCCAGTAGAATGGAAATTATTTGGCCCTAAAGAAAAGCCAGAAAGTAGAAGAACAAGAGATGTCAACCTCAAGTTCGAAGGACACAGAAGAAGTGATGTGACCCTTGAAAGCTTGAGAAGTGACAACTCCAGCTTACTCAGAAGATGCAGTACTTCTAGAGAAGGAGGTACTAGAAAAACCAGAATATTAATAAATGAAGAATCAATTCCAATAGTGGAAGAAGATTTAGATGAAGAATTGCATAGAGAGGTTAAAATGCTAAAATCAGAAAGGCTTTATGAGCTCTATGATGAAGCAAAAAACTGCAAGGATCCAACTCGGTTAGAACAGCTGATTGAATAAATAAAGAATTTTAACATTAAAAAGGAAAGAAAAGTCTTTCCCTACCAAGATGTTAAAATGGAAGAAGGAGAAATCTCCAAATTCCCACAAATCACCGTAATCAAAATCGATGGAACCAAAAAGCTTCCTGAAAGAAAAGGGCATATAGGGAAAAGAGAGGACAGAAACTCCCAAAGATTTGTCCTAGAACTAAATACTCCAAAATTACCAATTTCACTACATAGTACTTGGTTAGATCTAGACAAGGCTCTAGATAAACGAAAGACCATAGATGATTAGGTTAATGCTATGTTCATGGTAGCATGCACAACATATGAGAAATTTGAGGCGCAAGATCTGCAACAAATCTATCAGGCTACTCTAGTTGGAATGGCAAAGAAATTCTATATAGCATGGAAAGAAACCCATAGGAGGAAAACATGGCTTGAAAGCATAAGGAATGACAAGTCTCCAAACACCTTTACCACACCCATCTATGAGCAATTTTGCGGAGATATATCATGTGTTGGTGATAAGACTAGAGAGACAGCTAAAACCAACATATATGCCTTCAAAATATGCAACATGAAGAACTTTGAAGAGTACTTGAATGAGTTTCAAGATTACTACTGCACTATAGGTGTTGACAGTAGCCGCAGAGAGGCTACAGCAGGCCCACAGACCCGCAGCAAGTACACCAGGGCCCGGCCCAAGGCTCAGGACCGGATCACTAGCACCCGGCCTCGGGGCCCAGCACTCCATCCTGCCTCCAGGGACCCTGGGGCCGGGGGCGCCAGCCTGCCAAAGAGGGCACCAGAAGGTACAAACAGAAGGGAGCCAGTCCCACATCGAAGGGTGAGGCCAGCCCTCACCCCCAACCACCTATATGAGGGCCCCAACTACCCTCTTTATTAGGTAACTTATCTCTCTCCCTGCTTACATACGTGCCTTGGTTATATATATATTCCAACTATACTAACTTAGGCATCGGAGAGGAGAAGACCGGCCCGCCCGGTATTCCCCTTAGTGAGCAGGATTGCAGGAGATCAAGTTGGATTCACCGTGTATCTACCAGGCCCCCGGGTTTAGGCAGAAACAATTGGCGCCGTCTGTGGGAAGCTTGAACGAAAAGCCGTGTAAGCAACACCGTTGGGAGAGAGTTCGAAAATGAGTCGAGAGAAAGATACCGCCGAGGAGGGACGTCTTGCAGTAGTGCAGACGCTCATCTCCACCCCAGCCGTCACGCGGGAGCCGCGCGGCGACCGGGGCAACGGTCAGGAAGGAGGGAGCTGTGGGGGACCATCCGGCGTGCCGGATCCCTACCACGACAGCTCGCGCAGGAAAGGCCCGGCAGAGGAGGAAGACAGTCCAGAGCGACGGGGCATCTCCTTGACGTTCTCAGATGATCCCAGCGATCGATCTGAGAGCCCGGACCGGGACCCTACGTATAGCCCCGGCCATAGCGGTATGGCGGGAGAGCTACGGGCAATGGCCGCGGAGGTCAGTCGTCTAAGAGAGGAGAGCGACAGGGATGGAGCTAAGTCCAACGCCCAGTACGAAGAGATGGAGGCAGTGAATACTGCCCTTGTGGCCGCCCTGGAAAGGGGACAGCAGCGCAGTGACGCCATGGCCGAGGCGCAGGCGACACTCCCACCGATCCAACCTCAACACACCGAAGCAGGGAAATCTTCGGGCGGTCGGCCCGGTGACCCCATGCGAGAAAAGTCGACAGCAGGCGCAGGCCCGCCAAAGAGCGCGACAACCTACCACCGGCCCGGCGCTTCGTCAGTGGATGAAGTTGAGACTCCGACCGCACGAGCGCTGCAAATGCTAGCCAACACCATGTCGGACTTAAAGGCCCAAATGGAGGCCAACGAGAGAAGAGCCGCGCGGCCGATGGAGGGCGCCCTGTTTAATGAGCGCATGGGCCCTTTCTCGCACCGGGTCATAGAGTCGGGAAGATCTGGCAACCAGAAGTCCCTCAAGCTCACCTACTCAGGGTCCGGCTGCCCGTACCAGCATCTGGACAGCTTCCGGTCCCAAACCTGCGCCAAGGGATACTCCGATGCAGTCTGCTACAACATCTTCCAAGAGACTTTGTCTGGAGAAGCGCTCAGCTGGTTCTACGAGCTTCCAGCAAACTCGATCGAGGCGTTCGAGTAGTTGGCCGACCGGTTCGTGGGCCGCTTCATTCTCCGAGTCGAGGGAGCCCGGACGTCGACCATCCTCTTCAACTGCATACAAGCCCCCGGAGAGGAGCTGAGAACCTTTGGCAACCGCTGGCAGACGGCTACGGCCGGAGTTCGGAACCTGGACAAAGGCATCGCCGAGATGGCGTTTAAGCAGGGACTCCGAGCGGGCAAGTTTTCCTACGCCGTCCGGGTAGAGCTCCCGCAGGGATATGACGAGTTGATGGCTATGGCCATCCGGCATGCTCAGGTCGATCATGAGACCTATGGGCACCATCTGCTGAAGAGGAAGCGGGATGAGCAGCAGGAAGACCATCCCCGGGAAGAGAACCCTCCGCCCGGCCAGGAAGCCAAGCCCAGTCAGCGGACCGAGAACCGCACCGCTCGACCCAGCCGGAACGCCAACAACAGAAACTGGCCACAGCGGCAGCAGAGGCCCTATTCTGATAAACCCCAGAACGAGCACAAGCCGGTACCGTACCGCCAAGAGCGCCCCCTGGCAATCATGCCAGCACCACCACCGGTCGGTCAAGAAGTCTTCACCGCTCTCACCACTTCCTACGAGGATATCCTACTTGAGAACGGGAGCGTCATTCCCCCACCGCCCAAGAGTAAGTACCCGAAGGGGAAACTTACAACGGCGCAGACGGGCAAGTACTGCTCTTATCATGATGAGGCCACTCACCGAACAAATCAGTGCTGCGCTCTCAAGACAGCGGTACAGGGGTTGATTGATAAAGGCCAGCTCCAACGGTACGTGGGGGAAAGAAGAACAGACCCCGACCGGGAACGGGACCAGGCCTGGTAAACCCGCTAGCCCCGAGCGGTTAGTTTGGCATAGTTCGCGGTTCAACCGTTGTAAAAACAAGTATATATGCAAACTACTTTTGAGAAAATTTCACCGGCTCTGCCAGTTCCAGTATATTCATATTCAAGCAAGTATACAAGCAGTAACCGATCCGGAAAGATTGCAAGGAAAATCCTAAGGAGCCACGACTCCGCCTTCAGCAGGCAATCCGCTGGCCTCTCCTGCGGTACCCTCGTCGTCAACCTCAGTTCCGGTGTTGACTCTGGCCCGGGGAGACTCGGCACCGTTGGTAAAAGAATCCAAGTCCGAGCGAATCGCTTCATCCGGCTGCCCCTCCACCGCCTCCTGATGGATGTCCGACTGCTCATGGATATCTTCTTCAGCAGCAGTCGGCATCAGGGAAGTGTCTAACCATCCCTTCCCCGCCCATTCTGTGTACGCATCTGAGATGCCCTCTTCCCTGGCCTTCACCAGAAACACCAGGAACTGATCGCTCTCGCAGTATTTGAGAACGACCCGCTCGTAGAGTTCCGGGTCATCTTCCCCGGTCGGAGCAGCAGAGGCGGCGCGCAGAGCAGCAACTCCCACTTGGAGCTCGTCCACCTTGGCTTCTAGTTCGGCACTCTCCTTCTCCAGGCTCCGGTTCTGCTCCTCCAACTTCTTGGCCCTCTCCTCCGATCTGGCCTT
Source organism: Potentilla sterilis (assembly GCA_963682095.1). Taxonomy (NCBI): domain Eukaryota; kingdom Viridiplantae; phylum Streptophyta; class Magnoliopsida; order Rosales; family Rosaceae; genus Potentilla; species Potentilla sterilis. Next base: position 36,448,462 of record OY821757.1, on the reverse strand, counting down.
CTCCCGGTCCGAGCGGGATTTCTCCACCTCCAGGCGCTGTCGGGCCTCCGATAGAGCAGCTATCTGTCTCTTCAGCTCCGACAGCTCCTCGCTCGCATCCGGTTGGTACAGACTGTACAGCAGCTGCGCAGCAACAAAGGCAGTTAGTCAGGCAGCAAAAGAAAACAAGCTACAGGCAGTGTAGTGGTACCATGCAGTACTTACCCGGAGGACGGATTCCTTGCATTTTGGGCGATTCCCACCCGCCAGGGCTCCTGCAACCCCAGGTCTGTCCAGGCCAAGGCCGGCCAAGTCCGCCGCCACTTGCCGGGCGAGTGCACTATCCGGGCTTCCCCTCGGTGCCTCCGCAGGCGCGGGACTACTCTGCCGGGCAGCAGCAGCAGCCTTCTCCCCGGCAGCGTTAGTTTGCGCACCGCTGGTTATCCTGAACCGTTTGGCCAGGTTCTCCCGTGCCGACCCACCGGTAAGCGTCACCAGCGCGGAGGAAGGAATGTCCCCGCCTTTCCGTTTCTCTCCCCGGCCTTCCGGAGAAGAAGATTGTGCGCTTACCCGGGCGGAACGAGCCACGTGCGGCACAGACACCGGCCGGTTGGGGATCCTTTTCACTCCACCGGGAACCCTAACTGACCCCCCGGTGCTCTTGCCCTTTCCAGGCGCCATAAGGCCCGCAGCATGATGGGTCTTCACCCGCCTCAGGAGATAGGCGCCGTCGTCAACATCCATGGCCCTCGGCTCCGGATGAGTCGTAAGCCGGCCGGACTCCTCGTCCACCGACGTCCGCGAGACGGTCTCGCCTTTCTCTTTCAGCTTGTTAAGGAGGTCTTCCCCGTCCATGGAGAGAGTGGTTTCGGGCTTGATGACCGCCCGGGAAGATGCACCTGCAAGGAAAGCGAACAGTTAGTTTTGCAAAAACTAACACAAAGTATTACCGCTAAAAGGCTTCCTACGCACCGGGACCCCGCCCGAGTTGGCAGTATTCCAGCACTTCTCGTCGGATGAAGTTGAAAGAACTCCGTTCCAGATCGTCCCAACATCCGATTATGGTCGAGACCCTCTCATGCTCCAGATCGGATAGCTCGTACGACTGGTCGCCAAGGGGTTGGAAGGCGCCAGGAACCCAGTACATTTTACTCTTCGCCTGCCACCTCCCGCCCACCATCACCACCTTCTTCCTCCAACTGTTGTCTACCCATGAAGGCATATTGGTGACGATCGGTGGAGGTTTTCGGGCGTTGAAGAACAGGCAACCCCGGGACCCTTGCTTTCTTGAGTAGGACAACCTATACAAGGACCGGAATTCGTTTACCGTTGGCATACTCATTCCGGACAAATCGTATAGGCAGCCGAGGCTCAGTAATCGCCTCCACTGGAGCCCAGGAAGCTGCACAGGCGACACTTGCAGCGCACTGAGCATGTACTGCACGAAATTTGGCAGCGGGAGCGAGAGTCCATGCCGGAACTGGTCCTGATGCGCGGCAACCCAACCTGCTTCCGGGTTGCAGGCTGACTCTCCAGGATTCAGGGGCCGCAGCAGAACGTCATCCGGGATAGCCCAGGTTTCCCGGAGCGCTGCAATCTCTCTAGGGGTCATGCTACCCTCAGGTTCATCACACACCACAGCATCCTTCCCTCTGCCAATGGTGTAGCTCGCGACCGGAGCATCTGCAAGGCGCTCCCCGTGCGGTATTTCAGTCTCCGAGGATTCAGCCCCGGAAGACGAAGACGAGGACGGAGACGAAACCCTGCTCCCGGAGCAGTCAGCGGCTTCGGACACCGGGGATTCCGAACCGAGTCAGTCCTCCAGTCTCTCCTCATCGTCCTCGATAGGACCTCTGGCAGCCGATTCGGAAGCCCGGTCAGAACCTGAAGATGACATCTTAACCTAGGGGAAGAAAACAAAACCCTAGCGCTCGTCAGCAACAGGCTACAACAGCGCCTTCTACGGCCTCTCCCCAAGTTTGCCGCAGAGCAGTTCCGTCAGCGACAGAGATCCCTCCCCCCCCCCCCCCCCCCCCCCCCCCCCCCGCTGCAAAACAACAAAGCCAAAACAAGAACAACACCGGGGCAAAGAAATCAACAAACTTATCGATTAATATGCTCAACCGAGGACAATCCGCCTTGCGAAAGCAGCGAGCAATGGTAGGAAGAGATTAGGGAGCGCTCGAGAAAACGGATCTCGTGGGGCAAAAGGGCTTAAGGTTGTCGCCGGATTCCTCTCTTTCTCTTAGTTTCTCCAAAGCAAGAAGCAACAGCAGAAAGGAGAGCAGAAGAGGCCTTTTTATAGAGGGGACCAGTGCCCTAGGCAATTAAAATCCCTCCAAAACAAGTAATCACAGTAACTCAAACGCCTGCCAATCCAGGCCCTTCATCTCAAGACCACCCCCCGCTGGCACGTGTCCCAGCATTGGTAAACTGCCCATGCCATCATAACTGACAGGACTGATGGACTTCCTCCTTAAATGCATGTCAGCCACTTGTCCCACACGCTGGCGACAGGAAGGTAGGAGCTGGAACCGAGGAGTCAGGCCCTCCCACACTTCCCCAGATCCCACGGTTGCACACCATCTTCGCTGCGTATCTCGAAGACCTCTCACCGGTGGTAATCATCCAACCGCTTCGAGAGCATCCATCCGGGTATGAGCAATAGGGGACCCGTCTCGATATGGCATGTCGCCCGGTCGAGGTCCGCCCGGCACTATGGCAGTTCACGGTTATGATCATTCAACCGGCTGCATGGCTTCTTCGCTGCATATCTCGAAGACCTCTCACCGGTGGTAATCATCCAACCGCTTCGAGAGCACCCATCCGGGTATGAGCAATAGGGGACCCGTCTCGATATGGCAGGACGCCCGGTCGAGGTCCGCCCGGCACCATGGCAGTTCACGGTTATGATCATTCAACCGGCTGCATGGCTTCTTCGCTGCATATCTCGAAGACCTCTCACCGGTGATAATCATCCAACCGCTTCGAGAGCACCCATCCGGGTACGAGCCATCCGCCCAGCACCATGGCAGTTCGCGGTTATGATCATTCAACCGGCTGCATGGCTTCTTCGTATATCTTGAAGACCTCTCACCGGTTGTGATTTTCCAACCGCTTCGAGAGCATCTATCCGGGTGTGAACCCTCCTTCTAGCATCATCTTCGTTGCATATCACTGGGGGACTCGTCTCGATATGGCATGTCGCCCGGTCGAGTTCCGCCCGGTTCGTAGCAGTTCACGGTTAGGTATCATCCAACCGGCTGCACGCCATCCTACTGGAGACCTCGATATGGCATGTCTCGATATGGCATGTCGCCCGGTCGAGGTCCACCCAGCTGCATCTCACTTGGGGGACTCGTCTCGATATGGCAGAACGCCCGGTCGAGATCCGCCCACCGGTTACGACGCATCCAACCGGCTCGAGAGCATATTCCGGGAATAGGATCCACCCGGCCCCATGGTATTTCATTGGGGGACTCGTCTCGATATGGCAGGACGCCCGGTCGAGTTCCGCCCGGTACCATGGCTGACCCCGGTCATGAGAACATTCGACCGGCATGGGCTTTATACACCCGGGCGAGTTTACATCTAACCCATGTACACTTGTCCAGCAGGATAAAAACCCTGCATCGCACCAGCTGCGGCAAACGGGGGCTGCACGGCGAGCCTTGTCACCTCAACGCCACCCCCCCTACCGGGAACAGGATCCACCCGGCCCCATGGCATTTCACTGGGGGACTCGTCTCGATATGGCAGGACGCCCGGTCGAGTTCCGTCCGGTACCATGGCTGACCCCGGTCATGAGAACATTCGACCGGCATGGGCTTTATACACCCGGGCGAGTTTACATCTAACCCATGTACTCTTGTCCAGCAGGATAAAAACCCTGCATCGCATTGAACCGCGATCAACATGGGGTTGCACGGCGAGCCTTGTCACCTCAACGCCACCCCCCTTACCTCAACGCTTATTCAACACAAGTTGAGAAGAACTAGCAAGTGTTCACCGGTGCTTCAATCAGCCCGCAACACCGGGGTAATCTCCCTGCAGCCTAGCAATACGGGACTCGTCTCGATATGGCAGAACGCCCGGTCGAGCTCCCATACTCCTGGACTCATCTCGATATGGCAGAACGCCCGGTCGAGGTCCAGTACTGAAGTTCACCTGGGACTCGTCTCGATATGGCAGAACGCCCGGTCGAGGTCCCATGAACTTCACCCTGTCCGCTTTGGCAGATCGCCCGGTAGAGGCTCAGTGAACTCCGCTTTGGCAGATCGCCCGGTATAGGCTCAGTGAACTCCGCTCCGTTTCGATTTGGCAGATCGCCCAGTTGTGACCCAGTGAAGCTCCGCCTCGTACCAATAGGGCAGAGTGCCCGGCCAATATTCCATGCACATCTCTTGCATGGCGGATTTCAACGCCTCATTATCATCCCATGCACAAATCTCTTGCATGGCGGATGTCAACGCCTCATTATCATTCCATGCACACATCTATTGCATGGCATCATGGCATCATCTCATACACTCTCCGGGTTCCACCCAGCTCCATGCTCATAACACCACAATACCTGAGCACAGTGCTACTTATATTACAAACGTGCTTATAAACTATTGCTTCCCATCGGTAACAGGTACTCACCTCGGTCACGCCCAATCTTTAACGCGGACTTGGGGGACTGGGCACCGGTAGGTTGGTAACCCTGCGGGTCTGCGGGACAAGAGCAAGACAGATTTAAGTCCCCATTCAAGATTGCACTTGACCGGGAACTTGGGGGACTTGTTGACAGTAGCCGCAGAGAGGCTACAGCAGGCCCACAGACCCGCAGCAAGTGCATCAGGGCCCGGCCCAAGGCTCGGGACCGGATCACCAGCACCCGGCCTCGGGGCCCAACACTCCATCCTGCCTCCAGGGACCCTGGGGCCGGGGGCGCCAGCCTGCCAAAGAGGGCACCAGAAGGTACAAACAGAAGGGAGCCAGTCCCACATCGAAGGGTGAGGCCATCCCTCACCTCCAACCACCTATATAAGGGCCCCAACTACCCTCTTTATTAGGTAACTTATCTCTCTCCCTGCTTACATACGTGCCTTGGTTATATATATTCCAACTATACTAACTTAGGCATCGGAGAGGAGAAGACCGGCCCACCCGGTATTCCCCTTAGTGAGCAGGATTGCAGGAGATCAAGTTGGATTCACCGTGTATCTACCAGGCCCCCGGGTTTAGGCAGAAACAATAGGAGATCTAGAAAATATAGATTTAATATATCTTCTTTATAGGAAACTCACAGAACCATGGAGAACAGCAGTAAAAGAAAATATAGATGCCAGACCTCTTGAGAGACTATCAATAGGAGGAGTAGCTGAGCGAATTAGAGAACTAATGAGAGAACAGCTCAAAGGTGTTGACAACTTCTGTACCACCAACACAAAAAAAATATTAAAATTTTGTAGTGGCAAGTTCAGCCCTACAGAACAAAATTATCCCACAGGGAAAAAATAAATTCTTGCGGTAAAGAAAACAATTGAAAATTCTCCTGTATTTTTACGAAAACCATTTACCGTGCGCACAGATTGCGCAAGAATAAAGAATTAAAAAAAAATTAAACTTGATAAGGCTGCTGATAGGGGTAGATTAGTAAACTGGCAATTATTTCTTAACTAATATGATTATAATGTGGAATTGATTGCAGGCAAAAAAAATTATCTCCCAAAAGCTTTGACAAGAGAAATGTTAATGTTCAACCAAAGTGAAGGAAACGACGAAGGTTGTAATCCTAGAAGCAGAAGACCAGAAAAAGAACCAGAACAACTAGAAGAAATCGAAAGAGTTCTTAAAAGTTTCTTGCTATTTCCAAAATTGATCAATCCCAGGGTAAAGGATTGACTAGCCCGTCTAAACGGCATATGGTAAAGGCTTATCAAGACTGTTGAAGGCTGCTGCTTTGCCAAAAAGCAGACTCACTCCTTCAGGAGTGATTAATGTTTTTAATCACCAACTGAACACTTTTCCTGAACCAATTTTTCGAACAAGTATAACATTAGCATGGCAAACGAGGCAACAGTGTGTTGCTCCAATAAATAAATTAGCAGTACAATATCTTGCAAGACCAGAAAGTGCTAAGTTCATGTTCTAGCACTGAAAGAATCAGAGTGGTTCAAATTCCATGATACCATTGGAATTCATTCTAGTGAACGAGTTATGCCCCAGACACTTTTTATTGTCCCAGGGTCGTACACATAACGATATGTGGTGAATGTTCAAAGCGAACATCCTCAAGAACATAAGCTATGGCTAGTTGAAAATGGCGTTGTTCATAATTTATAGGGGGTTTTACCCAAAACTACAATTTTGTGGTGATATTTACCAATAGCAAAATTGCTTTTTAAAATTACCACTAGCAAGTTTCCAACAGAATCTATTAACTCATAAGTTACAAAAATACCCTCAGAAATCAATACTACTGAGCCTCAAAAACCAATCGATTCTAATGCTACTGACCCTCAGAAAATCCACATTCGCCGCGATTCTAATGCTACTGACCCTCAGAAAATTCATCTCCGCCGCGCTTCCAATGCCACTGAGCCTCAGTAATTAAGATCTGAGCAAGATATGATCAGATCTCAACCATAACCAACACACAAAGTAAAACCCCAACACACAAACTCAAACCAACACACAAACTCAAACGACGTCAAGGCCAAGATCGAGGCCATGAAGCAAACAATCATGCTCCTCCTCAATGGCGACACCATCCCCCACCTCTTCATCACCATAATCCGCTACGTCCTTCCCTCTAAGGACCACACCGTCCAGAAGCTTCTCCTTCTCTACCTCGAGATCATCGACAAGACCGATTCCCGAGGCAAAGTCCTCCCGGAGATGATCCTCATCTGCCAGAACCTCTGTAACAACCTCCAGAGCCCTAACGAGTACATCAGCGGCGTCACGCTCCGTTTCCTCTGCTGTTTGAACGAGTCCGAGATCATCGAGCCGTTGATTGGTTTGGCGAGAGAGAGAGAGACAGAGAGAGAGAGAGAGAGAGGAGTTGTTGAGGCTTCAGATTGGCGGCGGCGGCGGAGGAGGAGAGCATGTCGAGGGCGGAAGAGGAGAAGAGGCAAGAGAAAAGAAAGAGAAAGAGAGGTTGTGAGAGGAAGGTGGAGAAGAGGCAACCACCGATTCGACTTGCCGGAGCTTCCACGCCGCAGATTTAGAGCCCCACGGTAACCAAGAGATGGCGCTGAGCACGATCCGGAAGGCGATTGAAGCCGTCAAGGACCAGACGAGCATCGAGATCGCCAAATTAGCGGGCAACAGCCACGAGGACGAGCCGGCCGGGTATGGTTGAACTGGCGGGGGGGGCGGGGCGGCAGCGGGGGTGGGGGTGGGGGTGGAGGGAGGACTGGGTGGGGCTGTTGATGATGAGGTCGTATTGGAGTGGGAATGGAGTGGAGGTGGTTGAAAACGACGGCATTTTGAGAGAGATGAGAGGGTGGGATCTGGTGCGGGTGAGAGTTGGGTGAGTGATGGCATGGGTTGTAATTTAAAGATTTTCAGGATTAATTATGTCATTAAATCATGGATGGGTTAACAGCCAATTACTGTTAATTCTTTGATGATGGTATAAAAAATTAGGTCTTGTTATTGGTAAATATCACCACAAAAGTGTAGTTATGGGTAATTATCTACAATTTATAGACAAAAGTTAACGAAGATATAAGGGGATTGCTTGCCATCATAGTTAACACAATCCAGAATGTTAGAAAGTCAAACTGCATTTTCAGGTATAAGTTCAGGTCCACACCTCCTGAGTGGATTCAGAAGAAAAATGGAGAGGCAGAGTACATATCTCCATACCACTATGTGAGGATTATCCAAGGGCAGTACTCAGAACCTGATACAATGGGCAATCTAATTCTAGTATCCCCTGGATGAAAGTCATGTCATTGGAATATATTAGGAAAATCATCGAGGGTGATCTGAAAATACCTACCTCGAATCAGGAGAGAAAATAATTGTTACAACCTATGATCATCCAGATGTCATTAGCAGTGACTTATTTTTAGCTCTCAAGAAAAAATAAATCTACTCCAGTTTAGCATGTGCTCAGTGCATTGAAAAGATTGAAAGTGACAAGCATTATAAGGTATATGAGGATTCTGGCATGGAAGAAGATGACATAGCATCAAGGCTAAGATTTGATGAGCCCCTGTTGGGCAATAATTCAGAAGATTATTTTGATGACATGTGAAGGCATGTGAGTTTGAATGTCCTCATTCAGACAGTGAATCTTTTTTAACAAAAGAAATAAGAAAGATGACCAATTTTCTTATTAGTAAGAAACCCACTTCAGATAGTGGATGAATAATTGAGCTACTTTTCACTATTTTTAGTTTTTATTTCAATTCCAGTTTAGAGTCCGCTCCCTATATAAGGGGCTTTGAGTCTTAGTTAAAGGCATCAGAAATTTGAGCAGAATCATTTTCTCTCAAAAAGTAAGAAAGCCATAGTAGTAAGCAGTGTGCTCTTTTCTTCATGTTCAAGTCAATGTGGAGTAGTGTGTTTTTTTCCAAGTGCTTGTAATCACAATTATGAGTAGCTAAACAGCTTTTAGTTGTTTACCCTAAGAGTGAGGCTCTGGGTTTTTAGTCTGTATTCATGTTTGAATAAATAAATTCTATTTTGTGCCTAGTACACCGTCACAAAAAATATTTATTCTGTAATTTTATGCTATGTTTATGTATTTTAATTAGAACATTTCTTGTTAAAACAGCAGCGATTCCGCCAAACCAAGTAACCAAAGTCGACCATGGGTCTTAAGTTGAAATTATGGCATGTTGAATGCTAGTTTTTCTAGGAGTGTTTTAATCATTTACAATTTATAATATTTTTACTCAAGTAAAAATCTATAGAATAGGTTTGAAGCAGGTCATATCTCTCGTTTGGCGAGAGGTGCTGTTTTATTGTTCGGCCGAGCGGAGGATATAATTTCCTGCTTTCATTGGTTTACTCTAAACTTCACTATATCACGCCTTATTAGAGGCATGGGTTAACTCTAGCTAACCAAGTGTGGTCAGCAAAGTTCTACCCTAATTTAGCACTATCACACCGCGAATCCCTCTTTTTCAATCTTTCACCTCACAAAATCTAACAACAAAATCCACAGTCTCTTGTTTATCTCTATAAATAAATATCCAAATATGCTATAGGCATCAATTTGCAGTTCAAATTAAATTAATAGCATTTTCTAAAAGAGAATTAAATTACTGTAGTGAATGTGAGATGAAAACGACCAGTAGAATTCTGAAGTTTTACCTTTGTTTTCCTTAAATAGAAAAATAAGTTTACCTTTCTTTTTTGAGTTTGAATTTGATATGGTTTTTCAGTTGGAGGTGGAAGGTTCCCAGAAGCAGGAGGTTAAAGTGCAGAAACGTGTGTCTTCCTTCTTGTTTTCTCCGACATTTTATTTCCCAACATATTCGTTCATGTCATGAATTATGATATGTTAAGAGTTATAGTCTTTACTTGAATAGTTCAAGAACTTGTGCCTGCTCAACGACTTTCTGGGTTTTCCGTCTTTGGGCGATCCTTGATCGGTTTTGCTGACTTTTTCTCATCTGGGTTTTCTTTGCTGCTGGATTTCAATGAGGTAAAGGTTGCCCATTTCAAGAGAATCTTAATCTTTTCTTTACACTCTGGTTATTAATGTGAAGGTTGCCCGATTCTGAAGTATCTTGGTCTTTTCTTTATATTCTTGGTGTTGATGTTAGTTGAAGTTCCTTGGGATGCATGGAATTTGAGTTTGGTAATGGTGGCTCTTTTTCAGGAAGCAATGACTGGTGGATTTGAAATCCTGCTCTTTTCTATATAAGGAATACTGGGTCTGTTTCAGGTTTGGTGAATGATTTTGATTTGGTTTTTGGATCTTACATCTTGGATATATTGATCTGAGGGAAGTCTAGTTGAATTTGAGTTGGTCAGGTTAGACATAGTTATATAATTGAATTCACAGCATACAGTTTTGAAGTTGGAAAGCCTGCAAGTCGTTGTGTTTGATTGAAATTTCATATGATTGGGGGAGAAGACTTCAAAATATATTTCAGATTCAATTTAGTGCTAGAGGTGAACATATCAGAATAGTTTATAGATTAATGGAGCTAGCTGATGAGCTACAAACCAATGGAGACAGTGAGGAAATGGATAGAGAGCCGTCTCCAGAGGTTCCTCGCAGAGAGCCTCATCTCTACCGGAACCACTTTGGAGGCACGGTGAGGAGGAAAGCCTATATATTTGATGGACATGGGGACTTTTACAATAAGGAATGGGACCTTACAGAGGGTAGAGGAAATGAGTTTTGTTGGTATCATGTTGAGCTTCCAAAAGGACCTCAGAAACTTTCTCAATCTGCACAACAACTCATTGGTGTTCTTTGCCCGCCTTTGAAACTCCAGGACATTCTCTCGCTTGTGAGCAATGGACCCTTTTGTGGGCATGTTGATGGGGCTCTTGTATTCAGAGTCAACTCCCCAGGCCCTCCTGCCAGTAATTTCACATTCAGAATTGCTGCAAGAATTACTGAACACTCGGTGATTACAGTGTCTTTGGGCCGTGTCCCCAGATTGGGTTTTTCGCCAGTGGGAGAGTCTCTTCTCTCAGAGATTCCTAGTGTGGAGAGTCCCACTAATCTTAGAGGTGAGCAGAAGGAAATGAGTGGGATTGTGATAAGGGAGCATGTTCTTGAGTTTCTATTAACAATGAATCATTCTGAAGAGGCTGATAATCCTGTGCCAAAATCCGTCTCCAATCTTGTGGTTCATATTATTGACACGCATGTCGATCACCTCCAAGATGTTGTGACTAAACTTGAAATAGAATTGGATTCCGTTGAGCTTGAACTGGACAAAGGTGAGCTCCACTTTTAACATATATTAGCTGCCTTCCAATTTAATTTTTTTACACATTTTTTCTGCCTATTTGTTGTGTATCATAGGTTTTTTTTTTTCGCTTTCAGACAATTTGCTTGTGATATACTTATAGTGATATTGTACTTTGTAAGGAATTCTAAGGAGTTAAAGGCCTAATATTGTATAATTGTCATATCTTCTGTAAGTAACACAATCATTAAGTGACTTCTAATTAGATGAGTAACAAATCACGGGGAGAGAGAGTACTTAGTTACTTCATGATGTGTATCACAGATAAATATCAAGCAACAATAAAGGTTTATTTAGTTATAGAACACTGTATAAGTTAAAACATACACTAGAATATCTAGAGAGACATTAGGATTTCCAATCCTGGTTGATAGCTAATGGTTAAGCTGGCCTTTGTATTGCATAGACATGATTGGATGACTGACTAACTCACACTGGAAATTTGCAAATTTATAATCTTTCTGTGCTTCTATGAATATTTAAAACTCTAATGACAGCACTTATTACAGATTTTGATTTAGGTCAGTTTTAAACCAAAGTAGACTGTGCTTTATAGTGAATCTTAAGCCTTGTCCTTGCATAACACACACACAATCAAATTTAATTAGCTCTTGCACTACCTTCAGTTGAATGACCCACTGTTGCTCCACATTTTTTGTTTCGGACCAAGAATCTCAACCTCTTGTTGTGCTTCTGCAATATTTGATTGTAGATCAATGAACCATCTTACACATTTTTTTTTCTTTCTTTTCCAACCAGATTAGCTTGGTTCAAGACAATGGACCATTTCAGTCTGCACTGACCCAACGCTACCTATATTTATGCATTCTTACTGATATTTGTAGGATGATAAACCTGGTTATGAAGGCTCTCAGTTTCCTGTATCAAGGGAAAGCTTGTACCAGTAGTTGGCAAGTAATCTTAACAAATAACATTTAAATTATTAAAATAGTTTTAATAAGATTGGCCATATGGCATGTATATAGTAATAGGAAGATTTGAAAATCTTCTCTTGTTGGAGTGGGAAAAAAGTACCGAAAAATAGAATCTCTGTCAGTATGATTATATTAGTTCTTAACTCAAAGAGAGATAACAATATTTGATCAGATTTGCACTAGAATTCAAATTCGTACATGCTCTGGTTTTGTATTATCTAACGCAGTTGGTACATGTAGCATTATATATTATTTGAGAAAATGCATCTGTTATACTATATCTGCAGTCATGCAGACCTACATGTTCAATATAATTACACTTGAAACCATTTCCGACTTTTGGAACGATTAGTTGGTCCTCTGCAAACTTTTTGTTACCTTTTTAATATAGATACTCTGTTGCAAAGAGTAGAAACATCATGAAGTTGTTATGTGAGATCATCTATCTAGTTTGAAAGCATGCTTCAGTAGAGTAATATTTACTGATGGTTTGATTTGTAACAGGTGGTTTTGCTTTGAAGAAACAAATGCTAGATGAGAGAAGATTTCCTAAGATGCATCTAAATCTGCAGCGCCTTTTGCAGGTAGTTTGTGAGTCCATCATTTTGTATATGACTATATCATATGAAAAACAGAATGCCCATCTCTTTCTTCACATTAAAGCATTACTGCATAATGATTGGCAATGTCAAAGGCACTACTTTGTCATACCAGCAAGATACCCTAAAGGGGGACAAAGCACATAAGCTAATTGTATTTCACCATTTATAGCTCTTTAGCTCTTGTTAGATAGCAAATTTCATATATAGAACACCTTTAAAGATAATATTCATTGTTGCATTCGCATTACAAATCAATTATCTGATAAATTTTCCCATCAGCCATATGGGTTGCCCGGCTTCTTGACAATGGTGTATTCATATCATGCGTGTTCCTTATGGTTTTTACTAAACGATCTGCAATGAACCATCTTGAATAACATTGAAATTCTAGTTTGATATATGAAACAATATGCAACAAATGTTAAAGTTGCATTTTATTCTGCTGAACTCAGGTGATTGCTCATGGTGAGCAAGTTTTCCCTCGGGTCAAAGAAAAATGTTCTACCAAACATTGGTTTGCCAGTGAAGATGTTAACTCTCTTGAAGAGCTGATTGGACGGTTGAGGAGGCTAAAGGATAATGTAGGGTTTATAGCTAATCGTGTCACAGCAATACAGGCAGGTCTAGACAGCTGGCAAGCTGAGCAAATAAACAAGAAACTATATTATCTCTCTTTCCTTTCTATTGTATTCCTTCCTCTATCCATCATTACTGGAGGTAAATTGTTCTTTAACTTTTCATTTGCTGGATTTTTAGACATTCTCGTGTTTTCCACTTTTAGTGAGAAGTTTTGACAACTACAACTTGTTATCTATCTTACAGTGTTTGGCATGAATGTGGGAGGAGTTCCATGGACAGGACAGAACGACCCAACATTGAAGAATGGCTTCCGTAATGTGATGTTACTTTGCATTATTATGCTACTTCTGGCTCTGCTCTGCTTCAGTTTTCCAGCTCTTTATAGCAGAATAGTTACTTGGCAAAGGAGAAGAGTCCTGAGAAGAAGCTGGTCCCTCAACAGGAAGTCATTTCTCAGTAAAACCCATGGAATTGGTGTACAAGAAAGAAGGGGCTACCTTCGGCTTTGAGAAAATTGACCACATCTGCAGTACGTCTCTCATTTGATTGTCGCCTCAGTTTGCTGTTTATATTCAATGCCATTTCTTAAAATAACTGTCTTGATCTTTTCAGGATAAATTTGTTGCTTTCCACATCTGGTTTGGTCTCATTTACCTTTTAAATGACCTATACAGATATTATGTTGAGGGTTATTTCTATCATTTACTCTGCTCTAGTTCTGAGTTTTGTGGGGAACTGGACAGGAAGAGAAAAGAAGGTAGAGGTTTATCACTAGAGCATAGTTTTTTGTATTTTGTTTTTATTGAATTTGTTTTATTAGTTGGTTTATTTCTCACTTTTTCTTGTACTCACTTGTTGGTGATCATCTTGTATTATGTACAGTCTCTTGTATCATATGAATGTTAGATACTGCTGTAACGGTGGCAAGTGAAAAGTTCCACCCTTTTGGTTGTATACTATACGTTTATATACGTTTCAATGGCATTCATTACATTATGATCTTATGCAAAGACACTGCAATCGTAGTTGAGATTTTAGGCTGGGAGAACTGAGAAGTTCGGAAATATGATTGTACTCATGCTATAGAGTATCAGGAATATTAGAATTTTTTTTTTCTTTTCTTTTCTAGAAATTCAGTTATGTATAAAAGAATAATGAGCTGGAACCAAAAAAAAAAAAAGAGGAGAAGGATGGGGCATACTAGCTAGCTGCAAGAATGATCATAGAAAGTACAAGGCTTATAGATGCTCCAACACAGCCAGAAGAGACCTCCAAGCTAGCATTGCAAAAATTATTGACTTTTCTTCACATGTTGTTGCTCAAGCTATGATGCTCCGTCAAGTTTAAGCAAGTCTCCACACAAGTACCATATTCAGATCATAACAATGTTGACTACAAATTCCTTAGAAATAGTATCGATGGAAAAACAAAACAAAACCCCTTGGTTCTAGTTTCCGGTTCAAGACATGCTTAAGCCTTTGTTTTTTAGGATATTAAATTATTAAAATGATTATCTCTGTTATGATAATTAAACGTGTGTTCAAGGAAGGTTAATACCGTAACTTCCGTTGTGTGTCTTGACCTAATTAGACTAGAATAGTAGTTACCTTAGTAGATAGGGAATCCCTGATTACTTGGGATACTTGATGTAATGCCTATATAAAGGCCTCCTTATCTATCAATAAAGTAACGCTTTGCATCTATATTGTTTCTCCTACAACACGTTATCAGCACGTAGTTTCTAACCCTGTGCTTGATAGTAAAAACCCTAGCTTTTTGCCGAAAAAAAAAAAAATTTCAGCAACCCTAGCTTTTCTGCCGGCAACTGCTTGTCGGCAAAGAAGGCCCTCCCCAGAAATCACTTTCTGCCGGCAACCCCTTCGTCGGAAGAAGGAAAACAATCCCAGGGCACCAGGTTCTACCGACAACTCTTTGTCGGAAAAGCTAAGAAGCCCCCAGGAACTTTTTGCCGACAACCAATTCGTCGGTACATCATATACTATTGAACTGCCGACGACATCTTTGTCGGCAGAGGCTGAAGAAGCTCAGGGCACCCAGTAATTTGCTCTGGGCACCCTCCGATGGTTCGACGGCGTCCTCTCTCATCGCCTCCCCGCCGCGATGCAATCCAGAGACGACGCCTGCTCGGTCGACGCCTCAGCCCGAAGCCGCTCCAATCCGGCGGCCCACCTCGATGCTTCGACGAAGCCCTAGCGCGCTCCAACCTAGTCGTCGCAGCCTCTGACGTCGCCGCCTCTGTCGACGCAGCCCAAACGACGTCGATGCCCGGATTTGCACGCCTGTACGCAGCTTAGCGCCGCCGACCCAGTCCTGCTGCCCCGATTCGTCACCGTTTCAGTCAGATCCGGATCTCCAGATCTCGACCCGGACCCTTGGGCCTGACCCGACCCGTGTCCAACCCGACCCGATTCGGCTGTTAAACGAATTCTACTGTGCAAGGGGCAAAACGGTAATTATACTTACCTCAGTTAAAAAGTTTTTACCCTACGGGTTAAAAACAGTTACTGCAGTAATTCTTTTTATTAGTTTTACTGCTCCATATATGGTGAATATGACTAACCATATGTTTTTCTTTTCCATGAAACTTATTGCACGACGCATCGCGATGTAATTGCGAGGATTATTTCGTTGCACGTACATGGAAGAGCATCTCAAAATTGCACAAGGATCATAACCGAGTCCTTAAGCGCAATTTTTAAACGCAGTTCATTTGGCGAACTAGCAAGTATGATTTAATAAAAGTTCCCGTTTTTCGCAATTTCAATTATTTGAACTTGTGTATATGTGTTGGAACTTGTGTGTTTTTCAGGACGATACAAAGGGGCCCCACCCACCCCTGCGTATCACAGTATTTATGGGGTAACTGTGATGTTACCGTCCAAAGTTGTGCTTGTGGCTGTGATGTCACTGTGAACCACAACTCTTCGTGAATATTTAATCACGATTCCGACATAATATTGTCGATGCTTGTGACGATCCTAAGGGAGTCACAAAGGGGACAAACTCATGATGTGTGACGGAAATTGTCACTGTAACATCGATATGTGACGGAAATTGTCACAACAAATTGAATTGAGTAACCAGAATCTTGGTCTCGACCATTCAATTCCTTCCCTCTTGTTCTTTTGATATAAAGAAACAATTGACCATAAAATGCGCCTAGAGAATGGCCATTGAAAAAAGAGAGAATCATGTCATGGATATGGTTCTATCGGTTCACTAATTGCAAAATTGCAATCATATGGTCAATGTATACAAGAGATACATGGAAGAAGATGAGAGTATATCCTCATGATTACGGATTTCAACAGCAAAAGATAATTTGCAATAAATATGAAGCATATGACTTCAATTTCATAGTCAAAGTGACTACAAATCCGTTGATTTTGTGCAGGCATAGACCTCACATGTGTGACTAATGCTACTTAGTCGATACACTCTTTATGGTCAAGATCTCGATATAACCGTTGGCATTTTGATGCATATATGGTTCGATTCCCTAAAAAAAAGCTATATGTGAATGCAATGAATCGCATTACACATTTACATGGCATGTTGATTGAGTTCACCAACCTAATTGGTGATGTTAACTCGAAAAATCACAAGAGACAAAATGAGTGACTCGCGAGAAACTGCGATCCGCCAACTTGGCCGCGATCCGCCAACTCTGCGATCCGCCAACTTGGCCGCGATCCGCCAGGCCTCGCTCGCCATGGCCATCCGCCAACTTGGCCGCGATCCGCCAGGCCTCGCTCGCCATGGCCATCCGCCAACTTGGCTGCGATCCGCCAGGCCTCGCTCGCCATGGCCATCCGCCAACTTGGTCGCGATCCGCCAGGCCTCACTCGTCAAGAAACAAATTGACATGCTTGCGTACATAAGCGGATGCATGCGCATTGCCCGGCCTCGGCCTCGGCACTCTTGCGCCCACCAAAGCCCGCCTTGCCTAGCCTCGGTTTCGGCCTTGGCTTAGCTTACGCGTTGCTTGGACTGCAGCTCCGCCACAACCACATGCTGCCGCCCCATCGGTCTCCGGACCTTGGCCCGCACACGGCCCGCCTAGCAGCGCCCTGGCCTCGGCCTCGGCGTTGGCCTGGACACGGCCCGGCCAGCAGCCATCTCGGCCTTATAAGCCCATGCACTCACCCCGGCACGTCTTGGCTTCGGCCTCGGCATGCTTTTGGCTCTTTAGCATGGCATCGGCCTCGTCAGGTCCTTGCTTTATGCCTCGGTAAGCCTTCGCTTCGGCCTAGGCTATCCATCGGCAACTCGCATGACCTTGACTCCAACATCAAGCCTCGGCCCCAAAAGCCTTTGCTTTTGCCTCGACACGCCTTGGTTTCGGCCTTGGCATGCCTTGACATTTGCTCGGCCTCGGCCTGCCCGTGCACCACCTCGGCTTCGGCCTTGGCTAGCCTAGCACGCGCCTATGCTTGACCATGGCCCTTCCTTGCCTTGTTTCGGCTTGGCTCCCATTCTAGCTTGGCTTCGGCCTCGGATAGCTAGCTCATGGCCTCGGTCCTGGATACTTGGTTTAGACATTTATGTCTCTATAGTATCGATGTTGGCTCATTCTGGTTGTTTTCCGGCTCTATTTTTGAGCGTTAACGGATGTATCTAGTACGCCTTTAAGCATGCCTATGTTTTATCTTGTGATACTACACGCCATGTTGCACACTCTATAGGAATTGAGTATATATTCCGGTTTATATGTCTTGGCATAAAACCCTTGTCTCTACACTCTTATGAATGTATCATAGAGACATTGAGTGTGTAGCTAATCTACATCGAACCTTGCTCACCACTTAAAGATATTGGTGCCAACGTTTATCACCTTGAAACTCATTGTGAAAATTGAATTGATTTCTTATGTATCGCTTCTAATGAATGCGCACAACTTATGAGTCAATATTGTGAATGTATTTCACGTATACTATGATTCGGATTCTTTGAATCGACGACTCATGTAGACTCTTCCATACATAGTCCGGAATTTTGGACATGTTTTGATGATCCATATATGCAAGAAAGCTATGGACATCGTTTCTTTTGAGCAAAGAAGCTATTGGGATCAAAGATTACCAAAAGAATTTGGTAGCGTCATGAGCAATGCTCAAGGCTCAAGGATGACATTAACGTCACCCAAGTCTTCCTCCAAGTCAATGGAAGCACCATCTATGCATTTAAACGTGCATATGATCCCCCCTTATGATCCTTCATTAGCTATGCTCAACATATGGAAGCTTAATCTTTAGCAAAGTTTTGGAGTAACGCCCTCCTACGCTAAAGGCAATGATACATAAGATGATGGCTTTGATGCCTTCTCATAGTTCAATTTGAGATACAATGATACTATGGTGATATACCTCATGGTTAAACTCAAGCCATAACACTTAGATGTTATGAAGCACCTTCACAATGATAGAAAAGTAGCAAAAACCTAAAATTTCTGGTTTTTTAGCTCGCGGACTCGTCATTGTGAGGACCGGTTTACCTACTTTTAGGCCGGTTCTTGAGGTGAAATTTGGTCCACCGATTCCTAACATCCATGGCTACCTGCTCATAAAATTTCAGAGCCATTGGACACCTGGAAGGTGATGAACCACTCGACACAAACGTTCACTGACCTCCGGAGACTATTCCGACCGGTTCGGTATGTTTCCGACCGGTTCCGGCAATGAGGCCGGCGGCGTTGGAATCCTAACACATGTGCCTACCTACTGTTAAAATTTGGTGGCATTTGGTGTTCCGGAACATAGTGAAACGTTTCAGGAAGCATACATGCATGTTACATTTTGTAACGGAATGCATCTTGTTAACGTATAAGTGTTAACGATCAATACCCTATACCGTCCACATACTTTATGTGCCATATTGCGCTACCACAAGCGCTCAATGATGGGTTATTTGATTATGAATAACGTCTTTGAATAAGACGTCAGCTTCCACCTATAGTCCGCTATATATAAACCTTAACAGGCGATCTCGTTTATGTCATTTTTTTTGATGAGCCAGTCTCCCCGTCGTTAGGGGGAGAGAAGAACAAGTTTGTTCAAGTAGAACGACTTGGCATTGCCGTGGTTTGTCCCCACTGTGCCTCATCATGTTCCCAAAGTCCCATAAATCAAAGTGACGAGATTTGATATACATGCTGCAAAGAGCAAACTATTGGTCTTTCAAGGAAAAGATCGGAATAGTACTCTTGTATCAACATGCCTGTAAGGATTGATGTCCAAATCAATGGACATATTGTCATTCATAAATAGTGACATGGTGACTCCACAAAAGTGGTAGCTGGTGTCACTAGGCCGTGACTCTCACAAGAAGTGTAGAGAGGGCACTTTGTTCGATATACACTCGCCGAATGCGAGTATGGCACAACTTGATCCTTGGATCAATGACAACTCATTCGTCTCATGGATTTTCTGGATTAAGGTCATTATTGGGGGACGCCTCAATGAGAAGCCAATCCATATAGAGATCTCTACAAATGCGAATTACACTAGTGTACATGAGTACGTGGTCTATGAGTTAGATATCGAATACACTCACTTCGTTGAAGCAAATACCAACGTTGTGAATTGGCCTACACGGAAAGATATGCGATCCAGTTTATACAAAGAGATAGGTCCTTGGTCAGGTGATGCCGACACCGCAAGTGTAAACCCTATCGATAATCTTTGATTGAAAGCGTAGTGAGAAAAAGAGCCTAGACTCACCTTGTGGCGCAAGGTCTCTCACAAACGCCCTGGAATCGACTACGATGACATATGCTCTCGTAATGGAGTCATATCACACTCCACTACCTTGTCAGTTAGATAGTTCCGAAAAACTGAACATGCAGCTTGTATCATCTCTATTGGGACTAAGTGAAGAGATATACATAAACATCCTAAACGGATTAGTTTTCACCCAAGTCAAGTAAGCAAAAATCACGATTGAGTGACTACTTGATTGGAGATGGGATGAAAGAAATCATGCCTATTTGCGTGTAAACTTTGGATGAATTGTGATTGAAGTATCACTAATCCAACGTTAAGAATGAAAAGATCTTGGGAATACTTGGTCTCGAATGTGAGAACCGTCAGTGATGAACTTATTCATCTATCGGCTTATGGCAATCTAATGGACGTTAAACCAAAGCCTATATGTATCCCATGATTAGTCGATGTCTTGAGAAGACTCGTTTCGTCTATGTGACGAGAAGTCTTGGGAGATGAAACTCTCTATCTAAGTATCATGTGCGCAATCATGTACTTGTCATAATATGCTCGACTCGACATCTCATTCGCTATAAACTTATAAAGCCAAAGTGATGGCTAGACGCGCCCACGCAATGCCATGGTATATGGCGGTACTTTCTTTTAAGAGAGAAAGGTTTAGGCTCATTCGATCCCATCATGAAAGACACATCAATAGGCAATTCCAGATTCTGCCTAGTTCTGTACGTCAACTTCCCCGTGACCTACATGACAGCTCACTCATCGGAAAATGGTAAACTTAGTACCGTTGGAAAGCTCTATGTGTCTACTTTCCAGGGACACTAACCATTTGATCATAGCTATCATATTGAGTGAGTTATGGCTGTTTTAGCAAAGTAGGACGAATCTGTCCGGTAATTTGCAGATCAGTCACCTTCGACAGAGCTTTGTGATCAGCTCAGAACGAACCACGTTGTGTACTTTATACCACTGGAAAGATATGGGTGTCTAGTTTCCAGAACATTTTACGGTTCGTTCATACCTACTGTATCGAAGGAGTTATGACTATTTAAGTACACGAAGGTCATGCTGCGCGTGAATCTGATTTTCAGCGCGAACTCTAGTTTTGAGTTGTTGAGCAACCTTCTTCCTTAAGACCAAGTAAAGCTAAGTGTAGCTGGTCTAATACAAGGATAATGTGGCCGTATTCAATGACTCGATCATTGGCCACACCTACTTTTGAAGCTTGTGAGGAGCGTTTGTATACGCCATTAATCTGAACTCCAAGATTGAGTTACCAATCAGGGGGAGTTATCTTGTAGACATCAGGGGGAGTCTACCTCACATGTAATCTTCAATTGTAGTTGGTGCGTTGTGCTCTTTTCCCTTCGACCAAGCTTTTTATTTTTACCCAAGAGGTTTTGTTTTGCTTGGCAAGGTTTTAGCGAGGCAACATGTTATGCACCGTGTCACATTAGGTACGCGACACAAGGGGGAGTGTTCAAGGAAGGTTAATACCGTAACTTCCGTTGTGTGTCTTGACCTAATTAGACTAGAATAGTAGTTACCTTAGTAGATAGGGAATCCCTGATTACTTGGGATACTTGATGTAATGCCTATATAAAGGCCTCCTTATCTATCAATAAAGTAACGCTTTGCATCTATATTGTTTCTCCTACAACAACGTGCATATTTTTTATCTTTTTTTAAAGAGGATAATTAAACGTGCATTGTTTTTCTTGACTTTCTTGTAATTTCAATGAATATCAGAGGTAATTACAAAATTGTTTTTGTAGTACAATTTGTTCATGTTTAGTGTTCATGACTTTTTTGCCACTCATCTCACTCTTATTTACGACGCAGCCGGTGAGTAAGATATCTAAAGGTTTTATGTCAATATTTTCTCTCCTCTTTCCTTTCTACGCATTCTCTTCCTTTTGGTCTCTCTTTCTCTCTCTCGATCGTTGTGTTGTCCGTTTCTATATTCTGGTTTCTGATTACATGGTGTTCTCCTTAATTCCAATCTTTATCAGAAACCATAATTTTTTAATGTGGGAGTTTGTCTGATGTGTTTTGGATTGATGATGTGGGTATAAAGTGGGAAAATTTAAACTCCGAACATTGAGTTTAAAATGATATTTCAATGGTAGTCTTAATTCTTCCATTAAAGACCAAAACTTTGATCGAGTGAGAACAACGTACAACTCCAGACAATAACCACAAAATTGAGATCAATTTCATTATCCTATGCTAGCTTCATAGATCCCTTGGAGACTATATCAAACTAAATTGAGATCACAAATTTTTTTAACTTGCCACCTTTTGATTGTAATTGTAACATAAGAATACTGATGCTAAATCTGTGGATTTTGTTTCTGTAAAAATCGCGGGTTTATAAAAGTTTCTGTGTAAATATTTTTTTTGGTAATGATTTGTGTAAATACTAACACATGCCATTTGTACAGTTTGGATTTTGACACCCGCAGCGAAGCGCGGGCACATTATCTAGTAAAAACCCTAATAGAGATGGCATTGGAATGTCATTATACAAACAATTTAGTCATATTGGCATATAAGATAAGAAACTGTTATAAGTTAATTCGCAATAAGCTCCGTGTTTTCTCTAACTTATACTTATTACATTCCGACTTATATTTAAGATAAATAATTTCTATATGTGTTTACTAACCACTAATTTCACTTGCTTATAGAAAAAAAAAATAGAAAATGATGAAATACACGATAACAAGAAAGGTTGTACGTAGCAGCAAAAAACTGAAGTCACCTAAACCGAACAAAGCCCACACTTAAACACTAGATCCAGAACTTTCCACACCCATCTGTCCCTCACTTTCCGCCTCATAAATAAAAAGCTCCTCCCTCTGTCTCTGTGTCTCTCTCTCTCTCTCTCCACAAAACCCTAAACCCTCTAAACAGAACTCTCTCGTCGTCTCCAGTGTTCCCCTCTCTCAAAGCAGCCATGGCCACCGCTGTGTTGCTCCGTTCTCTACGGCGTCGCGACCTCGCCTCGTCCCCTCTCTGTGCTTACCGATCTGTACGTTTCGCCCTTAGATTCTCTCCGCCGTTTCATTTTTTTTTTTTCAATCTCAATGTTTGATCTGCTTTGGGTTTAATTCGTCACAGCTATTTTGTGACTGTTTTATTTGATTCGAGGAAATGGAATCGATAGTTACAGTAGTCTCTGTTTCAAGTTTTGATTTTTTTTTATATCCCTTGTGTATTTCTGATATGTGATTGGGTAGATTCGATTTTATTTTTGGTTGCTGTGAGATGTTAAACATGTATTATGTTGTCTCATTTTTGGCTTTGTTTTATTTTGAACCGGTCCCAGTTTTAGTCGATCTTATTTAGAAACTGAACATTTGATTCATACCTGCTTTTGTGTTGAAACTTGGGTTGTTGTGAATTAAGTTCATGATGGGGTTTTATGCGTTTTTCTTTCAATTAGTAGCAAATTCTGTATCTCACTGAGCTATAATTATATTTAGGTCTGATTGGAATTCATGAATTTGAAACCAAAACCCTTGTTGGTTTTGGCGGTGCTAGTTCTTTTATTTCTCTGGAGCTTTTTACTCACTCTGTATGATAGTTGTATGGTGTGATGGTTAGTTGTACTTATGGCCTTCCGTTACATTTGTGCAGTTCACCAGCACTGCCAAGTCTTCGCACTTGGGTAACAATTGGACTAGTTTGGCAAGACATTTCAGGTAGTTTCAACATGTCTACTCCATTTGGTGCTCTTACAAATGAAGGCTATTTTTGGTGTTCCTTTTATTTTCTGGCTTTGTGTTAATGCTATTATATGGTTTTGAACAGTTCTAAACCTGCTGGGAGTGATATTATTGGGATTGACTTGGGTACAACCAACTCATGTGTGTCCGTAATGGAGGGGAAGGTAATGACAATTGAAATTTTCTTACTCTTTCTTGACTGACTAGTTAATGCTTGTTGTGAAAGTGGTTTATGCCTAACAATGTAATTATATTGCAGAACCCTAAAGTAATTGAGAATTCTGAAGGAGCGCGGACTACACCATCAGTGGTTGCCTTCAATCAGAAAGGAGAGTTACTTGTCGGTACACCAGCTAAACGTCAAGCTGTCACAAACCCAACAAACACTGTTTTTGGAACAAAGCGTCTGATTGGTAGACGTTTTGATGATCCTCAGACACAAAAAGAAATGAAGATGGTTCCATACAAGATAGTCAAAGCTCCAAATGGAGATGCATGGGTTGAAGTCAATGGACAGCAGTACTCCCCAAGCCAGATTGGAGCCTTTGTTCTGACAAAGATGAAAGAAACTGCAGAGGCATACCTTGGAAAGAGTGTCTCAAAAGCCGTGATTACTGTTCCAGCCTATTTCAATGACGCCCAGAGACAAGCAACAAAGGATGCTGGCAGGATCGCAGGCCTAGATGTACAAAGAATCATAAATGAACCAACTGCTGCTGCACTTTCTTATGGTATGAACAACAAAGAAGGTCTAATAGCAGTGTTTGATCTTGGTGGTGGAACATTTGATGTATCCATTCTGGAGATATCCAATGGTGTTTTTGAGGTATGCACAGTTTGTTATTGAGTTGAATGTTCCTTCTTCTCTTTATTTTGGAAAATGGCAATAACAAGTGTCACTTTTGCAGGTTAAAGCAACAAATGGTGATACATTTTTGGGAGGAGAGGATTTTGACAATGCTTTGCTGGACTTTTTAGTGAGCGAGTTCAAAAGAACTGAGAGTATTAATCTTTCAAAGGATAGGCTGGCTTTGCAGAGGCTTAGGGAGGCAGCCGAGAAGGCCAAGATTGAACTTTCATCAACATCACAGACTGAGATTAACTTGCCCTTCATCACTGCTGATTCTTCAGGTGCTAAACATCTGAACATTACTCTGACCAGATCTAAATTTGAGAGTCTGGTGAATCACTTGATTGAGAGGACTAAGGCCCCGTGCAAGAATTGTTTGAAGGATGCCAACACCTCTGTTAAGGATGTTGATGAGGTCCTTCTCGTAGGAGGGATGACTCGTGTTCCCAAAGTTCAAGAGGTGGTTACAGAAATATTTGGTAAAGCCCCAAGCAAGGGAGTAAACCCTGATGAGGCAGTTGCTATGGGAGCTGCCATCCAAGGAGGTATCCTTCGCGGTGATGTCAAGGAGTTGCTTCTACTTGATGTTACTCCTCTATCACTTGGTATTGAGACATTGGGTGGAATCTTTACCAGATTGATTACCAAGAACACGACAATTCCAACCAAGAAGAGTCAGGTTAGTCTTTATTCCCATGTTGTTCAACGATGTCCTGTTTTAGAGTGCCTATGTATTCAGTTAATGTAAATTTGTTAAGAAGATAGATGTCTAGTTTGCTGGGTCCGACTTATAACCTGTGTGTTGCTGTAGCGTATCTTTCATTATGTCCCATGGATTTTCTTTTTATCTGAACAGGTCTTCTCGACAGCAGCTGATAATCAAACCCAGGTTGGTATAAAGGTACTACAGGGTGAACGTGAGATGGCTTCTGATAATAAACTCCTTGGAGAGTTTGAGCTTATAGGTATTCCTCCAGCACCAAGGGGCATGCCTCAGATTGAAGTCACTTTTGATATTGATGCCAATGGTATTGTTACTGTTTCTGCCAAGGATAAGGCCACTGGCAAAGAGCAAAATGTTACCATCACTTCGTCTGGTGGACTTACGCCTGATGAGATTGACCGAATGGTCAAGGAAGCAGAGCTGCATGCTCAAAAGGATCAGGAAAGGAAAGCCCTCATTGATATCAAGAATAGTGCTGACACAAGCATCTACAGTATTGAGAAGAGCTTGAACGAGTACCGAGACAAGATCCCAAGTGAGGTTGCCAAAGAAATTGAGGATGCAATTGCAGATTTGAGAACGGCCACCACGGGCGATAGTGTTGACGAAATCAAGGCAAAACTTGATGCTGCTAACAAAGCTGTGTCAAAGATAGGAGAGCATATGTCCCGTGGTTCTGGCGGTGGGTCATCATCTGGAGGTTCACAGGGTGGTGAGCAAGCTCCTGAGGCAGATTATGAAGAGGTGAAGAAGTGAGTGGTCGAGTGATTCAGATGATATTTCTGATTTTTACATGGTTGAGAAACTTATCTTTTGACGGTTTTTGTATCTAAGTGTTAGAGGAGGTGTTATCTATTAATTTACTTCCTATGTCTTTGAACTAATTGAAAATTTTGTGGTAGTGAATTTGTTCACTGGCTAAGAACAAAAGATAATAAGAAATAGGTTGGACAGGGACTTGCATTCATGTAATAATCCATGAATGTTCTTGATCCGTTATTTCATTGTGATTTGAATGGTGTTACACTCGAATTGGAGGTGCAGTGTGCTGTGATAAGAGCCGTCTGATCTCAATTACATTAATGACTTCAATCTACGAGCACGGTTCTTGACCATTTGGGAAGTTCAATTGTTCTCTGGTGGCGTTGACGGTTACGACAGGTTTTTAATCTTGAGTGGCGATGACTAATGTTAGGATTTAAGTGTGCCTCTAGGCTCTAGCATATGCTATTTTGGTGATGATCTCCCAAATGGTGAGAGAGGAAGGTGCTGGGAGAGGGTGGAGATCCGCCTGAAAGTTCCTATATGAAGAAGGTTATGAGCTTTAAGGTTTTAGTTGACGAAATTCTAACGTAAGCTTCCATTATGAGTGCACTACCTATTGGGTGGTGCAGGGAGTCCACTACTTTTTTAGTTGAAGTCTTCTATGTAATATATATATATATATATATATATATAGTTCCTATTCAGAGCGAACTTTCGCTTTGAACTTACCCGGCGAAGTTCAACTTTTGTCACACTTTTCGATCATATTTGAACATCTTCACCGTTCAGATGTTAGAACCTAATGTATAGATCGTCTCTACAAAATTTCATCCAACTTGATAATCGTTAAGGTATCAAAACGATAAAAAATCAATGAACAAACCGAATTTGTTCAACCTAAACTGTTCGTCTAAATCACCATAACGAAAGGCAAAACGATTATCAAGTTGGATGAAATTTTACAGAGACAATCAATACATTAAGTTCAAACATTTGAACGGTGGAGATATGAAAATATGATCGAAAAGTGTGTCAAAAATTGAACTTCGTACGTTAATTTCATATATATATACAGGCTTTCTTGGCCAAGACCTCTGCACCAATCCTTATGGTGCGGATTTTATATTTTGACTAACTTTTCGATTGAATTTTACATCTCCACCGTCTAGTCTTTAGGTACTCATGTATAGATCATGTCTGCAAAATTTCAGCCAATTTGATAATCGTTAAAGCATTCAAAAGTGTGATTTCCTATCATAAACATGAACGATTCAGTTTTGACAAAATGTAGTCTGTTCATTTGTTTTAATCTAGTTGATATGCTAATGGTTATCAAATTGGCTGAAAATTTACAGAGATGATCTATACATGAGTACCTAAAGACTAGACGGTGGATATATAGGCTTTCTTGGTTGAGGACCTCCGCACCAATCCTTATGGTGCGGATTTGATATTTTGACTAACTTTTCGATTAAATTTTTATATCTCCACCGTCTAGTCTTTAGGTATTCATATATAGATCATCTCTGCAAATTTTCAGCCAATTTGATAACTATTAGCATATCAAACTAGATTAAAATAAATGGACAGACTGCATTTTGTCAAAACTGAACCGTTCATGTTTATGATAGGAAATCACACTTTTGAATGCCTTAACGATTATCAAATTGACTGAAATGTTGCAGAAATGATCTATATATGAATACCTAAAGACAGGACGGTGGAGATATAAAAATTCAATCGAAAAGTTAGTCAAAATATCAAATCCGCACCATAAGGATTGGTGCGGAGGTCCTTAACTGAGAAAGTTCCTATATATATATATATATATATATATATATATATATATATACTGAATGCATGCATCCCAAGAACCATGAGAAAACACAAACTGGACTCAACCTATGGTTGTTATGTAATATAAGCAGGGGCGGACACAGTAAGAGGCGAGCAAATAATACCCTACAAAAGGCGTTAGTAGTATAAAGCAAGTAGGGATGGTTCTATCCGGGGATTAAGGGTATCTGACATGTAAAAGGTTAGAAATACACACATATATATACAAACAATTGTCACACTTAATCACATATATACAAGTATTGAAACGAAGTGGGGGATTAAAGATGAGGTTCGGCAACAAGCTGCCGATTCTAACCTAGACACGAAAATAAACCTAAAACTATTATTTACGAGTTGGTCGACACTCTTACACAAAGCAATAGCACAAAAACAATCAAAACACATAACAATTTAGAAACAAGACTCACGGCAACATATTAAAGTGTTCTAGACTCGACTTAGTTCCAACCTAATTAGCTTTTTATCGGTTTACTAATCGATTAAAACTCACATATACTTCAAGATTAACTTATCGTCTAACCCTAAAGTTATACTAGACATCTTTGAGAACACTTATCGTCGAAAACAAACATGCATTGAAATTTGGCACAAAGTCTTTTTAGTCGGAAACATATTAGCAAGTAAGGCGTCACTCTTCTCACATCGATATGTAAATTCTTCAAACTACTCTATCCCTAAAAATAACACAAGTTAGACAACTTATCGTATGACTTAACCTATATTTATTTTGGCTAATGAGGTCTGTTTCTGCCTAAACCCGGGGGCCTAGTAGATACTTGATGAATCAAACTTGATCTCCTGCAATCCTGCTCACTAAGGGGAATACCGGGCGGGCCGGTCTTCTCCTCTCCGATGCCTAAGTTAGTATAGTTGGAATATATATAACCGAGGCACGTATGTAAGCAGGGAGAGAGATAAGTTACCTAATAAAGAGGGTAGCTGGGGCCCTTATATAGGTGGTTGGGGATGAGGGCTGGCCTCACCCTTCAATGTGGGACTGGTTCCCTTCTGTTTGTACCTTCTGGTGCCCTCTTTGGCAGGCTGGCGCCCCCGGCCCCGGGGTCCCTGGAGGCAGGATAGAGTGCTGGGCCCCGAGGCCGGGTGCTGGTGATCCGGTCCCGACCCTTGGGCTGGGCCCTGGTGCACTTGCTGCGGGTCTGTGGGCCTGATGTAGCCTCTCTGCGGCTACTGTCAACAAGATCGATACCCCGAGTACATTGAAATTGTATAGGGCAGCAACCTTTATTGCACACGGATTCAAAGAATAAACCAAGACCGAAACTACAACTACATTAACATGCTTGCCGGTTACCTAGTTACTATCTTGTTACATTTTTTCCTTATAAATTTAACATGCAATCCGAAACTTATCTTTGAAAAACCTTATATACAACTTAAGTACGAATTTAACATGTATAAATATAAAACCAAATTCACAATCGTTTTTCACATAGACATGAAAACATAAAAACCAAACATATACATGAGTTTCATAGACAAAACTACACATAACTACATACAGTTAAAACAAGCCGAGAATGGGGAAGAGATGGATCGGATCACACTTTTGAAACCTTGAGAAGATATTCAAAAACGTGGCTTGATGATTGGATGAAGGCTTAGAACTTGGTTCGGGTATGGGGGAATGTTTAGGTGGTGGTGAGGTGTTTGTGGCTTGCTATTCTATGTAGGATCTTTGGCTGAATATTGATAGAGTTTTGGCTAGAGTTCTTACTTTGGAATCTGACAACCTTTTCTAGAGAAGGACTACCTCTATATATAGGGAAAAGAATGGAAGAGGGCCGGCAACATTCCTTGCTCCACTCGGCAAGGAAAACCTCTTCCTTGCCGGATTTGGTTTTCTCTTGATCTTCTAGGAATCTTCTTTCTGCCGATTTCTTTATGGATCAGGCTGCAATTCTTCATGGACTTCTCTTGTGGACTCAGAAACTCTTCATGATGGATATTGATCCATGGATATGCAGCAGCTAGCCTCCCTCCTTCAATCGGCAGAATTCTCCTAAGACCGGCAGGTTTTCCCATCTGAGCTAGGAAACTTCTTCTTTCCATATTTTTCACTTCTTTTTGGCTTGGCTGATTCCTCTAACCTTCATATGGATCAATAACTCTTGATTGATGCAGGCAGATGCCTTTTTGGTGCTCAAATGCAGAAAGTCACGAAAATAGGCAGTTGCCTCTTCTTCTCTGCAAGGCAGTGACCTTCTGGCCTTGCGACTGACATAAATCTCTCCTCAAGAAAGCTTTTGCTGCCATTCCAAATTTTGTAGAAAGTAGACTCGTAGATCTTTCCATGCATGTATGACACGCCTTCTAGTTCCTCGTGGTCCGTCCTGGAGAAATTCTGGAAGTTGAATGATGTGCCCAGGAAATTACTGGAACTTCCTGGATCCGATTTTGCTTAACAATTCTTGGCAGCTTCTTTTGCTCCGATTGTTGAAACTCTTTTCATTGCTCAATCCTTAAGATGTCTACTGCATATAAGAGAAGAAAAATTCATTAAATATAAAGTCGAGGCTTTACAGATCCAACGAAACATCACAAATACTCTTAAATCGGCTATTTGACAAATTTGTGCATTTTTCCTATACTTAGCACGATTTTGATGTAGCTCTACCAAAATCTCAAAACTCTATTATATGACTCGATTCTACAACATTAAGGGCTAAAGCAAAGTATAAAAGAAGGTAAAACATATTAAGACGTCACATTTTATGCTCCTATCATACAATATCATGCTCAAGCTTCAAGCCAACTTTCAAACTAGTGATACAATTACGTGCACGTCGAATCATTGCTAGAGTATGAAAATAACTAGTATTTCGATCACCATCCTTCACCCATTTTTCCCTAGCTTTAGTAGCCCATAATTGGTCCTGGATTAACGATGCCTCAGTCAGAGACTTCTGCGCCAAAACTTCTTGATCATGAAGAGCTTCTGTCAGACCACTTAAAGATATTGCACTAACAATACTGACAATGTTTAATATATAGCCTAAATTGATAATACTATGATATAATTTTGATAAAAAAAAATTATATAATTGACTATCTAGGTTTATAATCTACAAATTATAAAATATTGATTGACCAAACATGAAATGCTATACTCACCATAGTCAAAAGGGTAGACATTTATACCATATCCGTCACTGTACTATGTTTTGATAGTCAAGGTATATGCATGATCATATTTGTTTACTGCTGAATATGATCATGGTATGAGAGTTACACATTGTGTTGAAACATCCGAGTAAGTTTCCAGAAGATTGACTTGATATTGAGTTGTGAAGTTCAAAGTAGCTATGATATGCAATGAATACCAGATGCAGTAGATCAACATGAGTGAAAATTGGTTGGGTGATAGTCGCGGCTGTGAGTGAAACAAGAGACATTTGTGGTGTTAATAATCTAAGTATTTCCTCTGAGTTTGTTAATCTGGATTACACATATTCCTGAGTTTAAGTTAAGTTGGTGACTGGAATAAGAAAGGCTAGGTAGCTGCTTGATTGACAACTTATACAGAACCTTTTCTTAAGCTTTGACAAGTTCTTTGTATTGGGATCTTTTCTATTGTCCATAGCCAGTTTTTACTTTATGCCTTAAAATTTAAATGTTTGATGCATAACTTGAACAGAAGAAAATAAGTGAAACAAACACGCCTATATTTATTATGTTGTGTGTGATTGAGGGGATGGGAAATTCTTACTATTTGATCAATATTGGAGATTCCTGAAGATGTTTCAGGAATGAGTTTTATCCTGGAATATGTCAACTTGATGTTTCGAATTTAACTCAATTCTTGGGGCATATTATGTCTTTAAAATTACTTCTCATTTTTATGTGGTCATAGTTGATATTCAAATGTTCAAACTGCACTTTCTCTTAACAAACTTTATGTTTGATGTTCTAATGAGTGAAGACTTGAAGAGACTACCTTACACCTTATGTTTGAGATACGTCAGGGTCAGAACTACACAAATTCATAGGGCGCCTTATTTCATGTACTATTTCTGCAAAAATTTCCATAATATACATGAAAAATAGTTGGGTTAATTTGGGTAATAAAATTTAAAATAAGAATTGGGGTTTTTAAAACATTGAATATAAGCAAAACGATAACCAGTGTTGCCCTAATGCATTGAGGCCGTAGTGCAGAGAAAACTAGTAAGAAAAGAAAGAGAGACGCCACACCACACTGAAAACCGCTCAACAAACCAAAACCAATGGAGGTAGAATCAAATTCAAAACCCATCCAGAGGCAGAAGAAAAGAAAAGCTTCTGAAGAATCCAAACCTCCCAAACCAATGGAAGCCGAGACCTCCACCGCCAAGCCCATGGAGAAACAGAAGAAGCGAAAAGCCATGGACAAAGAGAGACGCCTCCATGCCGCCGCGCTCAAAACCAAGCCGAAACCGCCTCCGGAAGAATTGAAAACCACGGAGGCCGCCGCCGCCGGTTGTTCTAGCGCCGCCGCGGCTGTTCTGCCGGAGTTCCACGTCGGCGTGTTCAAGGACTTGGCTTCCGCTGATGCGGCGGTGAGAGAGGCGGCGGTGGAGGCTTTGGCGACGGAGCTGATTGAGGTGCAGAGAGCTTATGAGGGGCTGGAGAATAAGGAGCTGGTGGAAGGCGGTGGAGTGAAGCTGGAGGCGGAGAAGGACGACGGATTGAATGACTGTGCGCCGTCGTTGAGATATGCTCTTCGGAGACTCATTCGTGGTGTTTCTTCATCCAGAGAGGTCCTTCTTCTTTTTTTGAGTTTTTTTTTGTTTGTTTTCATATTGCTCTAGTTTTGACTTGAACTTGAGGTTTTGGAGCTTTTGCATACTTGCATTAGTTTTGGACGAACTTTTACTATTTCATCATTCTAGGCAGTGAATTTGGTTTCTGTTATTTGCAATTGAGTTATTGGTGACTTGAAGTTTCATTGAAATTACCTTTACCAAGTGTAGTTATACTAGGCATAAATGATTTGGTATGAGTGTATTTGTGTGAATTTATCTAATGAATAGCTTGCAACAATTTTAGACATGATGTCATAAACGCAATTTCCTTAACCTAATGAAACTGCTTGTGGAGTATATTTGGCTAACTTTCTACATATTGATAATTTTGATTCTTCTGCAGTGTGCAAGACAAGGATTTGCCTTAGGTTTAACAATTTTAGTAAGTACCATACGCAGCATCAAGGTGGACTCATTGCTGAAACTTATAGTTGATTTCTTAGAGGTCACTTCATCAATGAAGGGTCAGGTAAGCATGATCTTATCTAGGTGTGTCTAATAATTATTTGATCTGCTCCTTCTTCCCTTTCTCTTGAGTTAAATAAATGCTTCCTCTTGGCATTGCAGGAACAAAGGGATCGTCTTTTGGGTCGTTTATTTGCTTATGGTGCTCTCGGACGATCAGGAAGACTAGTTGAGGAGTGGGTTTCTGACAGAAATACTCCACACATCAAGGAGTTCACTAGTCTTCTCATTGCTCTTGCATCAAAGAAGAGATACTTGCAAGAGCCTGCTGTAGCAGTTATTTTAGACTTGATTGAAAAGGTAAAAAATCTATTTGGAAAAAGTCTATCTAATCCCTTGTTTTTCATTATATTACCCATCAGAATGTGCTTGAATGATTATCATGAGCTCATACTGATGAAAATGTCTTTTTAGCTCATTGAGTATGGACTAGTGTTTAGACTTGGTTTATGGGTGCAATACATTAAGTAATTGGACTGCATGTCATATGACTGGTTAGGTCATAAACCTTATTGTATGATACAACTCCTGTTGGTTGACACCCTCTTAATATTTGGCTCGTTGAATTAGAATTAGAATGCAAAGGAAGTCCAACTCTGGAAGGGAAAAATTTTAGGAAAGGCTTTCTCAATCTTCTGGTCTTATCTCAGTAATGATTATAACACAATTATTGATCTTTTCCGTTCTTATTTTGTTGTTAAAAGTTTTGGATTTATTTTATTTTGTTTGGAGAGTAGCAGTTAGTGGTGACCTGAAGAATCACGTGTGAGACTGGATTTTCCAACCAAAATCCATGGATTTAGTTGATATCTAGATAACTTTGCATCAAATTGTTGGACAGAAATAGTTCAGCACTCAGAGTAAGGTCATTCATCAAATATGTAGACCTGACTTAAACTTGGAACTTGACTAGAATTGTCATATCAGAGATGTAAAGCACTTCTTTGCATTTTCTTTTCAGATGCTTCACCCATCATCTTGTAATGACAGTAATAAGCTGTCCGGCATTTTTCCATGTACTTGTATCCTAAGTTAGGCTGAAAAACCATAATTAAATGGCCCTTGATTTAGTCAGATAGTTGCTGAAGCTTTACATTAGGTTAATGGGACAGTTGCAGTAGCTGGATTGCGAAGTTATCTTGTTTGTCCGCTACTAGAACATTCATGCTTGTAGTTCAAACCAAGTCAGGTCTTTAAATTCTAGAGAACCAGAAGGCTTTTTACGTAAAGGAAAGCATTTTTTGTTCAGCAATATCATCAGATCTAGCTATCATTGTTAGTTGCAATGTCTTTGGAATGTATCCTCACATCCATGGACCTCACTTGGGACCTCCTTTTTCCTCCACTTGTCCCACCATTTCCCACTTAAGGTACTGTGATATCCCCTTTGCGAGCCCCTCAAATCTCTTTGCCACATGATAAGGAATCTCAAAAGGAGGCGGACTGTAAATGTGGAAGCTACCAAATGCAGATTGGACTGAGGTCAACGTCCTCCCCCCGTGTATAAAACTTTGCCCGAGCATCCTAAGGTTCTTTTGCTCCCTCTCCACCACCAGGTCCCAAAGCTGGTGGTCCTTTAATAAGGTGTTGGAAACAGGGAAACATAGAATGAATGTTTATAGGGGTGTTCTTGTTTAAGTTTCCACCGTTTTGGTCTGGTTCCGCCCCCCTCATGCCATATAACCTGATTAGTTTGATGTAAAGTAGGTAGCTTATGGTATCGTGTTATAGTCCTAATACTTTCAGGATGTGCATCCTTGTTTGCAGTTGCCCTCAGAAGCCTTGTTGATTCATGTTCTAGAGGCTCCAGGACTTCATGAATGGTTTGAAGGAGCTATTGAAATTGGAAATCCTGATGCTTTGCTTTTGGCTCTGAAAATTGGAGAAAAAGTTTCTGTGGACAGTGCAAGATTTGGGAAACTTCTGCCAGACCCATTTATTCCCAACAAACTGTTCTCTGCTGATCACCTGTCCTCTCTTGCTAATAGTTTAAAGGTACTGTTTGTTTATGCTGTTGTCTACCATCTATGTGTGGTGTGCATATACATGTTGCTATCCGCAATTGGAATTAGAAAAATCTATTCTTAAACCCGTTTTATTTTGTTTGTATTTTTCTCAGGAATCTACCTTCTGTCAGCCACGCATTCACAATGTTTGGCCTGTTCTAGTAAATATTCTATTGCCAGATAGAGTTTTACAGACTGAAGATGCACTGTCTATTGCAAATTCCTTAAAGAAGCACAAAAAGAATCGCAAGTCTAGCTCTTCTGATGATGAAGATATTGCAAAGAATTTCCAGTGCTTCTGCGAGGTGATTATTGAGGGATCCCTTCTCCCATCATCTCATGATCGTAAACACTTGGCCTTTGATATTCTGCTTCTTCTCCTACCGAGGTTGCCTGCTTCTTATATACCAATTTGTTTGTCTTACAAAGTTGTTCAGTGCATGACCGATGTGCTTCCAACAACAGATGCTTGGCTCAAGAAAATTGTGCAAAATTTTATTAAGACATTATCAGAATGGGTTGGGGACGATGATGTCAAAAGGGTTTCTGTCACTATGGCTCTACAGAAACACAGCAATGGTAGATTTGATTGTATCACACGAACAAAGACAGTTAAGGATTTGATGGCAGACTTCAGAACAGAATCGGGTTGCATGCTATTTATTCAAAACTTGTTGAACATGTTCGTGGATGAAAGTCATGCTTCTGATGAACCTTCAGATCAGAGTATAACAACAGATGACAATTCTGAGATAGGTTCTATTGAAGACAAGGACTCCATTCCAATGGGAAATTCTGATATTTTGAAAGCATGGATAGTGGAATCCCTCCCCTGTATTTTAAAAAATTTAAAACTAGAACCAGAAGCTAAGTTTAGGGTTCAAAAAGAAATTTTGAAGTTTCTAGCTGTTCAGGGTCTGTTCACTGCGTCTCTTGGAACTGAAGTGACATCCTTTGAATTACAAGAGAAATTTAGGTGGCCAAAAGCAGCCACCTCAAGTGCTCTTTGCAGAATGTGTATTGAGCAGCTCCAGTTAATGTTGGCAAATTCTCAAAAAGGAGAAAATCCACGTGGCTTGCCAAATCGACTCGAGTCAAATGATCTTGGCTCATACTTTATGCGGTTTCTTAGCACTCTGTGCAACATTCCTTCAATTTCTCTCTTTCGACCTTTGAATACCGAGGAAGAAAGCACATTGACAAAATTGCAAGCTATGGAAACTTCACTTTCTAAAGAGGTACTTTCTTTGCCGCTTTTTTGGTCAAAACATATTGTGGGGGAGGGGAGGGATGATTTTGAGTTTAGGCTAGCAAAACTCAATAGAGTGGCGGGTTGATGCTGCAATCTTTTGCTTGTCTAAAAACTTGCAAATAATTGAGGTTTATGAAGTGTTAATTTTAAAAATAATAATTCACCCGAAAAAAAAAAAATTAATAATATAGTACAAGCTGATGTCTTGGATGTCTCCCATTCATGTTTTGCTGTAGCCTTCTCGGCCTAGTGCTGTAAAATTACTTTGAACTAAAGTTTCATTTATGTCGACTGCATCAACAAAAAGTTACATATATTAGTTTCTTTATTTAGCCCAGTTGCTTAGCTGCTATATCTTCACTTTTTAAATGCTTTGACGATGGCAGGAAAGGAATTGTGGGCTTAGCAGCGAGTCAAATAGGTTGCATGCACTAAGATACTTGCTCATACAGCTGCTTTTGCAAATGCTCCTTCGACCCAAAGAATTCTTAATCGCAGTGTCTGAGCTTATTATATGCTGTAAAAAGGCTTTCCCTGCTGTTGATCTTGTTGATTCCTCTGGAGAAGATAACTTAGATGGCGATGAGGCACCTGCAGTAATGGACGTTCTTGTGGATACACTACTGTCATTGCTGCCACAGTCATCAGCTCCTATGCGAACTGCTATTGAGCAGGTATGACATTCGGAATTTTGGCTTCTGGCTTTAAAAATATCTAGTCATTTCATGTTCCAAACTATTCTGTAGTTGGGCAGCAGTTCCCTGAGTCATAATCATGCAGTGCCATTGATACTTCAGTGGGGTTGTTGCCTTTATTAAACACAAATCTTATGATAAGCTAGTTTGCATGAAGGTGCAGATATTTAAATAATGTTACTGTGTCTGGCCATTTATAGATGTGGATAGTATCTGGCCAAAAAAGTGTCACCTTTCCAAGCTAAAATTTGTGATTTTTTATTCTAGGTTTTTAAATACTTCTG
This sequence comes from Potentilla sterilis, assembly GCA_963682095.1. Lineage (NCBI taxonomy): Eukaryota > Viridiplantae > Streptophyta > Magnoliopsida > Rosales > Rosaceae > Potentilla > Potentilla sterilis. The sequence goes on along the minus strand of OY821757.1, from coordinate 36,411,253 downwards.
TGTTGACATCACGGATGACGGTCTGCTGCGGATGTTGAGGGTCATTAGGAAGAACTTGAAACCTGCTAGACATCAGGATGCTGATAGTGAAGACATTGACGATGACGAAGATGAAGATTTTCTGAACATTGAAGAAGATGAGGTCATTGATAGAGCTGAGATTGGTGAAACAGTTGACAGTGATGAGCAGACGGACGAATCCGATGCCGACTCTGAGGCTGACTCTGAGGCTGTTGATGGGATTGAGGAAGTTGCCACGGAAATTCCAGACGCTTCTGATGAATCAGATGGAGGGATGGATGATGATGCAATGTTCCGGATGGATACTTATCTTGCTCGGATCTTCAAAGAGCGAAAAAATCTGGCTGGAGGTGACACTGCTCATCAGCAACTCATGCTGTTTAAGCTTCGTGTTCTTTCTTTGCTAGAAATTTACCTGCATGAAAATCCAGGCAAGTGAGTTGTATTGAAATTAGCTGCAATGCAGAAAGTGCCTTCAATATATATGTTGAACTCTGAATGTCTCCTTTCTAATCCTTTTGGTTTTTTGGCTCTGGTTCTTGATTGAACAGATAAGCTGCAGGTGTTGTTGGTTTACTCAAATTTGGCTCGTGCGTTTGCTGAACCGCATACTGCAGAAAGTAGTGAGCAGCTTGGACAGCGTATATGGGGAATTCTGCAAAAGAAAATATTTAAAGCAAAGGATCATCCCAAGGGTGAAGATGTGCAACTATCTACTCTAAAATCTTTGTTGCAGAGAAATTTGAAGCTGGCTTCAAAACCAATCAAGAGAAAGAAATCTGCTGCCACCCCGTCAAAGAAGAAGCAGTCGGCCTCATGGAATCGACAGAAAATGATAGCTTCCCTTGCACAGAGTTCTACCTTCTGGATTCTGAAGATCATTGATGCAAGAAATTTTCCACAGTCGGAGCTGCAGGGAGTTTTTGATATTTTCCAGGGTGTTCTGGTAGAGTATTTCAATAGTAAGAAGTCTCAGATCAAATCAGAATTTTTGAAAGAAATTTTCAGAAGAAGGCCTTGGATAGGGCGTTATCTCTTTGGCTTCCTTTTGGAGAAATGTGGAAGTTCGAAGTCAGACTTCCGGCGAGTAGAAGCACTCGATATGGTGAGTGAAATATTGAAGTCCCCAGGCTTATCTGATGGATGCGGCAAGGAAACTTTGATGGTAATTATGAAAAGCCATCTACAAAAACTGTGTCAATTGATAGAGCAATTGCTTACAAAAATGCCAGAAAAGCAGTCGAGACGAGCTGAAGTACGGAAGTTTTGTGGGAAAATCTTTCAGATAATAGGAACCCTTAAGCTGAGCAAGTCTTTTCTGAAGAATTTAGCTCCAGATGCTCACGCCAAGTGTGAATCACAACTTGGTGATCAGTTTAAGAACTTGAAGAAAATACAGGTGAAAGGGTAAATTTATTTGATTATCTAAGAGCAGTTCTAGAGAAGCTTTTTTCATCCCTGAACAATACCGGAATCTGTTTGTGCTAATAGCAAACCCATTTTTGACTTCACCTTTCTGTAGAAAGTATGTGTCGTAGAATTTCTTTTTGTTGCAAGAATTTTTGTCAGTGAAGCACATTTCAGTTTACATTGTATTATCTGTTTTCATCCTGTAGCACTTTTATGAGTTAAGTATTCAGGGACAGAGAGTTGGGTGATAGTGGAATGTCTTGTAGTTGTCACATTGGAATTTTGATCTTTTTATTAAAGAATCGACACTGGAAGCACTTGAACCCTATAATTGTTACTGTCATGTCACTTTTTTATTTTCACGACACATTCAAAACAGCTCTTGCATTTTCTTATTTCATAGTACTCTGGTGTTGTTATTTTGAATTTCTATTCAAGTTCATGTATGAACTGGTGATGGGTCTCTTTTGTGCACTGTACACATCACATCTTTGTCACCTTCTTAGAGCCTGCATGAGCTGATAGATTTGGACCAATGTTGCCACCAAAAAAGGAACAAATTTTTGACCTTTCGTTTTGTATAGAGTTGTTTCCCTCTGCTTGGTGCAAGTGCTGGAGACACATTTTTTAATGTTTGGCGATGACCTTCGTTAGTCAAAATAGCCTCTGATAAGGGGTTTAATTCTGGGTAATCAATGTTGTAAGTGTGAGTTTATGATGAACAAGGCTCATACATACCTTGTATAAGGGTATGTTCTATTTACATGAACAATGGAAATTTAAACCATCTTTCCATTTTCACTGCTTTGGATACGAATATTTAGCTATTCTGGGATCCTAAGTTTTCAAGTGCGAACTAATTAGCAAATGAAACAAATTCTAGTTAATGGTGTCCGATGTTGAAATCCTTCACATACATACGTCAAATCGAAAAATATCCCTCTAATATTTGCTCTTTTCCACATTCATTTGTGCATATAATAAGTATCAGATAAAGAATAAGCCATAACTATCACAATAGACCACATAATATCATCAACACGTGGATGTGTAAGCATCAAGGTTCCAAGATTTGCCTCAAAACTAATGCTTCTTTGTGGTTTGTATCCATCATCAGAGCAGGGTCCAGAAGAAGATCTAGTTTCTTTACTGCTTTCGAAGTTTTTGGGATTGCAACATCATCTCCCGCTCTGAGAGATAATAGGCATTTCTGATTTGGACATTATCTAAACCAGAAACTGGATCTACTTCATTGTGGTAGTGTCCTTCACTGAGTGAACTCTTATGTAATTTTTGACAAACTTCCTGACTACCAATCGGGTTTTTGCTTCTGTTCTTTCCAACATGAATAAGTTGCTTGAAAAAATGGTTAACTGAAGCATCAAATCTCTTTGTTTGAAGAAGAGGAAAACAAAGGTCAGATTTTTAGCTACTAAAAGTTCTGCTTGGTGGGTTCTGTGCATCTGCAATCAAGTACCCAAGAAGCAGAAAGAAAATAACTAAACACGACACGAGCATTTGGGGAAAATTATGTACTAGCTTAGCTGCTGCTGCTCTCTTGTAATGTGTACAAAGTGTTTCAAATCTCTCTAATCTTCTCTCCTCTTCTCTCACTACTCTGCTTTCCAACTACACTGTTTCACTACATTTTACCCCTACAAACCTACAACAATTTTTTTGTTCAATTCATAGATCTTTACACCTCCAAGCAAAACAACCAATGCCCAAACAACTTCACAAACTTCAATTTCTGCTCAGTTCTGATCGGAGACCCCTTGGCACTCCAACCTGCACAGTCGATAGAAAACCTCAGCCCACATCCATAATCTTCTATTCAATCGAATCGGCAGCAGAACATAAATTGACAGAAGCCAAATGTATCCATACATACCTCATCACCACAATCCAGAAAACCATTTAATATGCCCTTCCCCACATAGAAAGCATGCATCCAAGGAGTTGTTCTTTCCTCTTCAGCCAGCATCCAACATGGGGCCTTCCAAAAAAGCACTTCTTCATGGCTGCAATTGCAATGCACAACTAGGACTGTGCGTTATCCTCATCTGAGTCACTCCCTGAAGAACTGCCAGAATCTGAATCTGCAAACAGCCCAACCAATCACACAAATAAGCATGTTTCTTATGGTTTTCGTACTGCTTTTTCAGAACCAAAAATAAACTTCTTTGAAGTCAATTCAAAAATGTTCAGGTGTTTATACCACTTGATGAGGAGGAGCCACTGCTTGAACTGCCAGAGCTGCTTGAACTATTATCACTACTGGCATTACCCCCAACATCTTTCTCAATCTCAACCGGTGGAAAACTGCTCATTGGCATGTCATCACCAATGTCCACATCTTCATCTCCCACTTCACCTTTCTTTGGCCTCTTAGGCTCAGTTATAGAAACGTCAATCTTCTCACTCAAAGGCAATTCCTAAATAAACAAAATCACAAACAAACCAAATAAGGAAAAACTGAGTAAAATCACATGTTATGCATAATGCCATTTCAAGTCAGCTCCAAATTTAATGGAACAGCCAATTTACCTCTTGACCTCCTCTGTTTGAAGCAATGTTGCTATTACTGTTGTTGCCCATCAGTGCTTGCCGCTTAATCTTGCTAACCATCTTTTTATAATTTGTAACAAGCCGATCAAGCTCCCAAAGGGTCTCTGTATCTACAGCCTCGATATCAAGCTCTATCTCATCCCCATCCTGCTTCAAATGCCCATTCCTCTTTTTAATAATCTGCACAACTTGCTCCATCTTCTCCTGAGGCAAACTTTGCAACCCAAGTCCCAACTTATGCTTCTCCTCCATACTCATATCTCTCTTGTTTGGATCCTTTGCTTTTGGCTTTGGCTGCTTCAAGGGTTTCACTTGTGGCGGCCCCTTCACTTGGGAACTTGTCCTCACCGGTGAATGAGCCAATGGCGGGTTTGATGAGCTCACTGGTGCTGGGGCTGGGGCTGGACCAGGAGGCCGAACCACCTCAGTCTTCTTGTCGATCCTCATTGGCACTGGGTCTTCCCTCCTGGGTGGAGGAAGCCTCTCGGGCTCAACACGGTTCCAAGAACTGGCCTGCAATTCCTCCTCATCGGAAACCACTCGATCCCCACCATACACATCCCCCAATTTGTCCAACACGGGCTGGAAGAGCTCCTCAAACAAAGAACGAAGCTGATCAGCCGCGTTGTACACCTCATGGCCTCTCGGATTATACCGCATGGCATTTTCAAATGTCAATCGCACATCAGCAGCGAATTCCAACGGCGTCAGATATACATTCTTGGATAGATTTGTTTTCACAGTGCCCAGATCCATTGGGCGCTTGATTATATCGTAGTAATCATGAAGCTTCAATGACACCACATCAACAGGCTTTTTGAAGACCCAGGAGTACTTGTACTTCATCAGCTTGGACAAAATCTGCCCGCAATTCTTCATCAAATTGGCATTCTCCAAATGCGATCGCTTCAAATTGAAATTCGAGTCCTTCCCCGGAGCAATTGGCAAGGGCCGCTTCGACCCGGCGACCTTCTTGGCCGTGTTGGGCTTTTTCGGCTGGGAATGATGGGCCGCCGGCCTGGGCTTGAATTCACCGGCTTCGATTCGATTCCTGAGAACACGAATCTGGTCAAGCTCTGAAAGAAGTTGATTCTTGAGCTCTGCGAGCTCTTTCCTGGAAAGAGTTGCGACGTTGAAGGTCACCGATTGCGAGGTGAAATCAGCGGTGGATGCGTTCGATCGCCGATGGTGGTTGATTGACGACGCGTCGTCGGACGCCGTCTGGGTCACTGCGGGTGAGTCGTCATTGAAATCGGCGTGATGTTGGTGATGTTGATGATGATGAGGAGCTTGGAATTTGGTCTTAGGGTTAGGGTTAGGGTTACGATTAGGGTTTGAGAAAGGGACTTTTCCCATGAATCCTCCACCTCCGCCGCCTCTGGGCTGCTGCGGCCAATTTGGTTCGTTCCGATTGGCTAAGACGGCGGACGCCATAGCTGTACAGAATTCAAAGCTCCGGCTAGGGTTCCGGTTGAGTTCCGGCTAGGGATTCTTAATGCAGGCGGAGCACCAGGCACCATGAATCAGCTCGGGCGTGACCCCCACGCGCCACTATTGGATCCCACGCGCCGTCAATGATTGGGGACGGAAAGAGAGAGAGATGCAGAAATGCGTAGAGGTTAGGGTTTGGGGATTTTACCCTAATCTGAGCGAGGAACGAGAGGAGGCCTTGGGCCGCTCTTAAAGACGGCCAGATCTACCCGAGGACGTTTCGGGCAACTCATCAGTCGTTGATTCCTGATCAGTCGTTTATCTCTGGCTTCCTCGCTGCCCGGGAAGCTGACCGTATTATCTGGCATGGACGGCTGTGATGGAAAAGTGAGTGCACGTGGCGTCATGTGGGGGCGTCTGATGGAGGGAAGAAGTTCCCTCGAGGCGGGATCTGTAATTTGGATTTCGTTTTGGATGGAATTTGGGATGAATTTGTCGTGCATTTCGGTTTTCAAAAATATATTTTGGAAGTGTGGGGTCTAGCAGTGATGACGTGGACTGGGGGCTTGGTCAGTGGGAGACTGTGCGAGTTCCGCCGTGAACGCGAAGTTAAAGCGCACGCGCTATCTCTGCCTTTATTTCTACGTGGGCATTTTGGTAAATGTACTTCAGAGAACTTGGCTATCATGAACGACAATGTCAGGCAGCGTTTAAGAGATATCTGAAACAACAAAGGATGAGTTTTCTTCTCTCTCTTTTGGGAAATTAGAAAGGTTGAGGTAAATTATTTTCTTCTACTGTAATTTCACAAAAAAATCAAAATTTCTTTTACAATAACGATGATCCAAACAAAAAAATTTGAAAAAAGAAAAGTCGTTTGATAGTGTTGCATGTGTCACATATTCAAAAGGATACTCTTTGGAGAAATCATTGAATTATAATGAGCTACTAAATTAACTCCCATATTTAATGGGTCAGGTTTGTTGGTTAATTATATTATTATAATAATGTGATTGTATTGATGCTTGGTGGCCTTCTACTTAATAGATCATTTTTTTTTTGTTTATGAAGTATATAATAAAAGTTTGTTATATCCCATCAAATTAATGCAACACCATCTTGAGATATTAGTTGAGTTTCTTGTTCTCTAATTTCCAAACACTAAATTGATTGAGTGGGTTAAATGATTTGTCACTATGCTCTTTATTTTCCAAATTAGACCTCATATATCGTAGTTGTCATGATTAATTAACGTGCATGCATATATCGTTTTAAGAGTAAAAACTTAAAATGGTACATGGACTATTACGAAATATATTTTTTGATACCTCAAGTTTTGCGCCGTTACCTGATATGATACATTTGTTAGTTTTTCCGTTAAAGTCGCATCCGTAAAGGTTGACTTGTGTAAAGTGTCACGTGTCATAATCCGATTAGTTTTGATCTGGTAGACCTAATAAGGCCTGGTCATGCAAGTTTTTTCCCTTCAATAATAATATATATTAAGCAACATGTTAAATCTAATTTCCACTTCTATCTTTTTTATTTTTATTATTTTTTATTTCTTTTTGTTGAATTATAAAGGAACAAGTCACAAGTTCAATATTTAAATTGCATATTCAAAACATAAGTGAAATTTAAATATGCAAAAAAAAAAGGAAAAAGAAAAAAGTGAGGTTATGGATTTTACAGGAAAGGTATTGCACAAAAAAAAAGAAAAAAGAAACAGTAAAGGCGTAGGGATAAAATGGGGAAAGAGAAATGTTATAAGAGTAGGGTTTCAGCACTATAAAGTCTCGTCTTCCAAGTCGGCTTTAAGGTCCTTCGACTCACAGAACTCGCAGCCTCCAGGAGCAAAAACCCTACCTCCATCATGGTTCGTTCTTCTCTCTTTTCTTCAGATTTCACTCTCTATTCGCTTGATACGATGTGTATGGTTTAGAAATTTGATGATAAAATGCGGCGCGAGGGTTTTATTATGCTCTAGAGCATTTGAGATTTCGTGTGATGGGTTTTGTATTGTTTTCTGTGGCTTTGAGATTTCATCTTGGTTTTTTTCTAGCTAGTTCTGTGTTGTGTTGGGCATTCTCAAACAGTTTTTTGGTTTGATTTACAGTTTTGAATCCCTGTATTATGATGTATGTATAGTGTTTTGTTAATGGGTGATATGACGAGGGTTATGGATCTGGAAGAGGAATCTATATAATAATAGAGTCGAGTTGTTATTTTGTGTTTGCCTTTGATGATCTAGACCATATACTGGTTTCGGATCCTCTAATTGCTGTGAACCTTTCATCTTATATGCTTTAGAGCTTGATGATTTCTATGAATTTAACTATAGTATGATACAAAAAGCTGGCATTTGTCTTTTTAATTTACAGTTTATCGGACCATTGTCTCTCATTTTTATACATGACTATGTTATAAGAGTAGTGTTTTGATGTGAAGCACATCTTTATAATACACTTGTTGCTGTCTTCCTCGATTAAAGCTCTTTTAAATGGATTTGAGAGTATTGTTTGTGACAGTTTAATGTCATGATTGACTGAGTGTATTGTCTATGGTTCATAATCACTTTGTTTCTCTTCTAATAGCCGAAGCAAATTCATGAGATCAAGGATTTCCTCCTGACTGCAAGAAGGAAGGATGCGCGTTCTGTGAAAATCAAGAAGACGAAGGATGCAGTCAAGTTCAAGGTTCGGTGCTCGAAGTACCTTTACACTCTGTGTGTGTTTGATACTGAGAAGGCTGATAAGTTGAAGCAATCCCTTCCTCCAGGTATAGTTTATTTTGGACTTTATACATTATTGTTTTGTCCGATGCATATACAATTTATATAATTTTCATATATGTTCTTAATCAGCAAAGTTTCTTCTTATCTCATCAAAGGATACTGTACTAATTTTTGGTTTTGCTTTCTTATTATAGGTTTGAGCGTTCAGGATCTTTGAGAGGACTTGGAGTAGTGAATTAAGAAATGCCATGTAACTTTTTTGTTTTTATTTTTATTTTTGAGCTTGAACAATCTAGATATCAACATTGTTGCTGTTAGATTTCATGCCCAGATGTGGGTATTATTAATGACTTTGGTTATTATGTAGCGGATATATAATGGATTTGTGGTGTTTCAAATTTGTTGGGAAAGTTTATGGATCTGTTGAATCTAGGCTTCCTTCAAAGCTCTAGCATCTTGATATATTTATTGGTTTCATGACATGGTGTCACTGATGTTGCATTTTTATAGCAGACTCTTTCCGTTGCATTAGTCCGCTTGCCCTTGACCCTCCTGAAACCCCCAGGTCTTTACAAAGCAGAGTCTGAACTGCAGCAGTCCCCTTATTGCAGTTTTTCTTTGCTGTGAATGTATGTATGTTAGGCCATTGATTGTGGCTTTTTGGTCGTCAATTGATTCCAAACAAAGGTTTTGTCTGGACCTGTATGGCAAGGAATCATCAGAGGATTGCCATTCCATCAATAAAATGGACATTGTGTGGCTCATGTCAATACAGGTTATAGGCTAAAAAGTGTACAAATTGTTTAATTCCATTTCAAAATTCAAACCCTCTTCACTGAAAAGTTGGTTTAATCAGTGACTCGGTAAAATCTCAAGGGAGATATATCAGCGTGAGGCCTACATGTCTTCAAACAGATTATTGCATATATGTTCCTACGGTAGTTCGGCAGACTCTAAATCGTCACCTTATGATAGAAGTGAGAGGATGGTGCCGGAATGCGCTAGGTTGAGTTCTTCCAGGTTTGGGTCTCACGCTTTTGAAAGAACCTGAGAATTGGCACATACAGCAAGTGGGAAAATAATGTGTCAAATCTATCAATGTAAAAAGCAAGTCATAAAGAAAGTCTACATACACATTCACATCAAGGTCTTGGACTAGTTCTCTCAAGTCTTTCATATCAGAGACTACAATCACACCAAGGCATTTGCAGAAGTAATTTTTTTTTTGCTTTAGTATGCCTCGTTCTACACAGATGAACTTGTTACATCTGTAATCTGCAGTTGCCAATTTGCCACTAATAGTTATACGATGATATTGAATTTAAGACCTTATAGCTTTCATCCAGTTCCAGTGTAATCTAAATGCCTCGTGCATTTCTATGATCATCTTTTTTTTTTCTTTTTTTTTTGTGCGCGCGTTTGTTGAAAGAGTATTATATCAACAAATTAAAGGCAAACTTAAACAAGAAAATTGTTAAAAGACCGTTATGCAATAGGTTTCCTTGTTTACGTGGACCATCCTGATTTATATTTTCAAAACCTGCAAACAGAACTCATTTGGAACATTACTTTATGAAAACAAGTGTTAACATTATGCGAATTGCTGATCCGTTTTCTCATTCTGAATACAGAATTTGTTTCTCCCGAATCCCCAGATTGGTGAAGGTTCCCAACCACCAATTGTTTTGATGGCCATTTGCTTCTTATGCCAAATGACACATTCCATCTGATCACCTTGCAGAGTCTCCCACAGGCTAATGTTAAAATGAAAACACAAATCCATTTGATAAATATAACTAGCAGACAGTTGCTGAACAGCTATATAGTAATGGAAAGTGGTGCATTTAGGTAACTCCAGGCAAACTGAGAGATGGATTGACATGCTTAGCACAACCTCAACTACGGCTGTCTACGGTAAAGTGATGCATTTAGGTAACTCGAGCCAATCTTAGATATTTTTAGACATGAGGAAGCATTTGATCTTAACTCTTCTGTTTTCTTAGTTGCTCATGCCACTGCAATACGTGCGAAGCAATTACACACTACAAAATCTAGGGCCATATCAAATAGGAAATGAATCTGAACTTGTTGCAGTTCATAGATAAATGTCTAGAAATAGACTGAAGTACTGATAATGACATGTTCATAGTTGAAACTACATGGAAAGGAATTATTAATATTCTGTGGTGTTTGAGGTGACCTGATAATGACACGCAAGGGCACTGGAGCCAGGAGCGGAGACAATAGCCTGATAGCCATAGTGATAATGCCGTTTTGATGATGATGAAAAGAGAAGTTGCTTACTGATCAGATGTTTGAGGTGACGATCCGCCTGAGGTGCTTGCTTCGCTGGATAGACAGACCTGAGGAGAACGAATGTAAATATGTGGAACATGAGCTATTTTGAACCAATCCTCTCCGCTTCCTTGTCTGCATCTATCCTCAAGCACAGGACATTCTTGGATACAGAGGTGCTGGAGTTTAGTGAGAACCTTTATACCTGCTGGCAATGCTTCTAAATTAGGACAACCAGATATGGTCAAGGATCTAAGAGAATCAAGATTCTCAAACCATTCTGGAAAAGACGTTAGATTTGAACAGCTACTAATTTCCAAACAGTGCAACGTCCTGACATTTTGTAAGCCATTTGGCAGAGAGTCGAACCAAGGACAGCTCAGGATAGTCAAACTTCGAAGGGCAGAGAGGTGTTGCACCCCCTCTGGAAAATAACCAAGACTTGGACAATAGATAATGGTCAAGTGCTCAAGGAATGTAAGCTGTTCCAAACTCGAGGACAAGGAAGTCAGACTACTGCAGTTCTCAATGGACAAAGTTCGAAGGGAGTTCATACCTCCAATCGCGCCATCCGGCATGGATATTATACTGTGACAGTCACCAATTTCCAGTGACTCCAGAGCTTTGAGGTTCTGCAAACTCTGTGGCAGAAAGGACAGCTCTTTGGTTGGAGACCATTTTCAAGTATCATGGTTGTGTTACCTGCAACATACTGCGAGAGGCCATGAATGACATCATTCATTTTGTACCCCCTTACACGTCCACCATCACATCCATCTACTTTAAGAAAGACATCCACAACAAATGGGTGAAGTATTCATCACCAACACTTTCAGGTCGCTTGCTTTCGTCTCCAAATAATAACCCTTCTGCCATCCACAGATGAATTAACTTGTGCTTGTTGAATTCATAACATTTTGGAAATATTGAGCAGAAGGCAAAGCATCTTCTAAGGTGTAATGGTAGATAAAAGTTGCTCAACATCATGGCAGGAAGAATGTCTGATTCGCTGACATCTAATTTCCAAAGTTCAGTGTTTTGCACAGACAACCACTGTTGTTGGTTTCTTTTAAAGCGCATTACACTTCCCAAACTTTTTGCTGCTAATGACAGACCTCCACATTTTCTGACAATCTGCTTCCCAATTAGCAAAAGGTGTGGATATTTCTTTTCTTCTCCTCGTCCAAAAGCCTGTTGCTTGAACAAAGCCCAGCAATCCTCCTCCTCTAAGCCCTTCAAATAAAAAGGGGAATTAGGTGAGTCTGTCATGAATACGGTTTTTGTATTGCGGGTAGTCACAATGACTTTGCATCCATCAACACCCCCTCTAAACAGAGGTTTTAGTTTGTCCCAGTCATTGTAATGCGAAGTCCAAACATCATCCAACACGAAGAGGTATCTTTTATTGCGCAAGAGTGGTCTTACCAATTCCTCCAACACCAACTATTGGGATACATGTTGCAAATCCTTCATGGTAAGCTTGAAAAGATAGTAACAATTTCACGACCTTGTCTTTGTCATCCTCTCTTCCATATATCTGTGACTTGATGACAAAAGAGCTAGTCTCCCATATGGAAGATGCACGATCTACCATATTAGGCCTTTTAAAAGTAAACTTAACAAGTCCCTCATTTACAGTAGTTTCTAATGCCAGAAGTTTCAAAAGATATAGTTATTACGCGCATTCTAATTACTATAGGCGTACTACAAGGGCGCTATGTCAAGTAAAGAAGAAGAAGAAGTCGAGGGATAATAGCTGTTTTAGAAGTGGGGAAGTTCCTCGAGTTGAATTTTGTTTTTACTCAGCACATGTGTTTCTTTATATAATTGTTTTCGGATCCTGTTATAGTTGTATTTCAATCACACTAGCTCGGTCTACAAAAAAGATGTCCTCATTATTGAGTGGCCAAGATGGCCTAAACACCATGTATTACTAACAAGTAACAACAATTGCCTAAAGACCAGTCTGGCGAAATTTTCACTAATGTAAAGATGAAATCAATTTATATTAAGTTGGCTATATCTAAGTGGCTTGATTCTGAAATCTTGGAAGTGAAAGAAATGGCAAAGAAGATGGAGGAGAATTTAGAGAAGTATTGGAGAGTGATTGAGACTATAGCTATTGCTACTATTCTAGATCCTCGGTATAAAATGAAGTTGATTGAGTTCTATTTCAAGTAGATTTATCCTCATAGAGCTGCATTGGAAATTGAGAGTTAAGAAGTTTGCCTCTAACTCGATTAAGAAATATAGGTCAAGTACTATATCACATGAAGCTGATAACTCATCATTGTTTGAAAGTTCAAGAACGAGTGATGATGATTTGGAGGATGATGACATGGATGCCTCTGATGCTTATGTTTCTGGCTCTAGTAAGGACAGTGACAAGTCTAACTTGGAGAGATATTTGGATGAGGTTGTTTTACCCAGGATAAGTGATAAGGATTTCGATATCTTGTACTGGTGGAAAATAAGTGGGATGAAGTATCCAACTTTGTGTAAGGTTGCTCGAGACATCTTAGTCATTCATGTATCAACAGTTGCTTCAGAGTTCGCATTTCGTACTGGTGGACGAATTGTGAGCCCACATCGAAATCAACTTCACTCAAACACATTGGAAGCATTAATGTATGGTCGGGATTGGTTAAAGAGTGAGTTACGAGATGATCCTAGCTCATTAGAGGATGATGTGAGTTACGAGATTATCCTAGCTCATTAGAGCATGATGTTGATATTGATGTTGATGAGGAGTTTAGCCTTGGAAGTTGCTGACTTTACTCCATTTCAGAGGATACCTGACGACATTAGACGAGCACACTCTTCCCGTTTGTTTTAGTATATGGTATTCATTAATTTATACTCTCTTTTTGTGATCTTATTTAAGAAGTCATTTATTTAGAGTAATTTTAATTATTTAAATCGTTGTTAAAATAAATATAGTATTATTCATAACAAAAATTTATAGTAAAAATTGTTGTCATCAAAGAAAGGAATTTTTTTTAAGATAATAGTTTGGCATAGGTTTTCTCCAGTTATAGGGTAGAAAATATGATAAGGGAACTCAGTAGTGTTAATGACACTGAGTGCAGATATACATTGATGATGGACACCTAAACGCAATACTTTGGCAAACTCTTCTCCTCGTATAGGATCGAAGATTTGAACTTTGAAAAGATAATTCAGGTGGCTAAAATATTTCACCTTGAGCAATTTAATGTATCGATGATGGTTGGAATCCAAAATTTAGCCAAAATAGTATTTCACGGGAACTAAACTAGATTTCTTGCTCCTATTGTTTTATCTTTTTATTTTATTTATTACCTGTAATCTCTTCAGAATGAATCATGAGAAAATGTAATGAAATTTGATTGAGGGAATTAAGGAAATTATAGTCCATTACAACATTTAGCACTGTAATCTATCATGCTTGTGTTTAGCAACAGCTTGTTGCTACTAATGCTTGTTAATTATCTAGGCTTTTTTAAAACATTATTTGTCCTCTTTTTCAGAGAGCTCAACGGAGAGCACTTGATGTCCTGAACACAGTGGGTCTGTCCAACTCTGTACTGAGGCTTATTGAGAGGCGGCACCATGTTGATCAGTGGATCAAGTATGCAGGCATGATTTTGACAGTTGTTATAGTGTTTTTCTTTTGGAGGTGGACACGATGATCTATGCCTTAGATGTTGACATGGTACAGTAATTTGGTTCTAATTCTGGAAAGAAGATATAGTTTTCTTTCGTGATTTGGTCTCCATTGCAACAAACGCTAAGGAGTGGTTGATAGGAGTATAAAATGCTACGTTCTTAATGTATTATTCCCTTCATTTATACTTTGTTTAACCCTTATTTGCTTAAGATCGAGTCATAATATAGAGTCATAAGTATTTGGTAGAGTTTTAATGAAATCGTGCTTAAAAGTCGGAAGTTTACAGAAATTTGACTAAGTGCTAAAAATCGGAGGCTTTAAATGTTTTGTTGAATCTGTAAAGCTTACATGTTGCGATTGATGGAATTTTCTTCTCTTATGAGCAGTAATACATTGATGATTGAGCAATGGAAAGAGTTAGAATAATCGGAGCTAAAGAAGCTACCGAGAATTGCTATGCAAGATCGGATCCAGTAAGTTTTAAGAATTTCTTGGGCATATCACTCGACTTCCAGAATTTCCCTAGAATAGCTCACTTAGAACTAGATGGTGTGCTATATATGAATAGAAAGATCTCTGAGTCTAGTTTCCATAGAACTTGAAATCGCATTAATAGCTATTTTCTGGAGGAAGTTATGCTCAATGGAAGACACAAAGGTCAATCTGCCGAGAAGAAACCAAGTTTCGGACACAAAGATAAGCAGTCCCTGCTGATAGGCTGCAGTGCCAGCCTCACCGATTTGCAGCCTGTCCCGCTGTGCAGCACTCACAGCCTGACACTCACGCTGTCGCACAACCTGACTTGCAGCTTGCCGAGACGCGCGAGCATTGACACTCGAGTTGCCGAGCCGTATCCGACACATGCCCAGCCGTGTCCGACACTGGCCCAGACGTATCCAAGATGTATCCCAGGCGTATCCGTCGAGGTTTGGCCTATGACATCATGTATCAGATATGTGTCCGATACAGACACTCATGATGTCGAGGATCAAAGATGCTGACACTTGCGCTGTCGAGAAGCTGTTGCGCAGCTGCGCAGCAGCCATGCCGCACATGTCGAGGCTCACTCGCCAGCCAACCCTGCACCAGCCCTGCGCGTGTCCTACTGATGCTGTCGAGAAGCTGTCGATGTATCCGATACTGACAGAAACGATGTCAATAGCTTGCATCTCTGCCGAGGAAGCCTCCGAGAGGGCTGTAAGTGTTCCGGTCGAATCCTAGAGCATCAAGGAAGACAAATACACGTCTAAAACGTGTGAAGCCTGTGTGAAGAAACCCTAGGCCGGTCAAACAAGGGAACCTGTTTCTGCACAAACTCGGGGGCCTGGTAGAGACAGATGAATCTTCGTATGATCTCCTGTAAACCTGCTTACTAAAGGGAATACCGGGCGGGCCGGTCTTCTCCTCTCCGATGCCTAAGTTAGTATAGTTGAAATAGATATAACTTAAGCACGTATATAAGCGGTAGGAAGGATCAATTACCTATTAATGAGGGTAGTTGGGGCCCTTATATAGGTGGCCAGGAGTGAGGTCTGGCCTTACCCTTCGATGTGGGACTGGTTCCCTTCTGTTTGCACACCAAAGGGTAGCTCTGGTGACCTCTTTGGCAGGAAGGCGCCCCCGGTCCCCGGGTCCCTGGTAGCAGGCTAGACTGCTGGACCCCGAGGCCGGGTGCTGGTGATCCTGTCCTGGGCCTCGGGCCGGCCTCTGGTACACTAGCTGCGGGTCTGTGGGCCTGCTGTAGCCCCTCTGTGGCTACTGTCAACAAGTCCCCCAAGTTTCCGGTCAAGTGCAATCTTGTTTGGGGACTTAAACTGTCTTGCCCTTGTCCCGCAGACCCGCAGGGTTACCAACCCAACGGTGCCCAGTCCCCCAAGTCCGCGTTGAAGATTGGGCGTGACCGGGGTGAGTACCTGTTACCGATGATGTGCAATAGCTTATGAGTATGTTTGCAATATAAGTAGTACTGTGCTCAAGTGTTGTAGTGCTATGAGCATGGAGATGATAGTGGGGCGTTGAAATCCGCCATGCAATAGATGTGTGCATGGAATGATTTATGGGGCGTTGAAATCCGCCATGCAGTAGATGTGTGCATGGAACCTGGACCCCGCGTTCTGCCATATCAGAGCGAGCCGGAGAGCATGTGATCTCGACCGGGCGTTCTGCCATATCGAGACGAGTCCCCCAAGTGAACTTGTGTACTAGACCTCGACCGGGCGTTCTGTCATATCGGTACGAGTCGGAGAGTATGGGACCTCGACCGGGCGTTCTGCCATATCGAGACGAGTCCATATTGCTAGATTGCGACCTCGACCGGGCGTTCTGCCAAATCGGTACGAGTCGGAGTATGGGACCTCGACCGGGCGTTCTGCCATATCGAGACGAGTCCATATTGCTAGATTGCGACCTCGACCGGGCGTTCTGCCAAATCGGTACGAGTCGGAGTATGGGACCTCGACCAGGCGTTCTGCCATATCGAGATGAGTCCATATTGCTAGGCTGCGGGGAGGTGGCCCCGGTGTTGCGGTTTGTTGAGGCACCGGTCAACACTTGCTAGTTCTTCTCAGCTTGTGTTGGAATAAGCGTTGAGGTAATGGGGTGGCATTGAGGTGACAAGTCTCGCCGTAGAGCCCCATATTGATCGCAGTTCAGTGCGATGCATGGTTTTTATCCTGCTGGACAAGAGTACATGTGTTAGATGTAAACTCACCCGGGTGTATAAAGCCCATGTCGGTCGAATGTTCTCATGACCGGGGTCATGCCATGGAGCCGAGTGGACCTCGACCGGGAATTCTGCCATATCGAGACGAGTCCCCCAGTGAGATGCCATGGGGCCGGGTGGATCTCGTTCCCGGAAAAATGCTCTCGAGCCTGTTGGATGATCATAACCGGTGAGATGGTCTCGAGTCGGTTGAATGTTACCTAACCGGTGAGATGCCATGCAGCCGGTTGAATGATACCTAACCGTGAACTGCCATGGTACCGGATGGATGGCTCATACCCGGAACAATGCTCTCGAAGCGGTTGAAAAACTCATAACCGGTGAGAGGTCTTCAAGCCGGTTGAAAGATCATACCCGGTGACTTGCAGTGAAGAAGCCATGCAGCCGGTTGAATGATACCTAACCGTGAACTGCCATGGTACCGGATGGATGGCTCATACCCGGAACAATGCTCTCGAAGCGGTTGAAAAACTCATAACCGGTGAGAGGTCTTCAAGCCGGTTGAAAGATCATAACCGGTGACTTGCAGTGAAGATGCCATGCAGCCGGTTGAATGATACCTAATCGTGAACTGTCATGGTACCGGATGGATGGCTCATACCCGGAACAATGCTCTCGAAGCGGTTGAAAAACTCATAACCAGTGAGAGGTCTTCAACCCGGTTGAAAGATCATAACCGGTGACTTGCAGTGGAGATGCCATGCAGCCGTGGAGCCTGGGGAAGTGGGGGGGGCCTGACGCCTCGGTTCCCGCTCCTAACTCCCTTACATGTCGCCAGCAGGCGGGACAAGTGACTGACATGCATATAAGGAGGAAGTCCATCAGTCCCATCAGTTATGATGGCGTGGGTAGTTTACTGATGCTGGGACACGTGCTGATAGGGAGCGGTCTGAGATGGAAGGTCTGGATTCGCGAGCGTTTGAGTTGCTCTGATTGCGTGTTTTGGGGGGATTACAAGCGCCTAGGGCACCGGACCTCTCTATAAAAAAGGGCCTCCTCTGCCTTTTTCATTCTGTTTTGCTCCTTGCTCAGAGAGACTAAGAGAAAGAGAGAAATCCGGCGAAAGCTCTGTGGAGGTTCCCCGCGACATCTGTTGCCTCAAGTGCTCTTTTACTCTTCTCCTACCATTGCTCGATGTTTTCGCAGGGCGGACTTTCCTCGGTTGAGCATACTAATCGGTAAGTTCTTGCTTTCTTTGCCTGGTGTTGTTCTTGTTTTTCTTTTCGGTGTTTTTGCGGCGGGGGGAGGGGATCTTTGTCGCCGACTGAGTTGTTTTAAGCGGAGCGTCTGCGGTAGACTTGGGGAGGGGCCACAGAGGGCGCTGTTCTAGCCTGTTGCTGACCAGCGCTAGGGTTTTGTTTTTCTTCCCCTTAGGTTAAAAAATGTCTTCTGCAAGTTCTGATGGGGCTTCCGAATCGGCTGTCAGGCGTCCCGTCGTGGACGATGAGGAGAGACTGGAGGACTAGCTCGGTTCAGAATCCCCGGTGTCTGAAGCCGCTGACCGCTCCAGGAGCGGGGCTTCGTCTTCCGGGTCCTCAGGATCTGAGGAAATACCGCACGGGGTGCGCCTTGCTGGTGCTCCGCCCGTGAGCTACACCATCGGGAGAGGGAAAGGTGCCGTGGTGTGCGATGAGCCGGAGGGTAGCATGAACCCCGGAGAGATTGCTGCGTTCCGGGAGACGTGGAGTATCCCGGACGAGGTGGCGCTACGGCCACTGAATCCTTGAGAGTCAGCCTGTAACCCGAAGGCAGGTTGGGTTGCCGTGCATCTAGACCAGTTTCGCCACGGGTTTTCGCTCCCGCTTCCAGACTTTGTGCAATACATGCTCAGTGCACTGCAAGTATCTCCCGCGCAGCTTCCAGGCCTCCAGTGGAGGCGACTGCTGAGCCTCGGCTGTCTGTACGAGTTGTCTGGGATGAGTATGCCAACGGTAAACGAATTCCAGGCACTGTACAGGTTATCATACTCGAAGAAGCGAGGGTCTCGGGGTTGTCTGTCCTTCAACGCCCGGTGCTTTCAACCTATCATCACCCATATGCCTTCTTAGGTGGATAACAACTGGAGGAAGAAGGTGGTGATGGCGGGCGGGAAGTGGCAGAAGAGGAGGAAGATGTACCGGGTTCCTGGTGCCTTCCAGCCCCTTGGGGATCAATCGTTCGAGCTATCCGAGTTGGAGCAAGAGAGGATCACGACCATACTCGGGTGTTGGGACGATCTCGAGCGGAGCTCTTACAACTTCATCCGGCGGGAAGTGTTGGAGTATTGCTGTCTCGGGCGAGATCCCGGTGCGTAGCAAGTCCTAGCGGTGACACTTTTGCTAACTGTTTTAAATACCAACCTTTGCTCGTCCTGCAGGTGTATCTTCCCTGGTGGTCATGACTGGGCACCGTTGGGTTGGTAACCCTGCGGGTCTGCGGGACAAGGGCAAGACAGTTTAAGTCCCCATTCAAGATTGCACTTGACCGGGAACTTGGGGGACTTGTTGACAGTAGCCACAGAGGGGCTACAGCAGGCCCACAGACCCGCAACTAGTGTACCAGGGGCCGGCCCGAGGCCCAGGACCGGATCACCAGCACCCGGCCACGGAGTCCAGCAGTCTAGCCTGCTACCAGGGACCCGGGGATCGGGGGCGCCTGCATGCCAAAGAGGTCACCAGAGCTGCCCTTTGGTGTGCAAACAGAAGGGAACCAGTCTCACATCGAAGGGTAAGGCCAGACCTCACTCCTGGCCACCTATATAAGGGCCCCAACTACCCTCATTAATAGGTAACTGATCCTTCCTACCGCTTATATACGTGCTTAAGTTATATCTATTCCAACTATACTAACTTAGGCATCGGAGAGGAGAAGACCGGCCCGCCCGGTATTCCCCTTAGTAAGCAGGTTTACAGGAGATCATACGAAGATTCATCTGTCTCTACCAGGCCCCCGGGTTTGTGCAGAAACAGAACCCTAATTCAAGAAGGGAAGAGAAAAGCCTAAACCATATCAGATTAGGAGTCCTTATTGCATAAAGATTTCTATTCCGTTTTGAACAAGAAAAAGTCCCAAACTACACAGCCATTTCTCCTATATATAGAGGGCGGCACCATGAAGAAAACCTGTCACATCCTAGCACAAAACACAAAGCCATAAGCTCTACCAAAGTTCCCCAAAGATCCTACATAGAATAGTTAGCCGAAACACATCATCACCACCACTAAAAACATCCCAACCGTACCTAATCCATCACCATCGGATCAACACGACTTGAAGCATCAAAGGTGTTCGAAAAATGTGATCTACTCCCTACTTTCGGTGTAACAATTTATTCTTTGTAGTTATGTTTAGTTTTGTCTATGAAACTTGCATGTATTTTTGGTTTCGATTTGTATGTCTATGTATGTTTCGAATTGGAATTTGGTTTTATAAATTACATGTTGAAAGCGTATTTGATTCGTTGCTTAGGTCTAGGTTTAAGTTTCGAATTCAATAAAGTCTTTGCATGTTAACTTTGTACTATAAACTTGTAAGAATTTGTACACTAGATAATTAGGACAGTAGGTAATGGATGCATACTTAAGACTTAGAATCGGTTAGAACTAAGGTGAGGACATAAAAACCAACCACTAGTTATGTCTTAGAATGTAATCTAAGTGTTAGGTTTCATATGATAGAGTTCGGTTGAGTCATGCTAGTAAGTAGATTTAAATCAACTCGCCTAGATCTAATAACCTTAGAACTTGCAAGATAAATAAGATGATTGAGAACCTTACTTGTTTGCTTGTTTTCGATTTAGACTCTTGTGTTTAATTGTTAAAACGTTTAAAACCATATTAGTATAAACTTTAGGATCGATTGCGAATAGCCTGATCTAAAAACATTAGAAGTCTCACAGTTAGTTAAATGGGCGTTTAGCATCTAATTGTAGTCGAAACTGATTAAGTCTAAACTGTGTTTATTACTTGTTCCTTACCTTCTTGTGTGTGAATCTTATTTGTTAAAGAATTGTGTGCCGAATGCTTTTGTGTGAAAGATGTCGACCAACTTGTACATATTAGTTTTAGGATTTATTTTTCGTGCATAGTAGTTTAGGGCAGCCTTGCTGCCGAACCACTCATCTAAATCCCCCATGTTTTCGTATCATTGTTTGTGTATAATTGTGAATATGTGTTTATAACCTTTTACATGTCAGGTACCCTTAATCTCGGGATAGAACGATCCCTACTTACCTAACATCTTTTGTAGGGTATTATTTGAGCATGTTTCGTAACCCCGGTTATGGCACCCGTCAATTTTTGGCGTTGTTGCCGGAGATTATAAAAGCTTGATATGTTTTAATGTTAATTGTTTTGTAAATTTTCGCGTGTTGTAAATATTTTGTTGGAAATTTTGTTGTAAAGTAGAAATATGCTTCGGCATGTAGAGTTTAAATTCCGAAAGTTTATTGATGTTGCCGATTGTGCTATGATGTAATAACTTAGTTAAATTGCTAGGAGGCTTAGAGGTTTATTTGTGTTGAGTTTGCTTTGAGTTTTGAGGGGAAGAGGTATAGGTAATGTCACTTTTGTTGATATTAGCCTTAACCGTTCATGTTATCTTTCGAGGTCTCATGAGGTTGAGGGCGGCTCTTATTGACACTTGTGGTACTGTCAACACGAGGTTCTTAACTGAGTAAGGGGCAAAAGGTTCGTCTATTAGTGTGTGTTGTCCCGACTTAGACTCAAAGGTTTGTCAAATTAGATCTCAGAGGCCCATAGACTGTTTTCTCTTCTCTTTTGAAGAGGGGCAATAGGGGACTTGTCCTCCGTGGTTACCAACAAATGAGTCTTGCCTTGAGCTATTTTCGGATGACACACCTAGCCTTCTGAAACAACGGAATTTTGTATCTAAACGATAGCACCTAGGCCGCATGTCCACCGAGCTTCAAAACTCAGAGTGAATTCGGCATGAGTGAGCCTTGAGGCTTGAAACAAAACGTTTTGTGTGGTTTGAACTCTTGAGGTATATCGGATAAAGCATGATACTGTCGGGGGCTGCACTAGTCCATTGCACCGTTATCTCCTCTGCTCCACGTACTTTGAGAGTTTGAACAAACGTAAAAGCAATTAGACTTAGAAATTTCGACATCACCATAAAATTTCGTTTACTTGCTCTCTTCTTGCCGTGTATATCTCTTCTTTGCCATGTGTTTATAGCTTGAAATTGTTTGAAGTTTGTTTGAAATTGCCAATGACGTGGCTTGTATTGTTCTTGTATATTCTTGCTTTTTTATTTTATCTTCAATGATTCTAACTTGCTTCTCGTTGAACTACTCAGGATAATGCATGTCCGAACCAACGAAGAGATAATCGAGGACGCTTGCAACGAATCAACTAAGACCTCGCCCTTGCTATCATAACCCGAACCATCATTTAGCTCGACATTGATGAGTAGCATAACCGGGGTCAAACAACTTCAATTTAATTACCCTGCAATCATTAGTAGTATAGACAAGTAGGGATCGTTCTAGCCGGAGAAACCAAAGGGTGATCGATAGAAGAGAAAACAAATACACACATACATATAGACATATATTCAAATTGGCAATCATGGGGGTTTGAGATGAATTCTAAATCCTATAAACTGAAAATAAAACCTAAATTAACATATATACAAGTGATCATCAATCAAACACAAAGACACACCAATAACACATAGCAATTTCGACACAATCAAGGCAGCAAGTAAGTTCGACATCTATATGCAAATCCTAATTCCTATTCTAATTAAAGACCACCAGCGGTTCATTAATCGTTAAGACTTCTTAAGAATACTTAGAATCAACTCCAGCGTATAACCTAAGTTATGCTAATCAGTTTAAAAACACACCAGTGTAGAATTTAAACACAAAGAGCACATAAGACCATAAGCCGAATTGGAAACATGAAACATGTAATAGCGTCACCTATCATATTCACATGCATGATCTTGAATCTTAACTCTATAGACAACTTAGATTAGAACTACTCCAGCGTATGAAATAACCTAAGTAAATCTCTAGCACATAAAACTGAAATCCAAGAAACAACCATTGACAAGGGCTGCCCTCGAACAACAATTTATCTAAAGCATTCCAGAAACAAATCAAGAAAAATACATACAAACATTGAAACCTACTTCCCTAATCATGTTGTTAAAATCGTTACATATTACAAGTTGAAAACAAAACACGAAAATCAATCCAAGAACCAAAATTCATGTAGTGTATTCAAAACCAAAAACTCTACATAGTCTTTAATAAAATCGTAAATTACACAATCAAATAAAGAATACAAAGCCATAGGTAAAAGTCGCACTTTAAAAACCTTAAGAAAATATCTTCAAAAGTATGGTGAATGATCAGAAGTACAAAGGTGAATCGAATGGAATTATGGCTAAATAAACTATCTAAAATTTTTGGCAAGTGCTTGGCTCGACTGTATAGTGGTGAGATGATGCTCTTCTGTTCTGAAAGTGTGCCTATTTATAGAGAAAATACTAAGAGAGGCCGGCAAGAAGGGTGAAACCACACTGAATAAGGTTTCCTTCTCTATTGCTTGGCCAACACTTGATCTTCTAGACTCTTCCTTTGACTAAACTTTGCACTTGAATCTTCTCATTAAGTAAGTATGGACATGTACAACAAGTCTTTAAGTCCATCACAGCTGATCCGTGCATCAAAAGTCCAAAGGAAAGCTTTCCTGACACAACCGGGAAACCACAGTTTCTCGGCAGATTTGACCTTGCTTCAATAAATCCGGCATACTCCCTCCTCAATGCTCCGATTGTCATGATTCCAAATCTTGGAGAAACTAGACTCATAGGGCTTTCCTTCCATGTAAGGCACATTCTCTGGTTCCGAGTGAAGCGTCGTACGGAAGTCCTGGAAGTCAAGACACAGTCCCCAGGAAAATCCTGTTAGTCTCTAGATCGTTTTGCTCAAACTGTCAAGTTTCAACCATCGTTTGGGTGCCTTCCCGAGCTCTAATTGATCTGAATTTTTGAGACAATATACTTCAGCTTGCCAAATATGTGCCTGCCAAATTGCATCAAATTTGGAAAAGATTAAGTTAGTTTAACACAGGCCTCAAAATCACGAAAACAACATATTTTGTACTTTTTCCTTAAATTTCTATACTTGGTCGTTTTTCTGACAATTAAGCACATTTTTTCGAAACTCTACCAAAACGACACTAAACTATATTATGACTCTATCTTACTCTAAATAGACTTAACAAAGCACAAATAAGGGATAATAACACATTAATATCGTCGCACATTGTGCTCCTATCAACTACCCCACACTTATCTTTTGCTAGTCCCTTAGCAAAACTAAATGAAACTAAGACTCTAAACAAACCATTGCCCCTAAGTATTTGTCTCAGCCTCTTATGACACATAGTTTTCAAGTTGATGCATGAGAATGCTAAGCACGAAAATTTCAAGTTTCATGAACATGCAACATCAATATGCACATATAAGAACAACACATAAGCATGTAAACATGTATAGCTAATCCGAATCTCCTCACTAGGCATACTATCTTCTTTTCACTCAAGACATGGCTATTCACACATAAGTATATGCAAGAGAAAGATAATGAACACGAAAATAACTTGCATATGTCATGAAAAACGAAAGCACTTTGTGAATTTTTTTTTATGGAAAAACCTCATGTAACAACTATGTGCACCAATGAACCAAAACTATATGCTTACTCTTGAGAAAGACTCCACAAATCAAAGTTGACCTATTTTAAGAATCATGAAAAAGATTAATAAAGCGTGCAGGGGCAGGGGCAGCAGCAAGAGAGTCTCGGCAGGTGCATTAGCAGGCTGCCTGCTGCCTCTCGGCAGCTTTGTTGTCAAAGTGTGCAGGCTGCGCGTTCTCTCGGCAAGTGCATGCAGGCGAGTTGCAGGGCGGCGTGCAGGGGCAGGGGCAGCAGCAGGGCTGGGCAGCAGGCATCGGAAGCAGCATCGGCAGCATACAGGGGCAGGCTGCAGCATTGGCAGTGGCAAGTTCCTCCCGGCAGCAGCATAGGCTGATGTCTCTCGGCAGATTCACTCTGCAGGCTGCCTGTTGGCAGCATCGTAGGCATGGCTACTCAAGGCAGCTCACCTCGGCGGGACCTCAGCAGGACAGGTTGCTCTTCGGCAGGCTGTTAGCAGGGTCGTTCAGCAGGTTTCTCGGCAGGGACATTCGGCAGGCTGCTCAGCAGGGTATCGACAGATGTGTTTGCATCTCTTAAGGCCTGAATTCGGGTGTGTTCGAGTAACCCAATCAAAAAGTGTTCTAAATCAATGTTATAGCAGACACACGGAGCTTTCCAACGGTATATGTTTGCCTCAATCGGACCAGCAGAAGTACTCCCTGTTTTGCCTTTTATCAGCCCTATCTGCACAGCTTTCTGTTCCGGCAGACTGACCTTGCTGCACTCAAATTGGAACTGGGAACAGCTCGAAGCTCCGAATTCACTTCTGTAAAATCCTACTGAAAGTCGACTCAGAGACCTTTCCAACAGTGTATGGCACAGTTTTCCAGGTCATCTGAGCTGAAATTGGCGGCCTTCCAAATTTGACTGTATGTTCTGCCGGAATTCTGTTTTGTGCAGAACTTGGTATTTCCCACACTTCTTCTTTCCAATCTGACCTGCACACACACAAAACACATCAAACCGAACAAAAACAAAAATAAATATAGGAAGAAAAAGGTTGAGTTGGAAAAGAATGAGTTAGAAAATACGAGTTAATATGTTTAGCAAATGTTAGCAACAATTACAAGTTAGAATCAAGTTACAAGTTTAAAGTTAGCAACGAAAATTTTCTACAATACATACATGAATTAGCAAAGTTAGAGAAAATTTATACAAAACCGAAAATAAAGCTATACGAAATTTGCACAAATATGCAAAGTTAACATTCAAATATAACAAGCTTTTATAATCCCGGTACTTCGTAAAACAAACTCGGGTCACTAGCGGTCTACAAGTGTTGATCAAAGCCGCCCTCAACCTCATAAAAATGGATCTGCCAAGTCATCGCTCGTATGAGAGTTGAGGGGCCAACAATAGCAAATGCTATTATTAATCAGGGCCACGTTTCTCAATCTCATAAAAGACGGGTCTAAAAAGGCATCGCTCGTATGAAGGGTTAAGGCTAAGATTAACAAATGTGGCTTCTCCCTACATGTTTCACTTTAAAAACTACAATAAACTTAAGCATACATAAAACTATAAACTTCCTAGAAATTTAACCAAGTTATTACACATGCATTCAAGCATACATCAGAAATCGAAACTTAAAGAATTATTACAAACCATCGAAAATTTAAAACCTAAAACTATAAATTACAAACGAAATTTGAAACATCAAGATAAAATAAATTTCGGCAAAACTTATTACAAGCCGGACCAAAAATTAATTTTTTTACAAAACATCTTCTTCAATACTTCTTGGTGTTCCCCGGCAACGGCGCCAAAAATTGATAAGTCGCATAACCGGGGTCAAACAACTTCAATTTAATTACCCTGCAATCATTAGTAGTATAGACAAGTAGGGATCGTTCTACCCGGGGAAACCAAAGGGTGATCGATAGAAGAGAAAACAAATACACACATACATATAGACATATATACAAATCGGCAATCATGGGGGTTTGAGATGAATTCTAAATCCTATAAACTGAAAATAAAACCTAAATTAACATATATACAAGTGATCATCAACCAAACACAAAGACACACAAATAACACATAGCAATTTTGACACAATCAAGGCAGCAAGTAAGTTCGACATCTATATGCAAATCCTAATTCCAATTCTAATTAAAGACCACCAGCGGTTCATTAATCGTTAAGACTTCTTAAGAATACTTAGAATCAACTCCAGCGTATAACCTAAGTTATGCTAATCAGTTTAAAAACACACCAGCGTAGAATTTAAACACAAAGAGCACATAAGACCATAAGCCGAATTGGAAACATGAAACATGTAATAGCGTCACCTATCATATTCACATGCATGATCTTGAATCTTAACTCTATAGACAACTTAGATTAGAACTACTCCAGCGTATGAAATAACCTAAGTAAATCTCTAGCACATAAAACTGAAATCCAAGAAACAACCATTGACAAGGGCTGCCCTCGAACAACAATTTATCTAAAGCATTCAAGAAACAAATCAAGAAAAATACATACAAACATCGAAACCTACTGCCCTAATCATGTTGTTAAAATCGTTACATGTTACAAGTTGAAAACAAAACACGAAAATCAATCCAAGAACAAAAATTCATGTAGTGTATTCAAAACCAAAAACTCTACATAGTCTTTAATAAAATCGTAAATTACACAATCAAATAAAGAATATAAAGCCATAGGTAAAAGTCGCACTTTAAAAACTTTAAGAAAATATCTTCAAAAGTATTGTGAATGATCGGAAGTACAAAGGTGAATCGAATGGAATTATGGCTAAGTAAACTATCTAAAATTTTTGGCAAGTGCTTGGCTCGACTGTATAGTGGTGAGATGATGCTCTTCTGTTCTGAAACCATAAGCTCTACCAAAGTTCCCCAAAGATCATACATAGAATAGTTAGCCGAAACATATCATCACCACCACTAAAAACATCCCAACCGTACCTAATCCATCACCATCGGATCAACACGACTTGAAGCATCAAAGGTGTTCGAAAAGTGTGATCTACTCCCTACTTTCAGTGTAACAATTTATTCTTTGTAGTTATGTTTAGTTTTTTCTATGAAACTTGCATGTATTTTTGGTTTCGATTTGTATGTCTATGTATGTTTCGAATTGGAATTTGGTTTTATAAATTACATGTTGAAAACGTATTTGATTCGTTGCTTAGGTCTAGGTTTAAGTTTCAATAAAGTCTTTGCATGTTAACTTTGTACTATAAACTTGTAAGAATTTGTACACTAGATAATTAGGATAGTAGGTAATGGATGCATGCTTAAGACTTAGAATCGGTTAGAACTAAGGTGAGGACATAAAAACCAACCACTAGTTATGTCTTAGAATGTAATCTAAGTGTTAGGTTTCATATGATAGAGTTCGGTTGAGTCATGCTAGTAAGTATATTTAAATCAACTCGCCTAGATCTAATAACCTTAGAACTTGCAAGATAAATACGATGATTGACAACCTTACTTGTTTGTTTGTTTTCGATTTAGACTCTTGTGCTTAATTGTTAAAACGTTTAAAACCGGATTAGCATAAACTTTAGGATCGATTGAGAATAGCCTGATCTTAAAACACTAGAAATCTCACAGTTATTTAAATGGGCGTTTAGCATCTAATTGTAGTCGAAACTGATTAAGTCTAAACTGTGTTTATTACTTGTTCCTTATCTTCTTGTGTGTGAATCTTATTTGTTAAAGAATTGTGTGCCGAATGCTTTTGTGTGAAAGATGTCGACCAACTTGTACATATTAGTTTTAGGATTTATTTTTCGTGCATAGTAGTTTAGGGCAGCCTTGCTGCCGAACCACTCATCTAAATCCCCCATGTTTTCGTATCATTGTTTGTGTATAATTGTGAATATGTGTTTATAACCTTTTACATGTCAGGTACCCTTAATCTCGGGATAGAACGATCCCTACTTACTTTATACTACTAACGTCTTTTGTAGGGTATTATTTACGTGTGTTTCGTAACCCCGGTTACGGCACCCGTCAGCAGTGTACATGACCTATTTTAGAAAAAAAAAAAATTATAGAAATATGAAATAGCTGTCTACGTTTTGGTTGATTTTCTTGGGTTTCTTGATATGGTATAGCTGTCTAGATCTCCAAGTCTGATCATTATCTTTGTTACAAAAAGTTACGTACCCAAGCATACCACTCGTCCAAGGGTTGCTTGAAATTTTTCTTTCAAATGCCAAACTTTAATTTTTCTTTCAAATGCTGAGGAGTGGGAGCTCGAGAAAGGGAAGAAGAACAAGAAAAGGGCGCCCAAGGAGAGCCTTGTACACGAGGACGAGTTGGGCTCGCTTTTCGGTGTCGGCATCACTGGAAAGCGGCCTAGATATGCAAACAAGATCACTATGAAGGTCTTGCCTCCGCGAAATGTGTTACTTATGGAGTTTATCATTTTTGTTTTTATAACAATAATGTGTTACTTATTGTTATTGATTTTCCTGTGGACAGAATATAACATTAAGAAGCCTATAAGAACATCTTCAGCAAACTCTCTATTAAATTACCATGGCACCACCGTGGCTTTCAAAGAGCTCCCTCTACCTATGCAATCAAACAAATATCAATTAAACAAAAAGGAACAAATTAAACTCCGTTTCGGAATCGAAAACAGTAAGATAAAGCAAGTAATTGAGGGGGGAGTGGTGAACCTCTGGGGAAGTCAGAGACGTCGTCTTCAAGCTGCGAAGCCAAGGCGTTGTTGTTGTTGTTGTTATCCTTGGTTGGTTTGAAAGGCTTTTTGGAGGACTTGTTGAACTTGGGAGGGTCTCTGGGAGTCTTCTAAGGTTTCTTGGAATACGGTGTCATGGTGGTGGTGGTAGTGTATGCTGCCGCTTAGACTGGAGGGAGTGTTTGAAGGGTTTTGCTAGAGACGCTTCTATAGCGGAACCTCAGTTATAAGAGTTTAACCTAGGGTTTAGACTTTTAGGGCGACTGGGCGGAGGATAACGACGTCGTTTCGTTTGGAATTCATAGACCTGACCCGACCCGACCCAGTTTTACTAAGCAAGTTTGGAACCTTTTTAATGTTGATCCCCCAATTTGTTTGGGGGCATTACCACATGGTGGTAGCTTTAGAAAGTTCAAATGACATCGTTTTTAGAGGAGTGGTTCCTAACACTCTAAACATTACATAGTATAATTGGGGCCAAATTGATTGGATGCAAAAACAATAACAAAGACCAGAGAAATTAATTTCAGCAAAATAGCCTTAATATTGTTCATTCTACTTTTCCAAACCTAAAATCCTTATATTATACAATTTTCTTTTCCCAAACATAAAACCCGTACATTGTTCATTCTTCTTTTCTCAAACTTAAAACTCTTATATTGTTTATTCTTCTTATCTCAAACCTAAAACATTTACATTGTTCACTCTTCTTATCCTAAACATAAATCCCTGGAACATCACATGACTATTACCCTAACTCCAATATCTAACGGCCGCCATTCTCAACACTCTCACCAACCAAGCAACCCCTGCTCTCAGTAACGCTATGTTCACCCCAGTAATGTTATACCCAATCAAACTTATAAGAAAATAAGTGTTGAGGAGAGATGTTGTAGCCTCGAGCACCTCCGGTAATGTGATTCCGAGCCGCTAAAGGAACCTGGGTGCCCCTCCAACCCACCACCACATTCTGAAAATCACAACCAAGATAGTAGTATACACATCCAATAATAGGATGTAATAATAACCTAAAATCACAACCAAGAGCACCCTCCACCTACGCAATCAAACAAATATCAATTAAACAAAAAAGAACAATTAGACTTTGTTTTAATTGCAAGTGTAAACAGTAAGATAAAGCAAGTAACTGAGGGGGGAGTGGTGAACCTCTGGGGATGTCAGGGACTTCGTCTTCGAGCTGCAAAGCCAAGGCATTGTTGTTATTGTTGTTGTTGTTGTTATCCTTGGTTGGTTTGAAAGGCTTTTTGGAGGACTTGTTGAAGTTAGGAGGGATTCTGGGAGTCTTCTGAGGTTTCTTGCAAGACGGTGCCATGGTGGTGGTGGTGGTGGTGTATGCTGAAGTGGAGACGGGAGGGGTTTGTAGAGGTTTTAGAAGCGGAACCTCAATAAGGGTTTAAACACTGGAGCCGACTGGGTTTTAGAGCGAGGCAGAACGACGTCGTTTCGTTGGAAATAGACCCGACCCAACCCACTTTTACCAAGTAAGTTCAAGTTGTGAATCGACTGGGGGTTACCTAAAAGTTTAGAATCTTTCCAATATTTATTTCACAACTTTATGATGTTGATTTGTTTGTAAAAGACATTACCAGATGTTAGGCAGCTCTAGAAAGTTAAAACGACATCGTTTTTAGAGGAGTTGTTCCTAATGCTCTATCCCAAGCAACAACTCATCTCAAGTCAAACTAATCTTAGCGAAAGAGCTATTAAGGTGCACTCTCAAAATCATTGTACCGCGTACTATTAAGTGACAAGCACCTCATATATAATTTGTATGTTAAAAGTAACTATGAGCTCCCTCCACCTATGCAATCAAACAAATATCAATTAAAAAAAATGAACAAATTAAACTCCGTTTCAGAATCGAAAACAGTAAGATAAAGCAAGTAATTGAGGGGGGGGGAGTTGTGAACCTTTGGGGAGGTCAGAGACGTCATCTTCAATCTATAAAGCCAAGGCGTTGTTGTTGTTGCATAGGTGGAGGACGCTCTTTGAATCGAAAAGAATGCGATGAGATTAGGGCAGAAGTTGATGCCGAATTCGAGGCCGAGGAGAGGGAGCTCAAGAAAGGGAAGAAGAACAAGAAAAGGGCGCCCAAGGAGAGCCTTGTACACGAGGAGGAGTTGGGTTCACTTTTCGGTGACGACATCACTGGAAAGCTACCTAGATATGCAAACAAGATCACTATGAAAGTCTTGCCTCCGCGAAATGTGTTACTTATGGAGTTTATCATTTTTGTTTTTATAACAATAATGTGTTACTTATTGTTATTGATTTTCCTGTGGACAGAATATATCACCCGGGATGAAGGTATGGCGACCGTTAGATATTGGAGTTAGGGTAATAGTCATGTGATGTTCCAGGGATTTATGTTTGGGATAAGAAGAGTGAACAATGTAAATGTTTTAGGTTTGAGATAAGAAGAATAAACAATATAAGGGTTTTAGTTTGAGAAAAGAAGAATGAACAATGTACAGGTTTTAGGTTTGGGAAAAGAAAAATGAATAATATAAGGATTTTAGGTTTGGAAAAGTAGAATGAACAATATTAAGGCTATTGATAGGAGCATATAATGCTGTCACACCCCGAATTTTGGATAGTAAAAATCTAAATTCGACAGTATGAAAATTCACAAATAAACTTATAGTACTTAAAAGTTATCATACAAATAACTAAGTAAAACATCAGAGTTCAAGTGAGTGGCTCAAAACACTCAAAATATTACATCATTAAAAACATAGATGTAAAATAGAGTATCACGCTAACACTCTGTAACCCAAAAATAAATACAAGCTAGACCATGGATCACCTACTAGCCGCGCTACTCAGATGCCGCCTCCTAGCTGCTGATCCTCGCCTGCAGGTCTAACCTCTACACCATCAATTGGTGCACCGGATTGTAAACAACAAACTAGGTAAGCTTTCAAAGCTCGTGTGAATAAAACAGACAAGTTCAGGATAATATAATTAAAGCAACAAATGGAAATCACAATTCCACGTCAACCACAATCAATCAAAGAATAAAACCCGGGACACGATGACGACTGTCATTCCCCTCCAAATCACACAATGGCACATACTAGAGCTCTAACTGATCGTAACCAATCACCCGGCCAAAGGCTTGGTTCCCGACATAATTTTCGCTACACATGAGTAATCCCCATCTCATATAAGAAAGATCACTCATTGGCCGTTGGTTTCCATACCAACCCAATCACCATAGCGATCCCCCATCTCACACAGGGTGGACCCTAATTGTCATACATGAGAAATCCCCATCTCATACAGGAAAAATCTCTCATTAGTTGTTGGTTTCCGTACCAACCCATTCACACATCACATATACTCGATTATGACAATTTCATAACAAATAAATTCACCCAAATGCACAATCTAAATATATATATATATATATATATATATATATATATATATACACACGTAGACATTCACTCATGAATAGTCTACTAATACCAACTATAGTCATTGATCGTAAAATACTTTAAAAATCATTTTTATATTAAAATCATTTTTATATTAAAATCATTTTACTTATCAATGAAACGTAGTCGATCAAGTTCATACAGTTTAAAACAAATATCATTTCTGTAAAACAATTTTGCATATAACGATCCATTTACTATAATTTAACTCGTATTAAATATGAACACAGTGAGGTTTAGTCACCTTAATTTACCAGAAATGGTAAATATCTGTTTCCTGTTCGTGGGTTGGGCCTTGAAGGAAACGGGTCAATTCGGACTGCTACAGGGTCGGGTCCGATCGCTACAGTTCCGAGTCTGGTCAACGCGGTTCGGGTCAGGTAAACTCGGGTCGGGTCGGGTTGGGTCAACTCGGGCCGGGTCGGGTCCAGCCGGCTGTAAACGGGTCGACTGGAGATCGGATCATTTTCGATCTAATCGAAGCGGCTTGAAACGGCGAAAAACACTTCCACAGGGAGGCGCGCAAGGAGGAGACGAACCGGAAAAGAGGTGCCTCGACCCCCGGTTCCGCCTGGAGCGGCTGGTGTACCGCCACCAACGGCGGCGAAAACTATCGGGCTCTGCTACTCCGTGCACTGGCGGTGGCTCCTGTCGGGGCGCGGCTCAAACGAAAGAGGAAGTCGTGCTGAGCATTATTTTGACAAGTGGCACGCCTCGAGAGGTGGCCGAACGAAGGAGAACTACGCGAAAGAAGCTCCAGATTCGAATTGGGGACGATGAACCGTAAAACGCGATATTTTCTAGAATTTCTGATATTTTTGGAATTTTGACTTTTCTGAGATATTTTTACTATTTATAGAAATTTCAGATTTTGGAAATAACTTCAACAGGTCGTAACTTTTTCATACAACGTCTGTTTCACGCATATCGTGTGTCTGTGAACTCGTATTGTCGAGCTTTACGACTTTCGTGAAGGAAACTTTTCGAAATTCATGACGGATCAAAAAGTCAACTTTTGACCATCGAAACTTAAACCTTTTTCGAATTTTAACTCTCGGAATTACTTCTGACCTCGAGCAACAACTAATTAAAAGGATATGAATACGAAATTCCGTAAAATCACTCTTCCATTAATTTTTGAGAAATTTACACGAAATTGAATTTAAAATTGGGGTTACTACAAATGCGAAGTTCTTAATATGTTTTATCCTCGTTTATACTTTGTTTTAACCCTTATTGTTGTAGAATCGAATCATAAAATAGAGTCATGAGTATTTGGTATAGTTATCTTAAAAATGTGCTAACTATAGAAAAAATTGCAGAAAATTGCCAAACGCCG
This sequence comes from Potentilla sterilis, assembly GCA_963682095.1. Lineage (NCBI taxonomy): Eukaryota > Viridiplantae > Streptophyta > Magnoliopsida > Rosales > Rosaceae > Potentilla > Potentilla sterilis. The sequence continues at coordinate 36,377,235 of OY821757.1, read as the reverse complement.
AAATAGAGGTCTTAAAATATTTTGTTGGTTCTGTAAAACCTCGACCTTGTATTTGATAATTTTTTTTTTCTCATGTGCAGTAGACATATTGATGATTTAGCAATGGAAGGAGTTATGACAATCGGACCAAGGAAAGGTGCTAGGAATCGCAATTGAAATCTGGACTCAAATCTAGTATGTTCCTGTGCACATCATCCAACTTCCACAAATTCTCCAGGACGGCTCACGATGAACCAGAGTGCGAGACATATATGCACAGAAAGCTACATGAGTCTAGTTTCCATAACATTTAGAATCGCACGAAAAGCTATTTTTTAGAGAGAGTTACTCCATTTGCAACACAGGAAGGTTAGAACTGCCGAAGAAACAGACGTGTTTTCTGTCGAGAAGAAGAGAAGGGTTCCTACTTCAAATAAGGATTCTAACGCACCAAATGAGAGGCTGCTGAGCTCAACCAAGATTAGGAAAGTCAGCAAAGCAAAGAGGAAAGTGCAAATAAGGAAAGAAGAAGTTACCTAGTCCTAGCAGGAACATGAAACAAAGCTGTCGGTTCTAGGAGAAGGAGTTCCTGGCCCAACTAGGGAAGCTCATGGCTGCGTTTGTGGAAAATTTATCCATCAAGGAACGTGTTGAGTCCATCAAAAAGTCCACAAGGAATTGCAGCTGTGATCCATGAAGAAAATCGGCAGAAGAGTCGTAGAAGAACAAAGAAAGGAAAGAAAACCAAAACACGATTCACAAGGTTTTCTGCCGATTCTTGCTCCCTATTCCTCTATATAAAGGCACGATTTCTATACAGAAAACCCATCTCATCTCAAGAACAAGTACTAGCCAAAAGATCTAACAAACCTCTCAAACACCAAACAGAAAAATACTTAGCTGAAACCAACTCCACCACCTTCCATAAAACCGTACCTTTTCCCTACCTCCTGCCGAGCATCCTCCAAGCTTCATATCTTCAAGGTCTCCATTGAAAGTGTGATTCTACCATACCATGACTTTTGTATTCTTTTATGTTTGTGTGTGTTGTATAAACTTGTTTCGATTCTTGATTTTTGTTGAAACTATGTATGAACCCGATTCTTGTTTGTAATATAGTTTTTCTGATTTTTAACTTGTGATTTTCGTGTGTTTGATAATTAGGACATTAGGTAGATGATGCATATTTAGGATTTAAAATCGGTTAGTAACTAAGATTTGAACATAAAAATCGATGCTTAGTTGCAGCTAGGATGTATTCTAAGTGTTAGGTTTAATATGCTAGAGTAATAACGAATAAAGTCATACGTAACTGTCGCTTTGATATGTGTTGCTCACTTAGGGTAAAAACCTTAGATAACTTGCATGCTTAAATAAGAAGAGTGACGCCCTTGTTTGTTTACATGTCTTCGATTTAGACTCTTGTGCTTAAATGTTAGGTCTTAACCGAACTAGCATAAATTTTAGGATTAAAACGAAAGTTGGTTCTAAAAACTTGAGAAGTTTTACAATTAGGTACATAGCGAAAGCTCTAGTTGTGGTCGAAACTGATTTAAGTCTAAGATGTGTCGATACTTGTTCGTTACTTTCTTGCATGCGTGTTTTACAAGTTAAAGAGTCTTTTGTCGAATTTCTTGTGTAAAAGGTGATGATCATATGTAAATAAGTAGTTTTAGGTTTTTAAATTCGTGTCTAGGTCTTTAGGGCAGTTGTCGTACCTCTTTTCTAAATCCCCATGATTTCGTTTCAATGCTTGTTTATATGTGTGAATATGTGTTAGCACTTATATTTCGATTGCCCTTCTTGATCTCCGGATAGAACGATCCCTACTTATCATGTACTAACGACGATTTTGCAGGGTATTTAAATTGCGCGTATTGTAACCCCGGTTATGGCACCCATCAGCTATTTTGATGAAATTAATTTCTCTGTCTTTGTTATTGTTTTTGCATCCAATCAATTTGGCCCTAATTATACTATGCAATGTTTAATGAAATGCTTATGATGAATCACAACTCATAAACAAAAATGTTAAAGAGGTTAAATTTATTGAGGTAATGTTAAATATAAGAGCCTGTGAGAGTTATAGATGCAGTGACGTACTATATAAAGCAGTAGGTGAAAGTGAAACAATATGCGTAAAATGCAGGTCAACTCACTGCAATACGAAGCTAACAAGTTAACTTTAGACATCATTCCATAAATGTAGTATATAATTTATACACAATAAACTTATGATTAGGTTAATTCTACGAAATTATTCAGTATATGTCTATCATTATGAAAGCTCGAAGTTATCAATGGAGTAGGATGCCAAAGGTTCCTTCTTCCAACACATTTATTCATATGCTTCCCAACAAATATCCTCCTCCTCACACACACATGCGCTCACCCCCCAAAACACAGATACACATATCTTTACTCTAACCTCATATTTTCTCTAAAGGAGAATGTTGATTGCTCAATCGTTCGGTCTTGAAACAACCCTCAATCTCTCGATCCAATTGTTGTTGTTGTTGTTGTTGTTGGGTTTTTTTACTAACCCCAAATTTGATCCTCTTATAACCTCTATATAATGTAAGTCTCGACAAATTTTAGTTTCTGGTACTACCAATTTAATGGCATACTACTAGCACAACTCGGCACGCTTTTCTTTTTTACTTTTTTTTTTATAAAAAAATGAAAATTAAATTACATTAAGAAGCCTATAATAACATCTTCAGCAGACTCTATATTATAACTCCTTAGCTCATAAAAAAAATGGAGTAAATACTTGTTACCCCATAAACTATTTACCTAAAAACAGTTTTGTCCCTCTGCTTTCAAATTAAACTACTAGATCCTTAATCTTCCATATTTCAACAATTTAGTACATTACGTTACATGACCGTCAAAATATTCAGTTAAATTTCTAAAATAACGAAAATACCCCCGTTCAAAATCAAATTTTTTTTTCTCTTTTGTTTTTGTTCATCAACTCTTTTTTTGTTTGATATTATTGTTATACTTTTGGTTTATATATATATAATTATATAATTATATATATATAATTATATAATTATATATAGAGAGGTACTTAATCTGACCCAAAAAAAATTAAAAGAGAATGGGAAAAATAAAAAATATTTTCAGCAGGAGTATTTTGGTCATTTTAACACCTAAAGTTTGCCAATAATGAATTTATTTGACAGAATGGAGTAAATTGTTAAAATATGAGAAATTAAAGATCTATAAGTTTAATTTGAAAACAGAGGGACAAAACTGTTTTTTGGTAAAGAGTTTAGGGGGTAACAAATATTTTGTCCAAAAAAAAAACTGATTAGCTATTTTGGAGAGCATATTTAGCTTTTTGCGAAAAATAACAGCTATATCAGACTCTCTAATATAACTCTATATATGCTAACTTTTAACTATCTCGCTAACCAAATTTGAAGAGTATGATAGCTAAAAGTTAAAACATTTAAATTTAATACATTCCTTATATGTATTTATATATGATTTATATTTACATTTAAACTGTTTTTTATTTATTTAATAAATATTTTAAATTCAAATCAAGTTATAGAAGAGAGATTTGATACAAACTTATTTTTTTAAGTGGCTAAAGTTTAACTAAAATATGGTTAGCATTGCTGAAGATGCTCTAAGGCAACCAACGGTTACAAAGTCAAATAGTAAGACTCTCGAAGTCTCACTAGGAACCCTAAAATTGGTCTTGATGTAATAGAAACTAATAGCTAAGGTTTTGATGTCCTCCACTAGTTTGATCAATCTACAATGTGGTTCAAAGCAGCCATTCACGTAGTCTATTACAAGTTTAGAACTCTTTTAAGTTCAACGATATTGGTGAAGTCTTTTTTCTTTGATTAAGCTATCTCACTGCCTTAGCATTGCGACTAAAGGCTGCATAAATTGGTCTTTCATTGACACCTCGATAGAAAAGCCACAAGTTGCTGCATTACTTATGATTGGTCATCATAGTTACTTTTACAAACTGTTGATACCTGAAAAGTCATGCAACTGGTTATTGTGTTGTCACGCGACAAATACCATGCATAGTCATGTAATTATGTAAAATCCTACAGTTTTATAAGGATTTTATGTTGATTACTCGACTATAAATATGCCAAGCAAACACGCCCTAGATGTGGACTCAAGCCACATCCACGCATTTTTGGGGCTTGCAGATGTGGGTGTGTGGTGTGGAAGGTCACGGAAACGCACATGCTCATTCGTCGATTTAAAGTCGTCGGTGATTTCGGTCTTGGGCCCGAAATCCAAGCCCAATGACTTAGATCGACGGTGAAATGGTGAAACTTGAGAATTTGGGGTTGGGCCAACCCTTCTCTTTCTTTAAGCCCCAAAGCCCATTTAGAATAGTGTAACTTTACTGTTCTTCTGCTTCCCGTATTTTCCCTGCATCAAACATCTTCTTCCCCCAACTATTGAATACACAGTCCAATCCAAGTTCTCCCTGGATCATTGCCTCAACCTGCTAAGGGAGGCCCTTGTGACCAATCAAGAGAATCTTACTTCTTTCTCAAACCATGAAGTCACAGTTTTCAATACCTCCATCCATATTTTGTGTCACCGCAACTAATCACTGCAAGCATTTGTCCAATGCTGCAAATACTTTGTATTTCTCCCAAAACTTTACATCACAATAATGCTTCCTTTTCGCCTGACTTTGGGGCAGGAATTATGGACCAATCGAAGAAGGAACATTTTTACCCGGAAAACCAAACACTTTAACCCACCACAACACCTCCCAATTGAACCTATAAAAACACGCATCTATCAGGCATCATTCGACAACTACCCAGCAACACATAAAACTCCTCCCTTCAAGCATTCAAGCCTTCATGCCATTCAAGCAGAAACCCCTAAAAGCCTCCTTCAACCTTCAACCTGTTCCAGAAATCCAAAACCCAAAAAACCCCTAATTCTTCTTCACCGCAGTGTGTTTCTAGCTCCCACACCACGCTCATGCTGTCAAGCTGTTTTGATTTTCATGCAGTCTGAATCGCACACGAATTTCTCCCACTTTTGGGTGGAATTCGGCCTAGTCATGCTTAATCCAAAAGACCTCGCATCATTTGGCGACTCCACTGGGGACTACGTTGTGATTCAGAGAATTTGTTCATCATGCAGTTTTATGGTTCAACCATGCGTGTATGGGCTGCTACCTTAGTTAACATGCAGGATACTAGAAGATAAATTATTTTCCCTTATGTTGATGATTCTTCAACTATGAGCCCTGCACCTCAATTTCGTTCTCTGTTAGTTGGTTCATTCGGTTACTAGTCATTATTTATTTCAAGCCTAGTCATTGTTCCCAACATTGCCTTGTGTTCGGAGATTTCAATGACAACAGATTTGAGTCATTTGACAAACTCCAATAAGCCTGATGTCAGAAAGTTTTATTTTCTTGTTGCAAGTGTTTTTTGTAGCCTTCTATGTTATCACATGAGTCTTCGACAAATTGTAGTCTTCAGCAATCTGTCATCCCAATTGGTTCTTACTGTCATAGTCAAGCTTGCTTCATACCAAAAATCTCATGTGTTTCAAGTTTTTCATAGATGTGAACTTTCAGTGCTTGGTTAATGTTTTTACTCTCTCAGCCAAAATCCTATCCCACCGTAATATAAACTTCTTCCTAAATCACGATATAACCCCTGTTGTTACGGACGTACTCGATGTATCTCTAAGATTGTTATTACTGTGGTAGTATTGCACTGCAGTAGATGGTCGTTGAAAATGCAGAAGAAACAAACAAGCTTGTTATATGCAGTAGATGATCTTTGAGTGTACTCAATGCATACAACCAAATACTATGTTTCTATTGCATAAGTTCTTGTACTCATAGAATCTCATAAGAGAAGGAAAACTACTACTGCAAAGAACTCGCAGCTATGGTTCACAATAGCAATAGCACCTGATGCTATGCAAAGAAGCTAGGGGATGCAATTCTTGCGATAACAGTGGTGTACGCCAAGTATGTTGTATAATCTTGAGTTATACTCAATATACATATGTATTCATGCTCATTAACTTAGGGGCTAAAGGGTGAAGTTTCAGTTCGTGGTCAGGATCGTTCACTTATGTCCATGCCAAAATAAAAACTTGATATGTTCATGCTTTACTGTATTTTAACAGTGTTCATGCTTTGCTGCAATTTAGCAGTGCTCATGCTTTGCTGCAATTTAGCAGTGTTCATGTTTTACTGCATTCTAGCAGTGTACATGCTTTACTGCAATCTAGCAGTCCTGAAAGAAAGTATTTGCTGCTGTAGTCATATATATTTCGTTCCAATTATCAAATATCGCTACAGCGAAAGCTTCCACTATAGTTTACAAAATCCTCATTACAAGCTTCTCATGCCACAAATAAACCTCATTACAGTAACCAAAACCTCAATTTTGTACCTAAATAGGTATGATGCCATCTGTCATAGTCAAAAAAATTTCACCGCAGTAACCCGAGGATACAAATTCAATTTCATAACTAGATAGATCTCTGGTCAATCAAAAAAAAAAAATCTTATTACAAAGCTTTTCTCAAGCCGTTACACCTGCAGCTAAAGCCAAGATCTTCAGTACTTCTCTCCAAGTGTAAGGAACTTTTGTCGGATACAAAGTCCTGAATTCTGGTTTAGATCTCTTATTCACACTCTTTCATCAACCCAGTCATGTTCTCAACTTTAGTAGCCTCCAATCAAATTTCAACAAGCTAAAGCCATCATTTCACTAATAGCCAAAAGTCCAAAACCTTAAACTGTTATACATGCCTTAGTCTCACCTGCCATGGCCAAATTACCTTCTATCGGGTATGCAGTGCACCAAGAGCCAAGTATCATTCATATATATCTAAGCATTCCAAATATCTTGATAGCAAGTCAATGCACAAATCGCTAGGTCACCTCAGTCCTACTTCTTCAAGCCAAATGCACATAAGTAGCTTCATCAATACTGTACCGCTTCTAGTCTTGAAAATCTCCAGCCAAAACCATGCTCCATACCAAAGCTGATTTATCTTTATCCCCAAGAAAGCATAACCTCACTCAACTTGAGCCTTCTTCCTTTTGGAAACTTCACAAATCTGTTTCATGCTTTGGCAAGCAAAGAAGCTGTGTAACTTTCATGCTTAGCATATTGTTGAATTTCTGCTGCTGCAAACAGTTTATGCACAGTCATGTTTGAAATATCAGCTCTCTAGATCCTTGATGCAGAAGAAGAAGAAGAAGAAAAAAATATGATTATTCTTGGAAGAAAACAATCAGTTCAGACCAAGAAATTTATGCATCATGCACTCAAACTCTTATTCTTACTAAGCAACTCAAGCATCATAAGTGTTGTTCTTATTACTACCATGCAGTAAGGCAAGCAAACAAATGAATGTAACTATTCAACAAACCAAAATATCCTATCATGCTAAATTATAATGGCCTAGAAGCTTACCAAAATTTTAGCCAAACACACAAGCCCAATATCATTCTCTAAACCAACTTTGCATTAGTATGTCCATATTCAGCTATCCACCAAATCAAATTAGCCGGTATCTTTGATAAAAATATTGTGAGCTGCAGTGAACTTTTTGATAGGTCACTATAATACAACTTTGTCCATTAAGCCTTATATATCAGCTTAACGATAAAAGTCATTCAATCCACTCATGCTTTTCCCTAAAGCTCACTACCTCAGCCATGTTGATCTCAAATACTAAAAACCTTTCCAGGGAAACCATTACAGCAAGCATACTCAAACATGCAAAAATCATTAGAGCAAGCAATTGACAATTGTTAAATCTATAAACATAGCTAAAATCATTAGAGCAAGTAATCAACAATCAATCAAACAGTAAGCAACATGCAATCAAGTTAAAATTACTATAAGCAAACCCTTCTGGTGAGTTCTCGGCACCAGACCCTTCTCCAGGCGGGGCGGCCGTCGAGCAGTTCACTTCCGCCTGTCGGGCCAGAAGCTCCGAGGTTCAGTCGGCAGCTATTTCAGGACGAGATAGCTGTAGACGTTCCTCAGGTTCGTATGCCTAAGGTTCATCGGGAGCCGATGACGAGTCCGACGACGTCTGCTGCTGACTCGACTGAGGGTCCTACTCTCCCAAATCAGCTCTACCTCCCGTACAACATTCCTGCGATACCGGAGGTCGACTATCGTGGTGTGCCCATATGGCCTGATATGCCTCAGTACGTGAGTGCTACGGAGGCATACCAACAGCAGCCATTTGAGAACCCTGACCTCCTGATTTCGGCGAGGAGAAAAGGAAAGTCGACAGACGGGTCATCGAGTTCAGGTAACATTCGATTTTATTAATTAAATGTTTTATTAAAATTAACGCACTAATATTTAATTTTATTAACCAATTGTCGTTTATGTGATAGGGACAGCCGCTAGCAGTTCAACAAGGAACACGAGAGGTGTCATATGTTTTGACACGCTCAGGAGAACTGTTGATCTGAGGGGGAGGATCCAGATCAACGAACCTCCTAATCAAGAGGTTCAGGGGAAAAAAAAACGCGACTACTCGGGTTGCGTGGGGGCACTGATTAGGGACAGAGTCCCTATGTTGTGGACCCGGTGGGCTGATGTGCCCGAAGAGATAAAGAGGGAGGTGAACAACGCCGCGTCGGTGAGTAATTTAAAAAATTTAATTTATTTATCGTAATATTTAATAATTTTCAGTACTATTACAATTGTAAAACTAATAAAATATTATTTTTCAGACATTCTTCGAGATTGCCGAACACAAGCGGGATTGGGCGAACTCCGTGCAGAACTCGAGGTACGTTGGGAATTCCTCATCTTATAATTTGAAATATTTTATGATATTAATAATATTTCTAATGCACTTTTGTTTTTTTCGTAGGTTCAAAGAGTGGAAGAACCAGCTCCGTTCCCACTATAACGAATATGACAACCGTGGTCGTATGGGTGCTCCCAGGAAGTTCATGTTCAGGGAGTACGAGTGGCGTTGGTTGAAGACAGTAGACTTCAACAACCCAGTTATGCAGGTAAATACTAAACTTCACTACAAATGTTTATTTTGTTAAAATTTTAATTATTAGTTTAATTATTTTATAATTATTACACTAATATTTTTTGATGCATTTTTCTAACATTTTATTATTTGTTTGAAGCAACGTTCTCGGATAAACTCTGAGAACCGCCGCCGTAACACAACCCCCCATCATGCTGGTTCTAGGCCGTTTGCACAATATCAGGAGGAGGCGCTTAGAGATCATCCTGATAGCAACCCGTACGTGGAGACGTTCAAGATCGCTTATCCACAAGCGACAGAACAGCTCGTAAGTCATTCGTTACGATTTTAAAATTTTAATTATTAATTTTACTTAATTATATATTTGTTAGAATATTAATTTTTTTTTTCCCGTCCAATTAGGAGAGGGTGAACCGGGCCGAAGAAGAGGTGTTCCAGCAAGTAGTTCGGGAGACACAACCGAACATTTCAGAGGCAGATCTTGAAGAAGCCTTGCGCCAGGTCGACCGGTCCAATGTCCAAACGGCAGCGAGGATGTTCGACGCAGCCTTCCCAAACCGCTCAAACAACTACTACTGCCGGAGTTTGGGAAGTTCTGGACTAGGGCTCCTGAAGACCACTAAGGGAGGTCAAAAGAAGGGAGGCGGGGAGAGCCAACAGGTGAGGGGGGAAGTGCGGAGATTGGCAGAAGAAAATGCAAGGTTGGCGGCCGAGTTCCAGAGATCACAGGAGGAGCAACGCAGATCACAGGAGCAACACCGCAGAACACAGCAGTATTATTTAGATCTATCCAGTTGGCATGCTGAGTGCGAGAGAATTCGGCGACACAACTACGCCGGCCAACAAAACTGGTGGTATGATATGTTCGCGGCACAACAACAAGGCCTTGAACCCCCGCCCCCGTTTTAGCCGTTAGTTGAACCTCCAATGCCTCAACCTTCCGAGTTCGGTCAGCAGGATGACGAGCATGATGGAGAGCAGGATGCTGGGGATGACCTGGTGGACTTTAGTGGTTTAGGTGATGATTAGGGTTATATTTTATGTATATTGGAACGAATTAAATAATAAGTAATTTAGACGTGTTTCTTGTTGGTGTAAATGCATTGACTGTCTTTGTGATTTGCAGGTTACTTGGAATGGTAATTTAGAAAATAATTTAATTTTTTTTTTCCCAAATGTAAGAATAGCCGACGATTTTGGCATTATTTCATCGGCTATAAGCACTATAGCCGACGATTTTTACCAATTTTCGTCGGCTATAACTAATTAATGCCTATTAAAATATTAATATATTTTGACGAAATAACCGACGAAATAGATGAAATCGTCGGCTATATTTCATAAATAGCCGACGAATTTCGTCGGCCATACTCGCAAATACCCGACGAATTTCGTCGGATATTTTGCCCACGTTTGGTCGACGAAATAATTTTTCGTCGGTAACATCATCGGCCATACTCGATTATAGCCGACGATTTCTTTATTTCCGTCGGCCATTGGTATTACCGACGGCGTTTTCCCGACGACTTATAGCCGACGAAAATTTCGTCGGCAGAAGGAATAGCCGACGAAAAATTGTCATAGCCGACGAAATTTTTTTCGTCGGCTATTCGCTCGGATCTGGTAGTGAGACTTTGGACGCACACGTCCATATTAGTATACGGCTACGTAGCACGGAAGCGCCGATTGTATCACGTTTCGCGCTTCCGAAGCAGAAGCGTGCTGGAAGCGGCCGAAAACGCGACGGAAACACGATTCCGGGAAAAGATGATTTTGGGAGCGCGACGGAAACGCGATTCCGGGTTTAGAAACGCCTAGGAAGCATGGGCAAACTTGTCTTCTGACATAGAGTTAGACAAAGCCTAAAAACCTAATCTGATCGACCCACAATTCTTCTTCTTCGAGCTAGCTCCTGCCTCCTGGACGATAACCCGAACCCAGAAAGATCCGGCAACCGGCGACCACCGCATCTCATCCATCTTCCAAATCAGACCTGTCAAAAGTTCAAAACCCCAATTCTAATTCCAATCCTAAACCCCTCTCACTTCGCCTCTCCAATCTCAAAGACTCAACTCACTCAAGGTTCCCTCATCCCCTACAGGTTCGTGTTTCCCCACACCCACTCTCTCTGGGTTTCAAATATTTTTTGAGATTTTGTATAATATATGCTTTGGGAGTTTGGGTATCTCTGATATGGTGATGGATTTCCTTATTGCATGAGTGTTGATAAATTAGCTTTGATATGTCTCTGTCATTCTGAATGAGCTCTGAAGCCTCTGATAGATGAATCCCTTTCTTCTAGACAAAGTCCTTTTAGATTTTACATGTAATGTCTAGTTTTCAGCAAGTAAATGCAGCTCCCCCTCCCTCTATTTTCCAGGATTAAGCACTTAAGCCTATTTTCCAGGGTTAAGCACTTAAGCCTACATTTTAATTTGATGAAGCTTGCAATTAATTCACAATGAAACAATGTTTTCTTGCTTATCTGGGCATGATATGATATGTCGGTGTATCCGGATTTTGTGGTTAAGGTTATAGTCATTTTCAAGTCTTGGCCAGTGATCCTCCACCTTCATGGAAGTCTTCTCTTTGTAGGACGCTAACTATCATTGGACTGACGCATTTAGTATTATATATTGGATTTATTTATGTAGGGAAGAATATGAACTCTTATATTGGATTTATTCAGTTAAAGAATATGAACTCTTAGGTTGAGGCTATTGAGGGTGAAGTAATTAGATTGAATCTCAGTTTTGATTCCATAGAAAGAATAGGACCCTTGTTTTAAGTTTTTAACTTGTTTAAGTATTAGTGAATTCCCTAGTGTCTGACTAATAGGGACCCGTGTTCTTTTGGTGGGAGGCTGGATAATGGAACACAATGGATATTGCACATGATCGAGGTTTCATGATTCTTGAATTGGTTCAATTTATGCTTCATCTCACTATGAGTCATTTCTTTGGCAGTGGGATTTTATATTTGTTGGGGTTGTTTGGTCAGGGTTCCATCTATTTATATTCTCCTGGCATGTATACGTGCTTAAGTTATATCTATTCCAGCTATACTAACTTAGGCATCGGAGAGGAGAAGACCGGCCCGCCCGGTATTCCCTTTAGTAAGCAGGTTTGTAGGAGTTAGTACGAAGATTTACCTGTCTCTACCAGGCCCCAGGGTTTGTGCAGAAACAATTGGCGCCGTCTGTGGGAAGTTTGGACAAGAAACCACGTAAGCACTACTGATGGCAGAGAGTTCGGAAGCAAGACAGGAAATAAATACCATCGAGGAGCAGCGTGTTGCACCAGTGCAAACGCTTGTCTCCACCCCGGTCGTTATGCGAGAGCAGCGCGGCGACCAGGGCGATCAGGAAGGCGGGAGCTGTGGGAGGCCGACCGGCACCCCGGCGCCAAACCACGACAGCTCGCGCGGCAAAGGCCCGGCAACTGAAGACAGGCCTGTGCACCGGGGCTTTTCTCTGACATTCTCGGATGATCCGAGTGACCGAGAGGAGAGCCCGCGCTGCAACAGTGACCGAGACACCACGTACAGCCCCGACCAGAGCAGTATGGCGGGAGAGATACGGGCAATGGCCGCAGAGGTCAGTCGCCTGCGTGAGGAGGGCGATCGGAATAGAGCCAAGTCTAACGCTCAGTATGAAGAAATGGAGGCGGTGAACGCCGCCCTGGTAGCCGCCCTGGAGAGAGGACAACAGCGCAACGACGCTTTGGTCAAGGCACAGGCACCCCCGCCAGTTTGATCTCAGCAGTTTGAAGCGGGGCAGTCATCGGGCGGTAGGCCCAGTGATCCCGGGCGCGCAGATTCACCGGCCGGCAGGGCCCCGCCAAAGAACACGTCGACGCCTCGCCAGCCCCACACTTCGTCCGAGGATGAAACCGTGACCTCGACTGCACGGGCGTTGCAAATGCTCGCCGACACTGTGTCGGATTTGAAGACCCAAATGGAGGCCAGCGAGAGAAGAGCGGCACGGCCGATGGAAGGCGCACGGTTCAACGAGCGCATGGCCCCCTTTTCGCACAGGGTTATGGAATCGGAGAGGTCTGGTAACCAGAAGTCCCTCAAGCTCACCTATTCAGGGTCCAGCTGCCCGTACCAGCACCTGGATAGTTTCCGGTCCCAGACATGCGCCAAAGGCTACTCTGATGCAGTATGCTGCAACATTTTCTAGGAAACTCTGTCTGGGGAGGCGCTCAGCTGGTTTTATGAACTCCCGGCAAATTCAATCGAGGCCTTCGAGCAGTTGGCCGACCGGTTTGTAGGCCGCTTCATCCTCAGGGTCGAGGGAGCCCGCACATCGACCATCCTCTTCAACTGCATGCAAGCGCCCGGCGAGGAATTGAGGACTTTCGTCAACCGTTGGCAGACGGCAACGGCTGGGGTTCGGAACCTTGACAAAGGTATTGCCGAGATGGCGTTCAAGCAAGGGCTCCGACCAGGAAAATTTCCCTACGCCGTGCGGGTAGAACTCCCGCAGGGGTATGACGAGTTGATGGCAATGGCCATCCAGCACGCCCAGGCCGATCACGAGACGTACGGGCAACACCTGCTGAAGAGGAAGCGGGAAGAGCAGCAGCAAGAAGACCAGCCCCGGGAAGAGCACCCCCCACCCCGCCAAGAAGACAAGACCAGCCAGCGGACCGAGAACCGATCCGTCAGACCGAGCCGGTCCAGCAGAAATTGGGGCAACGGCAGCAAAGACCCTACCATGACCGACCCCAGAACGAGCACAAACCGGCGCAGTACCGGCAAGAACGCCCCCTGGCAATCATGCCAGCACAACCGGCCGGTCAAGAGGTCTTCACCGCTCTCACCTCTTCGTATGAGGACATTTTGCTCGAGAACGGGAACATCATTCCACCACCGCCCAGGAGAAAGTACCCAAAGGGGAAGCTTACCACGGCGCAAACGGGCAAGTACTGCTCCTATCATGATGAGGCTACTCATCGAACGAGCCAGTGATGTGCTCTCAAAACAGCGGTGGAGGGTTTGATTAGTAACGGCCAGCTCCAACGGTATATAGGGGACATGAGAGCAGATCCCGACCGGGAGCAAGACCGAGGCTGGTAGACTCGCCGAGCCTCCAGGCGGTTAGTTTGGCATATCGCCGGTTCGACCGTTGTAACATCAATATGTATATACAAACTACTTTCACGAAAAATTCCACCGGTCCCACCAATTCAAGTATATTCATAGTCAAGGGATAATACAAGCAGAGGCCGTTCCGGCAAGTTTACAAAAAGAGCAAAGGCAAAATCCTAAGGAGCTACGCCTCCACCTTCAGCGGGCAATCCACCTGCCTCTCCGGATGAAGCAGCCGCGCCTTCAGCAATCTGAGGTCCACCATCCCCTTCCGGTTGCTCTTCCGCCGACTGCTTATGGATATCCGACTGCTCATGAATATCTTCATCAGCAGCCTTCGACATCCGGGAAGTATCCAGGTACCCCTTCTGCTCCCATTCCGTGTACGCATCCGCGATGCCCGATTCCATGGCCTTCTCCAGGAACTGAAGGAACTGATCGCTCTCATGATATCTGAGAACAACCCGCTCGTACAGTTTCGGGTCCTCTTCCCCGGCCGCAGCGGCAGAGGCGGCGCGCACAGCGGCAGCTCCCACCTGGAGCTCATCCACCTTGGCCTCCAGTTCGGCCTTCTCCTCCTCAGCCAGCTCCTTCTTCCTCTCCAGGCTCCGGACCTGCTCCTCTAGCTTGGCCACCTGCTTTTTGGCCCCCTCCTCCAATCTGGCCTTCTCCCGCTCCAACCGAGACCTCTCTGCTTCCAGCCGCTCTCGGGCTTCTGTCAGCTCGGCCACCTGCCTCTTCAGTTCCTCGCTCGGATCGGGCTGGTACAGATTGTACAGCAGCTGCATAACAACAGAGCCAGTTAAGCAAGCAACAGAGGAAATGAGTTTCGAGTGGTACAATGGCACCGGGCAATTCTTACCTGCAGGACCGATTCCTTGAACTTTTGGCGCTTCCAGCCCGCCAAGGCTCCGGTGACCTCAGCCCAGCAGGCGCGGGGCTACTCTGCCATGCAGCGGCAGCCTTCTGCCCAGCGGAACTCGATGCACCGCTGGTTACTTTGAGCCGTTTGGCCAGATTCTCACCGGACGACCCACCGGTCAGCGTCACCAGCGTGAAGGGAGGAACGTCCATGATCCTCCGCCTTTTCTCACCCTGGCCGTCAGGCGAAGAAGATTGCGCGCTTGATCGGGTCACCCGGGTGACGAGCGGGACTGACCCCGGCCGGTATGGAATCCGGCTCACTCCACCGGGAATCTTCAGTGGCCCCCCGGTAGTCTTGACCTTACCGGGTCCCGCCTTGGGCGCAGTAGGATGGCTCTTCACACGAGCTAGGACGTAGCCCTCGTTCTCCACATCCATGGCCCGCGGTTCGGGATGAACCGTTAGCCGACCGGACTCCTCATCCACGGAGGTCCGTGAAACGGCCTCGCCTTTCTCCTTCAGCATAGCGAGAAGCTCTTCACCGTCCATGGATAGAGTGGTTTCGGGTTTGATGACCGCCCGGGAAGATGCACCTGCAGAACGAGCAAAGGTTAGTATTTAAAGTTAGCAAAAGTATCACCGCTAGCACTTACTACGCACCGGGATCTCGCCCAAGACAGCAATGCTCCAGCACTTCTCGCCGGATGAAGTTGTAAGAGCTCCGTTCGAGATCATCCCAACATCCGAGTATGGTCGTGATCCTCTCCTGCTCCAACTCGGACAGCTCGAACGATTGATCCCTAAGGGGCTGGAAGGCACCAGGAACCCGGTACATCTTACATCTTACTCCTCTTCTGCCACTTACCGCCCGCCATCACCACCTTCTTCCTCCAGTTGTTACCCACCCAAGTAGGCATATTGGTGATGATAGGTTGAAAGCGACGGGCGTTGAAGGACAGACAACCCCGGGACCCTCGCTTCTTCGAGTAGGACAACCTGTACAATGCCCGGAATTCGTTTACCGTTGGCATACTCATCCCGGAAAACTCGTACAGGCAGCCGAGGCTCAGCAGTCGCCTCCACTGGAGCTCTGGAAGCTGCGCGGGAGATACTTGCAGTGCACTGAGCATGTACTGCACGAAGTTTGGCAGCGGGAGCGAGAACCCGTGGCGAAACTGGTCTAGATGCACGGCAACCCAACCTGCCTCAGGGTTACAGGCTGACTCTCCGAGATTCAGTGGCCGTAGCGCCACCTCATCCGGGATACTCCACGTCTCCCGAAACGCAGCAATCTCTCCGGGACTCATGCTACCCTCCGGCTCATCGCACACCACGGCACCCTTCCCTCTACCGATGGTGTAGCTCACGGGCGGAGCACCAGCAAGGCGCACCCCGTGCGGTATTTCCTTAGACCCTGAGGACCCGGAAGTCGAAGCCCCGCTCCGGGAGCGGTCAGCGGCTTCGGACACCGGGATTCCGAACCAAGCCAGTCCTCCAGTCTTTCCTCATCATCCACAATGGGACGCCTGTCGGTCGATTCGGAAGCTCCATCAGAACCTGCAGAAGACATTTTTAACCTAAGGGGAAGAAAAAACAAAACCCTAGCCCTGGTCAGCAACAGGCTAGAATAACGCCCTCTGCGGCCCCTCCCCAAGTCTACAGCAGAAGCTCCGCTTAAAACAACTCAATCAGCGACAGAGATCCCTTCCCCCCGCCGCAAAAACACCGAAAAGAAAAACAAGAACAACACCAGGCAAAGAAAGCAAGAACTTACCGATTAGTATGCTCAACCAAGGAATGTCCGCCCTGCGAAAGCAGCGAGCAATGGTAGGAGAAGAGTAAAAGAACACTCGAGGCAACGGATGTCGCGGGGCATCTCCACAGAGCTTTCGCCGGATTTCTCTCTTTCTCTTAGTCTCTCTGAGCAAGAAGAAAAACAGAATGAAGAAGGCAGAGCAGGCCCTTTTTATAGAGAGGTTCGGTGCCCTAGGCGCTTGTAATCCCCCCAAACATGCAATCAGAGCAACTCAAACGCTCACGAATCCAGGCCTTCCATCTCAGACCGCTCCCTATTAGCATGTGTCCCAGTATCAGTAAACTGCCCACGCCATCATAACTGATGGGATAGATGGACTTCCTCCTTAAATGCATGTCAGCCACTTGTCCCGCCTTCTGGCGACAGGTAAGGGAGTTAGGAGCGGGAACCGAGGCGTCAGCCCCCCCCCCCCCCCCCCACACTTCCCCAGGCTCCACGGTTGCATGGCATCTTCACTGCAAGTCACCGGTTATGATCTTTCAACCGGCTTGAAGACCTCTCACCGGTTATGAGTTTTTCAACCGCTTCGAGAGCTTTGTTCCGGGTATGAGCTATCCATCCGGTACCATGGCAGTTCACGGTTAGGTATCATTCAACCGGCTGCATGGCACCTCTCACCGCCGAGTTTTTCAACCGCTTCGAGAGCTTTGTTCCGGGTATGAGCTATCCATCCGGTACCATGGCAGTTCACGGTTAGGTATCATTCAACTGGCTGCATGGCACCTCTCACCGCCGAGTTTTTCAACCGCTTCGAGAGCTTTGTTCCGGGTACGAGCCATCCATCCGGTACCATGGCAGTTCACGGTTAGGTATCATTCAACCGGCTGCATGACATCTCACCGGTTATGACTTTTTCAACAGCTTCGAGAGCTTTGTTCCGGGTACGAGCCATCCATCCGGTACCATGGCAGTTCACGGTTAGGTATCATTCAACCGGCTGCATGTCATCTCACCGGTTACGTAACATTCAACCGACGCAAGACCATCTCACCGGTTATGATCATCCAACCGGCTCGAGAGTTTTTTTCCGGGAACGAGATCCACCCGGCCCCATGGCATCTCACTGGGGGACTCGTCTCGATTTGGCAGAACGCCCAGACGAGGTCCACCCGGCTCCATGGCACGACCCCGGTCATGAGAACATTCGACCGGCATGGGCTTTATACACCCGGGTGAGTTTACATCTAACACATGTACTCTTGTCCAGCAGGATAAAAACCCTGCATCGCACTTGCGATCAATCTGGGGCTCTACGGCGAGACTTGTCACCTCAACGCCACCCCATTGCCTCAACGCTTATTCTAACACAAGCTGAGAAGAACTAGCAAGTGTTGACCGGCGGCACAACAGACCGCAACACCGGGGCCACCGCCTCGCAGCCTAGCAATATGGACTCGTCTCGATATGGTAGAACGCCCGGTCGAGGTCCCATACTCCGACTCGTACCGATTTGGCAGAACGCCCGGTCGAGGTCGCAGCTTAGCAATATGGACTCGTCTCGATATGGCAAAACGCCCGGTCGAGGTCCCATGCTCTCCGCCTCGTACCGATTTGGCAGAACGCCCGGTAGAGGCCCAGTGAACTCCGCTTCGTACCGATTTGGCAGAATGCCCGGTAGAGGCCCAGTGAACTCCGCTTCGTACCGATTTGGCAGAACGCCCGGTAGAGGCCCAGCGAATTCCGCTTCGTACCGATATGGCCGAGCGCCCGGTCGAAATCCCATGCACACATCTATTGCATGGCGGATTTCAACGCCCCATTATCATTCCATGCACACATCTATTGCATGGCAGATTTCAACGCTCCATTATCATTCCATGTACACATCTATTGCATGACATCATCTCATATACTTTCCGGGTTTCACCCCACTCCATGCTCATAACACCACAACACTTGAGCACGGTACTAATATTGGAAACGTACTCATAAATTGTTGCTCACCATCGGTAACAGGTACTCACCCCGGTCACGCCCAATCTTCAACGCGGACTTGGGGGACTGGGCACCGTTGGGTTGGTAATCCTACGGATCTGCAGGGCAAGGGTAAGACAGATTAAGTCCCCATTCAAGATTGCACTTGACCGGGAACTTGGGGGACTTGTTGACAGTTGCCACAGAGGGGCTACAGCAGGCCCGCAGACCCGCAGCTAGTGCACCAGAGACCGGCCCAGGGCCCGGGATAGGATCACCAGAACCCGGCCTCGGGGTTCAGCAGTCCATCCTGCTACCAGAGGCCCGGGGTCCGGGGGCTCCCGCTTGCCCAAGAGGTCACCAAAGCTGCCCTTTGGTGTGCAAACAGAAGGGAACCAGTCCCACATCGAAGGGTAAGGCCAGACCTCACTCCTGGCCACCTATATAAGGGCCCCAACTACTCTCATTAATAGGTAACTGATCCTTCCTACCGCTTATATACGTGCTTAAGTTATATCAATTCCAACTATACTAACTTAGGCATCGGAGAGGAGAAGACCGGCCCGCCCGGTATTCCCCTTAGTAAGCAGGTTTGCAGGAGTTAGTACGAAGATTTACCTGTCTCTACCAGGCCCCAGGGTTTGTGCAGAAACATAACTGATGTTATTTTCTACTTTTTTAGAAATATGAGTCACCCACCAACTGCACCAAGTAGTCATGGTTCTACTGAGAACATTAATGCTAGGACAAATGTGTTTAATATTGAACCCAGTGATGTAGATGACAAAGCTCCTTTGTGGGTTTTTACTAATAAGGTTGAAAAGTTGGCTGGCGGAGGATTTTGGAGGTTTCAATGTAAGTTTTGTGATAAATTCTATGTTGGATCTCATGGTAGAGTTGTGACACATTTGTTGAAAGATGGTGGAAAAGGTATTAAGACTTGCTTGAAGGTTAGTCCTCAACAACATGCTAATATGAGCAAGCTTTTGAATGATTGCAAGCAAAGAGTTAAAAATGCAACCAGTAGATCAGTTCCACTGCCTTCATCGTCAAAGAATACATCACATTCTTCTCTTAATTATGATGTGAGTTATAGTGTTCCAACATCAAGTGAAGGGGATCCAAAGAAGAGAAAGGGAATGGGTACAGTTTTGGAAAATGTATTTCAAAGTAATTCTAGGGAGCAATGTGATGGTGAGATAGCTAGAATGTTTTACACTGGTGGATTGCATTTTAATCTTGCAAGAAACTCTCACTACCGCAACTTGTATGTTCGTGCTTCAAACATTCCAGGATATATTCCACCCGGTTATAATGCATTGAGGACTACACTTCTTCAAAAAGAAAGGAAAAACATTGAATTTCATTTGCAGCCGATTAAGGACACATGGAAAACTAAAGGAGTGAGTATATGTAGTGATGGTTGGTCGGATCCGCAAAGAAGACCCATCTTCAATATAATTGCTGCAAATGAGAGTGGTCCAATGATGTTGAGGGCTATTAATAGTCAGGGTGAAATGAAGACTGGTGAGATGATTGCTGAGTTGATCATAGAAAGCATAAAGGAGGTTGGTCATGAAAATGTGGTTCAAGTAATCACCGATAATGCTTCTAATTGTGCGAAGGCTGGTGCACTTATTTCAGCAAAGTATCCTACCATTTTTTGGACACCATGTGTAGTCCATACCTTAAACCTTGCTGTGAAGAATATATGTGCACCTTCGCTACAGGCAAGAAACAGTGATGATGTGTATGCCGCTTGTAGTTGGATAGGTTCTCTTGCAGATGATGTTTCATTTGTAAAGAATTTCATAATGAACCATGGAATGAGGTTGGTGATGTTTACAGAGCACTGCGACCTTAAGCTTCTTACAGTTGCTTCAACCAGGTTTGCCTCCACACTTGTGATATTCAGGAGATTTAGAAAAGTAAAATGTGGTTTGCAACATATGGTAATCAGTAATAAATGAGATGATTACAAAGAAGATGATGTGAAGAAGGCTGCTGCTGTGAAACAAAAGATACTAGATGAGATGTTTTGGGATGATCTTGATTATGTTATATCCTTCATGGAGCCTATTTATAGTATGATCAGACATGCAGACACAGATATACCGTCTCTTCATTTGGTGTACGAATGGTGGGAAGATATGATTCAAAATGTGAAAAAAACTATATATAGGAAAGAAAGGAAGCAACTACATGAAGAATCAAGCTTTTGGAATGTTGTGCATAACGTGTTGATGTCTCGATGGAGCAAGAGTAGTACACTCCTCCATTGCGTGTCACACTCATTAAATCCCAAGTAAGTTTATTTTTAAGTATTATGAATATGAAACTTTACAATATGCTCATTATTGAATATGTTAAAATATTATGGATAAAGTTCATTAAGTAGAAACTCACATTTTGGTCATTTTATGAATATGAGTTCATTACATGAAAGCATTCGTGATTATGATATAGATTTTAAATGATTATGTCATGTTCATTATCTAGGTACTATAGTCCGGAATGGCTAGAAGAGGATAACACCCGAAAAGCTCCCCATCAAGATATTGAGGTTACAAGAGAAAGGAAAAATTGCATCTTGAAGTATTATGAGAATGCGGATGAATGGAGAGAAGTGAATGTGGAGTATTCCAATTTTTCCATGTGTATGGAAGATTTTTGTAATGTTGATGCAATGCATGATAGGTTCATCCTACCACCTTTGACATGGTGGGTAATTCATAGAGCTTCAGCACCAAAGCTTCAAGCCTTAGCATTCAAGTTGCTTGGACAACCTTCTTCATCCTCTTGTTGCGAAAGGAATTGGAGCACCTACAAGTTCATACATTCTGCAACAAGAAACAAGATTACTCCACAAAGAGCTGAAGATTTGGTGTATATACACACTAACCTTCGCCTTTTATCCAGAATGAGCCAATCATACAAAGAAGGTCCAAGTCAAATGTGGGATGTTGGAGGTGATCAGTTTGATTCTTTGGATGAAACTAATCTTGGGAGGCTTGAGTTTGAGGACCTTTCTCTTGATGAACCATCTTTGGAGGTTGATTTATTTGGTAATGCTCAGGAGAATGAGAATGAGAATGATGTCCTTGATGTTTAAGTAGAACGATTTTTATCTTATCTGAGTCATGAGGATGATATCATTTATGTTAATGTAGAATGATCTTTATTTTTATTTGACTTATTTGATTGTAAAACGTAAGACAATGACTTTGAAGTTTGAACTTGTTATGGTATTTTTATTCTCGACATGTGTTGTCATATTTATTTAATTTTAATATATAATTTTATAATATATATTATTTTATTCTGACGCTTCCAAAACGTATCCGCTTCCAATTTTTTTTAAAAAAAAAGCTTCCGCATTTCCTAACGCTTCGCTTCCGCGTACCCGCACCCGATTCCATGCAGCTTAGGTATACAGACACAAATATTTTCCTGTTAGAATTGCAGTAAAAGTAAAATAGCACACAGTTACTTCAACCAACACGTGTATATCAGGCTGCCCACCACGTGGATTTACTGCAGCGCTCTCACCTACCTTCATCCTCCAATTTCCCAAATTGATTCACACGTGCGCCACCATTGTATATATAATAAGGGCCACAAACTCGCACGCTCGCCCTTGTGTGTTTCTTCTTCTTCTTCTGATTCAGATATATCTGGACGAACCAGGACTACTCCTCCAAAATTGCGCTCTATTTCCGGTAACCTTCTCGTTTTTCGTTGACCCAATTCTCTGCAATTCAGATTTCAAATTCCAAATCCTCTATTTTATATTATATGTGACGTCATTCAAAATTACTGACGTCAATCAAAGATTGGATGTTTACTTTTGCATCATAATTTCGAGATTTTTTGTTTATTCTATCACTGTTGAACACTTATCAGTTGATGATTGTTGACTCTGATTTAGAAACCTTGGCATTGGTATTACTGTGTTTGTAAAAATTAAAACTTGGATATGTCTGTGTGCTGTGCTCAACTTGACTGATATAATGTTATGCTGTTTTCAGGGATAGACAGTTGGAGCAACAGAGGTATGCTATTCTTGCTTTGCTCTAGTCTATTGCGCGTATATTCAGATAGTTTTTACTTTACTCTATTGCATATCTTATTTTCTGGTTTTTGGTTGTGAAGTTGAAGAATCGATTGCCTTGTTACTTTATTACAGGGTCTTGCACTGATATAGGATTATGGAGCTAAATTCCATCAAAGATGCATATGACCGTGTTGTTAAGAAGCAAAAGCTATCTTCTTCTAAATCCCAACAAGTAATTCACCAAGTTGGTCGTGAAATTGAACAAGCACTGACAAAGATCCTTTCACCTCAAGATTCTTCTGCTCCTGTTGATCAAAAAGCCATCCTTGCGGAGCTTAAACTCAAGCTCAGTGCAATTGGTCCAGTCCAGCTGTTAGAAGGGTCACATAAGGAATTGAACTTAAACCTCAGCAAGTACACTAAACTCCTTGAAAGGTCCTTGAATCCAGACATATCAAAGGCGTATAGAGATGTTGACTTTGACTACCACATTGTGAATCAGCTCATTGCTAATCATTTTTACCGTCAAGGCTTGTTTGATCTGGGCGATGGGATAATAGATGAGGCTGGAGAACCAGAATTAACCAAGGTCAAATCTCTGTTCTCGGTAATGCATCACTTGCTCGAGGCTATGAAGGTTAAGAATCTTGAGCCTGCTCTAAACTGGATCCGTGCTAACCGTGAACAACTAAATCATAATGATTTAAATCTTGAGCTGAAACTCCATACTTTGCAGTTTCTGGAGATTATACAAAATGGCAATCGAGCTGATGCACTTAAGTACGCCCAGACTCAACTTGCTCCCTTTGCTTCCCCTGCCTCCCCTCACAAGGATGAGGTACTGAAGCTCATGGGTTGCCTTTTATATGCACGAAGGCTTGACAACTCACCTTATTCTGAGTTCACATCTCCAACCCATTGGGAGAAGGCGATGGAGGATCTTACAGGGCAGTTCTGCAGTCTTTTGGCACAGTCCTATAACAGCCCATTGAGTATGACGATGGCTGCGGGATTTGAAGGGTTGCCAACGCTCTTAAAACTGGCAAATGTAATGGCTGCAAAGAAGCAGGAGTGGCAAGCAATGAAACAGTTGCCAGTGCCTGTGGAGTTGGGGAAGGAGTTTCAGTTCCATTCTATATTTGTCTGTCCTGTGAGTAGAGATCAAGGAAGTGAGGAGAATCCACCAATGTTGATGCCGTGTTTGCACGTTCTCTGCAAGCAGTCGATCATGAAGCTGTCGAAGAGCAGCACCCGGACATTTAAATGCCCATATTGTCCTGCAGAAGCTTCAGCTACTCAGTGCAGACAGCTACATTTCTGATGGTCATCTCTATTATCTGATCAAATGTGTTATTATTAACTTTGTATATAGACATTCCTTCCAGATTCGTTGTTTGATTGTTTAAGTGTCAATAGTTTGCGTAAAGTTTGTACAAACATGTTTTAATCTCATCAAAGACTTTGCTACATCTATGTCATGTCAAATAAAAAGTTTATTTATTGTATATGCAATTACTCAAGTCTTTAAGTAGCTTAATTATTGCAGAAGAGTTACCACCTTCTACTTGGCAATTGTAGTAACAAAAGTTCTTCGATTGAACTTAGAAAAAGGAATGTTCAAACTGGGCAAAGATGAACACAACATTACATATAAAGAACCCAACTTGTTTTGTTTCTGAAAAGTAAACTATTTGTCTTCTGAAAAACCCATGATTCTCTTGAAACCAGGAAACAGAGGTGATTTGGGAGGTGGGTTTTGATGATGCAGGTGCTCCTCAACCAAATCTTTGACAGATTTTGCAGACAGTGGGTGGAAATTGACACCCCACTCTGAAACAAAGCCTTTAACCAAAACCCACTTCTCATCCTCATCCAATTTCCTCCATTTCTTGCTGACCTCGTCTGGTTTTGAATCCAGGAATTGGCAGAGCTCTGTGAATAGAAGCTGTCTGCTCTTGACGATGGCTTCGTCTCTCTGGGCGAAAAGGGTGGTCATCTTTGAGAGCTCTGATGCAAGCTCGGAGTCGCTGATGCTCTTGTTCCTTTTGCATTGGATTGTGGTTGTTTGGGTTTTGGGTCTGGCAGTGGAGGGGAAGAGACTGGTGTGGTATTTTGGAGGTTGATGGGAGGAAAGGAGATGCATTCTCAGAGCCATGCCAAAGGAATCAGCTGAATGTACTAATGGTTTTTTTCCCAAATGGTTGAAAACTAGGGCTTTAATAACTGATTTTTTGCTTTGGGTTGTGGGTCTCCACCATTACCACTAACTGATTCTCTTCTTTTTTTCATTTTTTTTTATTATAAAAAATTCCCACAAAATTGTAGTTTAAAGTATCGAAGAAATTCTAAATACACACTCATAAGCCCTAAACTACTAAACACACGTCTCTATTCTCGATATAGAAAATTATGATTTGATACAGAACGAGAGTGTGATTTGGTAATGATCATTGTATCTCATTTATGATAAACCTATACAGTATTTAGATGATACAATACATAAGTATACATAATTCTTATGCAAAATTAATATCGTAATCTATTTTGTAACTAATTTAACTATGCCACACATAACAAAAACATATTTCTCCTACAGAAATGAGACTAAACCATATTCTTACTTTTGTAACATACCTACATAGATAAAGACTGCCCATCTTATGGATTTTTTCTAGCTACTCGGCTCTTACTCATGATTTAATTACAAAACATTGGCATTTAGCGTGGTTCTTTAGACCAATATCACTCCCTAAGAATGACTTAATACCGTCGTAGCTCTCATTGTGTTAGCTATTTAGTTCGTAACATTTTCTAAATTTTTAAAGTGGACTGATACCCAATTACTTTGAAGAAAAGAAACATTAAAGAAGAGTAATGAAAGAACATTCTTTTGATTTATTACAATTTTTCCCTCTGCATGTTACAATTTGGGTGAAATGTGTGCCATCTAACTCTCCTTTTGAAGATGGAACAGCAACCTTCGTCAAAAAGCTGTCACCAAGTTCCTAGTCAGATGATGTGCTTGTATACTCAATTCGAAACATTGTCGTTGCCTTCTTTGCCACTCTGCATATGGAGACGAGTTAAGGCTAACTCTGTAGACCCCGTCCTTGAATTCAAATTTAGACCATGTCTCCGACCAAGTGTTCATCATCCAATATCCAAACTGGTACGGATCAGTTCTGATAAAATGTCAACCCATGTATCTGGTACACCAGGTAAGCACCAGTGCATGCAATCCTGGCCCCAGACTTTGACGGCATCCTTCTGTCCCAACCAAATTGCTGGATGTGCATCTGCTCTGAACTCACTCAGACGAGTCAGGTTAAGCAATTGAATATCAGTTCCTTGCAATGTGTCTTCTATGAGACGATTTAGCAGTCTTTCTTCTTTATTTGGTCCATTGTTGCTGGGATCAAACCACAAGTCAAGCTATTGAAGCATTACTACACGATTTTCTCAACAAAATGGTTGGGGAAGGGGAATAGAAAAGCAGAGATGAACTACAAGATCTTGTTTTTGACATATTCGAAAACATTTAAATGAAATCTGGAAGCAACTTAAGAAACTTTAGGCTTTTCATTCACAATGGAGCAGAACCAAACTGAATGTGATAGATATATGTAACCATGGTAAGTGTAAATAAGGAAATCATTATAATAAATCATACCTGCTTCTCCTCAAGGGGTTTATTAAACAAGCAACTGCCATTTTGATTCCAGTCACCCCCATGAAAATGTCTCGGTGATTGTAAACGCCATAACTTCAATGTCTTCAGATGAATTTTGTTTTGTATATATGAAGCCATATTCTCGACAACAACTTTAAATCCACTCAATATATCAAGCGGAGGATATATTGGTTCACCCGCACGATAGAAAGTGAGAGGAGTCTCTTTTGGGAATTTATCAAAACCCCACCTAGTTAGGCAAGCACAAAATACTTAGTCGGATGATGTTTCTGTAAAACTATGAACCAATAACAAAATCCAAAGAATGCAAACCAGCTACTGATAAGCCAGCTCTATAGAGCAAATTCTCTACAAGAGATTTATAGTGTATCCCATATTAAGAACTAAGAAGAATATTTTACAGATTTAATATTTACATATTGTATCTCTTTTTGTTTCCAAACCTAGTCATGATGCACAGACAGAAGTGTGCGTCAGGGTAACAACATTATATTAGTCTCTATGCCCAGAAAAATTTTCAATATCCATTTATTTCAAAACAGAATTAACAATCACAAACAGATCATTTCATCAGTGAAGTATACCATAGAAACAGGCTTGTACAGAAATGAAAGTGCAGACTGGTGGAAGGAGGACACCAATTCATTAATATGGTTACTAAACGGATTGAGAATGATATTACGATTATTACCATAGACCAGTATTGAAAACAAGGACATCAAAGAAACACCATTTTCTGTTTTGACAACTCAAAGGAAACATGACAATCCATAATGACGTATAAAAGAGGGTAGAAATGCTTGACTCAGCAATCAAATATGGACAAGAACATACTATTTTGGCACATTCTTGTGAAAAAAGCAAACTGTAGTTAAGGCCACTAAATAAAATGGTATTTCAGATGCTAAGGAACTTACACTCATGACTTAATCTTTTCAAAGCATAATAAATGCCAGAGTCAAGCTAGTGATTTCATACCAGAGCTTTAAATCAACTCATTCATGCCTGAGTCTTTAGTGATTAGCATAAGGAAAAGGAAATTACCAATGGCCAGTGTTGAAAACAAGGACGTCATAGAAATCACCAATGTTTGCCCAATCATCAGAAGGAATATCAACATCTACTCGATATATTCCTTTGAGTCCATCTTGATCACCATCTGCATGCTGTTTTGGCTGCCACCTTGATTCAGTCATCTAGGAGCATGTGAGATTTCCATTTTCATAATTTTTAAAGAAAAGAGCAAAATACAATAGTTAAGATGAAGTCAATCGAACAGATGCTTTGTTAATGAAGAAAAAAAGAATAGACGACAACAAATACACTTTCAAAGAACAAACAAAGAAGTGAACTAAGAATAAGAGATTTCAAGGTTATCAAAGAAAAAGAGACTCCAAGATAATGTCACTTTTAGCAACTCCAGTGCAGCTTTTCAATGTAACAATAAAGATAATAAGGAACAATCTCTGAATTCAAAAGGGACAGACACCACCTTAGTCAATAAAAAAAAGCTAAAACTAACCCGAATCACAGCTCTTCCACCCCCAGTATACTGTTCAAAAACCTTTGTATCTTGCTGTATCCAAATAGCTCATTAAAGGGCCAACATCTTCTAACCCAAAAGGGTTTTAGCCTTTTTGCCCCTTCCTAAACCTTTAAACCGCCAGCTCCCTTGATCTCCAACAGAGACCATGAAGCCAGGAAAAAGAGGATTACTTAAAGCTAGAATGTGCGCCAATTCCCTTAAATGAGAGATGAGTCCAGGAAGCACCTCTTGGCCTAACTTCATGTTCATATAAATTTAGTAACCGATCGTAAGACATTCAATGCTACATGTCCGAATTTCCTCTATTAATCACATATTCAAAACTAGGCAGATCAGTATCATCTCCTATCCTAGCTTCAGTCATTTGAAAAGTGCTTATGTTACATATCTTCTTCTATCCACTTCAATTGTATGGCTAATAATCCAAATCCAATGGTTGCATAGTTTTGTTTTGTTTATTACGTTTCGATTGAATCACATTACAATGAAAACTATATAATATCAGAAAATAAAATCTAAAGCATAGAAATAAATAGATAGACTCACTCATATTTAGAGAGCAACACAGCTCGATGATACCCAACAGTAACATTGAACTTAGGAAAATAAGCACCTCTCCAAGCCCCTTTCCTCTTCCACTTCTTAGCCCCCAAATCCGCAACTCTAAGTATGCACAAAAACGACACCAACATATTCTCATTCAAAGAGTCACCGACGAACCCAATGTTCCTGTTCCTCATCAGACCGAGAAACCGAACAGGGTCGATCCGAGGTAAGACGCAATCACGAGGAACCCACTTCCATGAGTTGATGACACCCATGTTGTCCCTCTTGTTCCTCAGACAGTTCCAGGCGTTTCGGTGGAAGGGGCAGGTCTCGTCGTACATGGGTGTGCGGTCGGGGTCTTGGACCCAATGGCCATTGCAGAAATTGCAGGAGGGTAAAGTGGGGATTGGTTTTTTGGGTTGAGGTGAGGAGAGGAGTGAGGAGTAGAGGAATAGGAGGAGGAGGGTTAGAAGAATGAGCCATGGGAAGAGGGGTGACACTAGCTTCGGAGCCATTGTCATTAGCAAGACTCTCCCTGTTTCTCTCTGTTATTTTTGCTTCATGAGGAGATCTCAACTCTCGACTCGGGTTTTATTAGGGAGTTTTTCATTTTTACCGTCTTCGATCATTTTTTACTTTTACTCCATTGGCTGTCTAGTACACAATTAATTATATTTTCTTTTATCAAAAAAGAAGAAAAAAAATGACAAGATTACACACAAATATCACGTAATACAAGCTGAAAGGTGAGAGCTTGAAAATAAGGCAAGTAGGACTGTCGCTTCCAACCAGATTTGACGGAATGGGATGTGAGAAATTTTTTGAGTTAAACTTTGAACATCCTTAACTAGAAACTTGATCTATTAAGGATAATACGAGCATTTTTAGGATTTTAGAGGGGAGAAAATCCTCCAACATATGAAAGATAGAAAGGCAGGTCTCAACTGTGAGCATTCGACGTGATTTTTACAAAAAAGAAAAGGAAAATTACAAAGAAAAGCCCATAGGACAACCACAAGTACGGAAATCTAAATTAACGGCTGAAGAGGATGTGCTTGAGGTATTCTGAATCCAAACAACAGGAGAAGAGAATCATGACCAGCACAGGTTATAACATCTGCCACAAAGTTAGTTTCTCGAAACACACGAGAAAAGGAAATGGCTTACACGTTGTTTCTGTCTGAATCCCGCGAACTCACAGATACCCGATGACCTCTACTGGACTGGACGTGCCTCTGCTCTGTAAAATCCTGCTAACTAGAAAGGACCGGTCGGGGCCGGTCGTTTCCACTCTGATGCTTAAGTCAGTAAGATGGAATTGACAATTAAGCAATGCAAGTGGAGAGAGTTGATTGGTGATTACCATTTAATGAATGTGGTTGAGCCAATATAAGGGCTCTAGGTTGTTTGGACTGAGGTTATCCCTTAATGTGGAACTGGTGCCTCTTTCTGCATACTAAAGGTGTCGTCTAGACCCATCTTCCTTAGCCTTTCCCACCGGCACCCGGGCCTCAGACCGGACCTCTGATTGCTTGGTCCTGGTGTGTGCGCACCTGGGTCCCCCTTCTTGGTCCTGGTATAGGGTCCGTGGGCCCCGGTAGCCCAGTTGTTGCTACCGTCAACAAGTCCCTCAAGTTCCCAGTCAAGTTCATTCTTGAATGGGGACTTAACATGTGTCATATCTTAAGCACACGGACCCGTGGACTCACTTATCTACCAGTGCCCTAGTCCCCCAAGTTCCTGTTGGAGAATGGATTTGGCCGGGCGTTCGAGTGGTGGGGTTGTTCGTTCAGATAATTGGATCTCGCGGGGTAAGGTAGCGAGCCTTGTACCCAGTTGTTCTGTGTTTGTGTCTGCAAGATTTTTAAGCCTGCGGGAAGTGTTATCATGTGCTAGAGGATACATTCCCGGTGGAATGTTGCGGTTACCAGTTTGTACTGGGTTCCCCGGTGGAATACATCAGCCATGAGTTCGTGCTGGCTTACTCGGTGAAATACCTCAGCCATCAGTTCGTGCTGGCTTACCTGGTGCTCTTGCGGTGTTTGTAGGGGTTATGCATGTGGACATGCCTCGGTTTTACCGAGTTGTCTTTTCACCTAACTTCTGCATGCGGGACACGTGGCGGGCATGTTCCTGAGCAGCATTTAATGAAGGATCGAGTCCGTCAGTCCCATCAGCAACTTCTGCCTCAGGAAGTTACGGATAGTGGGACACGTGTCGCAAGATTCTGAGGTTTAGATAAGAGATAGAGAGAACAGAGAGCAAAGGAATGACTCTGAAGTGTCAGGAAGAAACTTGCGCCCCTCCTCAATCCGACCACTCGATTGCGCGTTGCTATCCTCTTCACGAATTTCCTCGGTCGTACCAACTTACAGGTTTGCCTCTTTTCCTTGCCTTGATTTCTAGGTATTTCTGGGTTATTTTGTGTTGGTGTTGCTGTTTTCTTGCATTATTGCCTTTGATTTGTTCTCGTTGTTGTCCCCCTTTGTTGTTTGCCTCTCTTTTGCCTACTTGCCTTTGCCTTTGCCTTAATCTGGAACCCTGTGCTCTTGTGGTGTTTTGATTTCTGGGTTTGGTTTTTTTTTTTTTCTCTGGGCTGATGGACTTTGTTTTTGGTTCATCTTTGTGCCGGCTTTGATCGGCTTTGATCTTTGTGCCAGATTGTTGTTTTAGGCAGGATTTTTCAAATCTAGCGAGTTACCCGCTTCACTAGGTTACCAATATAACCGGTTGTAGGGTTTTTTTTTTTAGTTAACATGGATTCTAAGAGCTCAACTAACTCCTCAGGTTCTACGTGTAACCGCCCGGTAGACGATTCTTACCAGCGAATGGAAAACTGGCTTAGTTTTCCGTCCACCCAGCAGGGTTCTGTCTCCGAAGGATTGTCCTCGGGGGGTCATGGGCGAGCCGGTGACCACCATTACCGCCTCGTAGGAAATTCCTCACGCCCTTCCCTTAGGTGTGACCCGGGTTGCAAGTAATCCTTCTCCCTCCCATGTTCTGGCCGATGGAACTGTATGTGACGAGCCGGGTCGTTCTATGACTCCGGCTGAGATCGTGGCCTTCCGAGCGGCCTGGAGGATTGATGACTCCGTTCAGTTAAGACTGCTGAGAGAGGGCGAGTTGGCTTGCAACCCGGAGGAAGGATGGGTTACCGTTCACGAGGACCAGTATATTGATCCTTCCGTGCCCGTAGGTATCTATATGGATCATGTTTATGCTCCCATGCACATTGATCCTTCCGTGCCCGTAGGTATCTATAGCTCCTACCTCTCGGGCTGCTTCCTTTTACTACTGCAATTTGCCATTTCGGACTAACTCCTCTATCGCCGTCAGGAGGGCGAGGCAGTCGTTGGTCCGATGAGTGGCTTCATAGTGGTAGGAACAGTATTTTCCGGTTTGCTCCCTGGTGAGGTTACCCTTCAGGAATCTCCTTTCCACTAGTCGCGGGATGACGTTCCGGTTTTCATTCAGTATATTCTTATATGAAGTCGTCAGAGTGGTGAAGACCTCATGACGTCTCGCTGGCTTGGGTGCGGCAGGTCGTTCTTGCCGGTAGTTGGGGGAATTTCCCCGCTCTGCGAGCCCCCGAAACCCCCCTTACGCTGCCTCTGTCCTCCCTAGTCTCTCGCATTTTTGCTGGGTGAGTACCCCGGGTCGTGGCTTTGCTGCCAGCCTCTGTTATCCCGTTGGATTGGCGATGGATCATCGAGTCTCCTCTTTTGCTGTCGGTCCCCGTAAGTCTCATGCTCCGCCTACACATGCCTTATTGTCATTGCCATCAACTCATCATACCCTCGCGGGCTTTCGATCCGTACGGTGTATGAAAATTTCCCCGGTCTTGACCCTGCTTGAAAGCCATTTCGGCAATTCCCTTGTCCAGGTTCCTTACTCCCATTGTGGACGTCTGCCACTGGTTGAGAAACGCTCGCAACACCTCGTCCCCCGCCTGCTTGCAATTAAAAAGGACCGTTGACGTATGGGCTCCTTCTACTCTCAGGATGAATCGACCGACGAACTTTTCTGCCAACTGCTCGAAGGTTTCTATTAAATTGATCGGGAGCTCGTAAAACCAACTCAACGCCTCTCCCGACAGCGTCTCCTGGAATACGTTATAGCACACGACGTCAGAGTAGCCTTTGGCGCTAGTCTGGGACCTAAAATTGTCCAGATGTTGGAACGGGAATCTGGTTCCAGCGTACGTCAGTTTCAAATATTTTTGTGTCCCCGCCTTACCGAATTCGATCATCCTTCGGGAGAACGGTCCGGCCCGCTCGTTGAATCTCGCGCTCATTGGTTGCCTAGGGGATTTCCACTCGTTGGCCTCCATTTGGGCCCTCATGTCAGAAACTGAGTCTGCCAAAACTTGGAATGCCCGCACGGTTAGATTTTCGTCTTCCTCAGGCTATGCGGCGCGGGTGGGTTCCCGGCCTTTTTCATCACTTCCGGAAAGAGTTCAACCGCCAGATTGACCGTCTTCTTTCTTCCTGTTGATTGTCCCACATCCATTGGTGGGAACTCCGAGGGTGACTGATAGGAGCACAATGTGCGACGATTTTATATGCTTATGCCCTCGTTTATGCTTTGTTTAACCCTTATTTGTTTAAGATAGAGTCGTAATATAATTAGTGTCATTTTGGTAGAGTTTTGGTGAAAAATGGTTAAGAATCCGAAAAATGACTAAGTTTGAGAAATCTGGAAAATAGCGCAAAATATGTCTTTTTCGTGATTTTGAGATGAGCAAAAATACGATCTATCCTTGTCCGAATTCTATGAAAATTTGGTGTGCTTAATATTCATATGTTGAGGAATGTTGTGTTAAAATTTCAGATCAATCGGAGTTCGGGAAGTCACCCAAAAGTTGGCTGCAAAACGGCAGTCCAAGCATTCCAATCCAGGGACTTCCAGGATTTTCCTGGGACTGTGTCCCAACTTCGAAAAATCATTCCCGACGACTCACAAGGAATTTGATCGAACTGTTTTATGGGGAGATGGCCATATGTGTCTAGTTTACGTGAGACTTGGAATCGCATCAATCGGAGCTCCACGGATGGAGATATGCCGGAATTGCTGCAATAAGGTCAAATCTGCCGATTCCAGGAACCTACTGCCCCCTTTTTGTGTTTTCTGTTTTTGATGGACCAAATGGTGTACAAATGCATATGTGAAGATGGTCCAAGCTTTATGAAGGGAAGAGGAAGACACTAGGCCATGGCATTGAAGAAAAACATGAAGAAATCAAGTCTCCTAGTCACACTAGGAGAAGCTGCCGATTTGAGGCAGATCGGATGCAACTTCAAGCTGCCGGCAATTGGGGTATTTTTCGATGGACCAAGACATGTCAAATGAAGTCCAAGATCATACAAGAAGTCCATGAAGATGTGAAGCCCAAGCCTTGAAGAAAAATTCAGAATAGAAAACCTAATTGGATTAAGAAAGGAAGGTTGTAAAAACCTTAATGAACTAGGTTTTCTGAATCCCTTTTGGCTTAAGGGACTGCCGGCAGCCTCTCTCCCTATCCTCTATATATACCCCCACTTTTCATTCTGAAAAGTTGTCACATTCTAAAGCAAAAACCCTAGCCAAAGCTCTACCAATTTTCAGCCAAAGATCCTACATAAAAACACAAACCAAAAGCCACCACCACCACCATACAATCCTGCCGATTATCCTCACCTTTCATCCAGCCACCACCGAGCCATATTCCATTGGATTCACACGACTTGAAGCCCTCAAAGGTGTCTGCAAATGTGTGATCTACTCCCTACTCTTGGTTTGTAATAGTTTTTATGTAGTTATGTGTAGTTTTGTCTATGAAACTCATGTGTATGTTTGGTTATTGTGTTTTCATGTCTATGTGAAAAACAATTGTGAATTTGGTTTTATGATGATGCATGTTAATTTAATTCTTATGATATTAATAAGGAATTTCAAAGATAAGTTTCGAATTGCATGCTAACTTGTAATGAAAATATGAAGTAAAGAGATAGGATTAGATAGGCAAGCATGTTCACTCTGATTCTAGTAGTTCGTTCTTGGTTTAATCTTTAAATCCGTGTGCCGCAAAGATTGGTACTTAGCATATTCGCGATGTGTTTTGAGTATTGGTCTTGTATCCGTCAATAATAGGACTAGAGTGGTTTAAACGATTATGCATGTTAACAAGAAGTGGTGACGCCTTGCTTGATTGATATGTTTCCGACTAAAAAGACCTTGTGCCTAATTACTTTGCATGTTTGATTTCGACGATAAGTGTTCTCAAATGTGTTTAGTATAACTTTAGGGTTAGACGATAAGTTAATCTTGAAGTACTTGAGAGTCTTAATCGATTAGTAAACCGATAAGGAGCTAATTAGGTTGGAACTAAGTCGGATCTAGGATATTGTGTGCTCTTGCCGTGTCTTATCTTATAACTCTGCTATGTGTTTTGAGTGCTTTTGTGTTAGTAATTTGTGG
Organism: Potentilla sterilis; assembly: GCA_963682095.1. NCBI lineage: Eukaryota > Viridiplantae > Streptophyta > Magnoliopsida > Rosales > Rosaceae > Potentilla > Potentilla sterilis. Next base: position 36,342,260 of record OY821757.1, on the reverse strand, counting down.
AAGAATGTCGACCAACCTTGTATATAGTAATTTAGGACTTTAATTTGCTGTTTTTATGCATGATTTAGAGGCAGCCCTTTTGCTGCCGAGCCTAGGATTTTCATGTTTCGAATTTCTTTTCTTTCAATGTTTGTGCCGTGTGTAGTTTAGGGCAGCTTGCTGCCGTACCCTATTCCCCCATATGTGTGACGATTTTGTATATATGTGAATATGTTTGAGACTAATAATTTCATATCTCAGGTACCCTTAATCCCCGGCCTAGAACGATCCCTACTTGCTCATACTACTAACGATATTTTGTAGGGTTATTATTGCATGCGAGCTTCGGCTCCCGTTCAATTTTTGGCGCCGTTGCCGGGGATTATAAAAGCTTGTTTTATGAATTTGTTGTGTATATAATGTTGCTGGAAATTTTTGTTGTGAAGTTGTAAAGTTGTAAATTTTAAGTTTATTTTGGGATTTTGTAAAGTAGAAATATGTTTCGGCATGTAGAGTTTAAATTTCGAAAGTTGCATGATATATTGATGTATGTTGGTAGTCACTTAGTTTAATTTCTAGGAAGTTGATATGTTGTGTATGTTTGAGTTTATTGTAGTTTCTAAAGTGTAACATGTAGGTGAAGCCTCTTTTGTTGATCATAACCAAAACCCTTCATGTGAATGGTGCTATGTCGGAGGGCGTTTCTATGTAGATTGGGAAACGCGGGACACGTCCCCCCCACGCATATAAGCGTTTCTTCGGTAATAGTATTACTTCTATGAGGTTGAGGGCGGTTTTAATCAACACTTGAGACCGCTAGGGATCCGTGTTTGTTTTACAAAGTATGGGGAAGTTATTATCATAGATATGGTTCTCAGGTTTGTTTAACTGGATCTCAAGGCCCATAGACTGATGTTCATTCTCGGTGAGTGAGTCGATAGGGGGTTCGCCCTCCGTGGTGTCCAACAACGAGTCCTGCCTGGTTCCTGTAGGGGGTTCGCCCTCCGTGATTTTAATGACCTTTGAAACGTAAAATCCGCACGACCTAGTCAACAGCTTGTGCCGAAGCATCACCTCACTTTAGACGCTAGAACATAACTTGACATATGTGGCCGATTTTCTTCAAAGATAAAAACATGTTGTGTGGTTCAAACTCTTGAGGTATATCGGATTAAGCATGATACTACCGGGGGCTGTATCAGTCCATTGCACCGTTATCTCCTCTGCTCCACGTACTTCGAGAGTTAGAACAAATTTAAAAGAAATTAGACTTAGCGATTACATGTTCATGAACTTTTCGATTTTTAATTTCTTGTTGCCGAGCCATATTCGTATCTTTTGCCGAAATTTTTGTTCTTTGCCGTGTGATGTGTATGGCTTGCCGATTGTGTCTTGTGCTATTGTTGAAATATGTTATGTAATCGCCAATGCCGTGGCTTGTAATGATGTATATTCTTGTCTTCTATTTCTTTACGAGGTTCTAACTTGTTTAAATGTTGCAAATTTCAGAAATAGTGCATGTCCGAGTCTAGTATTTGGACAAGAGATCTTCAAGGCCGTTTGCAACGTTTAGATCAAGAACTCGCTATTGCTCGTTTTGTGCCATTACCACCATCGTCACCAACCAGTTCATCAGTGTCATCATCCTTGCCGAGTTCACCTATTGTGCCGTCAGTTTCATCATCATCTGTGCCGAGCTCACCATCATTTGTTTCGTCGTCTTGTGATCTTCAGAATCTAGAGTTTGAGGCTTTTGCCGAATTAGAAGAAGAAGAAGAGATCATGGCATCAATCAGATCACAGAATGGTCATGTTGCTGGAGCTGGAGTTGCTCCTTCAAATATTACTTATCCTCCCTTGGAAGCTGAAAAGACTGGAGAGATTGAATTGAGGAGTGGATTCCTCCATAAGTTGAAGTCATTTTATGGGATGCCGAGTGAGGACCCTAATAAGCATCTATAGTGGTTTAACTTCACCACGGAGTCTATGTGCCCAAGAGGGACCGATTTGCAACACTTCAAAATGAAGGCATTTCCGTTCTCTTTAGAAGATCAAGCGAAGGAGTGGTTGTTTGAGGTGCCTAGTGGTCGCATTGTTTCGTGGAGTACTATGATGGATGAGTTTTTGCTCAAGTACTTTCCTGCTTCACGTATCACTGATCTGAGGAAGCAAATTACTAGTGTGAAGCAAGCCGGAGATGAGACTTTCTTCGACTACTACAAGAGGTTTAAGTCCCTAGTTTCTTTGTGTCCATCGCATGGCATTAGCGATGGACTCTTGCTACAATATTTCTATGAGGGATTGCGCGTCATGGAGAGAGAGTTTCTTGACTCGGCCGCGGGAGGTAGCTTTTTGGAGTTGAATGCCGGAGCGGCAAGAAGTTTGTTGGAAGTTCGTGCATTGAACAACCAACAATTTGGCATGGCACGAGGCAATGTGCAAAGGAATGAGAAAGTGCATGAGACGTCTTCGAGCTCAAAGTTAGAGGATAAAGTGGACAAGCTCACCGACTTGGTGAGTAATTTGATGAAGAAGCGTGCTAGTGTTTGTGGTATTTGCACCGAGGGCCATGAAACCGACCAATGCCCTCAATTTGGAGTTAATGAGGGAGTTGAGGAGTGCAATGCAATTGGTTTTCAAGGAGGCCAACGTTTTGGAAATTTCAATCCAAGGTTCAATGATCATCCGAACTTTCGATGGGCGAACAATGATAACGTGCTTAGGGCACCTATGCAACCGAGAGAGGGAGGAGCGCCATTTGCACCGAGGCCACCATTTGTGCCTCGGCAACCTTATCAGCCGAACCAAGGGAATTTTGGAGGGCCGAGCCAAGGCCAAGCACAAGTTGTGCCGTACCAAGGCCAAGGAGGGCCGAGCCAAGGCCAAGCTTCGCCAAGCAACCCTAACTATGATGCTTTAATTCAATCTTTGTCAAGTGCTACTCAAGCATTACTCGCGGGGCAACAAAATCATCAAAAGGACATTGGTGAGCTCAAAACTCAAATGGGGCAAGTTGTGGATTTCATGGGAAGATTCAATGAGCAAGGAAAGTTGCCAAGCAATACGATTCCAAATCCGAGGAACGAGCAAGCCAAAGTGATTCAAACTCGAAGCGGAAGAGAGTTGTTTCCTCCAACAAGTCCAAAGAAGAAGCGAGTGACTTTCAAGGGAATAAATGAGGATGAGATGGCTGCCGGACCTGTCATTGCCGGCAGCCATGATGGAGATGCCGAGGAGAGCCATGCTGCCGAGCATGATGATGATGCCGGCAATGTTGCTGCCGAGAGGAGTGGAGGTGCAACCGAGAAAAAGGGTGATGCCGGCAACCATGGTATGAATGATAAGGGGCTGCGTAACGAGCTTGAGTACGATCCCGCCACATCAAAGAATGAGGTATTGCCGAACCAAGCAAGCAAGGGAGGGGTGTCATCGTCTAGTGCCCCATTCCCTTCACGCTTTGCTAGAACGAAGAAAGATAAATCCGATGAAGAGGTATTGGAGATTTTCCGGAAAGTGAAAGTCAACATCCCTTTGTTGGAGTGCATTAAGCAAGTACCGAAGTATGCTAAGTTTTTGAAAGAGCTTTGCACGGCAAGGAGGCATACTAGAGAGACTCGTGTGGTAACTATGAGCGAGACGGTGTCGGCCGTTATTCAAAGAAAATTGCCACCAAAGATGAAGGATCCGGGAAGCTTCAATGTGCCTTGTGTCATAGGCAATACTCGATTTGATAATGTTATGTTGGATTTGGGAGCATCGATCAATGTCATGCCACTCAATGTGTATCAAACGTTGAGTATAGGGCCTCTCAAGAAGGATAATGTCATCATTCAACTTGCGGATCGCTCAAGCAAGTATCCGGAAGGCTATGTAGAGGATGTGTTGGTGCAAGTCAACCAATTGATATTCCCCGCCGATTTTTATGTGGTTGAGATGGAGGATTCGCCGGTCAACAACACTCAATTGCTTTTAGGGCGACCATTCATGAGGACCGCGCGTACAAAGATAGATGTGGCCGAGGGCAACCTAACTATGGAATTTGATGGTGAGGTAATCAAGTTCAATGTTTTTGACGCCATGAGATTTCCCAATGTTGATTTGAAGGAGGGTTGTGCCATTGATGTTTTGGAGGAGGTCGAGCAAGTTATGTCGACCTCGCTCGACGCATAGCAATTAGCGATTGAGCAAGGGGTCGGATTTGACAAGAGGGGAGAACGAGTGCATGATGGAGCCGAGCCAAGCCTTGCCGAGCCTTTCATGATAATGCCGAGTCCAATGGAGGTTTGTGCCGAGATAGAGGCTCGGCCATACAACAAGGTTTTTGATTCGTTCTTGTCAATTCCAAGTGCCACAATCAAATTTCGACCAAGTGTGGAAGAGGCCCCAAAGTTAGAACTTAAAGAACTCCCTAGTCACTTGAAATATGTTTATCTTGGAGAAGAAGATACACTACCGGTTATTGTGTCTTCAATGCTTAGTGAGAAGCAAGAAGTGGATTTGATACGTGTGCTTAAGAAGTATAAGACCGCCATAGGTTGGACCTTGGCGGATATCAAGGGAATAAGCCCTACTACTTGTGTTCATCGTATTTTGTTGGAAGAAGGAGCTAAGCCGACAAAGGAAGCTCAACGTCGACTTCACCCTCCCATGATGAAGGTTGTGAAAGATGAGATTATCAAGTTGCTTGATTGTGGGGTGATCTACCCAATTTCGGATAGTAAGTGGATATCTCCCGTGCAAGTAGTGCCAAAGAAGAGTGGTGTAACGGTTGTCAATAATGAGAAGAATGAGCTTGTGCCACAAAGACTTGTAACCGGTCATAGGATGTGCATCGACTATAGGAAGCTCAACGCTACAACGAGGAAGGATCACATGCCTTTGCCGTTTATGGATCAAATGTTAGAAAGGTTGGCCGGTCATTCTTACTATTGCTTTCTTGATGGATATAGTGGCTACAATCAAATCATGATACACCCGGACGATCAAGAGAAGACCACTTTTACTTGTCCATTTGGCACGTTTGCTTATCGGCGGATGCCATTCGGACTTTGCAACGCACCCGGCACTTTTCAAAGATGTATGTATGCTATCTTCTCGGATTTTATTGAAGACATTATCGAAGTGTTTATGGATGATTTTAGTGTGTATGGAGGCACCTTCGATGCATGTTTGGGGAACTTGGAGAAGATACTTAAGAGGTGTGTAGAGACAAATCTTGTGCTCAATTGGGAGAAGTGTCATTTCATGGTCACGCAAGGCATTGTTCTAGGGCACATAATTTCGGCAAGAGGCTTAGAGGTTGACAAAGCCAAGGTGGAGCTAATTCAAGCATTGCCGAGCCCTAGGTGTGTGAAGGATGTGAGAAGTTTTCTTGGCCATGCGGGGTTTTATCGTCGATTTATCAAAGACTTCTCTTCAATTGCCAAGCCATTAAGCAACTTGTTACAAAAGGAGGTGACGTTTGAGTGGTCGGAAGCTTGTGAGCAAGCCTTTTGCCGATTAAAGATGCTATTGTGTACGGCACCTATAATTGTTTTCCCTAATTGGGACGAGCCGTTTGAGTTGATGTGTGATGCTAGTGATTATGCACTTGGAGCGGTACTTGGACAACGAATTGAGAAGAAGCCATGCGCCATTTACTATGCTTCAAGGACTCTCAACGATGCACAACTCAACTACACGACAACGGAGAAGGAACTCTTAGCGGTAATCTTTGCTTTGGAAAAGTTTCGATCATATCTTTTGAATTCCAAGGTTATTGTTTATAGTGATCATGCCGCTTTAAGATATCTTATGACAAAGAAGGATGCTAAGCCGAGGCTTATTCGATGGATTCTTTTGCTTCAAGAGTTCGATATTGAGATTAAGGATAAGAAAGGTGTAGAGAATGTCGTAGCCGATCATTTGAGTAGACTTGTGCAAGATGTGGATCGGCTGCCCCTATTAGAGACCTTTCCGGATGAGCAACTTTTTCGACTTGAAGTGCTTGAGCCTTGGTATGCCGACATTGCAAATTTTCTAGCCACACGCCGATTCCCCAAGGAGTTGCCGAACCACCATCAAAGAAAAATAAGGAAGCAAACTCGACACTTCTTGTGGGATGATCCGTACTTATGGAAGCAATGTGGTGATCAAGTGCTTAGAAGATGTGTGCCGGAGAATGAGCATCGTTCCATCCTTACTTTTTGTCATAGTGAGGCGTGTGGAGGACATTTTGGGCCGAAGAAGACGGCATTGAAGGTACTTAATTGTGGTTTCTTTTGGCCTACAATTTTCAAAGATGCATTCATGTTTTGTAAGTCATGTGATCGATGCCAAAGAATGGGGAATATTGGACCAAGAGATCAAATGCCATTACATCCCATCACTTCTATTGAGATTCATGATCTTTGGGGGATTGACTTCATGGGACCGTTTCCTTCAAGTAAGGGCTTTCTCTACATATTGCTTGCGGTGGATTATGTGTCAAAGTGGATTGAAGCCAAGGCTACACGCACCAACGATGCTAAGGTGGTAGCCGAGTTTCTCAAGACCAACATCTTTTCACGTTTTGGAGTTCCAAGAGTCTTGATTAGCGATGGAGGATCCCATTTTTGTAACCGCACCATTGAAGCCTTATTGAAGAAATATGGAGTCACACATAAAGTTTCCACACCATATCATCCCCAAACTAGTGGCATGGCCGAAGTGAGTAATCGAGAGATCAAGCAAATACTTGAGAAGACCGTTGGACCTTCAAGGAAGGATTGGAGTGATCGTCTCGATGATGCTTTATGGGCTTATAGGACGGCATACAAGACACCGATAGGTATGTCACCTTTTCGGTTAACATATGGCAAAGCATGTCACTTACCGGTAGAACTTGAGCATAGAGCATGGTGGGCTGTTAAGGCCTTCAACATGAGCATTGATGAGGCCGGCCTTCATAGGAAGCTTCAACTCAACGAACTTGAAGAAATACGGAATGAAGCTTATGAAGCCGCATGGATTTACAAGCAAAAGACTAAGGTTGCACATGATAAGATGCTTCGACGGAAGGAGTTTGAAGTTGGTCAAAAAGTTCTCTTGTATCATTCACGACTCAAACTTTTTCCGGGTAAGTTGCGCTCACGTTGGATTGGACCATTCATTGTTCTTCAAGTGTTTCCACATGGAGCCATAGAGATTCGGAATGAAGCTACGGGAAACATATTCAAGGTAAATGGACATAGACTCAAGCCGTACTACGAGCCATTTGAACCCATACATGATGAAACCGATGTGCATGATCCTCCAAGCCAAGGGGCTACCATTGCTATTGTCCATGCCGAGCTGCACCCTTCACCTGCACCCCAATGCCGAGACCAAGAGGCTGCCGGACCTGCCATTGCCGGCAGCTTACACACAACATTGCCGGATACACTCCTTGCTGCCGAGAATCAACTGTCCCTACTTCCTGCTGCAACCGAGCATCCTGCCGGACCTGCCATCGCCGGTAGGCTTGATGATATGACACATGTGGTGCAGCACAACCTTGCTGGACTCAAGGATACGCCGGATACGCTTGACTTGGTACCGGACACGACGGCGACACAGCCGGACACGCAGATTGCACCACACTCGGATACGCAGCCTTCTACAAGCACCGATTCGGACAACTCATGCAACGATCTTCTTATCGAACTTCTTCTTGCCGATTTGAGTTGTTTTGGAGCACGATGAACACATGAAAAACACGGTGAAAAGTCTAGGCTATGAACTATAAACACAAAGCGCTACTTGGGAGGCAACCCATGTCGATCAAAGTAAAGTGAAGGAGCCATCACCGAGAGTTTGAAATTTCTTAACCCTTCTCTTTTTCTTTGATTTGTGATGATATGTTGGTATATGTTAGACTATTGCATGTTTAGGAAATTCGTTGATATAGATTTGTGCTTACATTGAGGACAATGTATTTTTCTAAGTGTGGGGTGGGATAACGTATTCCGTTTATGTTTTCGTGTGCTTAGTTTAGAAAAGAAAAATTCAGAAAATTGTTCCGCAAAAATAGAGTGTTTAAATTGTTTGTTTCGAGTCTTAGGATGCCCCTAATATGTCAATGATGTTTTTCTCCTCTTTGCATACATAGATGATGGTTGTGCATACTTTTAAAATTGTAAGTTTCATGGATTATGTGCATTGGTAGGAGCATGTAGGACTTGTTGATTAACGAAGCATGCATGTTTTAGCTAATTTATTTCGATTATAACCTATGTGAGCTTTAGTGCCAATTTGCTTTCTTCTTGAGCGATAAAAAGATAAAATTCGATAGATTCGTAGGAAGCATGAAACCTCATAATTCTTTGACTATTCGATGACTATGTGCCATAGATTTTTAATGAACTCTAGTATGCTAGAACTTACTCTTGTTGATTTTCGAAACGTTTATATCATAAAATACCTTGATTTTGAATATGATTGAATAAAGATCATTTAGGTTTACCACCAAAGCCAAATAAAGCATGAGCCCTATTGGAGCCCGTCGTGGGACACCTTAGTAAACCCCCTTTGAGCCTACGTTGAACCTTTTCTTTCATCACCCTTAAACACTTTCCATGAACTTAGTATAGTGATGCCTTTACTGTGTGTTCCGGCAAAGCTTGAATTTTTGAAGGCGTTTTCGCGTGTGTGATGAAGAACAAGTGTGGGGTAGACTTAGCCATGAATTTGTATGTAAAATGTATGCATGCCGTGCCTTAAGAAAAAAGAAAAGAAAAAATGCTCGGATTAAAAAGAAAAAAAAAAAAAAAAAAGGAGCCGAGAAAAAGAAAAAGAAGAAGGCACGGCATAGGTTTGAAAAATAAAAATTTTTGTGCATGGCTATTGTCTTGAGTATTGTTGTAATGTTTTATGGAAAGAAAAGAGTGAAGTATGGGTCCAACAAGATAAAATTTGACCCTTGGCGAGAAGACATAAGGAGATTCGAGCTTTGCTAAAGCGCATGGTGACGTTTTGAGCCTCCTTATCCAAATATCGAATACCTCTTAGCCTAGCCCCATTACAACCCTTTTAGTGATCTTTTTCATGATTCTTAAGATGGTTAAATTTGATTTGTGGAGATTATCTCAAGAGTAAGCTTATGGTTTTGGTTCATTGGTGCATATAGTTATCATATGAGGTTTTTCCATAAAATTTCACAAAGTGCTTTCGTTTCTTTGATATATGCAAGTCACTCTTTGTAAGTCATTATCTTTCGCTTGCATATACTTATGTGTGAATAACCATGCTTCGAGAGAAAAGAAGAGAGTATGCCTTGTGAGGTGATATAAATTAGCTTAACATGTTTACATGCTTACCTTTTGTTCTTATATGTTCATATTGATGTCACATGTTCATGAAACTTGGAATTTTCGTGCTTAGCATTCCCATGCATTAACTTGAAAGCTATGTGTACATACGAGCCTGAGACAAATTGTTAGGGGCACTAGTTTGTTTAGAGTCTTAGTTTAATTTAGTTTGCTAAGGGACTAGCAAAGGATAAGTGTGGGGTAGTTGATAGGAGCACAATGTGCGACGATTTTATATGCTTATGCCCTCGTTTATGCTTTGTTTAACCCTTATTTGTTTAAGATAGAGTCGTAATATAATTAGTGTCATTTTGGTAGAGTTTTGGTGAAAAATGGTTAAGAATCCGAAAAATGACTAAGTTTGAGAAATCTGGAAAATAGCGCAAAATATGTCTTTTTCGTGATTTTGAGATGAGCAAAAATACGATCTATCCTTGTCCGAATTCTATGAAAATTTGGTGTGCTTAATATTCATATGTTGAGGAATGTTGTGTTAAAATTTCAGATCAATCGGAGTTCGGGAAGTCACCCAAAAGTTGGCTGCAAAACGGCAGTCCAAGCATTCCAATCCAGGGACTTCCAGGATTTTCCTGGGACTGTGTCCCAACTTCGAAAAATCATTCCCGACGACTCACAAGGAATTTGATCGAACTGTTTTATGGGGAGATGGCCATATGTGTCTAGTTTACGTGAGACTTGGAATCGCATCAATCGGAGCTCCACGGATGGAGATATGCCGGAATTGCTGCAATAAGGTCAAATCTGCCGATTCCAGGAACCTACTGCCCCCTTTTTGTGTTTTCTGTTTTTGATGGACCAAATGGTGTACAAATGCATATGTGAAGATGGTCCAAGCTTTATGAAGGGAAGAGGAAGACACTAGGCCATGGCATTGAAGAAAAACATGAAGAAATCAAGTCTCCTAGTCACACTAGGAGAAGCTGCCGATTTGAGGCAGATCGGATGCAACTTCAAGCTGCCGGCAATTGGGGTATTTTTCGATGGACCAAGACATGTCAAATGAAGTCCAAGATCATACAAGAAGTCCATGAAGATGTGAAGCCCAAGCCTTGAAGAAAAATTCAGAATAGAAAACCTAATTGGATTAAGAAAGGAAGGTTGTAAAAACCTTAATGAACTAGGTTTTCTGAATCCCTTTTGGCTTAAGGGACTGCCGGCAGCCTCTCTCCCTATCCTCTATATATACCCCCACTTTTCATTCTGAAAAGTTGTCACATTCTAAAGCAAAAACCCTAGCCAAAGCTCTACCAATTTTCAGCCAAAGATCCTACATAAAAACACAAACCAAAAGCCACCACCACCACCATACAATCCTGCCGATTATCCTCACCTTTCATCCAGCCACCACCGAGCCATATTCCATTGGATTCACACGACTTGAAGCCCTCAAAGGTGTCTGCAAATGTGTGATCTACTCCCTACTCTTGGTTTGTAATAGTTTTTATGTAGTTATGTGTAGTTTTGTCTATGAAACTCATGTGTATGTTTGGTTATTGTGTTTTCATGTCTATGTGAAAAACAATTGTGAATTTGGTTTTATGATGATGCATGTTAATTTAATTCTTATGATATTAATAAGGAATTTCAAAGATAAGTTTCGAATTGCATGCTAACTTGTAATGAAAATATGAAGTAAAGAGATAGGATTAGATAGGCAAGCATGTTCACTCTGATTCTAGTAGTTCGTTCTTGGTTTAATCTTTAAATCCGTGTGCCGCAAAGATTGGTACTTAGCATATTCGCAATGTGTTTTGAGTATTGGTCTTGTATCCGTCAATAATAGGACTAGAGTGGTTTAAACGATTATGCATGTTAACAAGAAGTGGTGACGCCTTGCTTGATTGATATGTTTCCGACTAAAAAGACCTTGTGCCTAATTACTTTGCATGTTTGATTTCGACGATAAGTGTTCTCAAATGTGTTTAGTATAACTTTAGGGTTAGACGATAAGTTAATCTTGAAGTACTTGAGAGTCTTAATCGATTAGTAAACCGATAAGGAGCTAATTAGGTTGGAACTAAGTCGGATCTAGGATATTGTGTGCTCTTGCCGTGTCTTATCTTATAACTCTGCTATGTGTTTTGAGTGCTTTTGTGTTAGTAATTTGTGGAAGAATGTCGACCAACCTTGTATATAGTAATTTAGGACTTTAATTTGCTGTTTTTATGCATGATTTAGAGGCAGCCCTTTTGCTGCCGAGCCTAGGATTTTCATGTTTCGAATTTCTTTTCTTTCAATGTTTGTGCCGTGTGTAGTTTAGGGCAGCTTGCTGCCGTACCCTATTCCCCCATATGTGTGACGATTTTGTATATATGTGAATATGTTTGAGACTAACAATTTCATATCTCAGGTACCCTTAATCCCCGGCCTAGAACGATCCCTACTTGCTCATACTACTAACGATATTTTGTAGGGTTATTATTGCATGCGAGCTTCGGCTCCCGTTCAATTTTTTAGCCTCCATTCGTTGGCCTCCATTTGGGCCCTCATGTCAGAAACTGAGTCTGCCAAAACTTGGAATGCCCGCACGGTTGGATTTTCGTCTTCCTCAGGCTATGCGGCGCGGGTGGGTTCCCGGCCTTTTTCATCACTTCCGGAAAGAGTTCAACCGCCAGATTGACCGTCTTCTTTCTTCCTGTTGATTGTCCCACATCCATTGGTGGGAACTCCGAGGGTGACTTGCCCTTGTCCCTACTTGCTACCTCCGTCGTCTCAAGGCACTCCGCCGTCCTAGATGGCACCGCGAGCTCTCTGGTCAGCACGTCATTCTGCTGCTGCCTCCGCTCTAAGGTAGCCATCAGGGTGGCATTTGCTTTCGCCATCTCCTTATATTGGGCATCTGCCCTCGCCCGTTCCTGGTTGCTCTCACTTCGCAACCGATCTATCTCCATCCTCATCTTTTCCAACTCCTCTATCACATCTTCCCCCTGAATATCAGTAACTTTCACCGGGTCTCTATCACCGGTCACCTCCCCCCGCATACCATTCAAAATGGCATCGAGAGTGTACTCTAAGACTCTTGGGGTCTCCTCCGGTTCTGTTCCCCGGGTCCGACTTTCTTGATTTCCTGACATATCTGCTTACGTGGTTTTAACGTATAGATTCCCACAAACGGTGCCAAATCCTGCAAACTCACAGATACTCGATGACCTCTACTCGACTGGACGTGCCTCTGCTCTGTAAAATCCTGCTAACTAGGAAGGACCGGTCGGGGCCGGTCGTTTCCACTCCGATACTTAAGTCAGTAAAGATGGAATTGACAATTAAGCAATGCAAGTGGAGAGAGTTGATTAGTGATTATCATTTAATGAAGGTGGTTGGGCCAATATAAAGGCTCTAGATTGTTTGGACTAAGGTTATCCCTCGAGGTGGCACTGGTACCTCTTTCTCCGTACTAAAGGTATTGTCTGGACCCATCTTCTTTGGCCTTTCCCACTGACATCCGGGCCTCAGACCAGACCTCTGATTGCTTGGACCTAGTGTCTGCGCACCTGGGTCCCCCTTCTTGGTCCTGGTATGGGTCAGTGGGCCCAGTAGCCCAATTGTTGCTACCGTCAACACACCTCACAAGCAAACTTCTTGACATCACGAACTAGGAACTTTGAGGCTCCAAGGAGTGTAAAAATCATTGTTGATACAATTGATGACAAGACTAGAATCACCTTCAACAAGAATGTTTTTGTAGGTTTAAAATGTTGGTTGCTCTTCTACGTAACTACGGCTTTTTTATCTTCTTGTTCTTGTTATATAATTATGGTCCCGTCCAAACCCAATTGGCATTTCAATTGGGTTCATCATATTCATATTGGTTTAAATATATGAGATGTTGAACTGATACAACACTGAACTAATGAAGATAGCAATGAAAGTAGTTCAAAAATTAAGAAACAATCGATGTTGTTCGTCTGTATCAAAGACCAACAGAACAAAAACAGCGAATACACCATGATACTGTTATGGTGTAGCTGCATTTAAAATAGTAAGAAGCTTAAAATCATCATTTGCTTGAGCAATACATCATTTGCTTGATCATTTTTTTTACTCTTACTCCATTGGCTGTCTAGTACACAATTAATTATAGGGGTTTTTATAATTTAGGGTATTTGAAGGCCCAAAATTATAAAAAAAATGCCTTAATTTTGTGCTAATCATAAAAAATGACATTGTTTAACAAATAACCATAAAATATGATATAATTACGAAACATGCCATTATAACGGTTTAAACACTATAAAAAGGGCATCCTATTCCTCAGTCTAAACACACCAACAACAATCATCTCTTATTCTCTCAAAAACTTTCTCTCTTCTGCTCTTGTGTTCCTTTTCTGGTGATAGAAAGATGGTACTTTCTCCAGTTCGTAGGCTTTCCTATAGCAGTACAGCTTCAGGAATTCGTTAGTCATTGTATCCTGGGAGACGAGCGCCAACAGACCTTTTGCACCCGTAGAGGCGGCGTAGTTGTCTGAAATTTTAATTTCTAAATTCAAGTTAGTATTTATCTCAATTTATATATGCAATATCATACCATTATATTTTACAGATTCTAAAGAGCTACTCAACGCATAACTTATATATTATGAGATGTCTAGAACATCATAAACATAGATTTGACTCGATGATGTGTGTTTCTTTAAACCAAACAATATCCATTCCCTCAAAATTGATGACATAGACGTGCTTCAAATCATGAAAGCTGAGGGATGCCGCATTCGACGTCCTGTGTATATATAATACTTGTACATTCGAGGTATGCAAAGAAGACACAGGATCACATAGTGCACCTTAAATCCAATCTCAAATCGTACCACTGAATGAACTGCAGCAAAAACAGCACCATATAGGAAGAGGAAGGTCGGCATTGTACTGCGATACTGCCAATCTGGGGAGTAGAGGATATACATGTAAAGAAGCATCTCCCCAACCATAGGAGTCTCATCACTCTGCTGTTGCCTGCAAATATAAACAAACATACTTCAAAATTAAGCTCCAAGGCATATATTCAGACAAGAAAATGTACCAGGATAAAGTTGAGAGACCTAGTAGACTGATTAACACCACTTCAAATCAGACAAGTTATCGCACAAATCTAAAGTGGACATGCATGTGTGCATGACAGGATGTGTGTCCATTGTTTGGAAGTCGACACCATTAACCTTAATAAATTTAATTTAGCAGCCCTATTCCTGACACATTAAGGATAGCAGGAACTTTTCCAGTGCAAATATAATAGCTAAACTTCCAACTAACCAACTTAAAATATGCATGGTCTCATAGCAAATCATTTACATCAACAAAGAGAGGGATAGAAGAAGGTAATAAGCTTTGATGTATCCCTAAAAATATGAAAAAGGATGACCAAATTCCAATAAAGTCGGGCCACTTCCAACTGATTGACCATAGAGAATGATGTCTTCCTGCTTAGTACCATAGCTTTCTTCAAGACATTTATATGCAGCTTCAATATCTGTATGTGTTCTGCTCACTTGCCTGGAACCGAAAAACAAAATATGAGTCTTCCACGATGCATTCTGATCAAACAAAAAGCATCTATGAGACCATGACGTGGCAGTGCTCGAGGACGGCGACGGAGAGTCCGGAGAGTGCGAGGTACACGGCTGTGGTGAGGCCGTTGTAGCCACCTCCGATGACCAACGCGTACAGTCCTCAAGTCCGTTTTGGTTCAGAGGTGAGAGAGAGAGAGAGAGAGAGAGAGAGGAGAGAGAGAGAGAGAGAGAGAGAGAGAGAGAGAGAGAGAGAGAGAGAGAGAGAGAGAGAGCTCGAACTCAGAGCTCAAACTTCTTCCTTGCCGTCGACGACTTAGCTAGCATGAAAGAGCACGGCGGCGTCGCATGGTAGAGCATGTTCAGTCCTCCAAGTCCGATCTGGTTCAGATGTGAGAGAGCATCTCGTTTAGGGGGGTGTATTGTATTTGAATTTCTGTAGTGTTTTAAAGATTATTATGGATTCTAGAAGTTTTGGGGTATTCAATTTGGATGTATAAAAGAAGATTTTAAATCCACTAAAGTCTGAGGGTATTCAATAATGATTTCAATTAACTTTTAAAAAGTTTATAGAATTTTAAGGATATTCAAAAACTCTACGAATTTTAAAAGATTCATTAAATGATGGATTTACATAGATTGTTTAGTGTAAATTGTAAGGAAAACAAGATTCCATCAATCCAACCTCTAAACTCAAGATTTCCGTGGATTTATAATTTTTTTTCTTCGCTCTCTCTCTCTCTCGGGTCGCAATTTTTTCATACATATTTTACAATAGGGGCTAGCTATACAAGTTTATGGTAATAGAAGAGTACAACGAGTACATGACGACTACCCCAACTATGTTCTCCGCGGCCACATATATCGGAAAGCCCACGTTTTTCATAAGTAACCCTACCAATTAACTTCCCCCCCCCAATCTCGTCATTTCCGTGGATTTATAATTTTTTTTTCATCATTTTTATCCTTACATTTCTTCCTTCTCCATAATACACATGTCTAGTTTGATACATATATATAACTAGTTAACTTGGAAAGATTCCATGTTATTTTTTTGTTTATTTACTTATGTATACATGTTTATGTTGATGAAGTGAATAATGATAAAAAGTTTGTCAAAATCTATAAGAATCCATAAAAGTTGTATTTTTTGTTTTCACAAATTCTTAAAAGTTTCTCTATAAATCTACGGAAATCTAAAAGATTTTATAAGTCTGTATAAATCTAAGAACTCTTTATGAATCCATCACTTAAAAAAAGTCTGTATAAATCTGAATAAAATACACCCCTTTAGAAAAGAGAAAGAAATCAAGTTATAGAAATCAGGTAAAAATAGAAAAAAAAGGGTATAATGGTCAGAAGAAAAAATAAAAACAGCCCTACTCTATAATTTTTTAAAAAGAAGAAAAACCCTTTTATCATTTACACATTAAGATAATGTCCTTTTTTATAAAGTGGAAAAGAAGGGAATTTTTTTCTCATTTTGAATTTGAGACTACCCTTTTTCATGATATATTTTTAATTATATTTTCTTTTATTGAAAAAGAAAAAAAAGACTGACAAGACTACACACAAATATCACGTAACAACCTGAAAGATGAGAGCTTGAAAATAAAGGCAACTAGGACTATCCCTTCCAACCAAACTAGAAATGCCCGTAGGACAACCACAGGTACGGAGATTTAAATTAACGGCTGAAGAGGATGTGCTTGAGGTATTCTGAATCCAAACAACAGGAGAAGAGAATCATGACCAACACAGGTTATAACGTTTGCCACAAAGTTAGTTTTCGAAACACATGAGAAAAGAAATGGCTTCCACCTCACAAGCAAACTTCTTGACATCATGAACTAGGAATTTTGAGGCTCCAAGGAGTGTAAAAATCATTGTTGATACAATTGATGACAAGACTAGAATCACCTCCAACAAGAATATTTGTTGTTATATAATTATGGTCCCGTCCAAACCCAATTGGCATTTCAATTGGATTCATATCCATATTGGTTTAAATATATGAGATGCTGAACTGATACAACACTGAACTAATGAAAATAGCAATGAAAGTAGTTCAAAAATTAAGACACAATCGATGTTGTTCGTCCGTATCAAAGACCAACAGAACAAAAACACCGAATACACCATGATAAAGGAATAGCTGCATTTAAAATAGTTGGAAGCTTAAAATCATCATTTGCTTGAGCAATACATCAAAATGCTGGCCATAATAATTAAAGAGTCTTCCGCATCATACTCATTCTTCATATTGATCTGCATCAATAAAAATAACAGGTTCAAGTTCGATGGAATATGCTGATGATGATGAGAAAGATCACGAGACACTTGGAGCTTGGACATGTCAATCATATCTATATAGTAATGCCTTCAACACTATTTTGTAAGGCTTGGAGCTCTACTTGACCAACTTACAGAAGTACAGAACATCGGTTTTTGTTTTTTGGGACAAACGGTTGGATATGGACCGAACATGTATATGCACTTCCATGAGTCTGGGCGAATTGGCCTGAAATAGTGAGTTAAGCAACCCTGAATGAGAGACTTTCTTGTTAGGGTATTGATGAAGCAGAGTACTGGAGAACCGAAGAGGCTTAAAATAACATTCAGCATGTAGTGAAGAAGTAATCTTCGATCTTGACCCCATCCCTGTGTTCATATTTTGTCTGTCAGCTCACCCCATTACAGAGTGAAGAAATATGAACCGAAGCTACCTTTTTACATTGCTGTAAGCATATAAATTAGTAGGGAATAAAATAACAAACAATATTAAGTGTTTCACATGTTTTTAGTTCAACCTCCACCTTCAGTTCCGAGGCAGCAAGGCAAAGTCCAGAAGCGACAATTGCTGCAGGGACTGAGGAAGACCATCAGGTATTTACCTGTATAATGCATGGGGATTTCTTGGAAAAATTTAGAAATATAAATCTGTAAATCAGTTACATAAGATTCAAGTAAGAAAAATATAAGCCACTTATAGATTATACCCTTTGCACAAATAAATAGTGCATAAAAGATAAAGCTTGTGTGGAATACTGCTATACTAAGAGGATTTATCAAGATCAAAGATCAAAGATCAAATATCCACACTTATCAAGATCAAAGATCAAAGATCAAATATGAACACAGGACACATGCTTCATAATCAAATCAGAGGAAGTCCATAGTGCAAAAACACCACTCCAGAACAGGTTCGAAGCGATGACTTTTTGTCGTCGCTTCAGCGAAAAAGTCGTCGCTTCGACACCGAAGAGACAAAGAGGTCGTCGCTTCACTTTCGTCGTTTCGATTTCGAGGTGACCACTTTTGCTACAAAAGTCGTCACTTGGATATTTCAAGCGACGACATCAAAGTTTGTCGCCACATACTGAGTGACGAAGTTTGGATCGTCTCCTCACATTCGAGGCGACGAATGTTGGGTCGTCGCTTCCACTTCTAGGAGACGAATTTTGACTGGTCGCTTACAATTTGAGGCGACGAAGTTTGGGTCGTCTCCTCACATTCGAGGCGACAAAGTTTGGGTCGTCGCTTCCACTTCTAGGAGACGAATTTTGGCTGGTCGCTTACAATTTGACGGGACAAAGTTTGGTTCAAAAGTCGTCGCTTCATTATAATCTAAGCGACGAACAATGATCAATGTTCGTCGCCTAAATATTTGTTACAGAGATAGAATAACAGAATTGATCTCTTTTTTTCATTTTGAATATGCAGGGAGCGACGTATTTTGTGCAATCTTCGTCGCATCAATAGAATCTAAGCGACGAACAATGATCAATGTTCGTCGCTTCAAAATTTGTTACAGAGGCAGAATAACAGCATTCTGGTATTCTGAAACCTGCATTTCATTCATTTCTGAAACCTGCATTTCATTCAAATCACATATCCAACATAACACAAACACTATAAATACACAGATTTCATTCAAAACTATAATGTGTTCTAACAATAATGTACATATGTTCCAAGTACAAAGTAACGAAGGGTCCTAATCGAAGTCTACGTCCATTGCCCCCATACCTTCAGCACATGATGATCTATCGGCAATCGTCGGACGGTTTGCGGCGGCGGCATCCGGATTGGTCGACATGCCGAGGGCAGCCTCCATCCTTGCAATACGTTGCAGCATCTCTTCTTTTTCGATTCTGCTTTCTTCTTGTTCGATTCTTCTACGTTCTTCGTTGATTCTGGCACGTTCATTGGCGGCTGCTACTTCTGCCCTCAACTTCTCAACCTCTGAATCGTTGCTGGACACGCGTGCACCACCTCTTGGTTTTGCCGGACGTCTTAATGCACCTCCTAGCCCTGCAAAGATCGTAAAACACAAAAAATTATTCAAATTAAATTCACTTTCGTATCTAAAATAGAAACTGTTATTTTATGATTTGTACATACCTCAGACTCTCATCCCCGGCTTCCCGCCCAAACACTCGTCCACTACCGCTATCTGTTCTTCGACGGTAGCGGGGCCCGTTGTGTGACTGCCGCTCTCCACATCAGCCGCTCGGCTAGCACAGAGCTCATCCATCTTCCTCTTGACCGCTGCCTGCCAAAAATACCATATTAAGTTAGTTTGTGTTTGTATAGTTATAAATTGTAAATAAATAAAATCAGAAGCTAAAAACTAGGAATTCTTGCATCTAACTCGTCAGGAAACTCACCACTTTCTTCTGCGCATTCCGCGATGGCGCATAAACACCGCAGACTGTCTGAAGTATAGGCGCCAAACTACCTTTCGCCTCATTCGCAACGACCCAGTAGCTATAGGGAGTCGTGCCAGAGTGGTGGTTGACTGCACACCCCTTCTCCTTTGCTTTGTTCCGGTTTGCGGCGTTCCGGGCACACATCCTCTGCAAAAATATGCACGATCTATTAGAATCAAAATCTATTATATGAAATTTAAAACCTCTAATTACTTTCCGTTACCTTATAATCGTCGTCCTCAAAGTGAACTTTGAGGTACTCCCACTGCTCGGGTCGGTGGATGAACTCTGCAGGCGTCGCCTTTGACACTTCGACGTAGTGGGTGTGGCAGTCGTACTTCCAGTCCTTGTAGATCTTGGCAGCGGTCTCGTCGATATATCTCCACATGCCTATTTCGGTGGCAGGGAGGTCGTAGAACATCTAGTAAAAAACATTTCAAAGAAATCATTAGAAATAACATATTTCAATATATATGAATGAAAGATAAGAATTTGAAATTATTATGAACTTTTGTTTTACCTCTAGATAAGTGGTCAGTGCATCTCGGTGCTCTTCAGCCAGCTCAGCATATGAAGGCGCAAGCATGGGCACTTTGCTCCGGATGGCGCTCCCGATGTCTCGGGACATCAAAGTCCTCCACTTTAAGAGGCTCGGACCCCTGTGTCGTTCTGAGTAGTCAACCTTCAGAGGTTTCCCGCTGTTCAGCGACACCAAATAGAGGGTCTTCGTACCGGTTATGATGCCAGGCTTGTCCGGGTTCCGTCCATTCACCTTCTGACCCATTGTCATATCAACAAGCTCTGCCATATTAGAACAACCAAAAACACATGCATTAAACAGAAAGACACATGAGAATTTAACTAAGGTATGCATATGCATTTCTGAAGATAATGCAGGCAAGTTAGTGCATTGTAACAAGTAAATCATCATTCAGGAGTGCATAATATACTCATATATATAGCCTATATTTCAAGAAGCAAGTTGTTAAAGGAATCTGCAGAAGTGCAGAATATACACAGCATCATTTGCAAAAGCAATAGGAAAAACGAAGAAGGTAAAAACCAACTTCTATATATATATATATATATATATATATATGTTATGGGGAAACTATGTCAATGTATATATATAAACATGGAACAATAACGAACTGACACTAAGGAATGCAGGACACACCAAGTTCCCAAAAGAAACCAAAAGCAAGCTAATCAACAAATGAAGTGAAACATAGTCACATTCTAAAGAAAATTCTCATAAACAAAAAAATTATTTGCAAATAATTTTCAGTGTTTGCGCCGTTGAGAAGGACAGAACCGTCACAACCTTGGACAAAGCAGTCGTGGAAGTGCATTCTCAATAGGCCAGGAGCAATGGCAGGAGTGGATTTGAAATGCTTCTTAACTGTTTATGTGACAATGGACTCTGCCCTAGGACATGATCTGGAATAGAATCCAACTCGGGTGCTCTGGCTTTGCACCGAGCTGGGGAAGGTGGTAGCCAAGGCAAGCAAGGCCAGAAACACAACGGAAATGGAGGACTTCTGGTACATTTTCAGTATAATTAAGATTGGAACATCTGCCGAAGCCAAAGTAGCCCAAGCCCAACTGATTGCCTCATGACTTGGGCAACAGTGTTCTGGGAGAAGAAGCGTTTTCCTGATGCGAATGTGATAAACTAACCAGAAACTAGAAGCAGCAGAGAACAAAGAAATTTATGGAACTGCAGACAATCACTTGAACAAAGATGTTTGAAATCTAAAGAAAACCTAAAAGGAGAAGTTTAGAGGCAAATTGGTGGGAGATCTTAATGGAAAACAATCTTTAATTCCTCAACTGCAGCAGTTATACTTGAACCAAATGTAAGTCAATTTTGGACTTAGCTGTTCATATGCCTAATTAGTATCTTGGCCTGGACCAAGTGCAATGTTATAAACTTGCTTACTAGCTCACCCAATAGAACTTTTTGGTACCTGCAAATTGTTTAGACCAAATTGCAAATCCAACTTTGAACCCAAATTAAATCAACTTTGATGGTTCTCAGTCATTGCCAAGATGGTTCTCATATTAGACCACCAAACATGAATGATCATTAGCAGTCTCACATTGTTTAGACTTTAGACTTTTAGATCAATAAACTAATGAATTACAAATATAGGGAAAGATGAACTCACTTTTGGTCATATTAAAGAAAGATTTTGAAAGACAATGCCCTTTTTCATACAGTTTCAACAACTGCAGCAATCTTACATGAACTAATTTTGGATCAAAAGGGGTTTGTGGTAAGTTGGTAACCACCATATAGCAGTTGTGAGAGGACAGAGAGGTTTATGTTTGATATATGGGTGTCTATGAATGGAGTAGTACTCAAAGTCAACTACCCTTTTTTATTCTTCTATCTTAGCTTTGAAATGAAATATCCTCATCTCCTTTTCAAAAATCAATCACTCCCTAGCTCACCCTCCACACCATTACACCATTATTGAATCCAAGATACCAATTGGGACCTGAATATAAAAAGATTTAGAATGTTGCAGTACTAGTTAAATGGAACTGAAAGTTTTAATTTTCAAGCAAGGCCAGAATTGAGTAACCAATCATGTATACAGATATAGCACATATAGCACATGTAGCAAGCATCGGTTGCAAATCAGATGTTTATCAGAAAGGAGTACTACTTGATCTTTTTCAGCAAATAGTTCAAATAGGATACTGTTTCTCAAGGAAAGCAAAAACAAAACCATGAGCATCCAGACTATAATCCCTAATTCTAACCTTGAACTCCAAACAAGCAGTGCATTATTTATCAACCAAACAAGAATGAGTAGCACGAGAATTCAAGAAAAATTAAAATCGGAAAAATGAAAAACTTACCCGGCTCCGCCGGACCCCTCTTGGTCCTAATGCTTAATGGAGTAGCGTTTGACGGTTCGCCACCGCCACCTCCAGCAGCAGCGTTTGACGGTTCGCCACCGCCACCTCCAGCAGCAGCGTTTGAAGGGGTCGTTTCTTCAAGAGAAGGGATTGGCACCAGCGTCCCCGCCTCTGGTCTCGCCGTCGTCTCCGACGCCTCTGCTCTCGCCGTGGTCTCCGCCGCCGCGGCAGCCAATCTCGCTGCAACTTCGGCCGCCTGCCTCTCCCTTCTCGCCTCGAGCTGCTTCCTCCTCTACTGGGCAGTAGAACCTGGCGCCATTGAATTTAGGCTTATATCTTTGAGCACCACATATTGGACAAGTCCTACGAGTTTTATTTGCAGCCCCCCTGAATAGGTAACAGTTGAACTCACAAACATGAATTTTTTCATATCCAAGGGAAATATCCTTGATGATTTTTTTAATTCTCGAATAACTCACAGGAAAATTATTGACTTTAAAAAACTTATGCACCCATTTACATAATTTATCAATACTCGTATCCGACCATCCGTTTTCAACTTTAATTTCCATTGCATGTAATGTGGCACTTAATACAGTTTCTTCACTCCCTTCATACAATGGGGTTTGAGACTCCTTTAGAAGCCTTTCATACTTAGCATAATCATCATCTACCATGTCATTGAACTGGACTTCAGCGTTTGCTTCAACGACATTATGCGGTGCATCTGCATGGTATCCAGGATAGTATGGAAATACATCTTGTATAATCTCCACAGGCGGGATCACTGAAGGACCGGCAACACTGGAAGCCTGAACTCTATCTTGAAGCCACTGTCTCCGTTTACTGATCATTGCCGGTTGACCAGAAACTTCCTCGTGTAGGTGCCAAACTGTGTAAGTCGGATCCAAACCATGGTGCAAGCAGTGATGATAAATTTCTATGAGCTTCTTATAATAAGGACCATTTCTGCAAACTGCGCACGGACAAGGGAGAAATTCGATTCCAGCAGTGCGAGCGGTCACAAAATTGATGAAGTTAACTAAGCCTGTGTTGTAATCAGGGTGTGTAAAGTGAAGTTTCATCCAAGATTTGTCGGGGACATCATCCATGTTTCCTGTCATAACATAAATAGACAATATGCATAAGGTTAGCACACAACATTTATGATACAATCAAAACCTGTCCCAACACTTCTTCTCCTTATGCCTCCGGGTTGGGTCCTATCCCCTTCAGGCGAACACGAGTTTGTTGATCCTTTTGCTATTCATGTGGTTTCAGCTACAGTTTTGGGAAATTTCGGCAGCATCTCCCTACAGTTCCTCAAGTGCACAAAAATCTAAACAACCTAATTTGCACTCGAGGAAAATTGTAGAGAGACAATGTCGAAACTATATCCCAAAACGTAAACTTAAACCACATGAATAACAAAAGAATCAACAAACTCGTGTTCGCCTAAAGTGTCCAAAAATAGGACAATTCGAGAATCAACAACCCATGTCGATCAACTAGATGCGTTGTTGATTCTCAAACGGGAGTTCTAAACTGATAAACACCACAAGAGTTTTATAATACGAAACAATAAATTTACATACGGCACCACACTCCCTCACTAAGCCACTCACATGTTTCAGAAACCCTAACTACCACAATCCACACACAACACAAACAAATTACATCGTAAAATTCTAATTTCACTACATTTCACTCTTTCACAAAATTTCATTTTCACTATATTTGGATTTAACTAAATTTTACGATTTCACTAAATTAAGCTGAAATTCAATTTCATTAACTTTCCCAATTTCACTAAATTTCTCCATTTCACCCAATTTCACTAAAATTCAATTTCACTAAATATAACAATTTCACAAATTAACTAACATAATCTCAATTTCACCAAAATCAACACCAACTCCATCATATATTCAAACACCCAACACTAAAAACAACACAAAACACATTATAAACCAAATCCAACTCAAGAAATCAAACACTAAATTCAACCAATCAAACCAAAATATGGTGATTACAATGAAGATGATAGATTATACTAACCTACAAAGCAATTGGAAGAGAACACCCAAGCTTCCGGACCCCGAAATTGACGAAATCAGCAGTTTTGGAGATTTTTCGCAGCTGCTACAGTGTTTTGATGAATTTCTTCGACCTTCTGTGTTCTGTCTAAGCTGAGGGCTTTATAGCAGATTTCAAAAGTTGAAGCGACGAAGATTGTTCAAAATCTGTCGCTTCGTTTATTATGATGCGATGACTTTTAAAAACTCGTCGCTACATTTTCCAAATCCTGTTTCTCTTACGATCCGAGGCGACCTGAAACCATTATTCGTCGCTCCTTTTTTTTCAAGCGACGATTTTGATCAATCGGCGTCGCTCAATTTTTTTGAAGCGACCATTTATATATTCGTCGCTTCGGAGTGTTGAGGCGACAAAGTTTGATTTCCCCATTTTAATATTGGTCACTTCAGTCCTTGATTCTAAAAATTTTATGAGATTATACTCAAGTGTACAACTTTTCGAAGCAACTATATAAAAGAAGTAAAATTTTGAAAAACACTGTGAAATAACATTTGATCGTTATGATGAAATACGGTTATGGTAAAAAAATCACTTAAATCCGACAAAGTTAGAACCCCGATCGACGCGGTCAACCTTATGTAAACTTATTTCTCTCTATGGGGAACCATAGTATCGGGAGGTAAAAGTTACCAAATTTTTACATACTGATGAAGTATCATTTATTTGAGAGTTTAATGTTTAGAAGAGTCGACGAAATAAGTTCATCTAAAGGTACGTAATAGCGTTTTCGTCTGATAAGTTTTATGAAAATATGGTTGACCGTTTCGATCGAGCATCGAGATTTCACGAAATGAGTTGATTTTTCTACTCTACTCATATTTAACTATAACGATCACATCAGACGGTTAAAATTTTCATTTTGTGAATTTAGCCATTATAATGACAACATGCTTACTAATACGGTATAACTTGATTATAAGATTATACTCAAGTGTACAACTTTTCGAAGCAACTATATAAAAGAAGTAAAATTTTGAAAAACACTGTGAAATAACATTTGATCGTTATGATGAAATACGGTTATGGTAAAAAAATCACTTAAATCCGACAAAGTTAGAGCCCCGATCGACGCGGTCAACCTTATTTAAACTTATTTCTCTCTATGGGGAACCATAGTATCGGGAGGTAAAAGTTATCAAATTTTTACATGGCTGATTACGTCTCATTTATTTGAGAGTTTAATGTTTGGAAGAGTCGACGAAACAAGGTCATCTAAAGGTACGTAATAGCGTTTTCGTCTGATAAGTTTTATGAAAATATGGTTGACCATTTCGATCGAGTATCGAGCGTTCACGAAATGAGTTGATTTTTATACCCTACTCATATTTAACTATAACGATCACATCAGACGGTCAAAATTTTCATTTTGTGAATTTAGCTATTATAATGACAACATGCTTACTAATACGGTATAACTTGATTATAAGATTATACTCAAGTGTACAACTTTTCAAAGCAACTATATAAAAGAAGTCAAATTTTGAAAAACACTGTGAAATAACATTTGATCGTTATGATGAAATACGGTTATGGTAAAAAAATCACTTAATTCCGACAAAGTTAGAGCCCTGATCGACGCGGTCAACCTTATTTAAACTTATTTCTCTCTATGGGGAACTATAGTATCGGGAGGTAAAAGTTACCAAATTTTTACATGGCTGATTACGTCTCATTTATTTGAGAGTTTAATGTTTAGAAGAGTCGACGAAATAAGGTCATCTAAAGGTACGTAATAGCGTTTTCGTCTGATAAGTTTTATGAAAATATGGTTGACCAGATTTTAAAACATGAAGCGACGACTATTGATCAAAACTCGTCGCTTATTTTCATATCTCAGCGACGAATATTGACGAAGGTTATCAACTTCGTCGCTTGAATTTTGAGTCGGCGACGAAAATTGAATTTTCGTCGCTAAAATGTACACAACATTGTTCGTAGGCGACAACATACCACTATTCGTCGTTTCAATAATTTGTGAGCGATGACTATTGATCAAAAGTCGTCGCTCTCTTTTTCTAAAGCGACAAGTCCAATATCGGTCGCTTCAATGTGTTGAGGCGACGAAGTTTGATTTTCCCGTTTCAATCTTCGTCGCTTCAGACCTGTTTTCCAGTAGTGGAAAACTATCAACTCGATTAGGTTTTTGGGGTGGAGGTTGAGGGCGAAGAGGGAGGAGAGGTGGGAAGGGGATATGGAGGGGATTAGGTTGTTGAGGGAAGGGTGTTTTTGCCAATTTGGATGGGAGAGGATAGTGAAGAGATGATGGTGGAGTGGTGGTGGTGGAGAGGCGGCGGAAGAGAGGTGGCGGAGAGCCGGTGTGGCGAGGGCTCTTAGTTTCCTGATCATCTAACTATACTATCAGAGATATGTGTCCTATATTTGCACACAGAGTTGGGTACGTCTGCGAATAGTATGCACGCGCAAGGCACGTGAGAATTTGGAACAGAACTGTGCTCTTTTTCAGTGCTTTCCTTCTTTTATTAGGAACTGTCATGAGGTAGTCGATGAGTTGTTAAGATCCTGGTATGCAAATGGTAAATCCAGTAGATGAAGTTGACACAATAACTATATAATTAGATGTTCAAAGGTGAGAAACTAAATATAAATCTACCCGAATTTTGAGTTCGCAATTAAGATATCTCGTCCATATTTTCAAGGAAATCTAAAGTTTTTGTTATTTTTACATGTAGCGTCCGTTATCAAGTTTAGGAAATTTGGTACTTGTTTGGGAGAGAACCCGTTTTTGTGATGGTTGTGTTAGGAACTGTTCTATTTGTGCTCGCTTAATTATGTTAGAACATGGCCCTTCTAGTGAGGGATCTTTTTTTTTGTTTTAAAAAAAGAATAGGTCATTTGACAAACTTTTCGATCACACAATCAAATCTCCACCTTTCAGTTTGTAAGTCTACATAAGTTTTCAGAAAATTTAGTGATCGTTGAGGCGTTCAAAAATTTTAATGATCTTGAACGGTTCATGTTTGTCTGAAAGTGCAAAACTTTTTGACTTAATCTCAGCCATTCAAGGTCATTAAAAAACAAATCTAAGTGTGAATCCTTATTCCTTTTTAGAACAATAAAAAGGATCTTTCACTATAAGGGCCATGTATGTTAGGAGCTGTTGTATTTGTGCTCAGAAGAGAACTTGGAGCATGCGGAAGGGTTTGCAATTCGAAAACTTTTTCTTAGATGTATTCTCTCATATGTTATAGTAACACACATTCTGGATTCAAAATAAAAATCTTGCTTCTCATTTATGGGTTTGCTTGTAAGATATCATATGCCAATTATATAACATAATCGATCACATTTTGTGGAAGAAGCCCTAAAAGTAGAAAGACATTAAGTCTCATGCAGTTTGCTTCCATAGTTTGAAATTATTTGAAAAGCAAAAGAATTAAGGGAAGACTTCAAGCCTTCAAACGTATTTTTTGTACAAACGTGGTATCTGAATTTGACTCAAGCCAAGTTTGACTTCCCATGGAGGGTTGACTCTTCCATCCCGACGGCACAACCTTTGCCACTCAAAAATTATCTCTTATGATCTTTTGGAGTAGAACTTTCTAGTTCTTGCATATAGCATTAGAGCTAGAACAGTCCCTACCGTACAAAGACTACCCCTGACGAGTCGCCGAAGCGGCACTTCAATAATAAACTCTACAAAAGACGTTAGTAGTATATGATAAGTAGGGATCGTTCTAGCAGGGGATTAAGGGTATCTGCAATATAAGAATGTTAACACAAAACATAATACATATACACACAATGTCACACTTATATACATATATACAAACGAAAATCATGGGGGAATGAATGAGGTTCGGCAGCAACTAGTGCTGCCCCTAAACTACTAAGCTACGAAATTTAAATCTAATTCTATTATGCACATGTTTGGTCAACATCTTTCACACAAAACATTTAGCACATAATTCTTTAACAAATAAGACTCGCACACAAGAAAGTAAGGAACAAGTACTCAAACAATTTAGACTTAAATTAGTTTCGACCATAACTAGAGCTTCCGCTATGTACCTAGTTATTAGACCTCTAACGTTTTTAAGACCAAACTTCCATTATGGATCCTAAAATTTACGCTACCATTTTCCAACAAATAACATTGAAGCACAAGAGTCTCAAATCGAAGACTTGTAAACAAGTAAGGTTGTCAATCATCTTATTAAACATGCAAGTGGTAAGGTATTATACTCTTAGGTGAGCAACACAAATCACAGAGACAGTCACGTTCATCTAGTTCGTTATTACTCTAGCCAATTAAACCTAGCACCTAGATTATCTTCAAGACAACACTAAGTACCGATTTTCATGCTCAATTCTTAGATTACTAACCGAGTTTAAGTCCTAAACATGCATCTAATACCGCTGTCCTAATTATCTATATGTGATTATCTTACATGTTTATATTACAAATTGACATGCAAAGACTTCTTTGAACCGAAAATTAAACCTAAAAGACTCAAGAAACAATTTAAATATAATTTTAACATGTAATTCATAAAACACAAACTCAATCCGAAACATACATAGACATAATATTCAAAACAAAAAATACATGCAAGTTTCATAGACAAAATCTAACATAACTACCTAAAAATAAGACAAGTCGAGAAGAGGGTAGAGATGGATTAGATCACACTTTTTGGAGCCTTGAGAAGATCTTAAAATCGTGCTCTTGATGATGGAATGGAGGCTAGAACTCGGTTCGAGTAATAGAAGCTTTGAGATGGTGGTGGTTTTTGACTCGCGTTTCTAGGTAGGATCTTTGGAGAATTTGGTAGAGCTTATGGCTTGTGTTTTGTGCTAAAGATGTGACGACTTTTCATGTATGATGCCGGCCTCTATATATAGGAGAAAGGGCTGTGCAGTTTGGGACTTCTCCTTGTTCAAAACGGGATATAAATCTTTACGCAATAAGGTTTTCCAATCCGATAAGGTTTAGGCTTTTCACTCCCTCTTTGAACTAGAAATTCCTTGTTTGGCCGGCCTAGGGTTTCTCCACACGTCTAGGACACGTTTGGGAAGTTTTTTGGTCATTGCATAGCACCTGGAGATGGCTTTTCCATGCTTGCAGCCACTTGAAAGCAGTACCGGCAAAATTCTTCTTCCTCTCAGATGCAGCCTATGCCAGTATCAGATACTGGCACAACGCCTCGGCAGGACACACGTGCTGGTGCGTGCGCATGGTATCGGTAGCTTGGCGTGGGGCAGCATGCAAGTGTGTGCTGTATCAGATACACTTTTGGTAGCAACGGTAGACACGCTCGACAGCGGTAGCAGGAAGGCGCGCATGCGCGCGCAGGCTTCGACAATCTGGGTGCCGGTATCAGATACGAGATGCCGGTATCCGATACGGGGTGCAAGCGGCCATCACCTCGGCGGATATGCCTGGGGTACGTCTTTGGATACGTCTGGGCCTTTCTTGGATACGAGGAGTCACGTGTCCGATACGAAATGTCACGATCGGACACGAGGTGTCAGCATCGCTGGTCCTCGGCAAAGTTAGTGTCAGCATCAGCAGTATCAGAAGGCTGCATGTCTGGTTGTGCGACAGTGTGAGTATCAGGGTGCGAGCGCTGTGCTGCGGCAGAGGCTACAAGTTTCGAAGGCTGGCACTGCAGCCTATCAGCAGAGAATGAGGCTGCGTGTGTCAGGCCTCCGATTCTTTACTTTCTTCTCGGCATATTTGACCTTTGTGTCTTCAATCGAGCATAACCTCTTCCAGAAAATAGCTATTGATGCGATTCCAAATTCTGTGGAAACTAGACTCAGGGATATTTCCATGCATATATGGCATGCCATCTAGTCTCAAGTGAGCTGTTCTGGGAAAATTCTGGAAGTTGAGTGATGTGCCCAGGAAATTTCTGGAACTTACTAGATCCGAACTTGCATAGCAATTCTCGGCAGTTTCTTTAGCTCCAATTACTCTAACTCTTTCCATTGCTCAATCATCAATGTATATACTGCTCATAAGAGAAGAAAATTCCATCAAAAGCAACATGGAAGTTTTACAAATTCAACGAAATATTTAAGGACTTCGAGTTTTTAGCACTTTGTCAAATTTCTGTAAATTTCCAACGTTTAAGCACATTTTCATTTAGACTCTACCAAAAGCTCATGACTCTATATTATAACTCGATCTTAAACAAATAAGTGCTAAACAATATATAAATATAGGCATAAACATATTAAGAACGTAGAACTTTGTGCTCCTATCAACTACCCCACACTTGATCTTTTGCTAGTCCCTTAGTAAAACTAAATTAAACTAGACTCTAAACAGACTATTTCCCGTAAACATTTGTCTCAGGTTTGTATGACACATAGCTTTCAAGTTGATGCATGAGAATGCTAAGCATGAAAATTCCAAGTTTCATGAACATGCGACATCAATATGAATATGTAAGAGCAACACATAAGCATGTAAACGTGTATAGCTAATCAAAATCTCCTCACTAGGCATACTCTCTTCTTTTCACTCTAAGCATGGTATTCACTCATAAGTATATGCAAGAGACAAATAATGAATTACGAAGAGTAACTTGCATAAATCATGAAAAACGAAAGCTCTTTGTGAATTTTCATGGAAAACCTCATTTAACAATTATGTGCACCAATGAACCAAAACCATATGTTTACTCTTGAGATAATCTCCACAAATCAATTTTAACCATCTTATAAGAATCATGAAAAAGATTAATAAAGGGCATTTAATGGGGCTAGGCTAAGAGGTATTCGATATTTTGGATAAGGAGGCTCAAAATGTCATCGTGGCCTTTAGCAAACCTCAATTCTCCTTATGTGATGGGTGGTCTCGCCTAAGCGAGCATCAAACAATAATAACCCTACAATCGTTAGTAGTATAGACATAAGTAGGGATCGTTCTAGCCGGGGATTAAGGGTACCTGAAACATGAGATTGTTAACACAAAATATTCACAAACACATATGCACACAATTGTCACACTTATATACATATATACATATTCACACGAAATCAAGGGGGATAAAAGGCTTGGCAGCAAAGCTGCCTCTAAATTCCTAGACAAGAAAATAAATTGCTGAAAATAAATCCTAAATCTACTATTTACAAGATTGGTCGACATACTTCCACAAAGCACTAGCACGAAAGCAATCAAAACACATAACAAACAAGCAAATAAGACTCACGGCAAGGCATTAAAGTGTTCTAGACTCAACTTAACTCCAACCCAATTAGCTCTTAAACGGTATTACTAATCCATTAAGACTCCTCATGTATTTTAAGTGACTAAACGCCTAACCTTAAAATTATATTAGTCATCTTTGAATATTCTAAACGACGTAAACAAACATGACAAGTAATTAAGCACAAAGTCTTTTTTATTAGTTGGAAACAAGTTAATTAAGTAAGGCGTCACTCTTCTTATTAACAAGCATGTTCTTTAAATTACTCTAACCCTTGTGAAAATAACACAAATAAAATAACTCGTTGGTTACTTAATCTATATTATTTTCGGCTAATGAGATCAATAATCTACGCATTGCATTTACATAGGCTACCAATCTTTAAGCACACGAATTCAAAGAACAAGTCAAGAAAATCCTAAAATCGAATTAACACATGTTTGCCGATTATCCTACTTACTAGTTCATTACATATTTTCCTTACTCTTTAACATGCAATCCGTATTTTTACATCCAAACACCAATTAAAGATAAAGAAAACGAATTGAACATACAAATCATAAAACCAAACTTCAATCCAAACAATACATAGACATTGTTGACAGTAGCCGCAGAGAGGCTACAGCAGGCCCACAGACCCGCAGCAAATGCACCAGGACCCGGCCTAAGGCTCGGGACCGGATCACCAGCACCCGGCCTCGGGGTCCAGCACTCTATCCTGCCTCCAGGGACCCTAGGGCCGGGGGCGCCAGCCTGCCAAAGAGGGCACCAGAAGGTACAAACAGAAGGGAGCCAGTCCCACATCGAAGGGTGAGGCCAGCCCTCACCCCCAACCACCTATATAAGGGCCCCAACTACCCTCTTTATGAGGTAACTTATCTCTCTCCCTGCTTACATACGTGCCTTGGTTATATATATTCCAACTATACTAACTTAGGCATCGGAGAGGAGAAGACCGGCCCGCCCGGTATTCCCCTTAGTGAGCAGGATTGCAGGAGATCAAGTTGGATTCACCGTGTATCTACCAGACCCCCGGGTTTAGGCAGAAACAATTGGCGCCGTCTGTGGGAAGCTTGAACGAAAAGCCGTGTAAGCAACACCGTTGGGAGAGAATTCAGAAATGAGTCGAGAGAAAGATACCGCCGAGGAGGGACGTCTTGCAGTAGTGCAGACGCTCACCTCCACCCCAGTCGTCACGCGGGAGCCGCGCGGCGACCGGGGCAACGGTCAGGAAGGAGGGAGCTGTGGGGGACCATCCGGCGTGCCGGATCCCCACCACGACAGCTCGCGCGGGAAAGGCCCGGCAGAGGAGGAAGACAGTCCAGAGCGACGGGGCTTCTCCTTGACGTTCTCAGATGATCCAAGCTATCGATCTAAGAGCCCGGACCGGGACCCTACGTACAGCCCCGGCCATAGCAGTATGGCGGGAGAGCTACGGGCAATGGCCGCAGAGGTCAGTCGTCTAAGAGAGGAGAGCGACAGGGACAGAGCTAAGTCCAACGCCCGGTACGAAGAGATGGAAGCGGTGAATACTGCCCTAGTGGCCGCCCTGGAAAGAGGACAGCAGCGTAGTGACGCCATGGCCGAGGCGCATGCGACACTCCCACCGATCCAACCTCAACACACCGAAGCAGGGGCAATCTTCGGGCGGTCGGCCCGGTGACCCCGTGCGAGAAAAGTCGCCAGCAGGCGCAGGCCCGCCGAAGAGCACGATAACCTCCCGCCAGCTCGGCGCTTCGTCAGTGGATGAAGCTGAGACTCCGACCGCACGGGCGCTGCAGATGTTAGCCAACACCGTGTCGGACTTAAAGGCCCAGATGGAGGCCAACGAGAGAAGAGCCGCGCGGCCGATGGAGGGTGCCCGGTTTAATGAGCGCATGGGTCCTTTTTCACACCGGGTCATAGAGTCGGGAAGATCTGGCAACCAGAAGTCCCTCAAACTCACCTATTCAGGGTCCGGCTGCCCGTACCAGCATCTGGACAGTTTCCGGTCCCAAACCTGCGCCAAGGGATACTCCGATGCATTCTGCTGCAACATCTTCCAGGAGACTTTGTCTGGAGAAGCGCTCAGCTGGTTCTACGAGCTTCCAGCAAACTCGATCGAGGCGTTCGAGCAGTTGGCCGACCGGTTCGTAGGCCGCTTCATTCTCCGAGTCGAGGGAGCCCGGACGTCGACCATCCTCTTCAATTGCATACAAGCCCCCGGAGAGGAACTGAGAACTTTTGTCAACCGCTGGCAGACGGCTACGGCCGGAGTTCGGAACCTGGACAAAGGCATCGCCGAGATGGCGTTTAAGCAGGGGCTCCGAGCAGGCAAGTTTTCCTATGCCGTCCGGGTAGAACTCCCGCAGGGGTATGACGAGTTAATGGCTATGGCCATCCGGACTGGAAGCCAAGGTGGACGAGCTTCAAGTGGGAGCTGCCGCTCTGCGCGCCGCCTTTGCTGCTCCGACCGGGGAAGATGACCCGGAACTGTACGAGCGGGTCGTTCTCAAATACCGCGAGAGCGACCAGTTCTTGGAGTTTCTGGTGAAGGCCAGGGAAGAGGGCATCTCGGATGCGTACATGGAATGGGCAGGGAAGGGATGGTTAGACACTTCCCTGATGCCGATTGCTGCTGAAGGAGATATCCATGAGCAGTCGGACATCCATCAGGAGGCGGTGGAGGGGCAGCCGGATGAAGCGATTCGCTCGGACTTGGATTCTTTTACCAACGGTGCCGAGTCTCCCTGAGCCAGAGTCAACACCGGAACTGAGGTTGGCGACGAGGGTACCGCAGGAGAGGCTGGCGGATTGCCTGCTGAAGGCGGAGTCGTGGCTCCTTAGGATTTTCCTTGCTCTTTTCCTTGTAATCTTTCCGGATCGGTTACTGCTTGTATACTTGCTTGAATATGAATATACTGGAACTGGCAGAGCCGGTGAAATTTTCTCAAAAGTAGTTTGCATATATATTTGTTTTTACAACGGTTGAACCGCGAACTATGTCAAACTAACCGCTCGGAGTTAGAGGGTTTACCAGGCCTGGTCACGTTCCCGGTGGGGGTCTGTTCTTCTTTCCCCTACGTACCGCTGGAGCTGGCCGTTATCAATCAAACCCTGCACTGCCGTCTTGAGAGCGCAGCACTAATTTGTTCGGTGAGTGGCCTCATCATGATAAGAGCAGTACTTGCCCGTCTGCGCCGTTGTAAGTTTCCCCTTCGGGTACTTTCTCTTGGGCGGTGGGGGAATGACGCTCCTGTTCTCAAGTAGGATATCCTCGTAGGAAGTGGTGAGAGCGGTGAAGACTTCTTGACCGGCCGGTGGTGGTGCTGGCATGATTGCCAGGGGGCGCTCTTGGCGGTACGGTACCGGCTTGTGCTTGTTCTGGGGTTTATCAGAATAGGGCCTCTGCTGCCGCTGTGGCCAGTTTCTGTTGTTGGCGTTCCGGCTGGGTCGAGCGGTGCGGTTCTCGGTCCGCTGACTGGGCTTGGCTTCCTGGCCGGGCGGAGGGCCTATGATTTAAAATTTAAAAACCAAAAAATGACCATAGGCCATTTTCTATCACTAACGATAAACCATAGCTTCATCCTTTAAACAGGAAAAAGTCGTGAAATAAGATATGACCGAAATAATGAAGTACGTCTATGGTTGAAAAATGATAAGATTCCGATAAAATCTGAGTGTCGACAGATGCGGTCAAAGGTTTTATTCTTTCGTTTCCATAATGGTAATATTTACTTTCGGTAAATATTGTACGGAAAATTTTTATACAATTAGTTGCATCTCATCGATTTGAAACTATTATCTGTTGAAAGTCAAGCCAAAAAACGTCATTTACACAGTCCTATTACCATTTCTAAGCGTTTAGAGGTTTAACCGACCCGGTTGACCGTTCCGATCGAGCCTTTAACGGTGTCACATGTACTTGGATTTTTTTTCACACATGTATTTAATCTTAACGGTGATATCTGACGGTTGGAATCGATTTTGTAAACTTTTAGATTCAAAATCAGAACACATGCACTAATGTTCCTTAACTTGTTTACTAAGTGTTTAAGTGAGTGTATAGTTTCTTATAGTGACTATACGTAGACTCTTCAAATGTAAAAATGTTGTGAAATAAGATATGACCGAAATGATGAAATACAGCTACGTGTGAAAAATGACCAGATTCCGATAAAATCTGTGTGCTGAATGTTGCGGTTAACTGTTTTTTACCTTCATTTTCCTATGGGTAGCATAACGTTCGGTAAATATTTTGAGGAAAATTTTTATACGATTAGTTGCATCTCATCGATTTGAAACTATTATCTGTTGAAGGTCAGGCCAAAAAACGTCATTTACACAGTCCAATTACCATTTCTAAGCGTTTAGAGGTTTGACCGACCCGGTTGACCGTTCCGATCGAGCGTTTAACGTTGTTAGATGTACTTGGATTTTTTTCCATACATGTATTTAATGTTAACGGTGATATCTGACGGTTGGAATAGAAATCTTAAACTTTTAGATTTAAAATCAGAACATACGCACTAATGTTCCTTAACTTGTTTACCAAGTGTGTAAGTGAGTGTATAGTTTCAAATAGTTACTATACGTGGACTCTTCAAATGCACAAATGTTGTGAAATAAGATATGACCGAAATGATAAAATACATGTACGGTTGAAAAATGACAAGATTCCGATAAAATCTGTGTGCCGAATGTTGCGGTTAACTGTTTTTTACTTTAGTGCACCTATGGGTAGCCTGAGGTTTGGTAAATATTTATTGGGAAATTTTTATACGATTAGTTGCGTGATGTCGATTTGAAACTATTATCTGTTGAAGGTCAGGCCAGAAACCGTCGTTTAACTAGACTAAATTCCGTTTTAAAGCGTTTAGAGGTTTGACTTAGTGGTTTGACCAATAGTTTAGCCGACGACATAGTGGTTTTCGTCGGCCAAACTCTAGCGATCCGCGCCTTTTCATTGTCCGCCGTTGGATGGCTCAGATCCGACGGCCGTTGATCTTCCGAAGTATAGCCGACGAGATTCATAAGTATAGGCGACGAAATTCAAAAGTATAGCCGACGAAACAGGGGGTTTCGTCGGCTTTTTTCAGTTATACAGAAAATATAGCCGACGAAACAGGGGGTTTCGTCTGCCATACATGCTTTAGGCGACGAAACCTGAGATTCATAAGTTTAGGTGACGAAATTCAAAAGTATAGCCAACGAAACAGTGTGTTTTCGTCGCCTAAATCATGTATGGCCGATGAAACCCCCTGTTTCGTCGGCTATACTTTCTGTATAACTGAAAAAAGCCCCGAGGCATGCAGCCATTTTCTCTCCTCCTCCTCAAATCGCTGCCCTCCGCCGATCTGCCTTGACCCAGTGTTCGCCGCCCTCCGCCGCCTCGAATCCGCGAAATCCAACCACCGGCCGGCCTCCTCCTTCCCTCCTCCTCCATCCCGAAATCCAATCCGGAATTCTCCCAACCGGCCGCTCCTCCTTCCCTCCTCCTCCTTCCCGGCGCTCCTCCTTCCCTCCTCCTCCATCTGGCATTCTCCTCCTCAATCCGACATTCTCCTCCTCAATCCGACATTCTCCTCCTCCATCTGGCATTCTCCTCCTCAATTCGACATTCTCCTCCTCAATCCGGCAGTAAGTTTCCTTTTTTTTTTTTTTTTTTTTTTTTTTTTCTGTTTTTGCTGTTTTTTTTTTATTTAATAATTTATGGAATTATGTTAATATATATATATATATAATTGTTAATATAATTCTTAATTTAGGAATTGTAAATTATTTAGGTATACTTTAGGTATTTATGTTAATATATATATAATTGTTAATATAATGGTTAATTTAGGTATTTATAATAATTAAGCAAAAATGTAGGTTTTTATGTTAATTTAGGTATTTTTTTAAAAATTAATTTTAATTATATAATTTAGGTTTAATTGTATAATTTAATTGTATTAATATTTTGCTTAATTATATAAATGTTATATTTATGTTAATGGTTAATATTATTTAAAATTAGTTACAATTTAAATATTAATTTGTTAGTATGTTTTAAAATATGTTAGTATTATTGGTTATTATATTAATTAGAATTTGTTATTTACTGTGATATAATTTAATATTAATTAATGTATTAATGCCTCAAGCTGCAGATGGCCGATGCATTCAGACAGTTCTTCGGAGGCCGTCGTTCCAGATCGAGGGGTTCTGGGAGTCCCGCCGGTTCCGCAAACTCCGACAGGACCCTTAGCCAGCCTGAGAGGACCACCAGCCAGTCGCGGAGGAGTGTGGATTCATCCCAGCCGCGGAGGCCTGTGGATTCATCCCAGCCGCGGAGGAGTGTGAGTTCTCGGCACCAGACCCTTCTCCAGGCGGGGTGGTCGTCGAGCAGTTCACGTCCCCCTCTCGGGCCAGATGCTCCGAGGTCCAGCAGACAGCTATTTCAGGACGAGATAGCAGCAGACGTTCCTCAGGTCCATATGACTGAGGTTCATCGGGAGCCGCTGGCGAGTCCGGCGCCGTCAGATGCCGACTCCACTGAGGGGCCCACTCTCCCTAATCAGCTCTTCCTGCCGTACAACATTCCGGCGATACCCGAGGTGGATGAGCGGGGTGTGCCCATATGGCCTCGTGTTCCTCAGTACGTGAGTCCTGCGGAGGCATACCGCTGTCAGCCGTTTGAGAGACGTGAGCTCCTGATGTCGGCTCGATTAAAAGCAAAGTCGTCAGAAGCGTCATCGAGTTCAGCGGGTAGCAGCTCCCGCAATACGATAGGTGTAATATTGTTTCGATACACTCAGGAGGATTGTTGACAGCAGCGGGAGGATCCAGATCAATGAGCCCGCGTACGAAGATGTTAAGAGGAAAAAACGCCGCGATTACGCGGGTTGCGTGGGAGCACTGATTAGGGATAGAGTCCCTATGTTGTGGTCGCGGTGGGCTGATGTGCCGGAAGAGATAAAGACGGAGCTCAACAACACAGCGTCGGTGAGTAATTTAAAAACTTAATTTCTTTATCGTAATATTTAATAATTTTCGGTATTGTTATAATTTTGAAACTAATAAAATATTATTTTTCAGGCATTCTTCGAGATTGCCGAACACAAGCAGGATTGGGCGTATTCGATGCAGAACTCGAGGTACGTTGGGAATTCCTCATCTTATAATTAAAAATAGTTTATGATATTAATAATATTTCTAACGCACTTTTATTTTTTCCGTAGGTTCAAAGAGTGGAAGAACGAGCTCCGTACCCACTTCAACAAATACGACAGTCTTGGTCGTATGGGTACTCCGAAAGAGTTGATATTCAGGGAGTACGAATGGCGTTGGTTGAAGACAGTAGACTTCAACAACCCAGTTGCGCAGGTAAATTCTAAACTTAACGATAAATTAAATTATTTTGTTAGTATTTTAATTATTAGTTTAATTATTTGATAATTATTACACTAATATTTAATTATTTGTTTGAAGGAACTGTCTCGGCAGAACTCTGCGAACCGCCGCCGTAACACAACCCTCCATCACGGTGGTTCCAGGCCATTTTCACAATATCAGGAGGAGGCGCTGAGAGATCATCCGGAGGTCAACCCGTACGTAAAGACGTTCAAGAGGGTTTATCCACAAGCAGCAGAAGACATTGTAAGTCGTTGATTACGCTTTAAAATTTTTAATTATTAATTTTACTTAATTATATGTTTGTTACAATATTAATTATTTTTTTTTCCCGTTCAATTAGGAGAGGGTGACCCAGGCCGAAGAAGAAGTGTATTCGGCACAAGTTCGGGAGACACAACCGAACATTACAGAGGAAGATCTGCGAGAAGCCCTGACCCAGGTCGACCGATCGAATGTCCACACTGCAGCGAGGATATTCAACGCAGCCTTCCCAAACCGGTCAAACGACTACTACTGCCGGGGTTTGGGAAATTCTGGAATGGGGGTGCTGAAGACCGTTAAGGGAGCTCAAAAGAAGGGAGGCGGGGACACCTAGCAGATGAGGGGGGAAATGCAAAGATTGGCCGAAGAAAATGCAAGATTGGCGGCCATGTTCCAGCAACAACGCAGAACACAGCACGATTATCGAAGAGAAATGCACCGTTGGAGTGCTGAGTGCAAGAGAATTCGGCTACATAACCAGCAAGCCCAACAAAACTGGTGGTATGCTATGTTCGAGGCGCAACAACAAGGTCTTCCCCCCCCCGCCCCCGTTTGAGCTGTTAGAGGAACCTCCAATGCCTCCTCCTCCCGACGATGACGAGCATAATGGACAGGAGGATGGTGGCCAGGAGGATGACGGGCATGCCGGGGATGATTTGGTGGACTTTAGTGGTTTAGGTGGAACAAATTAAATAAGTCATTTAGACGTGTTTCTTGTTGGTGTAAATGCATGAATTGGTATTTTGAATTGCAGGTTGCTTGGAATGGTAATTTAGAAAATAATTTAATTTTTTTTCTCCAAAATTAAGGAATAGGCGACGAAATTTGCCAAATTTCATCGACTATTCCTTAAAATATAAATATATTTTTCAAAGTATAGCCGACGAAATTAGCAATTTTCGTCGGCTATACTTTGAAAAATCGTCGGCCACGATCGAAAATTTCCGACGAATTTCGTCGGTTATTTTGCCAGAGTTTGGTCGACGAATGAAAATTTCGTCGGCTATACTTTAGGAATGGCCGACGATTTCAAAAATTTCGTAGGCCATTCCTATAACCGAATTATCGACGAATTATAGCCGACGAAAATTTCGTCGGCAGAAGGTATAGCCGACGAAAATGGAGAATAGGCGACGAAATTTTTTTCTTCGCCTATTCTCTTAAAACTGGTAATGCAGCAACAACTCAAGGCTTCAAACACATGGGCTTTATAAACCCCGGGAGAGTTTACCTCTAACACATGCAAACTCTTCCAGCAGGCTAGAAACCCTGCATCACACTAAGCTGTGAAAAATATGGGGATCCATGGCGAGACTTGTTATCTCCACGCCACCCCACCAGGCAGATTGTTTCTCTAACACAGAACAATTCTCCCCGCAGGCTAGAAACCCTGCACAGCCTCATGCTTATTCCAACACAAGCTAAGAAGAACTAGCGGATGTTGACCGGTGCTTAAACATGGCCGCAACACCCTATCGGTGGACCTGTTGGCTTGCACCCATCAGCCCTTCCCGCAGGCTTGCAACCCTGCACAATACCCCACGCTTACTCCAACACAAGCTGGGACGAATCAGTGGGTGTGGATTGGTGCCATGACATGGCCTAAACACCCCACCGTGCTACTCCCCGGCCTGTTCCACCGTTGGCAACAATTTTTCACTGGGGGACTCGTCCCAACATGGCACTCCACCGGTAGAGTCCTTACGCTCCATATTCATCGTATGGCGGATTTCAACGCCACATCATCATCCCATGCACTCGTCCGGGTTTCACCCTGTTCCATACTCATGGCATGGCAAGACTTTAGCACAACACCATCATTATTACAAACACATACTCGTAAGTCCCACACGTCATCACTAATAGGTACTCACATCACCACGCACCATCATAACAGCCCTTCTGCTCGAACGCCCGGCCAAGCCCAATCTTCAATACGGACTTGGGGGACTAGGCACCGTTGGGTTTGTAACCCTGCGGGTCTGCGGGATAGGAGCGAGACATATTAAGTCCCCATTCAAGATTACACTTGACCGGAAACTTGGGGGACTTGTTGACAGTAGCCACAGAGGGGCTACACAGGCCCACAGACCCGCAGCTAGCATGCCCGGAGCAGGATCCCCAGCACCTGGACCCGAGGCCCAGCAATCTAACTTATGACTGGGGGCCCGGGAGCCAGGGACACCAGCCTGCCGAACATGTCACCTTAGCTGCCCCTTTGCGTACGAACATAAGGGAACCAGTCCCACATCGAAGAGTAAGACCAGACCTCACGATCGACCACCTATATAAAGGCCTCAACTACCCTCATTAATAGGTAACTCAACTCTCCCACTACTTATCATTCCCGCTTAAGTTATCTATTTGCTCCAACGGTACTAACTTAGGCATCGGAGAGGAGAAGACCGGTCCGCCCGGTATTCCCCTTAGTTAGCAGGGTTCGCAGGAGGAAATCACATCAAGATCCACCGGTTTCCCGCAGGCCTACGGGTTTGTGCAGAAACAGATGGCATGTAAAGTAAGTAATTATATGTATTTAGAAACTGCTATCTGATATAGGTCAAATGGACTGGTAAAATCTTAATACTTATTTCAGAATTTCATGCATCTATCATTTAGTTAAATACTTTAATGGAGTTTATCAAATCAATTTTTTAACCCGTTCGATGCTTCATTTTTATGGAAATGTAGCTTCCTTTTTGGGTACAAGATCTCCAGTAGCTATATACACACATGAAAATAGTACAATTTCCAAGGATTATTTTCTGCTGATACAATTCCAAGTGGCTAATAGATTGGATAGTTAATTAGTCAGACTAAGTACATTAATAAGACAGCAATCTTGTACACAAAGGAA
The DNA here is from genome assembly GCA_963682095.1 of Potentilla sterilis. Taxonomy (NCBI): domain Eukaryota; kingdom Viridiplantae; phylum Streptophyta; class Magnoliopsida; order Rosales; family Rosaceae; genus Potentilla; species Potentilla sterilis. Next base: position 36,300,099 of record OY821757.1, on the reverse strand, counting down.
GAAGAGATCAACTTTCTCGTGGAAGCTAAAGATCTACTGCCATGCACCTAAATAAAACGTTACAAATGAATAAAACACAATTTAAAAATGAAAAGAAAAAGAGGCCGACCATGAGACCTATGGGCATCACCTACTGAAGAGGAAGCGGGATGAGCAGCAGGAAGACCATCCACGGGAAGAGACTCTCCTTCTCCAGGCTCCGGTTCTGCTCCTCCAGCTTCTTGGCCCTCTCCTCCGATCTGGCTTTCTCTCGGTCCGAGCGGGATTTCTCCACCTCCAGGCGCTGTCGGGCCTCCGATAGAGCAGCTATCTGTCTCTTCAGCTCCGACAGCTCCTCGCTCGCATCCGGTTGGTACAAACTGTATAGCAGCTGCGCAGCAACAAAGGCAGTTAGCCAAGCAGCAAAAGAAAACAAGCTACAGGTAGTGTAGTGGTACCATGCAGTACTTACCCGGAGGACGGATTCCTTGCATTTTGGGCGATTCCCACCCGCCAGGGCTTCTGCAACCCCAGGTCTGTCCAGGCCAAGGCCGGCCAAGTCCGCCGCCACTTGCCGGGCGAGTGCACTATCCGGGCTTCCCCTCGGTGCCTCCGCAGGCGCGGGACTACTCTGCCGGGCAGCAGCAGCAGCCTTCTCCCCGGCAACGTTAGTTTGCGCACCGCTGGTTATCCTGAACCGTTTGGCCAGATTCTCCCGTGCCGACCCACCGGTAAGCGTCACCAGCGCGGAGGAAGGAATGTCCCCGTCTTTCCGTTTCTCTCCCCGGCCTTCCGGAGAAGAAGATTGTGCGCTTACCCGGGCGGAACGAGCCACGTGCGGCACAGACACCGGCCGGTTGGGGATCCTGTTCACTCCACAGAGAATCCTGACTGCCCCCCCGGTGCTCTTGCCCTTTACAGGCGCCATAAGGCCCACAGCATGATGGGTCTTCACCCGCCTCAGGAGATAGGCGCCGTCGTCAACATCCATGGCCCTCGGCTCCGGATGAGTCGTGAGCCAGCCGGACTCCTCGTCCACTGACGTCCGTGAGACGGTCTCTCCTTTCTCCTTCAGCTTGTTAAGGAGGTCTTCCCCGTCCATTGAGAGAGTGGTTTCGGGCTTGATAGTCGCCCGGGAAGATGCACCTGCAAGGAATGCGAACAGTTAGTATTTTGCAAGAGCTAGCACAAAGTATCACCGCTAAAGGGCTTCCTACGCACCGGGACCCCGCCCGAGTTGGCAGTATTCCAGCACTTCTCGTCGGATGAAGTTGAAAGAACTCCGTTCCAGATCGTCCCAACATCCGATTATGGTCGAGACCCTCTCATGCTCCAGATCGGATAGCTCGAACGACTGGTCGCCAAGGGGTTGGAAGGCGCCAGGAACCCGGTACATTTTACTCCTCGCCTGCCACCTCCCGCCCACCGTCACCACCTTCTTCCTCCAACTGTTGTCTACCCATGAAGGCATATTGGTGACGATCGGTGGAGGTTTCCAGGCGTTGAAGGACAGGAAACCCCGGGACCCTTGCTTCCTTGAGTAGGACAACCTATACAAGGACCGGAATTCGTTTACCGTTGGCATACTCATTCCGGACAAATCGTATAGGCAGCCGAGGCTCAGTAATCGCCTCCACTAGAGCCCAGAAAGCTGCACGGGCGACACTTGCAGCGCACTAAGCATATACTGCACAAAATTTGGCAGTGGGAGCGAGAGTCCATGCCGGAACTGGTCCTGGTGCGCGGCAACCCAACCTGCTTCCGGGTTGCAGGCTGACTCTCCAGGATTTAGGGGCCGCAACAGAACGTCATCCGGGATACCCCATGTTTCCCGGAGCGCTGCAATCTCTCCAGGGGTCATGCTACCCTCAGGTTCATCACACACCACAGCATCCTTCCCTCTGCCAATGGTGTAGCTCACGGCCGGAGCATCTGCAAGGCGCACCCCGTGCGGTATTTCAGTCTCCGAGGATTCAGCCCCGGAAGACGAAGACGAGGACGGAGACGAAACCCTACTCCCGGAGCAGTCAGCGGCTTCGGACACCGGGGATTCCGAACCGAGCCAGTCCTCCAGTCTCTCCTCATCGTCCACGATAGGACCCCTGGCAGCCGATTCGGAAGCCCGGTCAGAACCTGAAGATGACATCTTAACCTAGGGGAAGAAAACAAAACCCTAGCGCTCGTCAGCAACAGGCTACAACAGCGCCTTCTACAGCCTCTCCCCAAGTTTGCCGCAGAGCAGTTCCGTCAGCAACAGAGATCCCTCCCCCCCGCCGCAAAACAACAAAGCCAAAACAAGAACAACACCGGGGCAAAGAAATCAACAAACTTACCGATTAGTATGCTCAACCGAGGACAATCCACCCTGCGAAAGCAGCGAGCAATGGTAGGAAGAGATTAGGTAGCGCTCGAGGAAACAGATCTCGTGGGGCAAAAGGGCTCAGAGTTTTCGCCGGATTTCTCTCTTTCTCTTAGTTTCTCCAAGGCAAGAAGCAACAACAGAAAGAAGAGCAGAAGAGGCCTTTTTATAGAGGGGACCAGTGCCCTAGGCAACTGAAATCCCTCCAAAACAAGTAATCAGAGCAACTCAAACGCCTGCGAATCCAGGCCCTTCATCTCAAGACCGCCCCCTGCTGGCACGTGTCCCAGCATTGGTAAACTGCCCATGCCATCATAACTGACGGGACTGATGCACTTCCTCCTTAAATGCATGTCAGCCACTTGTCCCACACGCTGGCGACAGGAAGGTAGGAGCGGGAACCGAGGAGTCAGGCCCTCCCACACTTCCCCAGATTCCACGGCTGCATGGCTTCTTCGTCGCATATCACCGGAGGACTCGTCTCGATATGGCAGGACGCCCGGTCGAGGTCCGCCCGACACCATGGCAGTTCACGGTTATGATCATTCAACCGGCTGCATGGCTTCTTCGTCGCATATCACCGGAGGACTCGTCTCGATATGGCAGGACGCCCGGTCGAGGTCCGCCCGGCACCATGGCAGTTCACGGTTATGATCATTCAACCGGCTGCATGGCTTCTTCGTCGCTTATCACCGGAGGACTCGTCTCGATATGGCAGGACGCCCGGTCGAGGTCCGCCCGGCACCATGGCAGTTCACGGTTATGATCATTCAACCGGCTGCATGGCTTCTTCGTCGCATATCACCGGAGGACTCGTCTCGATATGGCAGGACGCCCGGTCGAGGTCCGCCCGGCACCATGGCAGTTCACGGTTATGATCATTCAACCGGCTGCATGGCTTCTTCGTCGCATATCACCGGAGGACTCGTCTCGATATGGCAGGACGCCCGGTCGAGGTCCGCCCGGCACCATGGCAGTTCACGGTTATGATCATTCAACCGGCTGCATGGCTTCTTCGTCGCATATCACCGGAGGACTCGTCTCGATATGGCAGGACGCCCGGTCGAGGTCCGCCCGACACCATGGCAGTTCACGGTTATGATCATTCAACCAGCTGCACGCCATCCTACTGGAGACCTCGTCTCGATATGGCATGTCGCCCGGTCGAGGTCCACCCAACTGCATCTCACTTGGGGGACTCGTCTCGATATGGCCGGTCGACTCGTCTCGATATGGCAGAACGCCCGGTCGAGATCCCATAAACTTCACCCCGTTCCGCTTTGGCAGATCGCCTGGTAGAGGCTCAGTGAACTCCGCTTTGGCAGATCGCCCGGTAGAGGCTCAGTGAACTCCGCTCCGTTTCGATTTGGCAGATCGCCCAGTTGTGACCCAGTGAAACTCCGCTTCGTACCGATAGGGCACAGTGCCCGGCCGAAATTCCGTGCACATCTCTTGCATGGCGGATTTCAACGCCCCATTATCATCCCACGTACAAATCTCTTGCATGGCGGATTTCAACGCCTCATTATCATTCCATGCACACATCTATTGCATGGCATCATGGCATCATCTCATACACTCTCCGGGTCCCACCCGGCTCCATGCTCATAACACCACAACACCTGAGCACAGTGCTACTTATATTACAAACGTGCTTATAAACTATTGCTTCCCATCAGTAACAGGTAGGTTGGTAACCCTGCGGGTCTGCGGGACAAGAGCAAGACAGATTTAAGTCCCCATTCAAGATTGCACTTGACCGGGAACTTGGGGGACTTGTTGACAGTAGCCACAGAGAGGCTACAGCAGGCCCAAAGACGCGCAGCAAGTGCACCAGGGCCCGGCCCAAGGCTCGGGACCGGATCACCAGCACCCGGCCTCGGGGTCCAGCACTCTATCCTGCCTCCAGGGACCCTGGGGCCGGGGGCGCCAGCCTGCCAAAGAGGGCACCAGAAGGTACAAACAGAAGGGAGCCAGTCCCACATCGAAGGGTGAGGCCAGCCCTCACCCCCAACCACCTATATAAGGGCCCCAACTACCCTCTTTATGAGGTAACTTATCTCTGTCCCTGCTTACATACGTGCCTTGGTTATATATATTCCAACTATACTAACTTAGGCATCGGAAAGGAGAAGACCGGCCCGCCCGGTATTCCCCTTAGTGAGCAGGATTGCAGGAGATCAAGTTGGATTCACCGTGTATCTACCAGACCCCCGGGTTTAGGCAGAAACAGACATAGAGTTTGAAACCAAGAATTCATGCTAACTTCATAGACAAAGTTTAATATAACTACATAAAAATTAAAAAACCGAAAGAGGGGAGTGGATCACACTTTTCTAGACACCTTGATGACTTTGACTCGTGTGGATCCGACGGATGGTGGAGGGGATGGCTGCTCGGCAATGGTGTTGTGTCGGCAGAATTTTTAGGGTGGGATGGTGGTGATTTTCGGCTAGGGTTTATGTAGAACTCTTGGGAAATATTGGTAGAGCTTTAGCTAGATTTTTACTTTGGAATGTGACACACTTCTTCATGGTGCCGGCCTCTATATATAGGAGAAAAGCTATGAAGTTTGGGACTTTTCCTTGTTCAAAACGGGATAGAAATCTTCAATAAATAAGGTTTCCCAATCCGAGTTGGAATAGGCTTTTCTCTCCTTATTGAACAAAGAAACTCTTGCTTGGCCGGCTTATGATTTCTTCTTGGTCGTTGCAAAGCTCTTTGGAATGATTTGGCACGCTTGCAGCCGCTTGAAGATATCACCGGAAATTTCTTTCTGCTCGCGGGTGCAGACTTTGCTAGTATCGGGTACTGGCGAGGCTAATCTGGGTGGTGAGTCTAGCGCTGGCGAGCGAGGCTTCTGGCGGGTAGCGCGAATTATGTACGCTGGCATGCGCGGATGATTGGCGAACGAACAAGGGCTTGGCGAGCGAGCTGATGGCGAACAAAGTTGTTGCCTGCCGATTAAGAACTTGGCGAGAGAGATCTGGCGAGCAAAAGCGAAGCTGATTTTCTTCCTTCTCGGTGCTCCGATTGATTTGTATTTTTGACACAAAACTCTTTAGCAAGCCAACAAAATGCATACCAAATTTCAGGAAATTTAGAAAAGGATAAGTCACAAATCTATTCATCTCAGAATCACGAAAAAGACATATTTTTCACTATTTTCCAGAATTCTATAAACTTAGTCATTTTTCGGACTCTAAAGCATATTTTTTATCAAAACTCTACCAAAATGACACTAAACTATATTATGACTCTATCTTAGTCAAATAAGGGTTAAACAAAGCATAAATGAGGGTGTAAAAACATTAATATCGTCGCACATTGTGCTCCTATCATTATGTCTCCTCACCAGGGCCAGATTTCTTCTTGTTGGACCCTTCCTTCATTCTTAACTCCCAAAACATTGCAAAATATTGCTTCAAGACTCAAAACCATGCTAAAAAATTTCAAACCGTGCCTTTATTTTCTTTTTGCTCTCGGATTCATCTTTTTCTCTTTTCTTTTCTTGTCCGAGCATTACTTTCTTTTTCTAAGGCTTCACGGCATTTTTCTCATACAAATTCATGGCTAAGTCTACCCCACATTTATTCTTCTTCATCACTTCACGCGAAAACTCTTTCAAAAATCAACATTTGTCAAAACTTTAAGAAAAGGTAAAGGCATAACTATACTAAGCTCATGGAAAGTGTTTAAGGGTGATGAAATAAAGGCTAAACGTAGGCTCAAGGGGGTTTATTAAGGTGTCTCACGACGGGCTCAAATATGACACATGCTTTATTTGGCTATGGTGGTAAACCTAACAGATCTTTATTCAATCACTTTCAAAATCAAGGTATTTTATGATGAAAACATTTTGAAAATCAACAAGAGTAAGTTCTTGCCTTCTAGAGTTCATTAAAAAGCTATGGCACATAATCGTTGAATATGCAAAGAATAATGAGGTTCACATATTAGCATGCTCGAAATTTTGAATTGATCACTCATGAAGAAAGCTACTTGGCTCTAAAGCTCACATAGGTTATTCGAAACAAACTAGCTAAAACATGCACGCTTTATTAATCAATAAGTCCTACATGCTCCTACCAATGCACATTATCCATGAAACTCACAATTTTTAAAGTATACACAACTATCATCTATATATGCAAAGAGGAGAAAACATCATTGACAATTTAGGGGCATCCTAAGACTCGAAACAAACAATTTAAACACTATATTTTTGTGGAACAATTTTCTGATTTTTCTTTTTTTAAACTAAGCACACCAAACATAAACGAAACATGTAAACCTACCCCACACTAAGAAAATTACATTGTCCTCAATGTAAGCATAAAACTATAGCAAGTAATTCCTAACCATGTAATAATCGACATGTTTCTAACAATTCATCACAAACTAATGAAAAAGAGAAGGGTTAGAGAATTCAAACGCTTGTCGATGGCTCCTTCGTTTTTCATAGTCGATATGGGTTGTTTATAGTCCTTTAGCCTAGACTCATCATCGTGTGTTCATTCGTTAGTGAAATAGCTGAATTCGGCAGCTAGGATAGCATAAAGATGTGTTTGGAAATTTTCGTCCATATCGGCAGTATTTTCCTTTTTATCGGCAGCGTAGGTGTCAAGCTGCGAGGAATTAGTGACAGCGCTCTCGACAGCATGTGCAGGCACTATCGGCAGGGGCTGCGCAATGTTATCGGCACTGTTTGGGGTCGTCTCGGCAGTAGGCGAAGGTTGCGAATCATCAACATCGGCAGGGGCATGGGCATGGACATTGACAGTGTGCAGCATCAGCGCAGCATCGACAGTGCACGTAGGTTGTGCGGTAGAGCCATCGGCAGTGTGCGCAGGCGGTGTACGAGGCTACTCGTCAGAATGGCTCGGCAGGGGCTTCCGGAAGCCGGCATTGGTATCGACAGACTGCCGAGCAGACTGCTCGGCAGCGTGGGATGCACCGGCTGTGGCAAGGACAAGATTATCAGCAGCAAACTGCACGTCTATGAAGTCGGCAGCTTCTACCGGTTGCTTGGTGAAGGCTTTAAAGTAAATTTTGAGACGATGTCCGTTTACTTTAAACGTGTTACCCAAAGCTTCATTGTAGACTTCAACGACGCCATGTGGAAAGACTTGAGTGATAATGTAAGGTCATACCCAACGTGAGAGTAACTTGCCCGGAAAAAGTCGAAGTCGAGAATTAAACAAAAAAACTTTTTGCCCTACTTCAAACGTCTTCCCACGAATCATCTTGTCATGATACGCTCGCGTCTTCTTCTTATATATCCATGCGGTATCATAAGCTTCATTGCGTATTTCTTCTAATTCGTTGAGTTGAAGCTTCCTATGAACGCCGGCGTCATGGATGTCCATATTGAATTGCTTGACCGCCCACCATGCTCGAAGCTCTAACTCTACCGGCAAGTGACATGTTTTTCCATAAGTTAATCGAAAATGAGACATACCTATTGGCGTCTTATACGCGGTTCGATAGGCCACAAGGCGTCGTCAAGTCGATCACTCCAATCCTTTCTTGTTGGTCCAACGGTTTTCTCCAAGATTTGCTTGATCTCCCGGTTGCTCACCTCGGGCATGCCACTAGTTTGGAGATGATACGGTGTTAAAACCTTGTGTGTGACTCCATATTTCTTCAACAAAGCCTCTATTGTGCGGTTGCAAAAGTGGGAACCTTCATCGCTTATCAAGACTCTTGGAACTCCAAAACGTGTAAAGATGTGAGTCTTGAGGAATTTGACAACTACCTTTGAATCGTTGGTGCGTGTGGTTTTGCTTCTATCCATTTCGACACATAATCAACTGCTAGCAAGATGTAGAGGAAGCTTTTGCTTGAAGGAAACGGTTTCATGAAGTCAATACCCCAAAGATCGAAAATTTCTACCTCAATGATAGGTGCGAGCAGCATTTGGTCCCTTGGCCCTATGTTGCCGATCCTTTGGCATCGATTGCACGTCATGCACGTTATGTGTGCATCCTTGAAGTGTGTAGGCCAATAAATCCACAATTAAGTACCTTTAATGCAGTCTTCTTAGGTCCAAAGTGACCTCCACATGCTTCGTTGTGACAAAAGGCAAGGATGGATCGATGCTCTTCTTCCGGAACACATCTTTGTATCACTTGGTCGCTGCATTGCTCCCATAGGTATGGCTCATCCCACAAGTACTGTCGGCTTTGCTTCTTGATCTTGTTCTTGAGGTGGTTCGGCAAGCCTTGAGGAAATTGCCGAGTTGCTAAGTAATTTGCAATGTCGGCATACCAAGGTTCTTTTGTTGCATTGATCCGAAAAAGTTGCTCATCCTGGAAGTTCTCTAATAGGGGCAGCCGATCCTCCTCTCTAACAATAAGACTCAAGTGATCGGCTACAACGTTCTCACTTCCTTTCTTGTCCTTTATCTAGATGTCAAACTCTTGAAGCAATAGGATCCAACGAATGAGGCGTGGCTTGACATCTTTATTTGTCATGAGGTATCTCAAAGCGGCATGATCACTATACACAACAACTTTGAAATTAATAAGATAAGAACGAAATTTTTCCAAAGCAAATATTCTCGGTTGTCGAGTAATTGAGTTGAGCATCGTTAAAGGTCCTCGAAGCATAGTGAATCACGTTCGGCTTCTTCTCTAATCTTTGGCCGATCACGGCTCCCATGGCGTAATCACTTGCATCACACATGAACTCAAATGGAAGCTCCCAATTCGGTGAAGACAAAATCGGTGTCGTGCATAGCTTCTCCTTCAATCGAACAAATGCTTGCTCGCATGCTTCGCTCCACACAAACGACACATCCTTTTGTAGTAGCTCGCTCATTGGCTTTGCGTCTTTTGAGAAATCCTTGATAAATCTTCGATAGAAGCCGGCATGTCCAAGAAACGATCGCACGTCTCTCACATTCTTTGGCGAAGGCAATTGTTGGGTGAGCTCCACTTTGGTTTTGTCTACTTCCATGCCTCTTGCCGAAATGATGTGGCCGAGTACTATCCCTTGCGTCACCATGAAGTGGCACTTCTCCCAATTAAGTACAAGATTCGTCTCTACACAACGCTCCAAAATCTTCTCAAAGTTCTTCAAACATGTTTCGAGGTTGCTCCCATAAACGCTAAAATCATCCATAAACACTTCGATTATATCCTCAATGAAATCCGAGAAGATAGCATACATACATCGTTGGAAAGTACCGGGTGCGTTGCATAGGCCGAATGGCATCCTTCTATATGCAAAGGTGCCGAATGGACATGTGAAAGTGGTGTTCTTTTGATCATCCGGGTGTATCATGATTTGGTTGTATCCGCTATATCCATCAAGAAAGCAATAGAACTCATGACCGGCTAACCTTTCGAGCATTTGATCCATAAACGGCAAAGGCATATTGTGATCCTTCCTCGTTGTCGCGTTGAACTTCTTATAGTCGATGCACATGCGATGGCCAGTTACAAGTCGTAGTGGCACAATCTCGTTTTTCTCATTCTTCACAACAGTTACACCACTTTTTTTTTGAACCACTTGCACGGGAGAGATCCACTTACTATCAGAAATAGGGTAAATGACTCCACAATCGAGTAGCTTGATGATCTCATCCTTTACTACCTTCATCATTGGAGGGTGGAGATGGCGTTGGGGCTCACGGCTTGGCTTTGCTCCTTCTTCGAGCAAGATGCGATGTACACATGTTGTAGGGCTTATTCCCTTAATATCCGCCAAGGTCCAACCTATAGCGGTTTTGTGCTTTTTGAGTACACGAATCAACTCCTCCTCTTGCTTCTCATTAAGCTTTGAAGACACGATAACCGACAATGTGTCTTCTTTTCTAAGATAAGCATATTTCAAGTGACTAGGGAGCTCTTTTAATTCTAACTTTGGGGCCTCTTCCACACTTGGTCGAAATTTTGTTGTGGCATTTGGAATTGACAAGAATGAGTTGAGTTTGTACGGTGGTGTTGCTTCGAGATCGGCAACCACCTCTCTCATGCTTGGTTCAGCTGCATAGTCTTTCTCTTCTATCTCAACTCGTGCTCCCTCCTTGTCAAATCCGACCACGAGCTCTATGGCTCGTTGCTATGTATCAAGAGAGGTCGACATAACTTGCTCGACATCCTCCAAAACGTCACCGACATGGCACTCCTTAAGCTCAGCAATAGGGTATCTCATGGCATCAAAACCGTTAAACACTACCAGATCCGAGGGCATAGCCGACGAAAAATATTTCGTCGACTATGCCGAATTTTCGTCGGCTATTTATTCTGCTGACGAAATTTTCGTCGGCTATACGTCGTCTGGGAAAACAGCGTCGGTAATACCAATGGCCGACGAAAATAACGAAATCATCGTCTATATTCGAGTATGGCCGACGACGTTACCGACGAAAATTAATTTCGTCAACCAAATCTGGGCAAAATATCCGACGAAATTCATCAAATATTTTCGAGTATGGCTGACGATATCGTAAACTATAGCCGACGAAATTCGTCGGCTATTTGTTCTGAAATCTATTTCATCGGTTATTTTGTCGGAATATATTAATATTTTAATAGACATTAATTATTTATAGCCGACGAAATAATGCCATTTTCGTCGGCTATAACGATTATAGCCGACAAAATTTGGTAAAAATCGTCGGCTATAGCACTTATAGCCGACGAAATAATGCCAATATCGTCGGCTATTCTTACATTTTGGGGAAAAAAAATTAAATTAATTTCTAAATTACCATTCCAAGCAACCTGCAAATCACAAAGACAATCCATGCATTTACACCAACAAGAAACACGTCTAAATGATTTATTTTTTAATTTGTTCCAATATATATATAAAATATAACCCTAATCATCACCTAAAGCACTAAAGTCCACCACGTCATCCCCAGCATCCTGCTCGTCATCATCGGGAGGTTGAGGCATTGGAGGTTCAACTAACGGCTGAAACGGGGGCGGGGGTTCAAGGGCGTGTTGTTGTGCCGCGAACATATCACACCACCAGTTTTGTTGGGCGGCGCAGTTGTGTTGCCGAACTCTGTCGCATTCAGCATGCCAACTGGCCAGATCCAAATGATACTGCTGTGTTCTGCGGCGTAGCTTCTGTGATCTCTGGGACACGATCTCCAATCTTGCGGTCAATCTCTGCACTTCCTCCCTCATTTGTTGGCTGTTCCCGCCTCCCTTCTTTTGACCTCCCTTAGTGGTCTTCAGGAGCCCCTATTCCAGAACTTCCCAAACCCCGGCAGTAGTATTGGTTTGACCGGTGTGGGAAGGCTGCATCGAACATCCTCGCTGCCGTTTGGACATTCGATCGGTCAACCTGGCTCAGGGCTTCTTCCAGATCTGCCTCTGAGATGTTCGGTTGTGTCTCCCGAACTACTTGCTGGAACACCTCTTCTTCGGCCCGGTTCACCCTCTCCTAATTGAACGGGAAAAAAAAATTAATATTCTAACAAATATATAATTAAGTAAAATTAATAATTAAAATTTTAAAATCGTAATCAACGACTTACGAGCTGTTCTGTCGCTTGTGGATAAGCGATCTTGAACGTCTCCACGTACGGGTTGCTATCAGGATGATCTCTAAGCGCCTCCTCCTGATATTGTGTAAACGGCCTAGAACCACCATGATGGGGGGTTGTGTTACGGCGGCGGTTCTCAGAGTTTACCCGAGACCGTTCCTTCAAACAAATAATAAAATATTAGAAAAATGCATAAAAAAATATTAGTGTAATAATTATAAAATAATTAAACTAATAATTAAAATTTTAACAAAATAAATATTTATAGTTAAGTTTAGTATTTACCTGCATAAGTGGGTTGTTGAAGTCTACTGTCTTCAACCAACGCCACTCGTACTCCCTGAACATGAACTCTCTGGGAGTACCCATACGACCACGGTTGTCGTATTGGTTAAAGTGGGAACGGAGCTCGTTCTTCCACTCTTTGAACCTACGGAAAAAACAAAAGTGCATTAGAAATATTATTAATATCATAAAATATTTCGAATTATAAGATAAGGAATTCCCAACGTACCTCAACGACTGCATCGCATCCGCCCAGTGCTGCTTATGTTCTGCAATCTCGAAGTATGTCTGAAAGATAATATTTTATTAGTTTTACAATTATAACAATACCAAAAATTATTAAATATTACGTAAAATAAATTAAATTTTTTAAATTACTCACCGATGCAGCGTTGTTCACCTCCCTCTTGATCTCTTCGGGCACATCAGCCCACCGCGTCCACAACATAGGGACTCTATCCCTAATCAGTGCCCCCACGCAACCCGTGTACTCGCGGCGTTTTTTCCCCTGAACCACCTGATTAGGAGGTTCGTTGATCCGGATCCTCCCGCTGCTCTCAACAGTTCTCCTGAGAAACGTCTGCAGCTATCTCGTCTTGAAATAGCTGCCTACTGAACCTCGGAGCATCTGGCCCGACAGGGGGACGTGAACTGCTCGACGGCCGCCCTGCCTGGAGAAGGGTCTGGTGCCGAGAACTCACACTCCTCCGCGGCTGGGATGAATCCACAGGCCTCCGCGGTTGGGATGAATCCACACTCCTCCGCGGCTGGGTGGTGGTCCTCTCAGGCTGGCTAAGGGTCCTGTCGGACTCTGCGGAACCGGCGGAACTTCCAGAATCCCTAGATCTGGAACGACGGCCTCCGAACAACTGTCTGAATGCATCGGCCATCTGCAGCTTGAGGCATTAATACATTAATTAATATTAAATTATATTACATTAAATAACAAATTCTAATTAATATAATAACCAATAATACTAACATATTTCAAAACATACTAACAAATTAATATTTAAATTTGTACTAATTTCAAATAATACTAACCATTAACCTAAATATAACTATTTATATACAAATATAACTATATTTCATTATTAACATATACATAAATACAAATAACCATTTATATATTAACAAAAATATATAACAATTTATATAATTAAAATTAAATATATAACAAATATATAACAATTTATATAATTAAAATTAAATATATAACAATTTCTATACCTAAATTATAACAAATAATAACAATTAAATTTATTAACAAATATATAACAAATATATAACAATTTATATAATTAAAATTAAATATATAACAAATATATAACAATTTATTATATAACAATTTATATAATTAAAATAAAATATATAAAAAATATATAAAAATTTGTTAAAATTAAATTTATAAACAAATATATAACAATTTATATAATTAAAATTAAATATATAACAATTTATAAAATTAAACTAAATTGAAAAAAAAAAATTTAACCGGATCTGAGGAGGAGGCCGGAGGAGGGGAAGGAGGTCGGACAAGGAGGGGAAGGCGGAGGGGAAGGAGGAGGAGGAGGAGGCCGGCGGCTTGGAGGAGGATTTGAGGAAGGAGGAGGATCGGAGGAGGAGGAGGAGGAGGAGCCGCCGAATTGAGGAGGAGGAGGAGGAGCAGCGCGGCGGAAACGAACGGGAGAGCGGCAGATTGGAGCAGCAGCAGGAGGAGGAGGAGGAAGAGAGGAAAAATTCGGCTAGGGTTCGACAGTTTCTGCTTTATACCCGAAAGAATAGCCGACGATTAAAAAAGATTTCGTCGGCTATTCTTAACTATAGCCGACGAAAACTTTAACGTTGTCGGCTATACTATGAATGTCGTCGGCTATTCTTTGAATGTCGTCGGCTATACTTTAGGAGATCAGCAGCCGTCTGATCTGAGCCATCCAACGGCGGACAATGAAAAGGCGCGGATCGCAAGAGTTTAGCCTACGAATTAAAATATTTCGTCGGCTATACTTTGGAAAATCATAGCCGTTGGATCTGAGCCATCCAACGGCGGACAATAAGCGGATCGCAAGAGTTTAGCCGACGACATATAATTTTCGTCGGCTAAACCGTTGGTCAAACCACTAAGTCAAACCTCTAAACGCTTTAAAACAGAAATTAGTCTAGTTAGACGACGATTTTTTGCCTGACCTTCAACAGATAATAGTTTCAAATCGATGAGATGCAACTAATTGTATAAAAATTTTCCTCAAAATATTTACCGAACGTCAGGCTACCCATAGGAAAACGGAAGTAAAAAACAGTTAACCGCAACATTCGGCACACAGATTTTGTCAGAATCTTGTCATTTTTCAACCGTAGACGTATTTCATTATTTCGGTCATATCTTATTTGACGACATATTTGCATTTGAAGAGTGTACGTATAGTAACTATTTGAAACTGTATATTCACTTAAACACTTAGTAAACAAGTTAAGCAACATTAGTGCATATGTTCCGATTTTGAATGTAAAAGTTTGGAAAATCTATTCCAACCGTCAGATATCACCGTTACGATTAAATATATGTATGAAAAAAAATCCAACTACATCTGACAACGTTAAAGGCTCGATCGGGACGGTCAACCGGGTGAGTCAACCCTTTAAACGCTTAGAAATGGTAATTGGCCTGTCTAAATGACGTTTTTTGACCTGACCTTCAACAGATAATAGTTTCAAATCGATGAGACGCAACTAATCGTATAAAAATTTTCCTCAAAATATTTACCGAACGTCAGGCTACCCATAGGAAAACGGAAGTATAACACAGTTAACCGCAACATTCGGCACACAGATTTTGTCGGAATCTTGTCATTTTTCAACCGTAGACGTATTTCATTATTTCGGTCATATCTTATTTGACGACATATTTGTATTTGAAGGATGAAGCAATGGTTTGTCGATAGTGATAGAAAATGGAAGGTGGTCTTTTTTTGTTTTTTTTTTTAAATCATAGCCGACGAAATCAAACATAGTACTAGTCGGCTATTCTTTTGTCGTTTTCTGTCTAAAATAAAATATGTATTTTTCAATATAGTTTTGGCCGACGAAATCACGCATTTTTTCGTCGGCTATAATTAGTATAGCCGACGAAAGAATGCATTTTTCGTCGGCTATTCTTTGAAAAAAATAAAAAAATCAGTGGTGTTACACCTCTCTTATTCCTATGTCCTGTTCATATATAACCAAAATTGAACATAAAAAAAAAACAGAAACCCAACAGTCAACATATTTTAAATTTTTTTTAAGGGGTTTGGAACCCAGCCTATGCTGGGAGGCTCATCCCCACGCCCGTTCATTAGAAAAGAGTGGATTACAAATGAAAGGATTACATCATCTAAATTACTTAATCCGTCGAATTGTAATCAGAATCATCGGATGAGTCTTCTTCGCTTTCTGAATTGCTCGATAGGGGTAATCTATGTCGTTCCTCACCACTAGAGTCCTCGTTAGTTTCTTCATTTGGATCAACATCAACAAGCAGTGGCTCTTCACATCGAATTCGCACCGGCGTGTCTAGGCGAATAAAAGAGGAGTCAGGAATACCGTTTGAGTTAGGCTCTTGATACGCGGTGCCCCCTTCCTCGTTCTCTTCAGCAACTCCAAGTGTAGACGCCCGGTAAATGTTGCGATGGTGGATAGTGTTGACTACTTTCCACGGGTCACCCTTGGCGAGATCATCAAGATAAAACACTTGTTTCACCCATGTGGCTAAAACGAATGGGTCGTCCTCATACCATGATGTACTAGTGTTCACAGAAGTTATGCCGTATTGATCGGTTTTCATGCTCTGCGGCCGTGTGTCAAACCATCTACACTTGAAAAGGTGCACTTTCATGCCTTCCCCATAATGCAGTTCCACAACTGAATGGAGAACACCGTAATAGTCAACTCCATCATCCCCACCATGTGCCATAACCCCTGAATTTTGTGTTTTCAGTCTGAGGTCTCTCTCTTCACATCGAAATAACACACCATTCACCTTGCACGTCGCATAAACTTTTGAATAGACCGGCTTCGTCGCCAGAAGTCTGAGTTCGTGCGACCAATTTGGGTGATTATCATTTTTAATAAGGTCCATCTGCAACCATTAGAATGAACTATAAATTTGAATAATTATACACAATAATATATAAATACGGATAGAATAGTGTTAAAGTTACGTACCCAGCGGCCGAAATACTCTGCGAATGTCCGGTTGTGGTAATCGAGATCACCTCCTACTTGGTCACAGTTTAAATGCATGTTCTTCCAAAACTGAACTTCTGGACAGTTAATTAGTACCCACCAATGTGCAATGGCTACCTCATAATCTTTCAACTTGTAGGAAACTGGCATGTTTCCACCGAGTACAACATCGTCGGAGAGTATGGAAAGATTGAACTGTGAAGGTACATCTTCCGGTATGCCTTCCTGTAACACTCCTAAATACATCTTCATGTAGGTGACGCACTCGTGCGCAATATATGCTTCAGCTATACATCCTTCAGGTGTGGATCTGTTTTGGACAAAATCACCGTATTGTCCAAGTTGCCTATAAATCAAGTTTTTAAAGTGTTATGATAATAAGTTAATAGTATATCACATATATTGATGAAGAAATTAACATAAGGTGTAAAATACGTACCTTTCCATCGGATACATCCAAGTGAAGTGCACAGGACCGGTAAGCAACAACTGCCGAGGAAGATGGATCATGAGGTGAGGCATGATGTCAAAAAAATTTGGA
This sequence comes from Potentilla sterilis, assembly GCA_963682095.1. Lineage (NCBI taxonomy): Eukaryota > Viridiplantae > Streptophyta > Magnoliopsida > Rosales > Rosaceae > Potentilla > Potentilla sterilis. The sequence goes on along the minus strand of OY821757.1, from coordinate 36,283,203 downwards.
GGAAATATCATCTCAAATTTACACATGATATGAACGATGTCTTGTTGCATTTCCCGGAGGTCAGATTTTCTCACTTCCCGTGTGCATACCTTCTGGAAAAATCTTGCCAACGCTACTAACGGCTCCACAACGTGACGGGGAAGGAACTGTCGAATGAAAACAGGGAAGAGACGTTGTAGCAGGATATGATTGTCATGACTTTTCAACCCGTAAAGATTGTTGAATTGTCTGTTCACACACTTGGCTATATTTCCAGCAAAGCCTGAAGGATACTTGGCCCGACTTATCCAATGGAAAATTTCTGATTTATGCTCAGGCTTGACGGTGTAAGGAGCTTGAGGCATTTTTCTCTTCCCTTGTTTCAACAATAGTTGTTTTCTGATATTCATATTTTGTAGATCAGTGCGAGCCTTAGGACCGTCTTTCGTCTTCCCCTCCAAGTTCAGCGTTGTGCCCACCACACTTTCAGAAACATTTTTTTTCTATGTGCATAACGTCTAGGAAGTGACGGATCAGCAACTCACACCAGTACGGGAGTTCCCACAATATGCTCTTATGTGTCCAGAATTTGTACTCCTCAGGCCTTTCAGGTATTTCCGCTACAATGTCAGGATGATTGGTGAGGGGCCCAAAAAAGTACTCATTAAGCACTGCTAAAATTTCTCTTGCCGTCCATCTTCTGGGGGGACCACCCTGTTCTTCGGTTCCATCAAATGCGGTGGACTCGTAACGCCAGTGGTGATCCGCCGAAAGGAACACACGATGACCCATTCTGCATATCTTGTTGCAATGAGGGGTGCTCCCATAATCGCTGAGGCACTCTTGACAAGCCTTGTATCCCCTAACAATGCTGCCCGACAACATCCCATAAGCACGAAAATCACTGATGGTACCAATAACCATGGCATGCATGTGGAACGTCTCCTGCTTGTACTTGTCAAAAGTGGGATGACCAACGTCCTACAATACCTTAAGCTCTTCAATCAATGGTCTCATATACACATCGAGACATTTCTCTGGGTAACCAGGCCCCGGAATCAACAACGTCAACATATTATATTCCTTCTTCATGCACATCCACGGAGGAAGGTTATAAGGTACCAAAACCTCCGGCCATATACTGTATGAAAGACTCATGGTGCCGAAAGGGTTGAACCCGTCGGTTGACAGCCCGAGCCTGACGTTTCTGACATCTGACGCAAAATGAGGAAACTCATTGTTTATATGCTTCCAAGCCACTCCGTCAGAGATGTGTGTCATGATATCTGCGTCTCCCGCGTCCCGTTCACCGTGCCATCTCATAGCTTTTGCGGTGGTTTCTGACATGTACAACCGCTCAAGCCTATCTCTCAACGGAAAATACCGAAGCACTTTCACAGGTTTCCTATTGCCTGCTCCCGTCAACTTATATCGGTCAGACTGACATATCGGACATGCGTCAAGGCTAGCAAGGTCATTCCCTTCTGCATCTTTACCCCAGAAGAGAACGTAGTCAAATGCGTATGCATGGATCTTAATGTAGGAAAGCCCTAGATCTTTGAGGATATTTCAGACCTTACGGTGATTGGTAGGATTACGATGACCCTCCTCCAACAACGAAGAAATGTACTGTAGATATTCATCCACTTGCCTGATAGTCGATTTTGTCTCGACTTTAATCCTCATTACCTCCATCACACTTTGAAGAACTGTCTTCTCAGAACTTGAAGACACAGGGGTCTGTTGCAATGCAATCAGTTTGTTGTACTTGTCAAAGACAGCAGTGTTGACAACTTGTGGGAAGGGCAGCACCGGGTCATGCATATATTGTTCCCCACGTACACCGCTTTCAAAAGGAAACACGTCGTTGACGAATGCCATTGTTGGATCGTTGGATGTACTACTACTGCTCGCCTCAAAAAACTGCGCATGATCATGCGATCCATCTAATGATGGCTCACCGTGATATATCCAACATCTGTACTTCTGCCAAAACCCATTACTCTTTAGGTACTCCCATACTGTCCTAATCGGAAATCGACACATATCACTGCGACACTTACATTTCTTGCACGGGCAATAATGGTAATCATTCCCGTTTGCATTTTCCTCGACGAACTGTAAAAAATTCACAACTCCTGTAGTGTATCGTCGGTCATGCCTTGGAAGCGAAATCCAACTCTTATCCAGATCCATATATAGCCTGATAATAATATATATGTATAACTTTAATTAATAAGAAATTAATTAACACATACATATATATATATATATACAAATCTTTAATAATTAATTACATTACAATATATATTATTATCAACATCAACTCATATATATATACCATTAATTAACAACCATTATTTAAGTTACACTATATATCAACAACTATTAATTAACATATATATATATATATAAATTTTAACACTAATTAAAATAACATCAAATTAAAACACATAATTAAACTAAAACTCAAAATCAACTAAACTAAAACTCAAAATCAACATATATACATACATTCTAACACTAAAACAACAACAAATTAATTAAACAAAAAATCACTTAATAAATCAAAATCACTAAAACTTAAAATCAACTCAACTAAAACTCAAAATCAACATATATACATACATTCTAACACTAAAACAACAACAAAACAAAAAATCACTTACTAAATCAAAATCACTAAAACTCAAAATCAACTCAACTAAAACTCAAAATCAACAAATATACCCATGTACGTACCTATATATAGCTCCACAATGTAAGAGAGAACGAATTTCAACAATACCCACAGATTTTTTACTCTTTCTCCCGTTTTTCCCCTTTTTTTTGAAATGAGCAGCTGCTGCCCAGATCTGAAAATATATAGACTTATAGCCGACGAAAATGTCAACTTCGTCGGCCATTATGAGTTGATGTTGATAATAATATATATTGTAATGTATTAGAAGAAAATACAAAAATTAGACTTGTCCTTTTTTGACTTTGCAAACCTTGAAGGGAATGGTATGCAAGAGTTTGGCACCCCTCTCTTTTTTGCTTGGATCGGCACTTGCTCTTTCTTTGACGTGGCGGGGTCTTTCTCTAGCTCGTTGCCCAGCCTATCTCTCTCGGCTGCAGCCTGATAGGAGCACAATGTGCGACGATATTATATGCTTATGCCCTCGTTTATGTTTTGTTTAACCCTTATTTGTCTAAGATTGAGTCGTAATGTAGTTAGTGTCAATTTGATAGAGTTTTGGTGAAAAATGGTTAAGAATCCGAAAAATGACTAAGTTTGAGAAATCTGGAAAATATTGCAAAATATGTCTTTTTCGTGATTTTGAGATAAGTGAAACTATGATCTATCCTTGTCCGAATTCTATGAAATTTGGCGTGCTTAATATTCATATGCTGAGGAATGTTGTGTTAAAATTTCAGATCAATCGGAGTTCGGGAAGTCACCCAAAACTTGGCTGCAAAAGGGCAGTCCGAACATTCCAATCCGGGGCTACAGGATTTTCCTGGGACTGTGTCCCAACTTCGAAAAATCATTCCCGACGACTTGCAAGGAGTTTGATCGAACTATTTTATGGGGAGATGGCCATATGTGTCTAGTTTATCTGAGATTTGGAATCGCATCAATCGGAGCTCCGCGGATGGAGATATGCCGGAATTACTGCAACAAGGTCAAATCTGCCGATTTCAGGAACCTACTGCCCCCTTTTTGTGTTTTCTGTTTTTGATGGACCAAATGGTGTACAAATACATATGTGAAGATGGTCCAAGCTTTATAAAGGGAAGAGGAAGACACTAGGCCTTGGCATTGAAGAAAAATTTGAAGAAAGACGTTCTCCTAGTCACACTAGGAGAAGCTGCCGAATAGAGGCAGATTGTATGCCTTTGTGTGCTGCCGGCAATTGGGGTATTTTTCGATGGACCAAGACATGTCAAATGAAGTCCAAGATCATACAAGAAGTCCATGAAGCTGTGAAACCCAAGCCTTGAAGAAAAAATTCAGAAAAGAAAACCTAATTGGATTAAGAAAGGAAGGTTGCAAAACCTTAATGAACTAGGTTTTCTGAATCCCTTTTGGCTTAAGGGACTGCCGGCAGCCTCTCTCCCTATCCTCTATATATACCCCCACTTTTCATTCTGAAAAATCATCTCATCTCAAGCTAAACACAAGGCCGAAACTCTACCAAAATTCCCCAAACTTCCTAGACAAAAACCTAAACCCGAAACCACCATCCACCACCAACCAAGTTTCTGCCGAAACTTGGGAAAATCCCTGCCGTGCAGCCTCATCCCTTCACCTACACAGCACCGGATCCACACCAAAAGAAGCTCTCAAGGTGTCTCAAAGTGTGATCCACTCCCTTCTTCGGTTTAGTACTTTTTGTCTAGTTATGTTTGATTTTGTCTATGAAACATTCATGTATGTTTGGTGTTGGTTTATATGTCTATGTGTGAACCGATTTTGGTTTTATAAATTATATGTTAAAGATTTGTTTAAATCGATGCTTAGATTTATGTTTAGGTTTCGACAAGAACAATGATTTTGCATGCTAATTTGTAATATGTAACTTGTAAATTCGTATGTTAGATAATTAGGACAGTGGTATAGATGCATGTTTTAGGTTCAAAATTGGTTAGAAATCTAAGGAGTGGGACTTAAAAACCGAAACATTAGTATTGGCTTGTAGCATGTGAATCTAGATGTTAGGTTTCATCAAACCCGAGTAATAACAAATATGGCTAGATACTCAAAAGGTTGCTTTGATTTGTTTTGCTCACCTAGGGTATAATACTTTGGATTTCTTACATGTTAAAATAAGATGATTGACAACCTTGCTTGTTTTGCATGTCTCCAATTTAGATCATTGCGCACAATTGTTAAATCTCAAAAGGATTAACATAACTTTAGGGCCCATAACCAAAAGTTCGGTCTTAAAACTTGAGAGGTCTTACAACTAAGTTGTAGTTGGAACTAATTTTGAACTTGAGCATGTTGATACTTGTTCCTTACTTTCTTGCATGTGAATTTATTCGTTAAAGAGTCTATGTGCTAAATGTTTTGCGAAAGATGATGATCACCTGTACATATTAGACCTAGGATTTATTTTCTGCTTTTATGTTGCCGTGCCTAGTATTAGGGCAGCAATGCTGCCGATGCCTATTCCCCCCAATATGTGATGTTTTTGTATAAGATGTGAATATGTTTTGTGTCTAACAATTTCATATCTCAGGTACCCTTAATCCCCGGCCTAGAACGATCCCTACTTGCTCATACTACTAACGATATTTTGTAGGGTTATTATTGTGTGCGAGCTTCGGCTCACATCAATTTTTGGCGCCGTTGCCGGGGATTATAAAAGCTTGTTTTATGTTATTGTTGTGTATATAATGTTGCTGGAAATTTTTGTTGTGAAGTTGTAAAGTTGTAAATTTTAAGTTTATTTTGGGATTTTGTAAAGTAGAAATATGCTTCGGCATGTAGAGTTTAAATTTTGAAAGTTGCATGATGAATAATGATGTATGTTGGTAATCACTTAGTTTAATTTCTAGGGAGTTGATAGTGTTGTGTATGTTTGAGTTTATTGTAGTTTCTAAAGTGTAACATGTAGGTGAAGCCTCTTTTGTTGATCATAACCAAAACCCTTCATGTGAATGGTGCTTTGTCGGAGGGCGTTTCTATGTAGATTGGGAAACGCGGGATACTTCCCCCCCACGCATATAAGCGTTTCTTCGGTAATAGTATTACTTCTATGAGGTTGAGGGCGGTTTTAATCAACACTTGAGACCGCTAGGGATCCGTGTTTGTTTTACAAAGTATGGGGAAGTTATTATCATAGATATGGTTCTCAGGTTTGTTTAACTGGATCTCAAGGCCCATAGACTGATGTTCATTCTCGGTGAGTGAGTCGATAGGGGGTTCGCCCTCCGTGGTGTCCAACAACGAGTCCTGCCTGGTTCCTGTAGGGGGTTCGCCCTCCGTGATTTTAATGACCTTTGAAACGTAAAATCCGCACGACCTAGTCGACAGCTTGTGCCGAAGCATCACCTCACTTTAGACGCTAGAACATAACTTGACATATGTGGCCTATTTTCTTCAAAGATAAAACATGTTTTGTGGTTCAAACTCTTGAGGTATATCGGATTAAGCATGATACTACCGGGGGCTGTATCAGTCCATTGCACCGTTATCTCCTCTGCTCCACGTACTTCGAGAGTTAGAACAAATTTAAAAGAAATTAGACTTAGCGATTACATGCTCATGAACTTTCCGATTTTTCTTCTTGTGGCCGAACCATATTGTTGCTTTGCCGTGTATGTTGTGCCGTGAATGTGTATGTATTGCCGAATGTTTATATATGTTTATCATTGTTTGAAATATGATTATGTAATTGCCAATGCCGTGGCTTGTAATGATGTATATTCTTGTCTTCGATTTCTTTACGAGGTTCTAACTTGTTTAAATGTTGCAAATTTCAGAAATAATGCATGTCCGAATCTAGTATTTGGACAAGAGATCTTCAAGGCCGTTTGCAACGTTTAGACCAAGAACTCGCTATTGCTCGTTTTGTGCCATTACCACCATCGTCACCAACCAGTTCATCAGTAGCATCATCCGTACCATCCTCCCCTATTGTGCCGTCAGTTTCATCATCATCAGGGCCGAGCTCACCATCATTTGTTTCGTCGTCTTGTGATCTTCAGAACCCAGAATTTGAAGCCTTTGCCGAATTAGAAGAAGAAGAAGAGATCATGGCATCAATCAGATCACAGAATGGTCATGTTGCTGGAGCTGGAGTTGCTCCTTCTAATATTACTTATCCTCCCTTGGAAACTGACAAGACTGGAGAGATTGAATTGAGGAGTGGATTCCTCCATAAGCTGAAGTCATTTTATGGGATGCCAAGTGAGGACCCTAATAAGCATCTACAGTGGTTTAACTTCACCACGGAGTCCATGTGTCCAAGAGGGACCGACTTGCAACACTTCAAGATGAAGGCATTTCCGTTATCTTTAGAAGATCAAGCAAAGGAGTGGTTGTTTGAGGTGCCTAGTGGTCGCATTGTTTCGTGGAGTACTATGATGGATGAGTTTTTACTCAAGTACTTTCCTGCTTCACGTATCACTGATCTGAGGAAGCAAATTACAAGTGTGAAGCAAGCCGGAGATGAGACTTTCTTCGACTACTACAAGAGGTTCAAGTCCCTAGTTTCTTTGTGTCCATCGCATGGCATTAGCGATGGGCTCTTGCTACAATATTTCTATGAGGGATTGCGCGTCATGGAGAGAGAGTTTCTTGACTCGGCCGCGGGAGGTAGGTTTTTGGAGTTGAATGCCGGAGCGGCAAGAAGTTTGTTGGAAGTTCGTGCTTTGAACAACCAACAATTTGGCATGGCACGAGGCAATGTGCAAAGGAATGAGAAAGTGCATGAGACGTCTTCGAGCACAAAGTTAGAAGATAAAGTGGACAAGCTCACCGACTTGGTGAGTAATTTGATGAAGAAGCGTGCTAGTGTATGTGGTATTTGCACCGAGGGCCATGAAACTGAACAATGCCCTCAATTTGGAGTTAATGAGGGAGTTGAGGAGTGCAATGCAATTGGTTTTCAAGGAGGCCAACGATTTGGCAATTTCAATCCAAGGTTCAATGATCATCCGAACTTTCGATGGGCGAACAATGATAACGTGCTTAGGGCACCTATGCAACCGAGAGAGGGAGGAGCGCCATTTGTACCGAGGCCACCATTTGTGCCTCGGCAGCCATACATGCCGAACCAAGGACACTTTGCTGCATTGCCGAACCAGTCACAAGGAGGGCCGAGCCAAGGCCAAGGCCAAGGCCAAGCTTCGCCAAGCAATCCGAACTACGATGCTTTGATTCAATCATTGTCAAGTGCTACTCAAGCATTACTCGCGGGGCAACAAAATCATCAAAAGGACATTGGTGAGCTCAAGACTCAAATGGGCCAAGTTGTGGATTTTATGGGAAGATTTAATGAGCAAGGGAAGTTGCCAAGCAATACTATTCCCAATCCGAGGAACGAGCAAGCCAAAGTGATTCAAACTCGTAGTGGAAGAGAGTTGTTTCCACCAACAAGTCCAAAGAAGAAGCGAGTGACTTTCAAGGGTATTGAGGAGGATGAGAGGGCTGCCGGACCTGACATTGCCGGCAGCCACATGCATGAGGCCGAGATACACATTGCCGGTCATGATAATGCCGGAAACAATGATGATGCCGAGAAGAAGGAAGCTGCCGAACAAGGGCATGGTGCCGGCAACACTAATATTAAAGATAAGGGGCTGCGTAATGAGCTTGAGCACGATCCCGCTACATCCAAGAATGAGTTATTGCCGAGCCAAGCAAGCAAGGGAGGAGTGCTATCATCTAGTGCCCCATTCCCTTCACGTTTTGCTAGAACAAAGAAGGACAAGTCCGATGAAGAGGTGTTGGAGATTTTCCGGAAAGTGCAAGTCAACATCCCTTTGTTGGAATGCATTAAGCAAGTGCCAAAGTATGCTAAGTTCTTGAAGGAGCTTTGCACGGCAAGAAGGCATACTAGAGAGACTCGTGTGGTAACTATGAGCGAGACGGTGTCGGCCGTTATTCAAAGGAAGTTGCCACCAAAGATGAAAGATCCGGGGAGCTTCAATGTGCCTTGTGTCATAGGCAATACACGGTTTGATGATGTTATGTTGGATTTGGGAGCATCGATCAATGTCATGCCACTCAATGTGTATCAAACGTTGAGTATAGGGCCTCTCAAGAAGGATAATGTCATCATTCAACTTGCGGATCGCTCAAGCAAATATCCGGAGGGTTATGTAGAGGATGTGTTGGTGCAAGTCAACCAATTGATTTTTCCCGCCGATTTTTATGTGGTTGAGATGGAGGATTCGCCGGTCAACAACACTCAATTGCTTCTAGGGCGACCATTCATGAGGACCGCGCGCACAAAGATAGATGTGGCCGAGGGCAACCTAACTATGGAATTTGATGGTGAAGTGATAAAGTTCAATGTTTTTGATGCCATGAAATTCCCTAATGTTGATTTGAAGGAGGGTTGTGCCATTGATGTTTTGGAGGAGGTCGAGCAAGTTATGTCGACCTCGCTTGACGCATAGCAATTAGCGATTGAGCAAGGGGTCGGATTTGACAAGAGGGGAGAACGAATCGTGCATAAGAATAAGAAAGAAGGGCCGGCCGAACCAAGAAGTGCCGAGCAAGGCACCATTGCCGAGCCATTTATGATAGAGCCGAGTGTGATGAAAGTTGCTGCCGAGCTAGAGGCTCGGCCCTATTCCAAGGTATTTGATTCGTTCTTGTCAATTCCAAGCGCCACAACAAAATTTCGACCAAGTGTGGAAGAGGCCCCAAAGTTAGAACTTAAAGAGCTCCCTAGTCATTTGAAATATGCTTATCTTGGAGAAGGAGATACACTACCGGTTATTGTGTCTTCAATGCTTAGTAAGAAGCAAGAGGAGGATTTAATATGTGTGCTTAAGAAGTACAAAACCGCCATAGGTTGGACCTTAGCGGATATCAAGGGAATAAGCCCTACTACTTGTGTTCATTGTATTTTGTTAGAAGAAGGAGCTAAGCCGACAAAAGAAGCTCAACGTCGACTTCATCCTCCCATGATGAAGGTTGTAAAGGAAGAGATTATCAAGTTGCTCGATTGTGGGGTGATCTACCCAATCTCGGATAGTAAGTGGATATCTCCCGTGCAAGTAGTGCCAAAGAAGAGTGGTGTAACGGTTGTCAAGAATGAGAAGAATGAGCTTGTGCCACAAAGACTTGTAACCGGTCATAGGATGTGCATCGATTATAGGAAGCTCAATGCTACAACGAGGAAGGATCACATGCCTTTGCCGTTTATGGATCAAATGCTAGAGAGGTTGGCCGGTCATTCTTACTATTGCTTTCTTGATGGATATAGTGGCTACAATCAAATCATGATACACCCGGACGATCAAGAGAAGACCACTTTTACTTGTCCATTTGGCACGTTTGCTTATCGGCGGATGCCATTCGGACTTTGCAACGCACCCGGCACTTTTCAAAGATGTATGTATGCTATCTTCTCGGATTTTATTGAAGACATTATCGAAGTATTTATGGATGATTTTAGTGTGTATGGAGGCACCTTCGATGCATGTTTGGGGAACTTGGAGAAGATACTTAAGAGGTGTGTAGAGACAAATCTTGTGCTCAATTGGGAGAAGTGTCACTTCATGGTCACGCAAGGCATTGTTCTAGGGCATATAATTTCGGCAAGAGGCTTAGAGGTTGACAAAGCCAAGGTGGAGCTAATTCAAGCATTGCCGAGCCCTAGGTGTGTAAAAGATGTGAGAAGTTTTCTTGGCCATGCGGGGTTCTATCGACGATTTATCAAAGACTTCTCTTCAATTGCCAAGCCATTAAGCAACTTGTTACAAAAGGAGGTGACGTTTGAGTGGACGGAGGCATGTGAGCAAGCCTTTTGCCGATTAAAGATGCTATTGTGTACGGCACCAATACTTGTATCCCCTAATTGGGACGAGCCGTTTGAGTTGATGTGTGATGCTAGTGACTATGCACTTGGAGCGGTACTTGGACAACGAATTGATAAGAAGCCATGCGCCATTTACTATGCTTCAAGGACTCTCAACGATGCACAACTCAACTACACAACAACGGAGAAGGAACTCTTAGCGGTAATCTTTGCTTTGGAAAAATTTCGATCATATCTTTTGAATTCCAAGGTTATTGTTTATAGTGATCATGCCGCTTTGAGATATCTTATGACAAAGAAGGATGCTAAGCCGAGGCTTATTCGATGGATTCTTCTACTTCAAGAGTTCGACATTGAGATTAAAGACAAGAAAGGAGTAGAGAATGTTGTAGCCGATCATTTGAGTAGACTTGTGCAAGAGGAGGATCGGCTGCCCCTATTAGAGTCCTTTCCGGATGAGCAACTTTTTCGACTTGAAGTACTTGAGCCTTGGTATGCCGACATTGCCAATTTTCTTGCCACAAACTGATTTCCCAAAGAGATGCCGAGCCACCAACAAAAGAGAATAAGGAAGCAAGCTCGACACTTCTTGTGGGATGATCCGTACTTATGGAGGCAATGTGGTGATCAAGTTATTAGAAGATGTGTGCCGGAGAATGAGCATCGATCCATCCTTGCTTTTTGTCATAGTGAAGCTTGTGGTGGACATTTTGGACCAAAGAAGACGGCTTTGAAGGTACTTAATTGTGGTTTCTTTTGGCCTACGATTTTCAAGGATGCTTTCATGTTTTGCAAAGCTTGTGATAGATGCCAAAGAATGGGGAACATTGGTGCTCGAGATCAAATGCCGCTCACGCCTATCATTGAGGTAGAAATTTTTGATTTATGGGGTATTGACTTCATGGGACCGTTTCCTTCAAGTAAGGGTTTTCTCTACATATTGCTTGCGGTGGATTATGTGTCAAAGTGGATCGAAGCAAGGGCTACACGCACCAATGATGCCAATTAAGGTGGTAGCCGAGTTTCTCAAGACCAACATCTTCTCACGTTTTGGAGTTCCAAGGGTCTTGATTAGCGATGGAGGATCCCATTTTTGTAACCGCACTATTGAAGCCTTATTGAGGAAGTATGGAGTCACACATAAAGTATCTACACCTTATCACCCCCAAACAAGTGGTATGGCCGAGGTGAGTAATCGAGAGATCAAGAACATTTTGGAAAAATCGGTTGGACCTTCAAGGAAGGATTGGAGTGATCGTCTCGATGATGCTTTGTGGGCTTATAGGACTGCATACAAGACACCGATTGGTATGTCCCCTTTTCGGTTAGTTTATGGCAAAGCATGTCACTTACCGGTTGAGCTAGAGCACAAGGCATGGTGGGCAATCAAGGCCTTCAACATGAACATTGATGATGCCGGTCTTCATAGAAAGCTTCAACTCAACGAACTTGAAGAAATCCGTAATGAAGCCTATGATGCCGCATGGATCTACAAGGAGAAGACTCGAGCCTACCATGATAAGATGATTCGAGGGAAAAAGTTTCAAGTTGGACAAAAAGTTCTATTATTCAACGCAAGGCTTAAACTTTTTCCGGGTAAGCTTCGATCTCGTTGGTTTGGACCATTCATTGTTACTAAAGTTTTTCCTCATGGTGCCATCGAGATTCAAAGTGTGGTGTCGGAAGATACATTCAAGGTTAATGGACACCGGTTGAAGCCTTACTACGAGCCCTTTCTACACCCCACAATCGAGGAACTCAATGTGCAAGACAAGCCAAATGCCGATCCACCTACTCCAGCCGAGGCTATTCCATCTCCACCACAACTTGAGGCTGAGCTACCTTCATTTACTGCTGCTGAAACCGAGCCACCTCCACACCAAGTGGCTGCCGGACCTGCAATTGCCGGCAGCACCCACACAAGGCCGGACACGGACGCACCAACGCACAAGATGCCGGACACGCACCATACGGCCATGCAGCCGCCACTGTTTACAACCGCACCACCACCCCCTGCCGGACCTGCCATTGCCGGCAGGGTTGACACACGGCCACAAGAGGCCGGACACAAGCTGGATACGTCGGATACGCCGGCAGAAAGGCCGGATACGCCATTCGTATCCGACACGCAGAATTGGACAGATTCGGATCCAACATGCCAAAGTCTTCTCATCGAACTACTTCTTGCCGATTTGAGTTGCTTTGGAACACGATGAACATGCATAAACACGGTGAAAAGTCTAGGCTATGGACTATAAACACAAAGCGCTACTTGGGAGGCAACCCATGTCGATCAAAGTGAAGTGAAGGAGCCATCACCGAGAGTTTGAAATTTCTTAACCCTTCTCTTCTACTTTGATTTGTGATGATATGTTGGAATATGTTAGTCGATTGCATGCTTAGGAAATTCATTAATATTGTTTTGTGCTTACATTGAGGGCAATGTAATTTTCTAAGTGTGGGGTGGGATAACGTATTCCGTTTTCGTTTTTGTTTTTCGTTTTTGTTTTTTTTGTTGTTGTGTGCTTAAAAGAAAAAAGAAAAAAAATTCAGAAAATTGTAATACAAAATAGAGTGTTTAAATTTGTTTGTTTCGAGTCTTAGGATGCCCCTAATATGTCAATGATGTTTTTCTCCTCTTTGCATACATAGATGATGGTTGTGCATACTTTTAAAATTGTAAGTTTCATGGATTATGTGCATTGGTAGGAGCATGTAGGACTTGTTGATTATTAAGCATGCATGTTTTAGCTAATTTATTTCGAAAATAACCTATGTGAGCTTTTGTGCCAATTTGCTTTCTTCTTGAGCGATAAAAAGATAAAATTCAATAGATTCGTAGGAAGCATGAAACCTCATAATTCTTTGATTATTCGATGACTATGTGCCATAGCTTTTTAATGAACTCTAGTATGCTAGAACTTACTCTTGTTGATTTTCGAAACGTTTATATCATAAAATACTTTGATTTTGAATGTGATTGAATAAAGATCATTTAGGTTTACCACCAAAGCCAAACAAAGCATGCGCCTATTTGTGCCCGTCGTGGGACACCTTAGTAAACCCCCTTTGAGCCTACGTTGAGCCTTTTCTTTCATCTCCCTTAAACACTTTCCATGAACTTAGTGTAGTGATGCCTTTACTGTGTGTTCCGGCAAAGCTTGAATTTTTGAAAGCGTTTTCGCGTGTGTGATGAAGAAGAATAAGTGTGGGGTAGACTTAGCCATGAATTTGTATGTAAAATGTATGCATGCTGTACCTAGAAAAAGAAAAAAAATTGGCTCGGATTAAAAAGAAAATAAAAGAAGCCGAGAGAAAAAGAAGAAAAAGAAGGGTACGGCATAGGCATGAAAAGAAAAATTTTGTGTATGGCTATTGTCTAGATTTAAAATCAACTCAACTAAAACTCAAAATCAACATATATACATACATTCTAACACTAAAACAACAACAAAACAAAAAATCACTTACTAAATCAAAATCACTAAAACTCAAAATCAACTCAACTAAAACTCAAAATCAACAAATATACCCATGTACGTACCTATATATAGCTCCACAATGTAAGAGAGAACGAATTTCAACAATACCCACAGATTTTTCACTCTTTCTCCCGTTTTTCCCCTTTTTTTTGAAATGAGCAGCTGCTGCCCAGATCTGAAAATATATAGACTTATAGCCGACGAAAATGTCAACTTCGTCGGCCATTATGAGTTGATGTTGATAATAATATATATTGTAATGTATTAGAAGAAAATACAAAAATTAGACTTGTCCTTTTTTGACTTTGCAAACCTTGAAGGGAATGGTATGCAAGAGTTTGGCACCCCTCTCTTTTTTGCTTGGATCGGCACTTGCTCTTTCTTTGACGTGGCGGGGTCTTTCTCTAGCTCGTTGCCCAGCCTATCTCTCTCGGCTGCAGCCTGATAGGAGCACAATGTGCGACGATATTATATGCTTATGCCCTCGTTTATGCTTTGTTTAACCCTTATTTGTCTAAGATTGAGTCGTAATGTAGTTAGTGTCAATTTGATAGAGTTTTGGTGAAAAATGGTTAAGAATCCGAAAAATGACTAAGTTTGAGAAATCTGGAAAATATTGCAAAATATGTCTTTTTCGTGATTTTGAGATAAGTGAAACTATGATCTATCCTTGTCCGAATTCTATGAAATTTGGCGTGCTTAATATTCATATGCTGAGGAATGTTGTGTTAAAATTTCAGATCAATCGGAGTTCGGGAAGTCACCCAAAACTTGGCTGCAAAAGGGCAGTCCGAACATTCCAATCCAGGGGCTACAGGATTTTCCTGGGACTGTGTCCCAACTTCGAAAAATCATTCCCGACGACTTGCAAGGAGTTTGATCGAACTGTTTTATGGGGAGATGGCCATATGTGTCTAGTTTATCTGAGATTTGGAATCGCATCAATCGGAGCTCCGCGGATGGAGATATGCCGGAATTACTGCAACAAGGTCAAATCTGCCGATTTCAGGAACCTACTGCCCCCTTTTTGTGTTTTCTGTTTTTGATGGACCAAATGGTGTACAAATACATATGTGAAGATGGTCCAAGCTTTATAAAGGGAAGAGGAAGACACTAGGCCTTGGCATTGAAGAAAAATTTGAAGAAAGACGTTCTCCTAGTCACACTAGGAGAAGCTGCCGAATAGAGGCAGATTGTATGCCTTTGTGTGCTGCCGGCAATTGGGGTATTTTTCGATGGACCAAGACATGTTAAATGAAGTCCAAGATCATACAAGAAGTCCATGAAGCTGTGAAACCCAAGCCTTGAAGAAAAAATTCAGAAAAGAAAACCTAATTGGATTAAGAAAGGAAGGTTGCAAAACCTTAATGAACTAGGTTTTCTGAATCCCTTTTGGCTTAAGGGACTGCCGGCAGCCTCTCTCCCTATCCTCTATATATACCCCCACTTTTCATTCTGAAAAATCATCTCATCTCAAGCTAAACACAAGGCCGAAACTCTACCAAAATTCCCCAAACTTCCTAGACAAAAACCTAAACCCGAAACCACCATCCACCACCAACCAAGTTTCTGCCGAAACTTGGGAAAATCTTTGCCGAGCCACCTTAGCCGTGCAGCCTCATCCCTTCACCTACACAGCACCGGATCCACACCAAAAGAAGCTCTCAAGGTGTCTCAAAGTGTGATCCACTCCCTTCTTCGGTTTAGTACTTTTTGTCTAGTTATGTTTGATTTTGTCTATGAAACATTCATGTATGTTTGGTGTTGGTTTATATGTCTATGTGTGAACCGATTTTGGTTTTATAAATTATATGTTAAAGATTTGTTTAAATCGATGCTTAGATTTATGTTTAGGTTTCGACAAGAACAATGATTTTGCATGCTAATTTGTAATATGTAACTTGTAACTTGTAAATTCGTATGTTAGATAATTAGGACAGTGGTATAGATGCATGTTTTAGGTTCAAAATTGGTTAGAAATCTAAGGAGTGGGACTTAAAAACCGAAACATTAGTATTGGCTTGTAGCATGTGAATCTAGATGTTAGGTTTCATCAAACCCGAATAATAACAAATATGGCTAGATACTCAAAAGGTTGCTTTGATTTGTTTTGCTCACCTAGGGTATAATACTTTGGATTTCTTACATGTTAAAATAAGATGATTGACAACCTTGCTTGTTTTGCATGTCTCCAATTTAGATCATTGCGCACAATTGTTAAATCTCAAAAGGATTAACATAACTTTAGGGCCCATAACCAAAAGTTCGGTCTTAAAACTTGAGAGGTCTTACAACTAAGTTGTAGTTGGAACTAATTTTGAACTTGAGCATGTTGATACTTGTTCCTTACTTTCTTGCATGTGAATTTATTCGTTAAAGAGTCTATGTGCTAAATGTTTTGCGAAAGATGATGATCACCTGTACATATTAGACCTAGGATTTATTTTCTGCTTTTATGTTGCCGTGCCTAGTATTAGGGCAGCAATGCTGCCGATGCCTATTCCCCCCAATATGTGATGTTTTTTTATAAGATGTGAATATGTTTTGTGTCTAACAATTTCATATCTCAGGTACCCTTAATCCCCGGCCTAGAACGATCCCTACTTGCTCATACTACTAACGATATTTTGTAGGGTTATTATTGTGTGCGAGCTTCGGCTCACATCACAGCCTTCTCGGCAGACTGCTTGTCATGCTGCTCGGCAGCTTCTCTGTCTGTCTCGGCAGCCCTGCTGATAGGTTCGGCAGGCTCCAGCAGATGCTGCCCGGCAGCTTCTTCCTCTTCTCTA
Organism: Potentilla sterilis; assembly: GCA_963682095.1. NCBI lineage: Eukaryota > Viridiplantae > Streptophyta > Magnoliopsida > Rosales > Rosaceae > Potentilla > Potentilla sterilis. The sequence continues at coordinate 36,266,466 of OY821757.1, read as the reverse complement.
ATCATACCGAGAGGCATGGTTCCCTTTTTTTGACTCTCGCGGTAGTAACAACTCCCTACCACTACGAGTTTTAATGACCTTGGCTTGCTCATTCCTTGGATTTGGAATTGCATTGCTCGACAACTTTCCTTGCTCGGTAAACTTCCCCATAAAATCTACGACTTGCCCCATTTGAGTCTTCAACTCGGCTATGTCTTTCGAGTGATTTTGTTGCCCTGAAAGCAACGCTTGAGTAGCACTCGAAAGAGAAGTGATCAATGCTTCGTAGTTGGGATTGCTCGGCATAGGTTGAGCTTGCATAGGCACGACTGCTTGGTTTGGCTGCCCTCCTTGGTCCGGTTGAAATGGTGCCCTTGGCACAAAACCTCCTTGTGCTCTAGGTTGATATCCATTTGGCTGCATAGGTGCCCTAAGCACGTTGTCATTATTCGACCACCTAAATTTCGGATGATCATTGAACCTAGGATTGAAATTGCCATACCTTTGGCCTCCTTGAAAACTGATGGCGTTGCACTCCACTTGCCCCTCACTCGATCTAAGTTGAGGGCATTGCTCGGTCTCATGATTTTCGGTGCAAACACTACACACTATGATGTGACGACTTTTCATGTATGATGCCGGCCTCTATATATAGGAGAAAGGGTTGTGTAGTTTGAGACTTCTCCTTATTCAAAATGGGATAGAAATCTTTATGCAATAAGGTTTCCCAATCCGATAAGGTTTAGGATTTTCACTCCCTCTTTGAACTAGGAATTCCTTGTTTGGCCGGCCCAAGGTTTCTCCACACTTCTAGGACACGCTTGGGAAGATTCTTGGTCATTGCATAGCACTTGGAGATGGCTTTTCCATGCTTGCAGCCACTTGAAAGCAGTAATGGCAAAAATTTTCATCCTCTCGGATGCAGCCTATGCCAGTATCAGATACTGGCTGAGCGACTCGGCAGGACACACGTGCTGGTGCGCGCGCATGGTATCGGTAGCTTTGCGCCGGGCAACATGCAGGTGTGGACTGTATCGGATACACTTTTGGCAACAATGGTAGACACGCTCGACAACGGTAGCAGGAAGGCGCGCATGGGCGTGCAGGCTTCAACAGTCTGGGTGCCGGTATCGGATACGAGATGCCGGTATCCGATACGGGGTGCAAGCGGCCATCACCTCGGTGGATACGCCTGGGGTACGTCTTTGGATACGTCTGGGCCTTTCTTTGATACGAGGTGTCACGTGTCCGATACGAAATATCATGATCGGACACGAGGTGTCAGCATCGCTGGTCCTCGACAAAGTTAGTGTCAGCGTCAGCAGTATCGGAAGGCTGCATGTCTGGTTGTGCGGTAGTGTGAGTGTCAGGGTGCAAGCCCTGCGCTGCGGCAGAGGCTGCAAGTTTCGAAGGCTGGAACTGCAGCCTATCAGCAGGGGCTGAGGTTTACTCTCTTCTCGGCAGATTTGACCTTTGTGTCTTCAATCGAGCATAACTTCCTCTAGAGAACAGCTATTGATACGATTCCAAATTCTGTGGAAACTAGACTCACGGATCTTACCATGCATATATGGCACGCCATCTAGTTCCAAGTGAGCTGTTCTGGGGAAATTCAGGAAGTTCAGTGATGTGCCTAGGAAATTCCTGGAAATTACTGGATCCAAACTTGCATAGCAATTCTCGGAAGCTTCTTTAGCTCCAATTACTCTAACTCTTTCTATTGCTCAATTATCAATGTATATACTACTCATAAGAGAAGAAAATTCCATCAAAAGCAACATGGAAGCTTTACAGATTCAACAAAACATTTAAGGACTCCGATTTTTTAGCACTTTGTCAAATTTCTGTAAATTTCTAACGTTTAAGAACATTTTTATTTAGACTCTAACAAAAGCTCATGACTGTATATTATGATTCGATTTTAAACAAATAAGGGCTAAACAATGTATAAATGTAGGCATAAACATATTAAGAACGTAGCACTTTGTGCTCCTATTAACCCCAGATAATGAAGGTGCTTTTGTAACAATCTATTCCCAAGCAGCTGCAATCTTCATTTCCTGCCTTGCGATAAAGAAGTGCAGATGAGTAGCCAAAAAGAAACGACCCGATTGAGATATTCGCAACCACCACATTGTGATTTATCGCGAAATTCTTGTTCCTGAAGAGCTCTGTGGTTATGGACACTGCAATACAAGTAATTGCTCCTGTCACTAGTAACTATTAGGCCTTTAGGGACAGATGATAAATCCTCCCTATTGACACTATAGGGGACAGAAGTTGTCCCTATTTGTCACACCCCGAATTTCGGATAAAGAACATCTAAATTCGACAATGTGAAAAATCACAACTAAACTCAAATACTTAAAAGTACAACAACAGAGTTCAAGTGCGTGGCTCAAAACACTCAAAATATTACATCATTAAAATATAGATGTAAAATAGAGTCTCACACGGTCACTCTCTAATCCAAAAATAAATACAAGCTAGACCATGGATCACCTACTAGCCACGTGACTCAGATGCCGCCTCCTGGCTACTGATCCTCACCTGCAGGTTTAACCCCTACACCATCAATTGGTACACCGGGTTGTAAAGAACAAATCCAGTAAGCTTTTGAAGCTCGTGTGAGTATAACAAACAAGTTCAAGATAAAATAATTTAACAATAAATGGACAACACAATTCCAAAACAACCACAACTCGAAAATCATGAATCACAATGCACAATCAATCAATAGAAACAAACTCAGGACAAATGACCTCTGTCATTCCCATCTAACTCACACAAGGCAGACAGACTAGAGCTCTAATTGATCGTAACCAATCACCCAGCCAAATGCTTGGTTCCCTATATAATTGCCGCCACACATGAGTAATCCCCATCTCATACAGGAAAGATCACTCATTGGCCGTTGGTTTCCATACCAACCCAATCACCATAGCGATCCCCCATATCACATAGGGTGGACCCTAATTGCCTTACATGAGAAATCCCCATCTCATACAGAAAATATCTCTCATTGGCTGTTGGTTTCCTTACCAACCCACTCACACATCACACAACTCACACATTCACAATTATGATAATTCCATAACATAATAAATCACTCAATGCACAACCTCATTATATACATATATTTCACACTTCCACATCAATCAACACATATATTTCACGTAAATATATATATATATATATACACACACACACACACACAGGCATTCACTCAGGAACTGCCCACTAATACCAACTATAGTCATTGATCGCAAAATACTTTTAAAAATCATTTATATATTAAGACCATTTTACTTACCAATGAACCGTAGTCGATCAAGCTCATTCAATTTAAAACAAATATCATTTCCATAAAAATATTTTGCATATAACGATCCATATACTATAATTAACTCGTATTAAATACGATCTCTGTGAGGTGGTTTACTCACCTTAATTCACCAGAAATGGGAAATATCCGTTCAAGGTCGAGTCGGATCGAAACGCTACAGTTTCCGGGTCAGGTCCACTTGGGTCAACGGTCAACAAGGGTCGGGTCGGATCGTCTACAGGAAACGGGTCGACTGTAGATCGGATCGGATCGTTTTCGATCCGATCGATCGAGCTTGAAAGGGCAAAAACCACTTCCACAGGGAGGCGCGCAAGGAGGAGACGAACCGGAAAAGAGGTGCCTCGACCCCCGGTTCCGCCTGGAGCGGCTGCTGCACCGCCACCGACGGCGACAGAAGCTATCGGGCTCCGCTGCTCCGTGCACGGGCAGTGGCTCCTGGCGTGGGGCGGCTCAAACGAAAGAGAAAGTCGTGCTAAGCATTTTGACAGGTAGCACGCCTTGAGAGGTGGCCGGAAGAGGGAGAACTACGCGAAAGAAGCTCCGGATTCGATTTGGGGACGATGAACAGTGTTTTGCGGATATTTTCTGGAATTTCTGATATTTTCGGAATTTTTGACTTTTCTGAGATATTTTACTATGTATAGAAAAATTCAAATTTTGGAAATAACTTTAACATATAGTAACTTTTTCATACGACGTCCGTTTCACACGTGCCGCATGTCTACGAACTCGTATCGTCGAGAACTACGACTTTCGTGAAGGAAACTTTTTGAAATTCACGACGGATCAAAAGGTCAACCTTTAACCCTCTTAAAAACGCTTTTGAATAATAATTCGACAGAACACTTCTCTTCGCTCTCGAACCACATTATTTCACTAACTTCTAACTTAATAATTTCTAAATAAACATTAGAAATTATTAAAGAATTTCCGGGATACTACACTATTGATGGTTGGAGATGAAAAAACTGTACGTCGCAGGAGGTTCCCTCTCCAGTTTGAAATGTTACATTTTGGGGAGCGAATTTTTTGTCCTTCCCACATTGGTTACCATAGCAAACATAAAGCTTCACGCGCCATTCTTACCTTCTGACACTGAATAATAACCAATGTTTTTTTGAGGATTGTCCGGGTTCTTTAGGAAAGGTTACCATAGCAAACATAAAGCTTCACGTTCCGGGAATTGTTTTTACGATTCGGAAATTCTAAAGGTTGACTTTTTATAATTTGACCCGACCGAGAATTTTATTTCATGATGAGACAGAAGATGTTGAAACGAGTTCGTGGACACGTAACACGTTTAATTTAGAGTCCGCATGAAAAAGTTACGATGTAAAATACGTAACATTCCGATTTTAGACGAGTATAAATAGTCGGGAAGGAAATTTCCCGAAACGGAAATTCCTTTTCCTTTTTCTTTTTCTTTCTCTTTTCTCCTTCTCTCTCCCCGCGCGCCACCCCGACACACCGACTGCAGCGTCGACCTCGGTTCTCCGCCGTTCGGCAACCAAACGGCGCGCCACCGGTCGCGTTCAAACCGTCTTCTTCTTCTCTTCCGTTCTGTGGCAGCGGCACGGCGTGAAACGCGCCGTTTGGCCGTGCGACGCCCGAAAAGGTTCGACACAGTCGAACTGGAACTCGCTCCTCCGACCACGGTTCGGCTTGATTTTCGGGGGGAATTGAAGGTGTCTACCTGTGCAACAATTCCATGGAAGGAATTGATCCAATTCGATCTAGGTAAGGAGAATTTGGGATTTGAAATTCTAGGGTTTTTGGTGAATTCTAGCAGCGTAAGTATTGTGATATAGTGTTTTTGACTATGGAATTATCGGGTTATGGTAAAATGTGGTTAAGCCTGACCACATGGTTTTATCGTATAAGTAGCTGATGAATATTTGAATAGCGAGATCGGGTTTCTATTTGACCATTGCATGGATAACTCGATAATTCGGATAACAAGATTCTGGTAGTTAATCCAGAGTTTGACAATTGATTTTTTCTTTGACTGATCATTTTATAAATATTTATATTTGTATTTGGTCAGCCACTTCTTTCGTTTTTTTGTGTTTCTTGTTCGAGGATTTTCGACGAAACTTCGACAGATCATAACTTTTGACCCGTAATTCCGATTCAAGATCCGTGAATGGCTTTTGGTTTGTATTGAAGTCACATGCTTATCTATGGTGGTTGGAGTGAGACCCAACGGTGACTTCCAGGAAGCGTTTTCTTTTCGAACCCTTAGAGTTATTTTTACCAATTTTTCACACTTCAGTCGGAATTCTATCTGCTACCGTTGTAGCGATATCTTAATGGTTGTCAAGCATTAATCTGGCTAATGGCGAATGTTGGCGCTGACTATTTAATTAGTCACGAAACATTTGTCAAGCAAAATACCAGCTTTGTTCCTAATTCGACAAGTGTAAAAGGTATGTGGATGGTCGCATCCTGGATTATTGCGATCGTAGATGTAGAGATTTTGACGCCAAGGGGTTGGCGATAATGAAATTATTTGATGCAGCATTGGAGAAGAATTGAAAGGTGTGACTCAATTGGAGGTTGTAATCGTGCTCAGAGCATAGAAAGGAGTCGATTAGGTGTTGTTTGATGTTTAATTGGTTGGTTTTTGTGAAAATTGGAGGTTGGGCAGTTTGGGCCGCTGTTAGCGGCGGCTAAGGGGGGCTTTTTGGCGGCGGAGGCGACGGGGACGAGGTTCTGTGGTGGTGGCGATGGTGTTGGGTTGATTTGGAGTTGATTGGATGCGTTTTAGCTTCTGTGGTGGAGCTGCCGGCGGCGGAGGAAGAAGGGTGAACAGTGAAACAATAAAAGGTTATAGTAAAACTGTAAAAGGTGAAAAGTAAATGGTAAAACAGTAAAAGTAAAGAGTAAACAATAAAAGTAAATGTAAATAGTATTTGGACTTTGACCATTTACTGTTTGACTTATATAATTACTGTTTGACCTAGAATAATTACTGTTGACTTTCGTAAAAAGATAAAAGCTGGTTTAAAACGGTTTTTACGACGAATTAACCAGTAAAAGAATTGATCGGACATAGAATGGATATTCTGAGTAATTTTAGACGTAAAGTGCTTCGGTATTTGAGGCGTAATTCCTATACCGATAATAAGAAAAGAAATTGGGAAGTTTCGTGCGAGTGAGGACGTTCGTAGATTTGACTTTTATAAATCAATTCCGAGTTGTGGAATATTTATAAATACGTCTCTGTTATAGATCGAGAGGTTAACTCGACGTGACGAGAGCTCGGAATAGCTGCAAGTTCGGCCGTACTGTGAGTGGATTTTATTTTAAATAAATGCATGTATAATTATTTTATTAAAATGAAGTTTATTTTCATTATATGAAATCTCAAGCATGATATGAATTATCGAAGGCCGATAATTCATATAGTTTTATGAAATTTGCTCATTTAATATTTACAGTGAATATGGATTTGGGGTATATGTTTACTACTATTCTGAATAGTATGTAATTTTACCCGGAAATGAGATTTCCGAAAATTGTATGATTTGATAAATCATACTTGATCATTTTGAATGTATTTATATTTAAAAGACCTGAAATGTGATTTCCGGGGATTTTATGATTTCACTATTTTTGTATTTCACGACATGTGAGACATGTCGATGTTTTATATATATATATATATATATATATATATATATATATATATATATATATATATACTTGATCATTTTGAATGTATTTATATTTAAAAGACCTGAAATGAGATTTCCGGGAATTTTATGATTTCACTATTTCTGTATTTCACGACATGTGAGACATGTCGATGTTTTATATATATATATATATATATTCTCTTTCGTGATTTTTACGGCATATGGGACATGCCAGTGATATATATTTTCTTCGAGGCTATATTCTATTTAATTATATTTATAAGCCTCAGATGTACGGTCGGAGACCGTACGGATTTATGATATATAGGGGAATCGTGTTTTCCGTTTTTTTTTTCCGGATTTGTTTTCACTATATCAGGGTCCATATATATTGACGCTAACTAGCCTATTAACCTCATCCCATACGAGGTGACGACTTGACCACATAGGTCAGATTCACCTTGACGGTCGACGTGTTTGGAGTTTGGAGTATTGAGGTTTAGCGTCGGACGCTACAGAGTCTTGGAGGCTCCGACACTTAGTCTGGGAGGCTTACTATTACATGGTGGTGCTAACCTTCCCCTGATCTATCCGATATTATTATATGGCCAATGGGATTGGTCATGATTTGTTATTTGATTTTCGGAAATATTTTCTCTTATGAGACTTTTATTTATTTATTTAATAAATTCCCGAACCAGTGCGGTTGGATTTTTATTACAAGAATATTTGGGAATGGACCAATGGGATTGGTCCAAATATATATTATTTGATTATTCGATATACCAGCGGAGCTGGGTTTTTACTTCAAAATTATCTGGGATTCGGCCAATGAGATTGGTCGTGATATGTTATTATTCGGTTTTTAAAATATTTTCATTTGAAAATATTATTTGTTGATTTGATATATCAGCGTGGCTGATTTATAACCACAATTTTTCTAAAAAAGCGGGACGTTTTATTAAAATGCATGCATCGTGGTTTTTATTTATAAAATGTTGGGAAAGTAAAATAATACTTTTTATTTAAGGTATTATACGAAATTGTTTTTATCCACTCACTCTAACGTTTGTTTTTAAATTACTTTTCCCTGTGCCCTTCGTTTTAAATCGCCCAGTGTGCAAATTAGTTTTAGCGGTCAAGAGTACTCGGAGTCGAGGCATAGTCATCATCGTCGTTGCTTCCGCTAGGTGGGATCTGTGATCCCTTATTGTATATTTCTTATTCTTTTCCGGTTCATTGTATTAGATTGCTCTGATTACCTGTGAGCCAATTGAGTATTAGTTGAATTTGATTTTGTGTTTATTTGTGACGTTTGTGATTTGGGGAGCAGATGGCTCCAGGTGTTGAGGTTGGAACTGGAATTAGAAGTGTTTTTACTTTTGCAGGTTTCAGGGTTGTCCATCCTAAGATTGACTCATTGATTTATCGATGGAGTTAGTCTTAAGGTGGTCCCCGCAGGGCCTTATCCGGGTTTCAGGATGAAATCTGAGGCGGGTCCTGTCAACTTATCCTAGCAGCAGCAAAGATTTCGGTTAACTAATTAGCACCGACATGTGCTTGTAGTGAATCCAACTTCTTGTTCACTATTCCAAGATAAGCTTGCAGGGCCTCTTCCCTCTCAGCAGATTCTTTTAATTTGAGGCCCAAATCTGCTTCCCTTTTTTCATATTCTACAGGTTGTACTTGATAAGCCTCAGTCAAGGCTTTTAGTTGATGTTTGTTTCTGCACAAACCCTGGGGCCTGATAGATACAAATGAATCCACCTCAATCTCCTGCAAACCTGCTTACTAAGGGGAATACCGGGCGGGCCGGTCTTCTCCTCTCCGATGCCTAAGTCAGTATAGTTGGAATATATAACTTGAGCACGTATGTAAGCGGTGAGAGAGACAAGTTACCTATTAATGAGGGTAGTTGGGGCCCTTATATAGGTGGCTGGGGGTGAGGGCTGGCCTCACCCTTCGATGTGGGACTGGTTCCCTTCAAAGGGCAGTTCTGGTGACCTCTTGGCAGGCAGGCGCCCCCGGTCCCTGGGTCCCTGGCAGCCGGATAGACTGCTGGACCCCGAGGCCGGGTGCTGGTGGTTCGGTCCTGGACCTCGGGCCGGGCCCTGGTGCACCTGCTGCGGGTCTGTGGGCCTGCTGTAGCCCCTCTGCGGCTACTGTCAACAAGTCCCCCAAGTTCCTGGTCAAGTGCAATCTTGAATGGGGACTTAAAGTCTGCCTTGCTCTTGTCCCGCAGACCCGCAGGGTTACCAACCCAACGGTGCCCAGTCCCCCAAGTCCGGATTGAAGATTGGGCGTGACCGGGCGTTGGGCTGTGCTTGGTATGAGACGGAGTTGACAAGACCTCGACCGGGCGTCCTGCCATATCGAGACGAGTCCCGGATGAACTTGCAGTCTGGACCTCGATCGGGCGTCCTGCCATATCGGTGCGAGTGGGAGTTCACGGGACCTCGACCGGGCGTTCTGCCATACCGAGACGAGTCCCGGATGAACTTGCAGTCTGGACCTCGACCGGGCGTCCTGCCATATCGGTGCGAGGCGGAGTTCACGGGACCTCGACCGGGCGTTCTACCATATCGAGACGAGTCCCGGATGAACTTGCAGTCTGGACCTCGACTGGGCGTCCTGCCATATCGAGACGAGTCCCGAATGAACTTGCAGTCTGGACCTCGATCGGGCGTCCTGCCATATCGGTGCGAGTGGGAGTTCACGGGGCCATACCGAGACGAGTCTCGGATGAACTTGCAGTCTGGACCTCGACCGGGCGTCCTGCCATATCGGTGCGAGGCGGAGTTCACGGGACCTCGACCGGGCGTTCTGCCATATCGAGACGAGTCCCGGATGAACTTGCAGTCTGGACCTCGACCGGGCGTCCTGCCATATCGGTGCGAGGCGGAGTTCACGGGACCTCGACCGGGCGTTCTGCCATATCGAGACGAGTCCCGGATGAACTTGCAGTCTGGACCTCGACCGGGCGTCCTGCCATATCGGTGCGAGGCGGAGTTCACGGGACCTCGACCGGGCGTTCTGCCATATCGAGACGAGTCCCGGAACTTGCAGTCTGGACCTCGACCGGGCGTCCTGCCATATCGGTGCGAGGCGGAGTTCACGGGACCTCGACCGGGCGTTCTGCCATATCGAGACGAGTCCCGGATGAACTTGCAGTCTGGACCTCGACCGGGCGTCCTGCCATATCGGTGCGAGGCGGAGTTCACGGGACCTCGACCGGGCGTTCTGCCATATCCACACGAGTCCCGGATGAACTTGCAGTCTGGACCTCGACCGGGCGTCCTGCCATATCGGTGCGAGGCGGAGTTCACGGGACCTCAACCAGGCGTTCTGCCATATCGAGACGAGTCCCGGATGAACTTGCAGTCTGGACCTCGATCGGGCGTCCTGCCATATCGGTGCGAGTCGGAGTTCACAGGACCTCGACCGGGCGTTCTGCCATATCGAGACGTGTCCCGGATGAACTTGCAGTCTGGACCTCGACCGGGCGTCCTGCCATATCGGTGCGAGGCGGAGTTCACGGGACCTCGACCGGGCGTTCTGCCATATCGAGACGAGTCCCGGATGAACATGCAGTCTGGACCTCGATTGGGTGTCCTGCCATATCGGTGCGAGTGCGAGTTCACGGGACCTCGACCGGGCGTTCTGCCATACCGAGACGAGTCCCGGATGAACTTGCAGTCTGGACCTAGACTGGGCGTCCTGCCATATCGGTGCGAGGCGGAGTTCACGAGACCTCGACCGGGCGTTCTGCCATATCGAGACGAGTCCCGGATGAACATGCAGTCTGGACCTCGATCGGGCGTCCTGCCATATCGGTGCGAGTGCGAGTTCACGGGACCTCGACCGGGCGTTCTGCCATACCGAGACGAGTCCCGGATGAACTTGCAGTCTGGACCTCGACCGGGCGTCCTGCCATACCGGTGCGAGGTGGAGTTCACGGGACCTCGACCGGGCGTTCTGCCATATCGAGACGAGTCCCGGATGAACTTGCAGTCTGGACCTCGACCGGGCGTCCTGCCATATCGGTGCCAGGCGGAGTTCACGGGACCTCGACCGGGCGTTCTGCCATATCGAGACGAGTCCCGGATGAACTTGCAGTCTGGATCTCGACCGGGCGTCCTGCCATATCGGTGCGAGGCGGAGTTCACGGGACCTCGACCGGGCGTTCTGGCATATCGAGACGAGTCCCGGATGAACTTGCAGTCTGGACCTCGACTGGGCGTCTTGCCATATCGGTGCGAGGCAGAGTTCACAGGACCTCGACCGGGCGTTCTGCCATATCGAGACGAGTCCCGGATGAACTTGCAGTCTGGATCTCGACCGGGCGTCCTGCCATATCGGTGCGAGGCGGAGTTCACGGGACCTCGACCGGGCGTTCTGGCATATCGAGACGAGTCCCGGATGAACTTGCAGTCTGGACCTCAACTGGGCGTCCTGCCATATCGGTGCGAGGCAGAGTTCACAGGACCTCGACCGGGCGTTCTGCCATATCGAGACGAGTCCCGGATGAACTTGCAGTCTGGACCTCGACCAGGCGTCCTGCCATATCGGTGCGAGGCGGAGTTTACGAGACCTCGACCGGGCGTTCTGCCATATCGAGACGAGTCCCGGATGAACTTGCAGTCTGGACCTCGACTGGGCGTCCTGCCATATCGGTGCGAGGCAGAGTTCACAGGACCTCGACCGGGCGTTCTGCCATATCGAGACGAGTCTCGGATGAACTTGCAGTCTGGACCTCGACCGGGCGTCCTGCCATATCGGTGCGAGGCGGAGTTTACGAGACCTCGACCGGGCGTTCTGCCATATCGAGACGAGTTCCGGATGAACTTGCAGTCTGGACCTCGACCGGGCGTCCTGCCATATCGGTGCGAGTCCCCCAGAGTGCGCTAGCCTACGGGATGACATGTTGGTTCGTGGACTAAGGCAACAGGTACCCCGGAGAGTGTTACGGCCGTATTGGGGCATCGGTTAACGCTTGCTAGTTCTTCTCAGCTTTTGTTGGTTAAGCGTTGAGGTAATGTGCAGGTTTGTTAGCCTGCGGGGAGACTTGTTCTGTGTTAGAGAAACAATCTGCCCGGTGGAGTGGCGTTGAGATAACGAGTCTTGCCATGTATCCCCAAATGTATCACAGTTCAGTGTGATGCAGGGTTTTTATCCTGCTGGACAAGAGTACATGGGTTAGATGTAAGCTCGCCCGGGTTTATAAAGCCCATGCGTTTAGATGCCTCGAGTTGTTGCTGGCTCGTTCCTGCCCATAGGCGAAGGAAAGTGACAACCGGTAGAATGCTTTGGAGTTGGTTGAATGTCACATGTTCGGTGGAGTGCCATGGTTCCGGGCGGAGCTCGACCGGGCATTCTACCATATCGAGACGAGTCCCCCAGTGAGATGCCATGCAGCCGGTTTGAATGATACGTAACCGGAGATTTGCCAGGGTACCGGATGGATGGCTCATACCGGAACGCTTTTCTCGAGGCGGTTGAAAAATCATAGCCGGTGAGAGGCTGCGGAGCCAGTTGGTTCGAGGTTGGCTTTCTAGGGAAGCGAGGGGAATTGACGCCTCGTTGTGCGCTCCTATCTCCCCCAACTGTCGCTTGTAAGTGGGACATGTGGCGGACATGCAATAAAGGGGAGAGCCCATCAGTCCCATCAGTTATGATAGTATGGGATCCCTTATTGATGCTGGGACACGTGTTGGCAGGGGGCGATCTGAGATGGAGGGGATCCACGGTTGGGGTTGCCTCACTTTTCTTGTTGCCCTACTTATCATCTCCTCTGTTTTCCTCCTGCCGCATCTTGCTACTCTTTGCCTGTTGTTTTTCTGTGCTTCAGAGGTGAATTCTTTTGTTTAGGCTTTATGGCGTCTGGGAGATCTGCGTATTCTGCTGGTGCAAACCGCGGGCCCATGCGGCATGAGCTGCTGGATGGTGATAGGGTGATTTTCTGTGATGAGCCAATCAGAAGCATGAATGATAGAGAGATCAGGGAGTTTCGGGCGAAGTGGGATATCGACAACTCCATTAAGCTTCGAGGCCTGCATCCCGGGGAAGTGGCCTGTAATCCGGAACCGGGTTGGGTTGCCGTTTTCGACGATCAGTTTCGACAGGGACTATCGCTGCCGCTGCCGTCATTTGTCCAGTACATGCTGAGCTCGATAAAGCTTTCCCCGGCCCAGCTTCCGAGCAACCAGTGGAGGCAGCTGCTTGGTCTCGGGTGTCTATTCAGTTTGAGCTATATGGACTGGCCCACGGTTAATGAATTTCGGGCGCTGTACAAGATTTCCTACTGCAGAAAGGCCCAGTGCAGCGGTTGTGTGAATTTTGCCGCGCGGGACTTCGGTCCTGCCATCACTCATCTGCCATCGACGGTTTCAGATGTCTGGAGGAGGTTGGTGGTGCTGGCCGGTGGCAGGTGGCAGCGTACTTGGAGGGGCTATCAGGTGCCCGGGGCTTATCAATCGATCGATCGGGAACAGACGTACCGGTTGGGCGACTTGGAGAAGCAACGGATATACCGGCTGTTTACTTGCTGGGACCACCTGAGTCGGAGCTCCTATAATTTCATCCGGTGGAATGTGCTAGAGATATGCGGGATGGGGAGGAAACCTGGTAAGGTATCTTGCACTGTTTGTCTTTGCATGGTTGCTTGTATTCTGACTGCTCGGTTGATCGGTTTGTAGCTAATGCCCCCCGGCTCGCCGTTCGGAGCCAGGAGACTGTCGAACTGGACGAAGAGGTTGTGGCCCCGAGGTTGATGGAGATGGGGGAGGAGGCCGCGAAAACCGTTATTGATCCGGTTACCCAGAAGCGCAGGGAGCATGACAGGCCTGTGCCGCTCGTGTTTCCGGACTCTCACTATGGCAGGCGGCCTGGCGGTGAGAATAACTCCCCACTCCTTATCCGGGAAGTGCGCTCGGTGGCCCTGCTAGGTGCAGAACCTGTGGCGAGACTGATGGCGGTACGGACCTCGTGGGAGAGGGAAACGGTAGAGACGACCGGGTATCGTCGAAGCGGCCACGGCGAAGCTCCGGCAAAGAGGGCGAGGACGTTTGATGCCGGGGCGTCAAGCTCGGCTGGATCGATCGAGCGGGCAGTAGCTCCGGCCGTGGAAGTGGGCAGCCGAAGGAGTCAAGGACCGGAAGCCGATCGTAGTTCCGGGCGTGGCTTTGGTAGGTTCGTGGCATCTGCCATCGAAACCTTGGGACTTGATCGGGAGGGCCCTGGGATGGAACAACCGGGCGAGAGCAGGACGAAGCCCATGGAACTAGCTCTTCGGGTAAGTGTTTCCTGTGCTTCCTTTTCCCTGGAGTGATACGAGCCAATGTTCCTTTGTTTACGTTTGGCAGCTAGCTTATAGCCTTTATGCCGTGGAGCCCAGAGGGGAGTCTGCTGCAGTTTTGGAGAGGCGGGTGGAGGAGCTGAGTGTGCAGGTGGACGTGGCGGAAGCCAAGCTTGTGGAGGAAAGAGAAGAGGTCGTTCGGTTGAGTACCGAGCTTGTGCGGGAGAAAGAAGAAACCGCTCGGTTGCACCATGAACTCTCGCGGGAGAAGGAGGAGGCCGATCGACAGGCTGCTGCCCGGGGAGGGAGGATTGCGGAGCTGGAGGCGAGGATTTTGGAGCTGCATACCCAGGTTACAGTAGTCGCCCAGGGAAGGGAGAAGCTCACGGAATCCCAGCTTGCTGAGGTGGCCGACAAGGCTGTCGACGACTTCCGTTAGTCGGTGGAGCTTGAGGAGATGCTGGAGGAGGCCCGGTCAAAGGGCATAAGTGATGCCTATCTGGAGTGGAGGGAGAAAGGATGGCTTGATGCTGAGCGGATGGAGGCTGACATAGCCCTGATCGAGATGGTGGAGCAAGAGCAAGCTCTAAAAGGTGGCGGGCCAGGGATTGGGGGCTCCGGAGGCGCTAACTAGCTGTTTCTTTTTGGCTTGCCTATGTGTGTGTCTTGTAACCAGCTTTATTGATGATGAACAAACTGCGTATTGCAATACTGACGCCAATTATACTATTGTCCCTTTATGAGCGATATTACTTAGGATAGAACCGCAGGTGCTGAATATTCCAGGGGCGGGTGGAATAGATGCCATCGGTATCTATAATGTGGAATGTTGCTGGGCCCACAGCTGCGGTGATTTGGTAGGGTCCTTCCCACGTTGGTTCCAAGGCCAACGGTTTTTTCTGGATTTTCTTCATGACCCAATCCCCCACTTGTAGCTTCCTTTCCCGGACCCTTCTGTCATAGTACCGGGGGACCCGCTGCTTGTAGGCTTGGTTTCGCATATGCGCTTGGTTGCGCCGCTCTTCTATAAGGTCCAGGTTGAGCCGTACGCCCTCGGCGTTTGTTTCGGCGTCATAATTCTCGACCCTGCCGCTGGGTATGCTGGTCTCCACAGGGAGTACCGCTTCACTCCCAAATGCCATGCAGAACGGGGTCTCTCCTGTTGCCTCTGCTGCTGTCGTCCGGATGGCCCATAGTACCGCGGGGAGTTCCTCGGCCCAACATCCCTTCTTGGCATCTAGTTTCTTCTTGAGAAGGGTTTTGATAATCTTGTTGATCGCTTCTACCTGGCCGTTGGTCTGCGGGTGTGCCACTGAGGCAAACAACATCCGGGTCCCCATGGAAGCTGTGTACTGGATAAGATCGGCATTATTGAACTGTGTTCCATTATCCGTGACAATAGTCTGTGGTACCCCGAACCGGCAGTAGATGTTCTTCCATAGAAATTTTCTCACTCGCTCCTCGGTGATCTTTATCAGAGGTTCTGCCTCGACCCACTTAGTCTGATAGTCCACTGCTACGATGGTGTACTTGTATTGTCCCACAGCTATCAGGAAAGGGCCAATGATGTCTAATCCCCACTGCGCGAACGGCCATGGTGCTAACAGGATTGACAATGCGATTGCCGGGGCATGGGGTGCAGAGGCGTACATGTGGCATTTGTGACAGCCGCCTGTAATTTTTCTTGATGTTGCTGCCATATCTGGCCAGAAGTACCCCGCTCGGAGCGACTTGTGGGATAATGACCTTGCGCCAGAGTGATTACCGCACACTCCTTCGTGGATCTCTCGCATGATAGCCTCTCCTACCTCCTTTGTCACACACCTCAGCTGGGGGAAGCTGTGCCCTCTTCGGTATAACTGGCCATTGAGGAGACCGTACCGGGCGCACCGGAGGTGTAGCCTCCTGGCCTCCACCACATCTTGGGGGCTGGTTTTGTCAGTTAAATACTTGACTATTGGAGCCTACCGCTGGTGTCTGGTTTTTGCAGGATCTGCCGCAGAGGGTGATTGGTATATAAGGTGATGGAATGAGCCTGGAAATAATGTCGGAGCTTCCTGGCACTAACAATCAGGGCCAGAGCCAATCTCTCTATGTCGGGGTATCGACCCTCGGCTCCAGTAAGTCCCTTTCCCGCATAATATACCGGAAGCTCGAGCGTGCCCTCCTTCCTGACGAGAGCCGCGGAGACGGCCGTTTCGGATGCGGCTATATAGAGGTATAGCATCTCGCCCGGCACTGGTTTGGATAGGAGAGTCATTGCAGATAGATATGTCTTGATAGATTGGAATGTCGCTTCATGCTCCGCCGCCTAGTGGATTTTCCTAGTCTGTTGTGCCTTGAGCAGTTTGAAGAACGGGGCGCACTTATCGGTTAGGCGGGAGATGAATCTGGCAAGGGCGGCTAACCGGCCGGTCAGCATCTGGACCTGGTTTCTCTCCCCTGGCGTTTACATATCTAGAATTGCCTGGACCTTCAGCGGGTTGGCTTCTATCCCTAGGAACAGGCCCTCTGAAATCCCGAAAATACACTTCTTCGGGTTCAAGCGCATTCCGAATTTGAGCATCTTGCCGATGACTACGGCCAAATCCCGGACGTGGGCCCCTGTAGTCAAGCTCTTGACCAGCATGTCATCTACGTAAACCTCTACGGTTTTACCCATTTCTTGCTCCAGCATTCGGTTCACCATCCGCTGGTAGGTGGCCCCGACATTCTTTAGACCGTACGGCATCCTCTTATAACAGTAGGTACCTCGGTCGGTTGTGAATGATGTGTGTTCCTCATCATCCTGGTGCATCCTAATCTGATTGTACCCGGTATAGGCGTCCATGAAGCTGAGCAGCTTAAAGACGGACGTGGAATCTATAAGCTGATCAATCCGGGGGAGCGGGAAGCTGTCCTTTGGGCACGCCCGGTTTAGGTTAGTGAAATCCACGCACATACGCCACTGGCCGGTTCCCTTCTTCAGCACCATGACCACGTTAGCGAGCCAGCGAGGGTACTGGACTTCCCGGATGAAACCTATGCCCTTTAATTTCTGTATCTCTTCTCTGATCGCCTCATACTTTGCCGGGCTGAAGGACCTCCTCTTTTGCCTCACCGGGAGAACGTTGGGCAATGAATTTAGCTTATGGACGGCTATCTCCGGGGATATGCCTGGCATGTCCTCGTAGGACCATGCGAAGACCGAACTGTTGTCCCGGAGGAAGGCGATGAGCTCTTGCCTGAAAACCGGATCAAGCTGTGTCCCTATCACCACATTTCGCTCCGGGTGGTCTGCCGAAATGCAGATCGCTTCGGTTTCTTCCACGGCCGAAGGTGGCTCTAGCTTTTTCTTGACTGAATCGGAGTCATCGCGGGGGTCAATACTTAGATCCGGCACTGGCGCTTGCTGAGTGGCCGTGAAGACCTCGGTCCGCTTCCTTCCGTGGGTCAGGGCCTCCGCATAATATTTACGGGCGATCCTCTGGTCCCCGCGCAGGGTAATGACACCGGCCGGTGAAGGCATCTTCAACATCAGCATATGGCCGGCTATAAATGTCTTCAGTTTCCATAACCCTGGCCTACCGATTATGCCATTGTACGACGACAGGCAGTCCACAACGATGAATTCAAGGTGCTCCTTCTTTGTCTTGTCTCCCTCGCAGAAGATCAGTGGTAGGTAATCCGATCCCAAAGGCTGGACTACCTAACCGAAGAAGCTTATAAGTGGTTCGTTATCCTAGGATAACTTATTCCTTCCTCTCTGCAGCCCTTTGTATGCGTCTCGGAACATTACATTGACAGAGGCTCCGGTATCGATTAGCATGCGGCTAGTTATCCAGTGGTCTATTTGAACCGTGATGAGGAAGGGGTCGTTGTGCGGTTGGATCAGATCCTCCGGCTCTTCCTCCTCGTAGAAAGTAACCGACTTCCATCCGGTTTTGGCGGCTTGGCCGCTTCTACTTCCAAAGGCATACACCTCTTTACCCCGAATCGATCTTAAGCACCGCTTCTTTGAGCTCCGGGTGAGCTGATCTATATGGCCCCCGCCATGTATCATGTTTATGCTCCCGTGCACCTCGATCCCCCCGGGGGGTCGGGTGCTTATGGTTCCTACTTGTCGAGCTCCTGGCCGGTTCTCTCTCGGGTCATCCGGGCGGACTTGGCCGCTTACAACCGCTCTCTGGGGTCTCGGACCGCCGGTCCGATGGGCTGGATCTTCGGGCTTTGCTGTTGGCATAATGGCTAGGGCCCGCAGTGGTTGTTCTACTGGCGCAGCTGCCGAGGGCTGTGCCTGTCGCGCAAGCGGTGGTCTTCTCCCTGGCTGGGAACTGTTGTCACCGGTCCGGCGGGGTCGCCAATCCTCCCGCACCTCGGCTTTCCGGCTAGTCGCGGGCGCATGGTCGCGATCTTTCCGCCCGGTCTTGCTTTCACGGGGAGTTGGTGGTAGTGGGACATCTGATTTCCGCTTGGGAACCTTATCCCCGTATGTCTCGTGGTCCGCCTGAGCGTGCCTGACGGCTACGGTCATTAGCTCATCGTACCCCTGCAGCTCCTGCACTCGCAAGTTGTACGAAAGTTCTCCGGGTCTTAACCCCTGCTTGAAGGCCATCCCCGCGATCTTCTTGTCCAGGTTTCTGACCCCGGCTGTAGCGATTTGCCACTGGTTAACGAAAGCGCGCAGCGGTTCGTGGTCAGCCTGCATGCAATCGAAAAGGATCGTTGATGTTTGAGCTGTCCTGGCTCTGAGGACAAACCGGCTGACAAACTTGTCAGCCAATTGTTCGAAAGTTTCAACTGAGTCCACTGGCAGCTCGTAGAACCAGCTCAACGCCTCCCCTGAGAGCGTCTCTTGGAACACGTTGCAGCACGTGGCATCAGAATAGCCCCTTGTGCCCGTCTGCGACTTGAAACTGTCCAGCTGCTGATACGAGCAGCTCGTTCCCAAGTACGCCAGTTTTAGGGGCCTTAGGCTACCAGACCTTCCTGATTCCCTAACTCGGCGCGGAAAGGGTTCAATACGCTCATTGAATCGTGCACTGTCCCGCGGTCGGCCTGCTTTCTTCTCACTGGCGTCTAAACGGTCCTTCATGTCCGACACTGAGGCGGAGAGCGTTTCGAGCGTCCTTGCGGTAGAACTGTCCTGCTCGCTTGACGCCTGGCTCGTGCGGTACGGTAGCTCGACCGGACCGGAGTTTTTCAAAGCTTTCAAAAAGAGAGGCGTGGGCACATACACGGTCCTTCTTCTTCCCGTGGGCTGTCCCACTTCGAGGTGCGGGAACTCGCTAACCTTGCTTGCGGGCCGTGACGCCGCCCGAGGAGTGCCCGGTTGGCCTCCTTTTCCCAGGGCTGCTAATAAGGCGGTGTTTACTGCTTCCAATTCCTGGCACCGGGCATCTGCCCTTAGCCGGTCTCGGCCGCCCTCTGCTCGCAACCGCTCGACTTCTGCCTTCATCTTCTTTATTTCCTCTCCCGCACCATACCGGTCGGGGTTCTGTGAATCTTGGCGATCGCGACTTCTGTCTTGGTCTAGAGAAGGGGCGAACCTCGCACCGACCTCAGCCCTTATGTTATGGGCCCGGTCGGGGATATGAATTCGCTCTGATCTTCTGTCTCGGTCGGGAGAAAGGACGAACCTCGCACCGACCTCAGCCCCTGTGTTTTGGGCCCGGTCGGGGATCTGAATTCGCTCCTTCAACTGTCCGGTGCCAGTTTTTATCTTCCTTCCTTCCATGGCTTCTGGACTGCGTATTTAACTATCTTTCAAAGGATCGATCGGGCTTTACTCCCTGGTAGAGCAATGCTAACTTTTCTCGTGGATCAAAAATCGTTCCCACAGACGGCGCCAATTGTTTCTGCACAAACCCTGGGGCCTGGTAGATACAGATGAATCCAACTCGATCTCCTGCAAACCTGCTTACTAATGGGGAATACCGGGCAGGCCGGTCTTCTCCTCTCCGATGCCTATGTCAGTATAGTTGGAATATATAACTTGAGCACGTATGTAAGCGGTGAGAGAGACAAGTTACCTATTAATGAGGGTAGTTGGGGCCCTTATATAGGTGGCTGGGGGTGAGGGCTGGCCTCACCCTTCGATGTGGGACTGGTTCCCTTCAAAGGGCAGTTCTGGTGACCTCTTTGGCAGGCAGGCGCCCCCGGTCCCAGGGTCCCTGGCAGCCGGATAGACTGCTGGACCCCGAGGCCGGGTGCTGGTGGTTCGGTCCTGGACCTCGGGCCGGGCCCTGGTGCACCTGCTGCGGGTCTGTGGGCCTGCTGTAGCCCCTTTGCGGCTACTGTCAACAATGTTTGATCCCTTTTTTGTGTAACAATCCCTGGAACATCACTCCATTTGACATCAATTCCTTATCCTCGAACCCTATTACGTGTTTCAGGATTTTTTTTCCTTGCAAAATAGTTCATCTCGAATCTCATGAGTTACTTCTTGACCTTCGATTCAGACATCATTCTCAAGCTCTTGTAATTCATCATACAATAATTACAATACTTAAAATAAAAAAAAATTATGAATATCAAAGCGTATTGGTTGCTGCTAATGTCACTCACTCATGTTCACTAACTATATAAATTAGTTTTGTTTCTGATTTGCTAGTAAATAAGTTACATTTAGGCAAGATATATTTCGTGCAAAAATATATATAACTTAATTGGTTATGAGAAAATCCTTCAATGGCCGAAAAAGAGTAGTAGCTATAGCCCATGATTCATTCTATGTATGGGTAAGAAGTGTAAAACCCTGTTTCCGCACAAACCCGTAGGCCTGACAGAAGCACAATAATAAAGCTATAAATAGACACGGGCAAGTATAGTGGTTCACCGTGCCATCGGAGGGCACGGCTACGTCCACTTGGAATATAGTATGATCGGCCAATAAGCCATCGGTGGTGGTTACATGCCAAGAGTAGCAAGTATCCAAGATCTCTAACTCTAAGGGGGAAACCTTCTATTTATAAGGAAGGAGGCTTCCCACCTCTACTACTTCTCCAATGTGGGATGCAAACACACTATTACATATTTCCCTATTCTGGAGGCTACTTCAGGTGCCCGGTGGCACGCCCTCCGGGTGTGGCACTGGTGATCTCTGACATTGGGAATGTTGCCGGGGTGGCGGTCTACTCGCTGGATGTCGGAAGTAGGACCTATGACGCCGGTTGCACGGTCCACGAGGCCGCCAAACATGCCTGGCGGTGTACCATATATACCTCCAACAAGTCCCCCAAGTTCCCGAGTAAGAGTGCAATCTTACTTGGGGAGTTAATCATCATGTGCCGCCAAGCGTAGGTGGTGACCGAGTCACCCCTACTACCACCAGTCCCCCAAGTCCCTAAGTGAGATTGGACTCTTACCGGGCGTTCGAATGCCGAGTCCCACCCCTCCGCTCGAGTGTTACTGATGTGTTCCCAGTAATAGTCCCACATGTTTCCCGGTGGATTGCCTTGAAGATGCCCCGTTGGATGATTTTGACCGCTCGGTGACACGAACCCGGGACTCCTGGCAGCGGGGCTGGGGGCCTGGGTAGCTCCTCTGGCGCTACTGTCAACAAGTCCCCCAAGTTCCCAGATGTTCCCGGTGGGATGTCGCAACGGTTGCTAGATATGTACCGTCTGTGCCAGGTTCTGGAGTGGCGGTGGGTGCCATGGGAGGATCCGGGTTTGACCGGTCCTGACTCGTTGAAGCTTGATCGGGCAGAACCGCTGCTGAACAGAGCCGGGCCTGTTGAATCTGGGGTGACCCGCTGCCCGAGGTGATTGCCGGACAGGACCGGGCCTGCTGAATCTGGGGTGACCCGCTGGCCGAGGTGATTGCCGGACAGGACCGGGCCGGAGGGTGAGCTGATAGACTGAGCGGCCGAGCTCACGAGGCCGGAGGTGAGGTGGTAGCTTGAGCTGTGGTGCAGGGGTCGAGGCTCTGGTGCAGCGGTGCGGAACCGGGTGTGCCCATGCAATAAATGTGGAGCGGGGTGAAACCCGGACGAGTGCATGGGATGATGATGTGAGCACTCGACCGGTGGACTGCCATGTCGGAACGAGTCCCTCAGTACAATTGCTGCCAACGGTGAGGCAGGCCGGGGAGTAGCCCGGTGGTTCGGCGCAGCTTGTGCTGGAATAAGCATGGGGTAATGTGCAGGGTTTCTAGCCTGCGGGGAGACTTGTTCTGTGTTAGAGAAACAATCTGCCCGGTGGGGTGGCATGGAGATAACAAGTCTCACCTTGGAGCCCCATATTTATCACAGTTCAGTGTGATGCAGGGTTTTTAGCCTGCTGGAAAATTTTGCATGTGTTAGATGTAAACTCTCCCGGGTTTATAAAGCCCATGCTGGTTGAATGTCACATAACCGGTGAGATGCCATGGAGCCGGTTGAATGTTACCTAACCGGTGAGATGCCATGGAGCCGGTTGAATGGTACCTAACCGGTGAGATGCCATGGAGCCGGTTGAATGGTACCTAACCGGTGAGATGCCATGGAGCCGGTTGAATGGTACCTAACCGGTGAGATGCCATGGAGCCAGTTGAATGTTACCTAACCGGTGGAATGCCATGGAGCCGGTTGGATACTACATAACCGGTGAGATGCCATGGAGCCGGTTGAATGGTACCACCGGTTGAATGGTACCTAACCGGTGAGATGCCTTGGAGCCGGTTGAATGTTACCTAATCGGTGGAATGCCATGGAGCCAGTTGGATACTACATAACCGGTGAGATGCCATGGAGCCGGTTGGATACTACATAACCGGTGAGATGCCGTGGAGCCGGTTGGATACTACATAACCGGTGAGATGTCGTGGAGCCGGTTGGATACTACATAACCGGTGAGATGCCGTGGAGCCGGTTGAATGTTCCATGACCGATGTAATGGTGTTACCGTAATACGATGCATACTGATGCGCGCACTGAGATGCGAATGCGATGCATACTGATGCGCGCACTGAGATGCGATGCAAACTGATATGTGCAGCACTGATAAACGCATAATGATATGCGATGCATCCTGGACCATGCTCGTACTTTTATCACATGTCTCATTATCAATATTTCCCAAACAGATTATGCACAGGTGAGACATGCGTTGAGAGGTAATAAATGAGTTAGAGTACTTAGCTTTACTGGAAGCTGCTGCAGTTTGATCCACTGTTTGAACTGTGGAAAGGATCGGGTGCCCAAGGCAAATTTGTGGGTGTCCAGAGGTGGATTCCGGTCAAACCCGTGTTGACCCGTTTACCCGCTGACTCTCTTATCTTTTTTTTTTTCTTCTTTCCCGCTCTTTTCTCTCCTTCTAGCTCTCTGTTCTCTTCTCTCCTGGTTTCTCTGTTCTTTCTGGGCTCTCTCCCCCTCTCATGCCCGGAGAGGAGGACGACGCGGTGCCCAGAGGTGACGACCGAAGGAGGGGAGGAGACGACGCCGCACCGGAGATAAATGCAGCTGGACCCGCATCCGGAGGCAGGCATCCGCACCGGAGAGGACGAAGCCGCACCGCACATAAGGAGGTGGGGACTCGCACCGGAGGAGATGACTCGCTCAGGAGGAGAAACCATCGGCCCGGAGAGGAGGAGAGTAGTGCCCGGAGAGGGAGACGACTTGGAGAGGGGAAAGACAGAGAGGGAGGTGATGCAGACCAGAGATGAAGGCGAACCCGCACCGCACGGTTCCTCCAGTGCCTCACCCAGCCGCCTCGAATCTCCCCCGCTCTCACTAGAACTTTCGCACTGGAGGCATCACGCATAGATCGCACCGAAGGAAGCTTTGGATGCTGGCCTGTCGCCCTGGCAGGCCGGGTGGGCGTTGACTCGGGCGAACTGGGCTGCTGCTGACTTGTTGACTTGCTGGTCAGGGCTTACTGCTGAGCTTGGGAGTAGCCCGATGACAACATGCAGTTTTTTTTTTTTTTTTTTTTTTATCGGGCTGCTTGCCGGTGGTGCAATTAAGGAATTGAATAAATGTACTAATGGATCTCTACCCGCTGGTAGAGCAACACAGCCTTTCGTATAGTTTCCCACAGACGGCGTCAATTGTTTCCGCACAAACCCGTAGGCCTGACAGAAGTACAATAATAAAGCTATAAATAGACACGGGCAAGTATAGTGGTTCACCGTGCCATCGGAGGGCACGGCTACGTCCACTTGGAATGTAATATGATCGGCCAATAAGCCATCGGTGGTGGTTACATGTCAAGAGTAGCAAGTATCCAAGATCTCTAACTCTGAGGGGGAAGCCTTCTATTTATAAGGAAGGAGGCTTCCCACCTCTACTACTTCTCCAATGTGGGATGCAAACACACTATTACATATTCCCCTATTCTGGAGGCTACTTCAGGTGCCCGGTGGCACGCCCTCCGGGTGCGGCACCGGTGATCTCTGACATTGGGAATGTAGCCGGGGTGGCGGTCTACCCGCTGGATGTCGGAAGTAGGACCTATGACGCCGGTTGCACGGTCCACGAGACCGCCGAACATGTTTGGCGGTGTACCATATATACCTCCAACAAACCCATAAGGCAGGAGCGAGTGGAAATAAGAAGGAAGAGGACTATGCTCTTGCAGGCTCATGACTTCATCACCAATTGTTCACAACTATAAAGTAGTATGTTGTAACAGGTAAACCCTAAACTAAACTCATGAAGAGATGATGGTGGAGTGGAAGCGGAGAGGCGGCGGAGAGAAGACGGTGTGGCGAGGGCTCTTAGTTTCCTGATCATGTAACTATACTCAAGGTAGGAACTGTTCTATTTGTGTTCACTTAATTATGTTAGGTCATGGCCTTTTTGTTTTAAAAAAAAGGGATAGACCATTCCACAAATTTTCGTTAAGGCGTTCAAAAATTTTAATAATTTTGAACGGTTCGAGTTTGTCTGAAAGTGCAAACTTTTTTACTTAATCTCAACCATTCAAAGTCATTAAAAACAGATCTAAGTGTAAATCGTTATTTATTTTTTAGAACAATAAAAAGAATCGCTGACTATAAGGGCCATGTATGTTAGGAGCTGTTGTATTTGTGCTCAATAAAGAACTTGGAGCATGCGGAAGGGTTTGCAATTAGACAACTTTTTCTTAGATGTATTCTCTCATATATTATAGTAACACACATTCTGGATTCAAAATAAAAAAACTTGCTTCTCATTTATGGGTTTGCTGGCATGGTAAGATATCATGTGCCAATTATATAACATAATCGATCACATTTTGTGGAAGAAGCCCTAGAAGTAGAAAGGCATTAAATCTCATGCAGTTTGCTTTCATGGTATCCCTTGAAATTATTTGAAAAGCAAAAGAATTAAGGGAACACTTCAGGCCTTCAAACATCCTTTTTGTACAAACGTGGTATCTGAATTAGTATCCCCTACGTGACATGGTGTCACCTATCTGGCTATTTCTGTATTTGTATGAAAGAATTCATTTCGATATTTTAAACGACGTTTAACCTACAGTCTACTGTTCAGAAGAATTAAAAAAAATAAAAAAATTATCTCTTTCTTTTTTTTGAGTAAGGGTTTGTGCAGGTACCGGGGGGAGCCTAAACCCCTTATTACAATAAGCATCTAGAAGAAGTCTCGAAATAATACCGAGAATCTTCACAAAGTATATGTATTCTAACAAAGGGGGGTGGGGCGTGGAGCCTAAACCCCTTATTACAATAAGCATCTACAAGAAGTCTCGAAATAATACCGAGGATCTCTACAAAGTACATGTATTGTAACAAGCACCCACTAGCAAAGATTACTGATCTAATAACGACGCTATTGATTTGTCACAGTGGTGATATAATGGAAAGATCACTAAATATGTAACATGATTACATATCATAATGTCCAATAATGCAGCTTTCCTACTATGTTGCCGCCAGAGAATAAATCTGGCGACACTTAGTTTCATCCTGCCACTAGGAGGTTGCCACCATTTGACAAACCAAACAACACGCCGCCTACCTAGAGCAGATAAGGCACACAAGGTGCATAGCCTGGCACAAAGCCCTTCGTGCTCTACTATGAAGTGGTTGAGCATTATTGGCAGCATAAAGATGCTTAGTACTAAAAGGAAAATATAATAAAACATAAATAGTGTAACGCCCCAAACTGCACCTCACCAGTTTGAGCACATTACAGTGTCGTGAGTCTCTAAAATATAAACTAGAAACCAAATTTTACATTTTAAAGAAACGCAAGGCATTTTATGTTAAAAACTTTTTCAATAAACACAGCGGAAAGTTTTGAAATAACTGTGAGGTGAAAAGTTGATACAACTAATACTTGAATTCTCGTAAAATAAATTGTCCGTCTAGAACTTGATACAACTAATACTTGAATTAAAGAATAAATAGAATTCAAGTAAACTAACATCAAGCATCAACACAGTTCAGGAATTCACGATAAAATTTAAAATGAAAAACCATAAACTGGTTTACCAAACTTGAATTGCACACCCAGCTCCATCCATTGTTGTCCCATACCAGTGCACAGTACCTGCATATATACACACTGTTGTAGGGGTGAGCTTTGTAAAATATAATGGTATGATATTGCATATATAAATTGAGATAAATATTAACTTGAATTTAGAAATTAAAATTTCAGAAATAAACAAGAAGGTATGAAGATAAATTCAACCAATACCGAATGAGTTTCAAGATGGATAAAGAAAAATTGAGTCGTGTGTGTCACACACTCTACTTAAGACAATTACGCCACCCCTACATGTGCAAAATGTCTGTTTGCGCTCGTCTCCCATGATACAACGACTAACGAATTCCAGAAACTGCACTGCTACAGGAAAGCCTGCGAAGTGGAGAGAGTACCATTTTCTATCACCAGAAAATGAACACAAGAGCAGAAGAGAGAAAGCTTTTGAGAGAACAAGAGCTGATTGTTGTTGGTGTGTTTAGATTGAGGAATAGGAGACCATTTTTATAGTGTGAGGAATGACCTTGGCTATCAAAATCAGTAATGAATATAAGTAACTCAATAGCCATAAACAGCCCAATGAATGGTCATAAAACAAGGCATTATAGCTGATGTTACTGGAATATCAACAGGTTTTCCAATATCAGCTGAAGAGTCCAAAAAGAATATGGGCTGGGTGCAAAAAGGAGCATGCGTTCTGCAGCCCAAATCGGTGTTGCATTTGTGTCCGCATGTCGCGCGGGCACACACAAGTTTTTTGGTGCTCCAGCCCGAAATTTGCAACCCCCCTTGCGCGTGAGAGTATATAGTTTGTATTTACACAACTATACCTCATAGGAAGAGGATTCTATATAAACACTCTTGCCATTTCCTTTTTTTCAATGTGGGATAAACTTTGTTTTCCCATTTCAAATAGGCAACTTTGGATGACAATTTTTCATTTATCCCAAAACCAAATTAGACAAATGAACACATTATCTTGTAGTCCTCATTATGTAGAATACAAATCCAAGTTCATCTTTCATTAATTATAAGTGTAACACACTTTAATTAATCCATTCAAATTTGGTTTCATAAAGGGTTTTTAACCCATTTTTCCAATAATTCCCCACATGAATAAAATTGGCCACCAAAAACTCGATAGAATTGGTGATAGATTTCTATGGTTTAAACCTGCATAGGATAGGTAGGTTTTACCCTTTGAACATTCCCTTATGAAAGTATGATTACGTTACTAACTAAACAGTAGACGCGATGTCCTTGAACTATCCGTTATTTTGTGTAACTGATAGCATACATCACACAGAATTCTTCCTAATACATTCTAGTTCTCATTATTGTGCCCATTTTGGCCATGGACACACGCCTGGTTCTGCAAGTAGTTTGATAAGAGTTATGCCCTAAATAACTTCCTTAGAAGCGGCCCCACTTCTCTCTTGCATAGGTGATCTCTTATATAAGAGTAACCTGCATTACTCCGCTCGGTTTACCCGACGCATAAGAATCATTAAAAGCTTGGCTTAACCTAACTCTTACGAGTATCACTGTTTTTCATCATAGGAATGGATTTGGGTACTCCCCACAGTGATCCAATTTCATCCCCAAAATTTAGTTTTCCCATTTGAACCTAGCTCTTGGAATCTCCAGTCTACTAGGTTGGGTATCCACTGTAGAAATTTTATTTTCCAATGGGCTTTAATCTCATTCCCCTCGATGATTTATCAACCAACTCTCTATTTAACCCTTTGGTTAGCGGATCTGCAATATTATCCTTAGACCTCACATAGTCTATAGAGATAATTCCAGTATAGAGTAGTTGTTTAATGGTGTTATGTCTTCGACGAATGTGTCTAGACTTACCATTGTACAGCTTACTCTATGCCCTGCCAATCGCAGATTGACTATCACAATGTATGCAAATTACAGGCATAGGTCTTGTCCATCTAGGAATATCCTTTATGAATTGGCATAGCCATTCTGCTTACTCCCCACATTTGTCTAGTGCAACAAATTCAGATTTCATCGTGGATCTGGTTTTGATCATTTGCTTTGAGGATTTCCAGGACACTCCTGCACCTCCTAGGGTGAATACATACCCACTAGTAAATCTTGAATTTTTCATGTCAGATATCCAGTTTGCATCACTGAATCCTTCTATAATAGCTGGGTATGTTGTGTAGTGCAGCCCATAGGTACGAGTATACCTGAAGTACTTTAATACTCTTGCAATTGCTTGCCAATGCATAGCTCTAGGATTACTCGTATACCTGCTTAGCTTACTTACTGCATAAGCTATATCAGGTCTTGTACAAGTCATTAAGTACATTAGACTTCCAATGACTTGAATATTCTAATTGAGAAACACTTTCTCCTTTGTTCTTCGACAGATGCAGAGTCATGTCTACCGGAGTTCTGGCAATTTCAGATCCTTCCTTGTCAGATTTCTCCAGGATATTGTCCACATAATGTGTTTGATTCAGTACGAGTCATTCTGATGTTCTTGTTAATTTTATCCCTAAGATCACATCAGCAAGTCTCATATCCTTCATGTCAAATCTGGAGTTTAAGATGTTTTTAGTGGATTTGATCATTTTATCATTGCTCCCGACGATAAGCATATCATCCACATATAGACACAAAATGACATATCCGTTTTCCGTATCCTTGACATATGCGCACTTATCACATTCATTGATTTTGAAACCATTAGTGATCACGGCGTTGTCAAATTTTTCATGCCATTGCTTCGGTGCTTGTTTTAATTCATATAATGACTTTACCAGTTTGCACACTTTCATG
Source organism: Potentilla sterilis (assembly GCA_963682095.1). Classification (NCBI taxonomy): domain Eukaryota; kingdom Viridiplantae; phylum Streptophyta; class Magnoliopsida; order Rosales; family Rosaceae; genus Potentilla; species Potentilla sterilis. The sequence goes on along the minus strand of OY821757.1, from coordinate 36,237,019 downwards.
TCTTGTCCAGGAGCTGAGAAACCCTCAGGTTGCTCCATGTAAATTTCTTCATCTACATCTCCATTCAAAAATGCCATTTTCACATCCATTTGATGTACTTCAAGATTGCGTAGAGCTGCAATTGCAAGTACCATCTGGATAGATGTTATTCTCGTCACAGGAGAATAGGTGTCAAAGTAATCCACACCTTCCTTGTGTCTATAACCTCTAATTACAATTCTTGTCTTGTACTTGTCTATTGATCCATCTGCATTCAACTTCTTTTTGAAAATCCACTTGAACGTCAAAGGTTAACAACCAGGTGGCAGATCCACAAGTTCCCAAGTGTGATTTTGCATAATGGAGTCAATCTCACTTTTGATTGCTTCTTTCTACAGAGGACTATCAGCCGATTTTACTACCTCTTTAAACGTACGCGGTTCACTTTCAACCACATAAGTCAAGAAATCGGAACCAAATGATTTTTCTATCCTTGCCCTTTTACTTCGTCTAGGTTCAACCTCAACCTCAGACTCCGACTCAAACTCAGTTTGTTGATCCTGATCGTTGTCAATAACAGCTTGACTGTTTTCACGTGTCCGTTTAGAAGAATTAGATTCAACTATGGACTTGCGTGGAAATACATTTTCAAAAAATGATGCATTTCTCGATTCCATTATCGTGTCCTTATGAATATCAGGATTTTTTTATTCATGCACGAGAAACCGATAAGCCGAACTATTATGTGCATATCCAATAAAAATACAATTAACTGTTTTAGGCCCATTCTTTACCCTTTTGGGTTTATGAATTTTCACCTTAGCTAAACATCCCCGTACTCGCAAGTATTTATAGGATGGCTTTCTTCCTTTCCATAATTCATATGTAGTTTTCTCCTTTTTCTTTTTAGGCACCTTATTTAAAAGGTAATTAGCCGTGAGAATTGCGTCTCCCCACATGTTGGGGGGCATCCCAGAACTGAGTAGCATCGCATTCATCATATCCTTTAAAGTACGATTTTTCCGTTCTGCTACACCATTCAATTGTGGTGAGTAAGATACAGTTCTTTGATGTATAATCTCATGTTGAGCACAAATATCAGCAAATGGCGATTTATACTCACCACCACGGTCACTTCTCAGTATCCTTATTTTCTTGTTGAGTTGATTCTCAACCTCATTCTTATAGAGCACAAATTTCTCTATAGCCTCATATTTGCTTTTCAGCAAATACACATAGCAGTACTTCGTACTATCATCAATAAAAGTGATAAAGTACTTATTACTGCCTCTTGATTGTGTTGATTTCAAATCACCCACATCTGAATGAATCAGATCAAGGGGTTCATTGTTTCTTTCAACATTTTGAAATGATGATCTTGTTAATTTTGCCTCTACACAAGTTTCACACTTATATTTTGTGTCAATTTGGAATTTTGGTAAGTGGTCCATGTTAATTAATTTCCGCAAGGTATCGTAATTAACATGTCCTAATCTACCATGCCACAAATTGGAAGACTCAAGCATATAGGTGGAAGATGAACTTTCATTCATTTTCATGACTATAGTCATTACATTCATTTTTATAATCCCACCGGTTACATAACCCTTACCCACAAACATTCCATTCTTGGACAACACAAGCTTGTCAGACTCTATCACTATGCGGAACCCATGAGTGTTCAGAAGTGCACCAGAAATCAGATTCTTCCGGATCTCTGAAACATATAGAACATTGTTCAGAGTCAGCTCCTTCCCGGATGTCATTTTCAGAATCAACTTCCATTTCCCCTTAATAGCAGAGGTGGCAGAATTCCCCATGTACAGATCTCTCCTTCCTCAGATGGTTCGAAGGTGGAGAACATCTTCTTGTCAGCACAGACATGTTTGGTGGCTCCAGTGTCCATCCACCATTCCTTGGGGTTTGAATCCACCATATTCAACTCAGATATCATAGCACAGAGATTCATCTCAGCAGCATCTTGAGTGACATCATCAATCAAGTTTGCCTCCTTCTTCTTGTACTTCCTTGGTTTGTTGCAATCAACAGACTTGTGACCAGCCTTGCACAGTTGTAGCACTTGCCTTCAAACCTCTGTTTCTTGGAGACACCACCTTTTGGTCCTAGCTTGAACCGTTGATTCTTGAACTTCTTGTTCTTGGAAGTCTGGCCATGTTCCATGACATACCCATTGCCCCATGTCTTCTTCTCAGATCCTCGATTGTCTTCTTCAATGCGAAGCTTGACCTCCAAATCTTCCATGCTCATTTTCTTTCGCTTGTGCTTCAGGTAGTCCTTGAAGTCTTTCCAAGCGGGTGTGAGCTTCTCAATAGCACAAGCCACTTGAAAGCTCTCACCAAGCACCATCCCTTCAGCATGAATCTCATGCAGGATAAGCTGGATTTCTGAAAATTGACTCATCACAGTCTTAGAATCCACCGTCTTATAATCAAGGAAGTGGCCACGATAAATTACTTGGCACCGGCATCCTCTGTTTTATACTTCTTTTCAAGAGATTCCCATAACTCCTTGGCCGTTCCCATATTAATGTACACATTGTATAAGGAGTCAGCCAGACCGTTCATAATATAGTTCCTGCATAAATAGTTAGAACTATTCCATGCATTCACAGTAGCAATCTTTGCTTGATCATCTTGGTCACCTTCGTTGAACTCAGGAGCATTCTCAGTCAGGAACTTAGACAGGCCAAGAGTGGTCAGATAGAACATCATCTTTTGTTGCCACCTCTTGAAGTGCAACCCGTTAAACTTCTCAGGCTTCTCCTCGTGGGAGACTAGGACGGGCACAGCCGTGGCAGGTGCTTGCATGATTGGTATTTGAACTGGTCCCTTACCAGCATTCGTAGCATCCGAATTTCCTCCGTTAGTCATGTTATCTTAAACTGAAACACACACACAAGTGTAAGAATATTGAAACTCAAATGTAACGAGTAATCACAAATTATATAAGCAATATCAGATAGTTGCTTAAGATTGTAAAATATAATGGTATGATATTTCAAATATAAATTGAGATAAATATTAACTTGAATTTAGAAATTAAAATTCCAGAAATAAACAAGAAGGTATGAAGATAAATTCAACCAATACCGAATGAGTTTCAAGATGGATAAGGAAAAGTCGAGTCGTGTGTGTCACACACTCTCCTTAAGACAACTACGCCGCCTCTACGGGTGTAAAAGGTATGTTGGCGCTCGTCTCCTAGGATACAACGACTAACGAATTCCTGAAACTGCACTGCTACAGGAAAGCCTGCGAAGTGGAGAGAGTACCATCTTTCTATCACCAGAAAAAGAACACAAGAGCAGAAGAGAGAAAACTTTTGAGAGAAAAAGAGCTGATTGTTGTTGGTGTGTTTAGACCGAGGAATAGGAGGCCCTTTTTATAGTGTGAGGAATGACCTTGGCTATCAAAATCAGTAATGAATATAGGGAACTCAATAGCCATGAACAACCCACTGAATGGTCATAAAACAAGGCATTATAGCTGATGTTACTGGAATATCAACAGGTTTTCCAGTAGCAGATGAAGAGTCCAAAAAGAATCTGGGCTGGGTGCGAAAAGGAGCATGCGTTCTGGAACCCAAATCGGTGTTGCATTTGTGTCCGCATGTCGCGCAGGCACACTCAAGTTTTCTGGTGCTCCAGTCCGAAATTTGCAACCCCTCCCCTGCGCGTGAGAGTATAGTTTGTGTTTATAGTTTGTGTTTACACAACTATACCTCATAAGAAGAGGATTCTATATAAAGACTCTTGCCTTTTCTTTTTTTTCAATGTGGGACAATTTTTGTTTTCCCATTTCAAATAGCCAACTTTGGATGACAATTTTTCATTCATCCCAAAACCAAATTAGACAAATGAACACATAATCTTGTAGTCCTCATTATGAATAATACAAATCCAAGTTCATATTTCATTAATTATAAGTGTAACACACTTTAATTAACCCATTTAAATATGGTTTCATAAAGTGTTTTTAACCTATTTTTCCAACAAGCTTTCATCCTCGCTGCTCATAGAACTTTAACCCGACGAGGTTTGAAAACATTTAAACATTTGGGTTCCCCAGTATGAAAAAATATATAAACCAAGTAATTTAGAATAATGACAAACTTTATAAAATATATCTTGACTCGAGAATCGGTGCATAAATTCTTAACAAATACGGCGCACCAAATCAAATATTACCTTATGGCGGGTTTAATAGACCCACTACACGACCTTACCTCAAATCCATATATAACCAGGTAAGCGTAGTGAGAGCGTCCGCTACCCAGCTACACACACGTTTCGAGTCCGTCATTATGACCGAAATCTCGCACGACCGGTGTAACTAAACCCTCTGGAGGTTTTGGGGATCGAACCCAAGGAAGTCAGTGCTACCCCTCGCTCTCAAGCCATCATAATATCTCACGGTTCGGTTAGTACACATTTGCATTTAACATAACCAAACCATAACATGCACCATTTTATAAATAAAATACGGAAAGCTCTAATCGAGTAAAGTCCTGAATCTCATACCTGAATTCCAATGCTTTTTCTCGCATGCCTGCAAGTCACGAGTTTTCCACTTTCGTTCCTCGAGTAACTGGAGTCCCTAATTCGACATAACAGTTATTAATAATTTATCGACTATGCAATAACGACGATTAATAAATTGTCCAATGATGAGTCGCATAACCGGGGTCAAACAACTTCAATTTAATTACCCTGCAATCATTAGTAGTATAAACAAGTAGGGATCGTTCTAGCTGGGGAAACCAAAGGGTGATCGATAGAAGAGAAAACAAATACACACATACATATAGACATATATATATACAAATCGGCAATCATGGGGGTTTGAGATGAATTCTAAATCCTATAAACTGAAAATAAAACCTAAATTAACATATATACAGGTGATCATCAACCAAACACATAATCAAACACAAAGACACACCAATAACACATAGCAATTTCGACACAATCAAGGCAGCAAGTAAGTTCGACATCTATATGCAAATCCTAATTCCAATTCTAAATAAAGACCACCAGCGGTTCATTAATCGTTAATACTTCTTAAGAATACTTAGAATCAACTCCAACGTATAACCTAAGTTATGTTAATCAGTTTAAAAACACACCAGCGTAGAATTTAAACAGAAAGAGCACATAAGACCATAAGCCGAATTGGAAACATAAAACATGTAATAGCGTCACCTATCATATTCACATGCATGATCTTGAATATTAACTCTATAGACAACTTAGATTAGAACTACTCCAGCGTATGAAATAACCTAAGTAAATCTCTAGCACATAAAACTGAAATTCAAGAAACAACCATTGACAAAGGCTGCCCTCGAACAACAATTTATCTAAAGCATTCAAGAAACAAATCAAGAAAAATACATACAAACATCAAAACCTACTACCCTAATCATGTTGTTAAAATCGTTACATGTTACAAGTTGAAAACAAAACACGAAAATCAATCCAAGAACCAAAATTCATGTAGTGTATTCAAAACCAAAAACTCTACATAGTCTTTAATAAAATCATAAATTACACAATCAAATAAAGAATACAAAGCCATAGGTAAAAGTCACACTTTAAAAACCTTAAGAAAAATCTTCAAAAGTATGGTGAATGATCGGAAGTACAAAGGTGAATCGAATGGAATTATGGCTAAGTAAACTATCTAAAATTTTTGGCAAGTGCTTGGCTCGACTGTATAGTGGTGAGGTGATGCTCTTCTGTTCTGAAACCGTGCTTATTTATAGAGAAAATACTAGGAGAGGCCGGCAAGAAGGATGAAACCACACTGAATAAGGTTTCCTTCTCTTTCTCAACTTCATTGCTTGGCCAACACTTGATCTTCTAGACTCTTCCTTTGCCTGAACTTTGCACTTGAATCTTCTCATTAAGTAAGTATGGACATGTCCAACAAGTCTTTAAGTCCATCACAGCTGATCCGTACATCAAAAGTCCAAAGGAAAGCTTTCCTGACACAACCGGAAAACCACAGTTTCTCGGCAGATTTGACCTTACTTCAATAAATCCGACATAACTCCCTCCTCAGTACTCCGATTGTCATGATTCCAAGTCCTGGAGAAACTAGACTCATAGGGCTTTCCTTCCATATAAAGCACGTCCTCTGGTTCCAAGTGAAGCGTCATACAGAAATCCTAGAAGTTAGGACACAGTCCCAGGAAAATCATGTTAGTCTCTGGATCGTTTTGCTCAAACCGCCAAGTTGCAGCCATCTTTTGGGTGACTTCCCGAGCTCCAATTGATCTGAATTTTTGATACAATATACTTCAGCTTGCCAAATATATGCCTGCCAAATTTCATCAAATTTGGAAAAGAATAAGTCAGTTTAACACAGACCTCAAAATCACGAAAACAACATATTTTGTACTTTTTCCTTAGATTTCTATACTTAGTCGTTTTTCTGACAATTAAACACATTTTTTCGAAACTCTACCAAAACGACACTAAACTATATTATGACTCTATCTTACTCTAAATAGACTTAACAAAGCACAAATAAGGGATAATAACACATTAATATCGTCGCACATTATGCTCCTATCATCTAATGAACACATTTTCCCGCTAAAGTAGGATTGACCACATTGACTAATTCCACGATTAGTTCCAATTACCCTTGTAAACGGAATGATATCAAATACTTAATCACTGATTGTTACTTTCAAATTTTGTCATGTTGCAATTAAACAAAATTACTATGGACACTCATTTCATTTATCTCCACCAACATACTACCAACAAAATAGATTAAGTGAGAACCATGTCAAGTTCCTGGTTTCACACCTTCACATATCAATTAACTCAATTTCCTTCAGTCCCATAGTGGGATTTAATTAATGAACCAAAAATGAAAACAAGTGCAGTTCACGTTTTCTTACTTGACAGTAAGCATAACCCATTGCTCAACTTAAATTCTGCTCAAAAATAGGTGTCCAGTAGCACATAAACACAAATAACCAATTCCTTCAACAAAGTCCCGGTTCTACATTTATTTCCAATTTGAATACAGATTCAATTCAATATCCACCCAGAACTTTTCAACTTGACCAAACATTACAGAACCTATAACTTAGCTATTTCAATTGTCAGACAATAGCCATAACCAACTCTCCTTCACGTACTGGTCAACAAGTTTAATAGCAAAACTAAATTCCAAGTGTGAACAACACAGTAGGATCTTTAGTTGAAACAAAACTCAATTATGATCAATTCCAAATACGACACCACTAGCAAGCATTACACTAATATCAAACTTTGAATTCAAAGGCCAAGTCTTATTCATTCCAATTATAAACAAATTGGACAGAAGTTAACCAAAAAACTTTCCTTCAGTCACAAGTACGAAATCACAAAAACATTACAACAAACCCCAACTTTGAATTCAAGCTATAATCCTACCTTTGGATATCTCAACTAGCAGAAGGCTTCTCGCAACGAAGAACACAGTATCCCAAATTGATCGATTCGGCCTTGCTCTGGACTTCAGCTTTCAATTAACTCAATGTTAGATCAATATGGACTTGTCACATATTATATGATAATTATGCTTAATGACAATATCTACTTCTACATGGAAACAAATACGGAACCATATCTAGTTAATAATGATTTCGTGTATTAGATCATTATTGTAAGGAATCCTGGTTATAGTCTAGAAGCAAGACAACAATCAGTATCGTATCAGGAATCTAATTAGAAGACTTAACTCTCAAGAAATATCCTTAATGGGAGGACTCTTTAGGGTTAATGATTCTATATATATAGATGGTATTGGTCCCTGTTATCACCACGAGACATAGCGTAAGTTCTGTCCATTGAGAAGCTTATTGTGGTGACTAACAGAAGGTCTTGCCTAGTACTTTTGTGTTTCAGGTTTATATCAATGGAAGGAGCTATGATTCATAATGATGGTAAGTTTACTCAAAGCTAAAAGTCTAACGATTATGGTTATGCATATGATATATTGTATTGTGAACATTCAGAACTTGGTTTACAAATTGGTATCAGAGCTGTAAAGGTTCACAGAATTTTCAGTTTTGCATAACAAAATCGTTTTAGGGTTTTCTCAAACAAAAATTTTGCTTCACGGGTTAATGGGCTTTGCCTGTTAACCAATTCTTGGCTCGACCCACAAGCAAGCACGGATCCAGTCTTGACCCGCTCGCCAGAATTAACCGTGGCGAATGCATCCTGGCGGATGAGTTCGCAACGGTGGCGGATGTATTCATAACATATAAAGAAGAAGGAACGGAGACTGGATTGGAAGCGCTGGAGACTTTTACGTCTCTTATGGGATTCAAAACCCTATTGCTGTGGATCAAGAAAGCCAAGAAATAGTTGCTGCATCAAGTTTATAGTTTCCGCTGTGTTCTGTAGCAAATTGGGGAAAAAGCAAAATAGGTTTTTCTGGAAATTTTTTGTTTTCATTTCAAGCATGTATATCTATATATATATTGCATAAGAACCCTAGAGCACTCCCAGCGTGCACATAAGTTGGTGATTGTGTAGTTCTGTGGCTGGATGATATTTCAATACAGATTATACTCTATGGAATTGAATTGAAGTATGTGTTCTGTAATTGACAATGATGCATTGATGGAGGTGTAATCCAAGCACAAAGTACCTGCAAAACAACTTCATACACATAATACCCTTCTTGTGTCGAGTGTAGTATTGACAAGTAGGGATCGTTCTATCCGGGGAAATCAAGGGCTTTCAATTACATAAAGTATTGCACAAAAGGGGGTATCGATTTTTAAACTAAAATACCTACTGATTTTTACGATTTTTATATCCTAAATTATTATTTACATATGATCAACATCTTCCACACAATCACCAAACACAAATCTCATTATACATGCAACAAAATTAAAACAAGTAATAGGGGCAGCAGCAAATATCGAATTCAAGATCAATTAAGTTTCAATTTAATTAGAGCCAATGCGGTTATTCTAATTATTCAAAACATCACAAGTATTTAGAATCCAACATGCGTGTAATCCTAAACATGGTACTAGTCGGTTTAATAACACAATGCGTAGAAATTAAACACAAATAGCACATAAGCACAATATGTCGAATTGGAACATGTTAGCAAGTATGGCGTCACTCATCTCACATCGACATGTAAATTTCCAGAATTACTCTAGCCCTTAGATAAATACATATCAAAACATAACATGCGTATGATCCAACATATATTAAATCGGCAAGTGAATTCAATACCTAGATAACACTCATGGCCTACGATTGCATCTAGACATCTCCTTCGGTTGCACACGAATTATGGAAATAAACCTAATTAAATCAAGAAAGCATTCAAAATCCTACTGCCCATCATACATATTTAATCAAATCACATGCATAAATCGGTAATCAAACATGAAATAACCAAACAATTATTACAAAGATTCGGAAATCCCATATATAATTAACAATACCGAAAATAAATCCAGAAATTAAAACATATTTCATAGACAAAAGTATGTTTAAATACAAAGAATTAAAAGCCAATAAAGTACAATCCATGTTACAACCTTATGAAGATTCGGCAAGGATTGGTGGAGGTTGGATTTATGTGAAACATGGTAGGTAGATTCGGCAAGAATTCTTGGTACAATTTCTGAAAATAAATGGGCAGGGATTCGGCAAGGTTTTTGAGGAGAAGAGAAGATGCTTTTTATAAATACAAAGTATTGTATTTATAGAGGCAAGGGAGGCAGCTAGGGTTTACAAAACCTAGTTTTTCTAAAACTTATCCTACTGGCAGATTTGACCTTCGAGTGAAGATTATGGAATATCTTTCTCTAGAAAATAGATATTAAGGTGATTCCAGTTGGGTTGGAAACTAGACTCCCGTAGCTTTCTATCCATATAAGGCTCGAATTCTGATTCATTGTGAGCTGTCCGGGAGAGTCCGTGGAATTTGGATGACGTGCACAGGAATTCTGCCGAATTTGATCAGGATTTGTTGCGATTTTCTTCCTCTATTTTCTGCCGAAAATTCCCAAGATAATGGCTGAATAATTGAGCAATATCTCTTTAGGTTGTCCATGAATTAATTCAGCCAAAAATCTTGCACAAAGGATGGAATTCAGTCGACATTCGTAAGCCAAATCCATGTAGAACTCGGTTTAGGTTTTCTTCTTTCGGCAGACTTGACCTTCGTGCATTCAAACCAGCATAACGTTTTGCTCAGGAAAGATTTTGCTGCGATTCCAAGTCCCAGAGAAACTAGACTCGTAGAGCTTTCCAACGGCGTATGGCATGTTCTCTGGTTCCAAGCGATGTGTCCCACAGAAATTCCGGAAGTCAGGACACAGTCCCAGGAAAATCCTGGTAGTCCCTGGATAGGTTTGCTCAAACTGCCAAGTTGCAGCCTTCATTTGGGTGACTTCCCGAACTTCGATTGATCTGAAATTTTGACACAATATACTTTAGCTTGCCAATTATATGCATACCAAATTTCATCAAATTTGGAAAAGGATAGATCAGTTTAGCACATGCCTCAATATCACGAAAACAACATATTTTTCACTTTTTGCTCAGATTTCTTTACTTAGTCATTTTTCTGACAATTAAGCACATTTTCTCCAAAACTCTACCAAAGGGACACTAAACTAAAATATGACTCTATCTTACAAAAATAAGGGTTAAGCATTGGATAAATGGGGGTAAAAACATATTAAGAACGATGCACATTGTGCTCCTATCATGCATGTAGTCGTTAAAGTCTCCCAAAATTTATGCATTGAAAAAATTTTACAGGCACAAGAGCTTAGTTTTCTTACAAAGAGTAACCTGGATAGAAATCAAGTTTTCAAGCTCGAACAAGTTTGTGATTTTCTGTTGGTATAAATGAATATATTGCACAAAGCATTTTTCATTCATATTTCCAGGAGATCATATGGTATAACAGATTTAAAGTTGTGTTTTGTATTTTAAATAATGCTTTTTATCTTCCAAAGAAGTGTCGAAGTATGATTTAGAATGCAAACAGCAGTAAGCATATTTGATAAGAATAAATCAGGATACTTGGAATTTAATCTTCTGTCTAAAGATGTGGATTTGGTTCCTTGAATAACATGTTTTTATCAAGTGTGGCTTATTGATGAAGATTTACAGTATGCTAAGTTTCTGCTCAAAAGTGTTTCTTAGTATTGTTTTATGGATATGGACTGATGTGAATGCAAGTATAAATGTATTGAGTTTTCTGAATGTTTTATTTTATGAGTGTTTCTGTTATGGTTTGATTAACTTAAACTAATTCATAAAACATTGACAACTCTAAAAGCTTTACAAAATTAAGAACTCACAAAATCTTTTTCTTTTGCTCCTTAGGTAACACCTACATGACCTTCAACAATATCTTAGTGCTTACTGGTTCAAACTTTAGAGCCTGGAGAGATTCTGTAGAAAACTACATTTGTATGCATGAGACAATAGGATTCTGTTTTCTTGATGAACAACCTGATACCCCAGCAGAAGATGATAAACCCTCAGTCAAAGCTCACCATAAGAAGTGGATGAGATCTAATATGATGGCCAAGAATGTGATTAGAAGTTCTATGTCTAGATCAGTGAGAGGTTGTGTTGAGGAACCAGAATTAGCTATTGATTTCATTGAGGTTGTGGCAGCTAAGTTTAAAGAAAGTGAAAAAGCTGAAATAGCTAGGCTGAGCAAAGAGTATCATACCCTACAGTACTCTGGAACAGGATCTAGGGGTGTAAGAGGGCATATAATGGAGTTGATTAACATCAACAACAGGCTGAGAGAGATGTTAGTGGGAGTAAAAGATCAATTGTCGGTGCATCATGCACTGAACACGCTCCCTAGCAGTTTTGACAATCTCAGAACAAGTTATAATGCTCAAAAGGAAAACTGGACCCCAGATGAACTCATCTCAATCTGTGTTGATGAGGAATCTAGGATCAAGAAAAACCAGTCTCAGTCCCTCACAGTCAACCTAGTTGAGAAGCCTAAGAAGAAAAAGACTCAGAACAAACTCAAGCCTACCAAAACCATCACCAAGGCATCTGCAGCCACAGGACCAAAAGAAAACAGGCCATTCAGATTCAAGTGCTACTTTTACAAGAGAGTAGGTCATATGAAAAAGGACTGTACTAGTTATAAGGCTTGGCTAGCTAAAAAGGGTAAGAAAATTTCTAATACAGTATTTTCCTTAGAAATTAATCTTATAAATGTTGAACCCCAGTCTTGGTGGATAGATTCTGGTTCTCCTATTCACGTCACTAATTCCTTGCAGGGATTCACAAAGAGGAGAGTCTCAAGAAGTGATGAGGTGAACCTGAGAGTAGGCAATGGCATGCGAGTGGGAGTCAAAGCCATAGGAACCCTCAAGCTTGATCTAGGATATGAAAATCTTTTAATTTTGGATAATGTTTATTATGTACCTTCCATTAGAAGGAATTTAGTTTCAGTTTCTCAGCTGATTAAAGCTGGTTGTAGACTTTTGATGGATAATAATGGAATTATTATTTCTAGAAAATGGGTTATAGCCGACGATATGGGAAAAAACGGCCGACGAAATAGTACCTCGTCGGCTATAACCCCTTATAGCCGACGAATTACTATTTCGTCGGCCACATCGTCGGCTATAATATTATAGCCGACGACTGCCGACAACTCGTCGGCTATAGTTATAGCCGACGAAACGTTTTTGGTTATAGCCGACGAGAATGGTATTCGTCGGCTATAAGAGGTATAGCCGACGAAAAGTTTTTGGTTATAGCCGACGAGGAGGGTATTCGTCGGCTATAACTCTTATATCAGATCGACCTTCTGCAGCAGAGAGCTCATTCGTCGATGAAATCGTCCAAAACGCTCTGAAATCGTCCAAAACCTCGGCCATAAGCTTGAAATACGACTACGGTTGAAAAATGGGAAGATTCCGACAAAATCTGTGTGCCGAATGCTGCGGTTAGGTGTTTTTTACTTCCGTTTTCCTATGGGTAGCCTGACGGTCGGTAAATATTTGGAGGAAAATTTTTATACGGTTAGTTGCGTCGCATCGATTTGAAACTATTCTCTGTTGAAGGTCAGGCCAAAAAACGTCATCTAGACGGGCCAATTGCCGTTTTAAAGCGTTTAGAGGTTTGACCAAGCAGTTTGACCGTCCCGATCGAGCCTTTAACGTTGTCAGATGTAGTTGGATTTTTTTTCATACATGTATTTAATCTTAACGGTGATATCTGACGGTTGGAATAGATTTTCCAAACTTTTAGATTCGAAATCGGAACATATGCACTAATGTTCCTTAACTTATTTACCAAGTGTTTAAGTGAATGTATAGTTTCTAATAGTTACCATACGTAGACCGTTCAAATGCAAAAGTGTCGTGAAATAAGATACGACCGAAATATTGAAATACGACTACGGTTGAAAAATGGGAAGATTCCGACAAAATCTGTGTGCCGAATGCTGCGGTTAGGTGTTTTTTACTTCCGTTTTCCTATGGGTAGCCTGACGGTCGGTAAATATTTGGAGGAAAATTTTTATACGGTTAGTTGCGTCGCATCGATTTGAAACTATTCTCTGTTGAAGGTCAGGCCAAAAAACGTCATCTAGACGGGCCAATTGCCGTTTTAAAGCGTTTAGAGGTTTGACCAAGCAGTTTGACCGTCCCGATCGAGCCTTTAACGTTGTCAGATGTAGTTGGATTTTTTTTCATACATGTATTTAATCTTAACGGTGATATCTGACTGTTGGAATAGATTTTCCAAACTTTTAGATTCGAAATCGGAACATATGCACTAATGTTCCTTAACTTATTTACCAAGTGTTTAAGTGAATGTATAGTTTCAAATAGTTACCATATGTAGACCGTTCAAATGCAAAAGTGTCGTGAAATAAATACGACCGAAATATTGAAATACGACTACGGTTGAAAAATGGGAAGATTCCGACAAAATCTGTGTGCCGAATGCTGCGGTTAGGTGTTTTTTACTTCCGTTTTCCTATGGGTAGCCTGACGGTCGGTAAATATTTGGAGGAAAATTTTTATACGGTTAGTTGCGTCGCATCGATTTGAAACTATTCTCTGTTGAAGGTCAGGCAAAAAAACGTCATCTAGACGGGCCAATTGCCGTTTTAAAGCGTTTAGAGGTTTGACCGTCCCGATCGAGCCTTTAACGTTGTCAGATGTAGTTGGATTTTTTTTCATACATGTATTTAATCTTAACGGTGATATCTGACTGTTGGAATAGATTTTCCAAACTTTTAGATTCGAAATCGGAGCATATGCACTAATGTTCCTTAACTTATTTACCAAGTGTTTAAGTGAATGTATAGTTTCAAATAGTTACCATACGTAGACCGTTCAAATGCAAAAGTGTCGTGAAATAAGATACGACCGAAATATTGAAATACGACTACGGTTGAAAAATGGGAAGATTCCGACAAAATCTGTGTGCCGAATGCTGCGGTTAGGTGTTTTTTACTTCCGTTTTCCTATGGGTAGCCTGACGGTCGGTAAATATTTGGAGGAAAATTTTTATACGGTTAGTTGCGTCGCATCGATTTGAAACTATTCTCTGTTGAAGGTCAGGCCAAAAAACGTCATCTAGACGGGCCAATTGCCGTTTTAAAGCGTTTAGAGGTTTGACCAAGCAGTTTGACCGTCCCGATCGAGCCTTTAACGTTGTCAGATGTAGTTGGATTTTTTTTCATACATGTATTTAATCTTAACGGTGATATCTGACGGTTGGAATAGATTTTCCAAACTTTTAGATTCGAAATCGGAACATATGCACTAATGTTCCTTAACTTATTTACTAAGTGTTTAAGTGAATGTATAGTTTCAAATAGTTACCATACGTAGACCGTTCAAATGCAAAAGTGTCGTGAAATAAGATACGACCGAAATATTGAAATACGACTACGGTTGAAAAATGGGAAGATTCCGACAAAATCTGTGTGCCGAATGCTGCGGTTAGGTGTTTTTTACTTCCGTTTTCCTATGGGTAGCCTGACGGTCGGTAAATATTTGGAGGAAAATTTTTATACGGTTAGTTGCGTCGCATCGATTTGAAACTATTCTCTGTTGAAGGTCAGGCCAAAAAACGTCATCTAGACGGGCCAATTGCCGTTTTAAAGCGTTTAGAGGTTTGACCAAGCAGTTTGACCGTCCCGATCGAGCCTTTAACGTTGTCAGATGTAGTTGGATTTTTTTTCATACATGTATTTAATCTTAACGGTGATATCTGACGGTTGGAATAGATTTTCCAAACTTTTAGATTCGAAATCGGAACATATGCACTAATGTTCCTTAACTTATTTACTAAGTGTTTAAGTGAATGTATAGTTTCAAATAGTTACCATACGTAGACCGTTCAAATGCAAAAGTGTCGTGAAATAAGATACGACCGAAATATTGAAATACGACTACGGTTGAAAAATGGGAAGATTCCGACAAAATCTGTGTGCCGAATGCTGCGGTTAGGTGTTTTTTACTTCCGTTTTCCTATGGGTAGCCTGACGGTCGGTAAATATTTGGAGGAAAATTTTTATACGGTTAGTTGCGTCGCATCGATTTGAAACTATTCTCTGTTGAAGGTCAGGCCAAAAAACGTCATCTAGACGGGCCAATTGCCGTTTTAAAGCGTTTAGAGGTTTGACCAAGCAGTTTGACCGTCCCGATCGAGCCTTTAACGTTGTCAGATGTAGTTGGATTTTTTTTCATACATGTATTTAATCTTAACGGTGATATCTGACGGTTGGAATAGATTTTCCAAACTTTTAGATTCGAAATCGGAACATATGCACTAATGTTCCTTAACTTATTTACCAAGTGTTTAAGTGAATGTATAGTTTCAAATAGTTACCATATGTAGACCGTTCAAATGCAAAAGTGTCGTGAAATAAGATACGACCGAAATATTGAAATACGACTACGGTTGAAAAATGGGAAGATTCCGACAAAATCTGTGTGCCGAATGCTGCGGTTAGGTGTTTTTTACTTCCGTTTTCCTATGGGTAGCCTGACGGTCGGTAAATATTTGGAGGAAAATTTTTATACGGTTAGTTGCGTCGCATCGATTTGAAACTATTCTCTGTTGAAGGTCAGGCCAAAAAACGTCATCTAGACGGGCCAATTGCCGTTTTAAAGCGTTTAGAGGTTTGACCAAGCAGTTTGACCGTCCCGATCGAGCCTTTAACGTTGTCAGATGTAGTTGGATTTTTTTTCATACATGTATTTAATCTTAACGGTGATATCTGACGGTTGGAATAGATTTTCCAAACTTTTAGATTCGAAATCGGAACATATGCACTAATGTTCCTTAACTTATTTACTAAGTGTTTAAGTGAATGTATAGTTTCAAATAGTTACCATACGTAGACCGTTCAAATGCAAAAGTGTCGTGAAATAAGATACGACCGAAATATTGAAATACGACTACGGTTGAAAAATGGGAAGATTCCGACAAAATCTGTGTGCCGAATGCTGCGGTTAGGTGTTTTTTACTTCCGTTTTCCTATGGGTAGCCTGACGGTCGGTAAATATTTGGAGGAAAATTTTTATACGGTTAGTTGCGTCGCATCGATTTGAAACTATTCTCTGTTGAAGGTCAGGCAAAAAAACGTCATCTAGACGGGCCAATTGCCGTTTTAAAGCGTTTAGAGGTTTGACCAAGCAGTTTGACCGTCCCGATCGAGCCTTTAACGTTGTCAGATGTAGTTGGATTTTTTTTCATACATGTATTTAATCTTAACGGTGATATCTGACGGTTGGAATAGATTTTCCAAACTTTTAGATTCGAAATCGGAACATATGCACTAATGTTCCTTAACTTATTTACTAAGTGTTTAAGTGAATGTATAGTTTCAAATAGTTACCATACGTAGACCGTTCAAATGCAAAAGTGTCGTGAAATAAGATACGACCGAAATATTGAAATACGACTACGGTTGAAAAATGGGAAGATTCCGACAAAATCTGTGTGCCGAATGCTGCGGTTAGGTGTTTTTTACTTCCGTTTTCCTATGGGTAGCCTGACGGTCGGTAAATATTTGGAGGAAAATTTTTATACGGTTAGTTGCGTCGCATCGATTTGAAACTATTCTCTGTTGAAGGTCAGGCCAAAAAACGTCATCTAGACGGGCCAATTGCCGTTTTAAAGCGTTTAGAGGTTTGACCAAGCAGTTTGACCGTCCCGATCGAGCCTTTAACGTTGTCAGATGTAGTTGGATTTTTTTTCATACATGTATTTAATCTTAACGGTGATATCTGACGGTTGGAATAGATTTTCCAAACTTTTAGATTCGAAATCGGAACATATGCACTAATGTTCCTTAACTTATTTACCAAGTGTTTAAGTGAATGTATAGTTTCAAATAGTTACCATATGTAGACCGTTCAAATGCAAAAGTGTCGTGAAATAAGATACGACCGAAATATTGAAATACGACTACGGTTGAAAAATGGGAAGATTCCGACAAAATCTGTGTGCCGAATGCTGCGGTTAGGTGTTTTTTACTTCCGTTTTCCTATGGGTAGCCTGACGGTCGGTAAATATTTGGAGGAAAATTTTTATACGGTTAGTTGCGTCGCATCGATTTGAAACTATTCTCTGTTGAAGGTCAGGCCAAAAAACGTCATCTAGACGGGCCAATTGCCGTTTTAAAGCGTTTAGAGGTTTGACCAAGCAGTTTGACCGTCCCGATCGAGCCTTTAACGTTGTCAGATGTAGTTGGATTTTTTTTCATACATGTATTTAATCTTAACGGTGATATCTGACGGTTGGAATAGATTTTCCAAACTTTTAGATTCGAAATCGGAACATATGCACTAATGTTCCTTAACTTATTTACTAAGTGTTTAAGTGAATGTATAGTTTCAAATAGTTACCATACGTAGACCGTTCAAATGCAAAAGTGTCGTGAAATAAGATACGACCGAAATATTGAAATACGACTACGGTTGAAAAATGGGAAGATTCCGACAAAATCTGTGTGCCGAATGCTGCGGTTAGGTGTTTTTTACTTCCGTTTTCCTATGGGTAGCCTGACGGTCGGTAAATATTTGGAGGAAAATTTTTATACGGTTAGTTGCGTCGCATCGATTTGAAACTATTCTCTGTTGAAGGTCAGGCCAAAAAACGTCATCTAGACGGGCCAATTGCCGTTTTAAAGCGTTTAGAGGTTTGACCAAGCAGTTTGACCGTCCCGATCGAGCCTTTAACGTTGTCAGATGTAGTTGGATTTTTTTTCATACATGTATTTAATCTTAACGGTGATATCTGACGGTTGGAATAGATTTTCCAAACTTTTAGATTCGAAATCGGAACATATGCACTAATGTTCCTTAACTTATTTACTAAGTGTTTAAGTGAATGTATAGTTTCAAATAGTTACCATACGTAGACCGTTCAAATGCAAAAGTGTCGTGAAATAAGATACGACCGAAATATTGAAATACGACTACGGTTGAAAAATGGGAAGATTCCGACAAAATCTGTGTGCCGAATGCTGCGGTTAGGTGTTTTTTACTTCCGTTTTCCTATGGGTAGCCTGACGGTCGGTAAATATTTGGAGGAAAATTTTTATACGGTTAGTTGCGTCGCATCGATTTGAAACTATTCTCTGTTGAAGGTCAGGCCAAAAAACGTCATCTAGACGGGCCAATTGCCGTTTTAAAGCGTTTAGAGGTTTGACCAAGCAGTTTGACCGTCCCGATCGAGCCTTTAACGTTGTCAGATGTAGTTGGATTTTTTTTCATACATGTATTTAATCTTAACGGTGATATCTGACGGTTGGAATAGATTTTCCAAACTTTTAGATTCGAAATCGGAACATATGCACTAATGTTCCTTAACTTATTTACTAAGTGTTTAAGTGAATGTATAGTTTCAAATAGTTACCATACGTAGACCGTTCAAATGCAAAAGTGTCGTGAAATAAGATACGACCGAAATATTGAAATACGACTACGGTTGAAAAATGGGAAGATTCCGACAAAATCTGTGTGCCGAATGCTGCGGTTAGGTGTTTTTTACTTCCGTTTTCCTATGGGTAGCCTGACGGTCGGTAAATATTTGGAGGAAAATTTTTATACGGTTAGTTGCGTCGCATCGATTTGAAACTATTCTCTGTTGAAGGTCAGGCCAAAAAACGTCATCTAGACGGGCCAATTGCCGTTTTAAAGCGTTTAGAGGTTTGACCAAGCAGTTGACCAGGGAATAGCCGACGAAATCCTTAACTTCGTCGGCTAAACTCTTGCGATCCGCGCCGTTTCATTGTCCGCCGTTGGATGGGCGAGATCTGACGGCTGCTGAGAGCGTAAAGTATAGCCGACGAGATTCATATTATAGCCGACGACATGCATATTATAGCCGACGATATTCTTAACTTCGTCGGCTATAACCGGCCCGCAAAGCCCAACTTCGGCCCGGCCCGGATTTCGGCCCGGCCCGTCAGAGTATAGCCGACGAAATTCGTCGGCTATAACTATAGCCGACGAATTAAAATAACATCGTCGGCTATAGTCCTTCGATTTAAACCCTAAATCCCCACTGCCGCAGCCGCCCGTCCCTCCCCGACGCCGACCGACCACCACCGACGCCGACCGAGCCTCCCCCTCCCTACCCTCCCCCTCCCTACCCTCCCCCTCCCCGCCCCCTCCCCGTCGTGCCCGACCCCTCCCCGACCCGAAACCCCCTGCCGCCGCCGCCCCGAGCCGCCGTAGCCGCCCCTGCCTTGCGTCGCCTCTGCCGCCCCTGCTGCAGCCGCCCAGCCGCAGCCGCCCCTAGCCGACCCGAAACCCCCTGCCGCCGCCGCCGCCGCACCGCACCACCGGTCCTCGTCCAGACTGCACCACCATGTCAGGTAGTCCCGATCGAGCCTCATTTAGGGTTTTTATTAATTTTGTCGAATTTTGTGAATTTTAGGGTTTTTGTGATTTTTTTGTGGAATTTAGGGTTTGTGTGAAATTTATGGAATTGTGTGGATTTTTTGTTAAATTTGTTAATTTTGTGGAATTTATATACTAATTTTGTGGATTTTTTGTTAAATTTACGGTTTCTATATACTAATTGTGGAATTTTGTTGAATTTATATACTAGTATACTAATTTATATACTAATTTATATATAATTAGGTATAAATATTTTGTGTAATTTTTAGGAGGATATATATATATATATATATATATTTTTTTTTTTTCGGAATATATATATATATATATATATATATATATATTTAGGTATAAATATAGTTATGTATATATATAATTAGGTATATATATATTTAAAATTTTTTTATATTTTTTTGTGAAATTTAAGGAATTTTGTGTTATATTTCGGAATATATATATATAATTAGGTATAAATATATTTAGGTACGTATATATATAATTAGGTATATATAAATTGAATGAAGTTTTTAATTTTTTTGTGGAATTTTTGTGTAATTTATGGAATTTATATACTAATTGTGCAGGAAACCGTCGCTTTGTAGACCGATGGCTTGGCAGACGGACCGAGAGCGACCCCGACGCTCAGGCAGGATCCAGCCGTGGGGGGAGCGGATCCAGCGGTCGTCGGGGCCTAGGCCGGCCTATGAGTCGACGAGAGGAGAC